>CM056502.1:13169530-13862739 GCA_029783415.1 Anisodus acutangulus | reverse complement strand
TTATGTACTTCGAAAGAATACTCTTTAGCAAAGGCAAGAATGCTCTGATTGACCTCCATAAGGAGTATTGACCTCCTTGGATACCCAATTGTCTTGCTCCCCATTCTTATACTTGATAACACTGCCCAAAGGGATTGTGGTTCCTGAGAGTATCTCCAAAGTCATTTTAGCTTTAAAACTTTGCTCTAATGCTTCCAAGTTTCTGATGCCAAGACCACCGTCGATTTTACTTCTGGTAAGGGCTTTCCGTTTGACTAAATGGAAAAGTCGATTTTCCTTGTTCCCTTGCCAAAAGAAGGATCTCCTAATTTATGCAATCTCTGTATAACTCCTGTAGGGATAGGAAAAAGTGACATCATGTACGTTGGTAGGGCATCCAGAACAGCATTGATCAAAGTGAGTTTGCCTCCCAATGATAGATACTGAAATCTCCATCTAGACAGTTTTTTCTTACATTTCTCCAAAAGAAATTCCATATTTCCTTAGACCTTGATTTTGCTCCAGAGGTATGCATAGATAGACTGTGGGGAGGGTACCCACTTCTCCACCCAGGATGAAGGCCAACTGCTCCATATTAGGCACCAAGTTGATGGGGGTATATATGGCTCTTTCTCCAGTTGATATGAAGGCCTGAGATGCCTTCAAAAAGTACTAAAATAACTCTCAAATATTTCAACTGTTCTTCCTTTGCATCATAGACTGGAGATGAGTGATCTCCAAACTGGAGTCGCTATTTCTGGCTACCTCAAAACCTTGGATCCAACCATTAGCAATCTTGAACATATTAGTGAACCCTTCCATAGCTAAGAGAAATAAAAAAGGGCACAAGGCATCCCCTTGTCTGATCCCTCTAGGAAAAAATTCTTCTACATGCTATATTATAGTGTTATTTACCTATAGTATCATTAAAACTGATTTTACGGAAGACAGTGGTAGTTTCATTACCAAAAACAAACAAAATTGGGTAAATATCTCCGCATACAATTTTACCGTGAAAAGTATCCCTCTATTAACGCATTATTTTAAGGGATCTTCCGTTATTATTCTATCTTCAACGATTCATAATCTTCTATCCTATAACAAATTTCTCTTTCCATGAACGTATTCCATCCCCCTTGAAGATCTATACAAAACTTCGGAAACTATTGTGTTTGTTCCTGCTTTCATATCTTCTTTGATTAATAGTCAATATTCGTGTAATTTTATATTATGATTCGTTTGATATCGTCAAAATTTTGATTTACTCTACATATTTTCATACAGTTCTGGAGAAACAACTTTGATTCAGATGTATATTCACTCTAATTTTCATAACAATGTCAACTATGGCGATTATGCTTTGCCACAGTGGTCATCTGGTTGGTGGGATAGCGGTAATTTTGTTGATTTCGTTATTGATGGAATAGTAACCAATCCAGAAATAAGCTATGACGCATTGGTTTCAGCCATTGCAATGCAGCTTGGAATAGACACGAGCATCAAATTGATAGAAATAAAATACAGGGTGTGACAGGTGTCCTCCAATGGAAATCTGAAATGATATGCAAGTCCGTGTATATTTCGAGACGAAGAAGGATCACAAGGAACTTGGAAAGTATCCATTGTGTGTGACATTGATGGATATAGCTTTGCATGTTATCTGTCTTATCAGGAATCCAATTGGTGGAGCATCTGATTGTGTCAGAAAAAACAACATACAAAATTCATATGCCAGAAATACATTCACACATGGGCTCAACCTATGCCTAATGGTGAGGAGCAATGGTCTATAAATTTCCTATCCCCACGGGTAATTTATGTACTGCCCGGATTCTACCAAATCAAAGTGTAATTTGTCCACGGGGGTTTTTATCTTTCTCGATTGAGAACAAGAACAAGAACTCAAATATGAAATACATTATAGCAAGTTTCACGTCTTGGTCATCTAACCATGATCGATCCAAAATCGAAAAGGCGAGAACGCAGAGTCTTCGTGTCAACCCTTTCTAACAAGTAACTGGTCATAAGCCTATTAGGATCCTCAGGATCAAATCAAAACTCACATTCGCCAAAACAGCTCAACCTCGTCACAATGCCAAATTCATGGAGACTAAATTACAGCTTGCTTCCATTCACCTCTACACCAAATACATCCTCGCTATATTTATCCAACTCTTTTGCCATTAAACATATGATCACCTGATGTCGGGTTAATGTCTAGGGCATATCTAGGAAATACCCGAAACAACTCTCTGTAAATATATTAATTGTTGAGCATATAATAAATTCTTGATTTGCTTAACGACATCAAGATTGGTGTAGGAGAACTGTGAGTGGTAGAAAAACTGATTTTTTTTAGTATATCAAGCTTGTGTTTGTATTTTTCTATATCTTTTTTGTATATGCTGGTAATAGGTTCATCTTTTTCACATTAGGGTATATCTTTTTTTTGTATTACTACGGTATTCTTCAATTGCTGAAACTGTTTGGTTTATAATTTTACTCTACTGATAATTTTTCCTCTACTAACAATAGGTTCATTGTGTGACATTAGAGTATATATAACTTTTTTTTGTATTTTTAGTGTATTTCTTTTGTATACACCGATAATAGGTCCACATTAGATTATATCTAGCTATAATTGTTGCACTAACCTCTTTGTTTACGCAGAAATAAGTTTTCAATCCCAAAAAAAATCAGTTTTTCCTACCACTCACTAGCGATCCTATTCCAATCTTGATATTGTTGAGCAAATCAAGGATTTATTATCTACTCAACAATTAAATATGTTTAGGGAGAGTTGTTTCGGGTATTTCCTCGATATGCCCAAGACATTAACTCAACATCAAGTGATCATAAGTTTAATGACAGGGGAGTTGGATAAATATAGCGAGAATGAATTTGGTGTAGAGGTGAATGGAAACAGGTTGTACTTTGGTTTCTGTGAATTTGGCATTGTGACGGGGCGGAACTGTTGGGGCGAAGATGAGTTTAGATTTGATCCTGAGACTCCTAATATACTGATAACCAGTTACTTCCACGGGTTAGATAGAGTTAACAAGAAGACTCTACGATCTCACTTTTTGGATTTTGGTTTGATCGTAGTTACATGACCAAAACGTTGTGAAGCTTGCTACACTGTATTTCATATCTGAGTTCTTGTTCTCAACTGAGAAAGATAACATCCCCGTGGACAAATTACACTTTGATTTGGTAGAATGTGGGTGACTGGAAGTTCATAGACCATTGCTCGTCACCATTAGGCATAGGTTGACCCCAAGTGTGAATGGATTTCCGGCGTATGAATTTTTTATATTGTTTATTATGACACAACCAGATGCACCACCAATTGAATCCTGACACCATCCAAAGCCATATCCATCAACGTCACACGCAATGGATTATTTCCAAGTTCCATGTGATCCTTCTTCGCCTTGAAATATACACAAACTCTCATATCATTCAGATTTCTATCAGAGGACATCTGTCATTCACCCTGTATTTTATTTCTATCAATTTGATGCTCATGTCTATTCCAAATTGTGTTGCAATGGTTGAACCCAATGCGTCATAGCTTATTTCTGGACTGATTATTATTTCATCGATAACGAAATCAACAAAATTACCGTTGACATCCACCGACCAGGCGACCACTGTGGCAAAGCATAATCGCCATCATCGATATTGCTATGAAAATCAGTGTGAATATATGTCTGAATCAAAGTTACTTCTCCAAAACTGTATGAAAATATATAGAGCAAATCAAAATTTCAATGATATCAAACGAATCATAACACAAAATTACAAGAATATTGATTATTAATCAAAGAATATATGAAAGCAGGAACAAACACGATAGTTTCCAAAGTTTTGCAGAGATCTTTTTTGAAAATGGTAACTATTTTTGTAAAGATCTTCAATGGCGATTGAATATGTTTGTGGAAAGAGGAATTTGTTATGGGATATAAGAATATGAATTGTTGAAGATAAAATAGTAACGAAAGATCACTTAAAATAATGCGTTAATAGAGGGATTCTATTCACGGTAAAAGTGTATCCTACGCGTGTTTACTCAATTTTGTATGTTTTTGGTGATGAAACTACCACTATTTTCGGTAAAATTGGTTTTAATGGTACCATAGATAAATAACACTATATTATAGCATGTACGGGAAATTTTCCTAACTTCAACCGGTTGATCCACTTCTGCTCAAAGCCCATCTGCCTCAAAATTCTCAGTAGGAACTCCCAATTAACATGATCATATGTTTTCTCAATGTCAAATTTGCATAAGATACCAGGCCTCTTTTGTGATATTCTTGAGTCTACTACTTCATTAGCTATCAAGTATCAACATAGCATCCATTATTTGTCTTCCTCTAATGAAGGTCATCTGTTGGGAATCCACCAAAAAATCCATCACCCTTTTCAGTCTTTCTGTCAAAACCTTCGAAATCAGCTTGTAGAAACTCCCTATCAAACTTATTGATCTGAAATCGTTTAACTTCTGTTGCTCCTGTCTTCTTTGGGATCTATGCTATGTAAGTAGCATTGGAACTCTTTTCAAACATTTCCTGAGCATGGAAATTGTGAAAAGCCTTCATAATGTCCAACTTCAAGACTTCCCTGCGCTTGATGAAAACCCCCATTGTGTAACCATAAGGGCTAGGGGCTTTATCAATAGCACGTTTCTTTAAACAATCATACACTTCTTGTTCATCAAATTTATCTTGTAAAGCCTCATTTTCTGCTTCTGAGATTGTAGGCCAATTACTGAGGTTTCCATTCTTCTATATCTGTATAAAGCTTCTTATGGAAAGTAATGATCTCTTCTTTGATTCTTACAAGCTCCACTATAGACTCCATTTGTACCACTAGTTGATCAATGTGGTTATACCTCTTGAGAGCATTAGCAAATTGATGAAAAACTTAGTGTTTTTATCACCCTCTGTTAACTATCTTTGTCTCCATGCAATTTCCTCATTCTTAAGAACAACTTCATATTCCATAAAAATAGTTGCCTTTTTGATTGATTCCTCCCCAGTCAGAGCTCTAGTTTCTAGCAAAAAATTCAAATCTGCCATTTGAATAAGCAGTTTGGACTTTTGAACTTTCAATTCTCCTTGTTCGTTCCTGCTCCATTCTTTAACTTTAAGGGCTTTAAGTATGCAAACTAGTATGTAATCGGGCCTGCCAGTGAACGCAAAGGAGTTCCACCAGCTTCTGATCTTGTTAACAAACAGTCTATAGTCCGCCACCCGTTTTCACACTTAAAATATGATTTGGATTGTTCCCACAAGCCACAGTGTAGTGCAATAGGAATATGATCTGAGATCAGTCTTCGTAGGAGAGCTTGTTTCATGTTACTGAATTGCTCATTCCATTCTAAGGAAACCAATTTTTTGCCTATTCTAGAAGCAGTGGTATGATTATTCCTCTAGACCAAGTGTAGGAACCTCATTCTAGTTGTAGGTCAATAAGTTCCATGTCCTCGATAAATTCTAAGTTCCACCATTGTTGAAGACCTCCTAGCACAATCAATTTTTTCCAAACCAGAACCTACAAATATTGAAGTCACCACAAACTGCCCAAGGGCCCTCCATAAGTCCTCTAACAGCCCCCAATTCCTCCCATACAAAGCTCATTTCCAACTTGTAGTTTGGAGCATAGACTCCAGTTATGTGGCATGAGAAATCCTGGAGAAGGGCCTGAAATTTGCAAGTTAAAGTGTAAGAACCAGTTAACCGCATGGTGACTCAGTTGGTTGAGCATGGGGCTTCCATAATGGAGGTCTCAGGTTCGAAACCCTTGCCTACAAGGGCAACGGATTTGCCTTCTGGGTCGAGCTCATCGCACGACGCTTATCTAGTGCGGGTTATCTATCTTGTGTGGTTTGCGGGCTATTGCACAGGAGCGGGGTTTACCCTGTGCGCACCCAAAGGGTAGCGGCTGTGTATTTCCTTGTCATATAAAAGTGTAAAAAGCAATCTGTAAGATCTCTCCTTTCCAAACTCTGCAATCCCATAACATTAAAATTCCTCCTCTAGTTCCACTAACTTCCAGACAAGCATGCCTTACCCATCTCCCTCCCCAAATCTAATTAATGTATTACAGAAATTTTGGTGGACCCAAACAGTGGCATCCATCTCCTTATCAAGAAGACAAGAAGAGAGACGTATTGTTAAGATTGTACTGGTATAGCATTTTTCACTTCCCATACTTCCCCATTAACAATAGAATTAAGAGGTATTAGTCGTTGATGATGCTGAGAATCATCACCCTTCAACATCGACCCCCGTCATTATCACATCTTCCTTCTCCACCCTTGTCACATCATTCTCATTCTCCATACCTGAGGCTTCTATATAGTTCGAGGTCTTTGCATGATTTCCTCCCATCTCCCAATTGTTTCTGAAGAACCGTGAGAGTTTTCCATGGAAAAACAAGGTTGTTGCTTTAGTTTCGTCTATTAAAACATCCGACATAAGTTCCATATCAGTCTTTGCTAAAGTGTCATTAAAAATGAGTTGAGCAGGGTCAGGCCCAAGAGGGTTGGATCTAATAGATTGGCCTAAAGGACACGTTAAGACCTCCAAATTTGTTGGTTGCCCCTCATGTGCCTTTATATCCTTTGTAAAAAGGGTTTCACCGACCCCATGTGGGCATAACCACTCCAATCAATAGTTGCCATCGTACAAATTGTATCTATTACCTCGTAGGGTACGATTATCCATAAGATATTCCTTGACAGCAGGGCCTCATTTTTATCAACAGAGATCACCAAAACTGTGCTATCAACGTAGATCGCCGAAAGTTTCGTTGTAGCTTTCTCGAAACATGTTTTCCTTTCGACCCAGATCAAAATAATAAAGTTGAAACCTCCCCTCGAGATGGTTACTTTATTGGGAATACTCTGCCCCTCTCCTACAACTTCAATGCAGCCTATTTGAGCCAATTTTTCAATTTTGTCTCCTTTGTCGCCTTCCAACCACCACAAAAATTGCCAATTTCGCAAAAAAATAATTGTGCAACCACAAATGCAAAGGTAGTCCTATCTGATCCAAGTAGACTTGTTTATCTGTGAAGCTAGTATACATCCAGCAATAGAGCTCCACCACTCCAAACTAACCTTAAATTTATTTCATGTCCATTCTCCTGGGAGGATCTGTTCAACTATGTTTCTGTTTGGGGTTTCGAACAGAAACAATTTCATGAATGTTCACCTCAGAGGCCTTTTTTCATGTAGAAGAGGTCCATCCCCTAACATCTGAGAGAGTGGGCATTTCAGATTTAAGATTTCCAAAGAACACAGTGATGCATCTTCCTAGCATGCCTTTACTAGAATCAAAAGAGCCATGTGGAGGACACCTTTTGTATTGGTTTCTACCTCATCGGAGATGTGGGGCTGCTATTTTCAATCTTCAACCACATTGGCATATAGATAGTTAATATCTGATATTCTATGAGGGGCCTTTAAAGTCAATTGTTCGGGGCTTGTTTTCTATCTTGAAAGCAATGTCTCTCCATCCTACATTGAAGGCTGACTCCGGCAGAATGATAACTGACCTAGCTTCACCTTTGAGTGACAAGATACTCATGTACCTTCCATGAACATTGTACTTCCTAGTACCAAAATATTCAGCCACTTGGTCCTTTTTCTCCTCCATCTTCTCACAAGGTTCTTGTTATCATTAGAAGCTTCTTTGAGGATAAAACATATCCACTCCATCACCTTCTTGCTAAGTATTATTCTTCCGATCATATATCTACTTCTCCCTACCCAGTCAACCCAAAAATCCTTGCCAGAGGTCCATCTGGTGATATCAAAAGATTTTGAAACCGGGAGTGAAATAGATTATGGTTTCCCCCATGAGGTTTTAAAAGATCCTTAGAAAAAAGTTTTATATTCAGTAATCACAGTGGGTAAGAAAGGAAGGGGCTGTTTCAAGCGATATTATACCGGAAAAGAGTATTCTGCAATTCTAAGAAGTAGGAGAGAAAAATCTTGGTAGTCGTGCCTGGGAGCTTCAATGAAGTACCAATTACAACAATATAATAACCATGATATCCACCTATATAGTGAATCTTATGAAATGCACATGGAATTTTTGCATCAACAACCATAAGATAGAGAACCATTCCTTAGTAGTACGAGGTGGAGGATAGAGACATTAAATGACCTGTCCAAAGACTCAAAAAACAGCAATCTGATATTATGGTTACAGAAGACCTAGCCCATTTGAATCTTTGATAACGATGTTATTGAATATTTACGTGCTTTTCCGGAGCAGTTCCCTGTTGTATGAGTATTAGTTCTTTTGTGTTAAACAGGACTAAATAAGTAAAGGGATGAAACCACCTTGGTGCCCATATTAAATGAAAATGTCATACTAATCAACAAAAAAACAGCAATGTACTTTATTAATATCACGATTGTATCAGATGGAAATCCAAATGGGGTGAGGCCGAGTGGTAAGGCAACGGATTTTGGACCCTCTATTTGGAGGTTCGAATCGTTTCGTCCGGAACATGTATATTTCACGACAAAATACATTGATTCTTTAACTATGTTCTGTTTAAAATCAAACTGTTAGCTGGGATATGATTGTTTCGGATGCTCAATCAGTACAGGTTGAGAAGTGGCAACCACAGAATAGCTTACTCCTGAGACGGATTTGAGGACAGAGCCACCCCCTAACTTCTAAAGGGGCCCGTCACTTCTCATAAATAACGAAGGTTAGATAACTTTGAAAGAGTAAGAAAATAGAAGAAAAAAGGTGAAAATCTCAGATGATATATCTCTTATTCCTATAGTTATTTATCCCTTTAAAATAACTTCAACTCGTGATGAGTCTCTCATCATACAGGATTTCCCATTGTTTTCGCAAAATCACACCCCATAAGAGTGCTTTTTCAAGCGTAGAGGAATATGAACATGCAAATAATTGAACTTCTAAAGGAAGAGATGCACACTGCTAAGGTGATAATCAACCAGGACTCCTACTCACATCGTCCCATTTTAGAAATTATTGTGTAACTGTAAATTTAATAAGGTAATTGGCTTGTATATTGTAGAAGAATAACAATAATGGTTGACAGGTCAGTGTAAGGGGTTAAACATCACATCATTATTGAATAGAATCACTCAAGTACATACTATAAACTACTAATCCTTTGTGTATCTTGGTCTTCCAGATATTAAGTGTCAATCATCTTTGCACATCCCAAAAGGAAGTGTTTAGACATAAGTTCAGATGGAGGGAGTAATAAATAAAACTCCAGAGAGTTACCAAATGATCAAAAATCTAGGCAAATGGGATAGGAAGAAACAGATCCCTGTCAACCATGCTGGTAAAAGGATTCAAGAAACCTGCAGCACTATAGAACCTCACCGGTATATTTGCTTGCTCTAACTAAAATATCAGAAATAGAAGTATTAGCTTCGCGACTCTTTTCTCCATTATCATTTGATAAATAAGGGTCCATACAGACTACAAACAACCTTGTTTTGAATATTATGAAACTGGCATGATATTGTAGATAAAAACATAATCTATCTCGAAAGAGTATTTCCGATATCAACTATCAGCCACTAATCCCATTCCCACAATAATTTCGCCATGCTTCAGAAGTTATAGACTTGAAATTACTCTATGGATATATTAACTTATCCCTGTTTACCTTATTTTTCACTTGAACTGTCTGGGTTGATGAAAGAAATTCAGCAGGAATCCTTTTTTCTTTCAATGCTGAAACTTGATTTTCCTAAGCAAGAAAAGGAAATATTAGAGGACAAAACTATGACAGTTAATAACCAGAAAACCAGAAGCAAGATTATTATTATACTGTACTCACCATGAGAGCTGAAAGCAAATGGCAACCAATGAAAGGAGTCAATGATGTGTCCTAGAATTTCCAAGCCAATGGAAAAATAGTGTAGCTTGTGCTTTCTTTATAAGGTAAAATCAAAGATAGATAACAGAAATCACCTATCAAAGGACTAACAACAAGCACAATTCCTGGTTTTGTCAAAGCAGGGATTTGATAGCACATGGACTTCCCTCCACCAGTTGGCATGAGGCAAAAGCAATCCCTTCCTACATAATTACCAGTTATTATTAACACAGAGGAGAGTTATCAAAACGCAAAGTTATGGCTGACTGATATTGCCAATCACCACTTAGCTATTGCGTTTATTTTTCTTGTTGCTGGTCATAAGTATAGAACCAATTTCAGGATTGGGCACAGTATGAAAGATCTTTTAAATGCACATATTCCTCGGGGGTGATTGGGGTGTGACATAAGAGTCTAATGACAATAAGACCTTCTATCACCAAAGAAAACTCCATTATTATCTTATTTACTTTGATTCCATTAAACTAGTAACTTTTTGCTACAAACACAAATAAAATAATTGGACTTAGTGCTCTACTTGATTTTGCTTGACTTTTGATTCGAAGTAAAAAAGGCATGGAGCTTAAATAACTCACTCAGAAAGCTTTTTAAAAGGTTTTGTGGTACAATTAGGTCGAATAAACCCTTCTGGAATAACTATTCAGCCGCTTGGATTATGTTTGATTGTATTCACCCGAAAAATCTAAAATAGGATTCACACTACATCCCACATTCTTTACTTAATCAGCAGAAAACAAAAAGGTTAATAAGAGAAAACTAAGAACACGAGGAATAGAACCCAATATAAAATAAATTCCACACAAGAAAATGCTTAAAATAGAACTAATAAATCGCACCACAATATCATGGCTTTTATGGTACCTACGGCACTCAATCGTTCAACGTGGAAAGAAGCTTACCTGATAAAACAGCTTCAATAGCTTCCAATTGCTTCCCCCTGAAATCAGAATGTCCAAAATGCCATCTCAAAAGTTTGACTAAAGCTTCCTTCCCAATCACATGCTTCTGAGGTCCACAATTACTTTGGAGTGGTAATGCTGATTTCTTCATTTCCACCACCAAAGCTGCAACAACACCCAATGCTTTATTTCAAATTATCTTGCCAATAAAAAAAGTGGCCCAGACACCACCTTATTTATTTTTTGAGAATATATATATATATATATATATATATATATATATACCAAACACTATATATATACCAAACATGCCCAAAATTCTAACAACAACAACATACCCAGTGAAAGTGTTATTGAAGTGTAGAGGATAATTAGAAGATCGTATACCTTGCAGAAGAAGCCGAACGTGGGGTTTTTGCCGGGAATTTGAAGCTAGGTGTTGTAACTTGTAATCAGGGCAACTTGAGAGAGACAATTGCAATTTCAGTGCAACTGGCTGTATTGAGGCCAAATGCTTATTTTCAATTACAACCCTTGAGTAAACTTGCGAAAAACTAAATATATATTAACATGTACTCCATAAGAAATTATTTTTTGTGATTTTTGTGTTAGATTTTTATCATGGTTCACAATATAATTTTAAATTTTTATATATTATCTTACATAAAAGACTGTTTTTCATGATAATATTAATAAAGTTTCATATTTTAGTGAATAGAAAATTTACATTTATCGTTTGATGGTAAGAGTTAAATGTTGGGCTACAAGAAGGTTTTATTTAAACTTATATACTTAGTATAACAAATACAACCATGTTACACCCTTGAAAACCTTCATATAAAATTATGTTTTTTAATATTTTAATTTTTTGAAATTTAAATACGTAAAATAATTTGAATTATATCAAATTCAAAATAATAATTCAAATAAATATTGTAGATAATATTATTGGATCAGTTGTTTAACTTCAATGGTGTTGAACCGGATTACCAGATAGATAGATGGCACTAACATTATCACAATAAACCAAGGTAACTTTCTGAATGGGCAATGAAGTTCTAAGAGAAGGTTATGTAACCAACATGATTCGGAGACCACACTGGCTACACCTCGATACTCGGCCTCCGCACTAGAG
Source organism: Anisodus acutangulus (assembly GCA_029783415.1). Taxonomy (NCBI): domain Eukaryota; kingdom Viridiplantae; phylum Streptophyta; class Magnoliopsida; order Solanales; family Solanaceae; genus Anisodus; species Anisodus acutangulus. The sequence continues at coordinate 13,850,811 of CM056502.1, read as the reverse complement.
CATGATAATGTAAATTGTCGCTTGGCAGACCATGAGACCAAGTTATTATCAAGAACACATACAATAGCCAGACGTGGAGCGTCTGGTATCTGGACAACCACCGAAATCAGCATTTGTATACAAGACAAGTGTAGATGTCGATGATGGATATAAATGTAAGCCATAGTCAAGTGTTCCGTGGATGTAGCCAATAATGTGTTTGAGCGCATTCATGTGCTCAACCCTGGGATCATGCATAAACAAACACACATTTTGCACGGCATACATAATATCCGATCTCGTGAAAGTAAGTTACTGAAGAGCTCCAGCAAGACTGCGATAGTGAGTGAGATCCTCGTAAGGTGAGCCAGTCGTAGCTCCTAGTTTGGGCTTGGTATCAACTGGAGTGGAAGTAGACTTACACGAGGACATACCAGCTCGCTCAATGGTCTCAGCGGCATACTTCCGTTGTGATAAGAATAACCCACTTGCATGACGAGTGACAATAATCTCCAAAAAGTAACTCAAGGGCCCCAAGTCTTTCATAGCAAATTCAGAACTGAGCATACAAGGACTTCTTTAATAAACAGACATGATGAGGATATTTGGGGTCTCAAAAATCCAAGGGCTGATGTATGTAAACAGTCTCCTTAAGGATCACCATGTAAGAAATCATTCACATCTAATTGATGAATGTGTCATGCCTTTGAAAGAGCAAAACTGAGAACAGTGCGAATGGTAGCCGGTTTGACCACCAGACTAAATGTCTCACCACAATCCATGTCAACCTATTGAGTTTTACCATCACCTACAAGACGAGTCTTATGTCTCGCAAAAGAGCCATCGGAATTATCTTTATGAGTGAAAATCCACATAGGACGGGGCCCCAACTCCCACATCTTATTTTCAATAAGAGCATCATATTCGTCATTCATAGCCAGTTTTCAATTCGGATCATTTAATGCAGCCACTGGATTACGGGGTAGGGGGATTTAAGAAAAATTCGGATGGGTGACGGACTGGCCAGTAGGCAGTGACCTGTTGGCCCAACACGGGAAGCTAGATCAGAACTTGAAACAGAATCAGGGGCAGAACTGGGCTGGATATTAGGCCCAGTTGCTGGACTCGGGACGTGAGGGACTGGCCCACTGGGTATATTCGATGGGACATGAGGTCTGATATGCAGTGGGCCCGCTGGTGGATTTTGGGTACGAAACAAGTCCGATAAATGGTGGACAATATACGGGGAGACATCGTCATCTAAAAAATTATACGAACTAGGCCCAGGACTACTTACTTTAGCAAACGGAAAATTGGGTTTCATCAAAATTAACATGGCGACTAATTATAATTTTATTAGATGATAAATCAAAACATTTGTAACCACGATGATTGGATGGATAACCCAAAAACACGCAAGGGGTGTTGACACCCAATTTTGTCCCGTCTTTTCCAACTTATTTGCAATTTTAAATATTTTTAACACCTCAAAACAATTTTAATCTATATGCATACATGTATATATATATATCCGAAAATTCTATGATATTCTATTTTCCGCAAAAATGGCATCGCATTTCCATTTTTTATTAAGAATTAAGCATTTCGCAAATATTATATCTTTATTATTATCACATCGTCATGTTTTTATTTAAATAATTTACATTTTTTCTTCAATGCATTTTTAATATTAAAACCCCTTTTATATTCTAAACCCATAACTCATTTCTTATTTCTCAACCCAAAACAATTCTACCCCAAACTAAAACCCATTTCGTCCAAAGCCCAACCCATCACCCATTTATTTCCCCAAGCCCAATCGGCCACCCTCATCTTCCAAGCCCCAACCGAAGCCCAGTCGGCTAAACCCCCGGCCCAATTCCCTTACCCTTTTTCCCTTCACCCCTCAACCCAAATCTCCCCAACCCACTTCCCGAAATTCTACCGCCCCAAAACCAAACTCGACCAGGCCCAACCGTCCAACCCGAACCGGTCCACCCGAAGCCCAAAACACATCCCTTTTATTCCTTCATACCTAAAACAAAACCAAAAAAGAAAAAAAAGAACCCTACCCTCTCTTCAAAATCGACCGGCCGCCGCACGCCACCCCTGCCCCCATGCCCTGCCTATCCAGTCACCTCACCCACTTGCCACCACCAAACCCTGACACCACCACACCCCTCCTGTCACTTCGACCCATACCCATACCCCTAAAATCCACTTCCAAAATTCAGAAATCTTTGCCTTTAATTCAAATTTCAAACTCGATTTTGACAGTTGAACATTGGGGTTGATGTCTATAAATACCCCCTTTTGTTCTACGTTTGAGAGAGGATTTTTTGGAGTTCTTTTCGGGTCCAAAGAAGAACAAAAAAAAGGGTCGATTTGTTCTTAATTTTCTTGTTATAAAATACTCCTTTTGGTTCTTAATTTCAATCCAAAAATCCCTTTGTTCTTCACATTTCGGGTTGGGTCAAAAATCTGAAAAAATACTACTTTTCTTTTCCCTAAATTTCACCCTCAAAATATCTGATTTCTTTTGTTTCAATTCAATTGGTCGGTCAACTGGGTCGGGTCATTAAAGTCGGGTCGAACATCGAAAAGCAATTCTATTTCAGAGAAAAATCAGAATTCGAAATCTAAAATAAATCAGAATTCTAAACATTTCCAAGCGGATTCGACGATTCAAAACAACGCCTCGGTTCGCTACCCGGAGAAGGTCAGTAAATTCAGTATCCTCTTAGTTTTAGTTTCCTTTTTTTTCTGCACATGTTTGAGTTACTGTTTGGTATAGTATGCTCTTAGTTTAATTTAGTTCAGTTCTTGTTAGTTAGATTACTAAACTAGGTTATAATGTGCGTTAAGTGCATTTTATTAATACTATTTTAAGTGGCTTTGATTAGTCAAGGAATTTAACGATGTTTGATTAAAGTGTGATCATGCTTCATACGGGGTGAATAGGATTGTTTATGTCTAAGTTAGTTTCCGTACCCCTACATAGCTGAGGTTTTGTCTTTAAATGACTACTCAAGCTGTCTGTTTGTCATTCATATCTGATTTGAGTTGGTTATACATTCTTATTTGTTTGTCTTGGTATAATTTTATGATAGTATGAAGTTCTTTAAGTCATGTGGCAAGTGTGCATTGTCTACCTGAATAGGGTGTGTGTGCTTAGTCTAATTAAGATAATTTCGTACCAAAATATCTTATTAAGAATAAGCCAACTCTATGGATACATTTATGTCAGTCTGTTCATATACCCGCCATGTTTGCCTAGGCTTCATTCACACTCAATAGGTATTTTAAATCTAACTTGTATTGATATATTTCTAGGTATAGTAGGTCTGTTTGCTTGAAGGTGTTATGTAATTTAGTTTATTAGGTTTTTAGAAGTCTGGTACATATACCAAGATAGTCATATCGTGACTTATCTGCCTGATAACAATATTTATAACTTGTGGTACCAGAACAATCTTGCACACTTAAGATAATATCTCTGAAAAGGACAACTCAATCATTTTAGTTTGCCTCCTATATCTGAACTGGTTATGTAAGTTGTCTTTATTTTGTCCTAGTGTCAAACTATCTATATGTTAGTATGTGAATTCCATTAAGCAATGTAGTAGCACACTTCACTTGTCTTAATAAGATATGCATGCTTAGTTTAGTCCATACAGTCTTACATATCTGCAGAATGTTACCTCAAGATGGTTAAAACATGTGCATGTATGCCTCCCAGTTTGGTTGTATGTTTGTCCCATCTGCCTTAGTATCAACATGCCTAATCACATGAATATGATTCCAAGCATTTAGTGTTGATATAGGTAGCTTTGTAACTATAGCATACCACCTCCAGATAAATTATCCTATACACATAAAAAATGTAAGCTAATTGGTCCTATGTCTTGATAAGTCTCCATGTCCCCTCAAATTGACCATATATTTGTTCTGTTTGCCTAAGTATTCAAAGCATATCTAGGATAACATATGACCTTTTCTAGACTTTGTAGTTGCCATACCACTGTATTGGAAGACTTATATGTGTTTGTGGTGCCAACCTATACATGAATTATTTCTTGTGTGAACAATATAGTGCCTTCTCCCCCTCTCTTTAGTGTCATGTCTTGTATGCTGTCCCTGAGGTATCTATCTGGAATGTTGTGTTATTTAAGAACTGTTGGCTAGATGAGTTAGACATACCCTTATATATAAGTTCCCTGTTAGGTGTATGTTACTCTTGATTCATTTATTCAAGATATATGCAAGAAGATGTTCATTATGCTTTAATCTTTAGTTGGTTCATGTGAGCATGTTTTCTTTGAATCAACATGACTCGTCTCAATTCTGTGTGTTAAGAATGAAAAAATAGTATCCCTGCCTTTCTCTAAGAAATCAACAGAATTATGTCTTCAGTTGTATCTATCCATCGATTTAAATTGATACAATTTGTTTGCTTTAGTTTCTGAAGAAATATACAATGAGCTGCTCGAAACTGGAACCTAAGTTTTGCATAATCCCTACTAGTTTCCTTATATTTTTGAGTAAATAGACTATGTGTACATCCGAGGATTTGCTTGAGACTATTTGAGCAACTTGCAACCCCATCCTATTTTGCCTCTTTCTAAGTTTGAATGTCCAGGGGTCTACTATGTCATGTACTGGTCCAATTTACTCCTTCCTCTTCCTCCTTGTCTGGTTTGAAACCTGCACAACCCATTTCCCCCCTATCATCTTTGATGCTATATATTGTCAATAAAAGGTTGAATGGTATATGGTTATTGGCTAATGATTATTGTGAAATTTGGTCAGTTTCCCTCCTTCAAGTCCGAAAATTATATGTTTGGGCATGCTTTCTATTTCTGTATGTTGTTTGTTCCCTGAGGCCCAACAATATATACTTTTCATGAATTATCTATTTTACATTTTTTATGTATATATTTTCATATTCCTTCACTAATCCTTTTCTTTTCTTTTCCTTACTTACATGAAATGCATCGGGAGCAACGAGTCTCGTTATGAGACTCATCATGACTTTATCCAAAACGAAGAACCACATCCGTGTTCATTGCATTCTCCGGTCTCGAAACTTCAAAACAAATAGGGTGCCGATGATATAGTCATCCGTCCTAGCCGCTGCTTCTATTTATTGTCTAATCTGTCTTTCATTATTATTTGGGTTGTAATAATTATTTAATTATGTACTGTCATTAGAATGCTTAGAATAATTAGGCCGCGAATAGATGAATGCATAGGATAGTCTAACTGCCGTTAGTTTATGTCTTAGGCTCGTTTGAACTTAGAAACCCTCTGCTAGTTTATTCATTTTTAGGCTCGTCATGCATATTTAAAATTTTCAAAACAAACTTCGATCATCTTCTGTTCACTTTATTAATTGTACAACTCAAAATGATTTCCAAAAAATTACTTCTTTGGCATTATAAGTAAACTGGTTTTTCTCCTTGCTATTAATTATCCCAAATGCATACTTTTTCAACTTTACATGTATTTTTCTTTAATACCATACAAATGCATACTTGTACAAAATGCATAATTTTACTAAATACTTGCAACATCATTTTAAGTTTATATTTTAAAACATGCATTTTCCTTAGTGCAATAATTAACCTGAGTTTGACCGGATAACCGCAAGTTAGCGGATCTTAAATGATGCCTAACCCCTTCCCTTTAGGATAATAAAGAACCCTTGCCTAGAATCTCATTAGTTTCGCAGACCTTAAAATCGGAGTTACATTGCAGTATTTAGTTAATATTTAGGTGCCATAATTCACCTTAGAATAATTAGGTGGCGACTCCTTAATCTAACCCAGGAATCACCGGATACGTTGTGCTCCGCTTTTCGACCACTCGCGGGTCGGAAAAAAACGGGCACGACAGCATGGCTACCCCGCTGGGGATATTTCAGGTTCTTACCCATAACAAACTCAGGTTAATTATTATTGTGCTTTACTTTTGCTCCTTATTTGATTTAATGCTTTGATATGTTTCATTTGTGAAATTTTGCATAACTGCTTTAATTGATATATTCTCTTACTGCTTTCCTTAAATTGGCATTCCGCTCATATTTCTTCCACTCTGGAAAATTGACACTATCACACATTACACGCGAGGTGTGTTTTGCGCACCCGCAAATTTCTTTCAAATTATCAAATTTTAGGAGAGTTGGCGTATGCGCGGAGTGTCCGGACCATCCGGTGGCCGCGTAGCCTTCTCACTTGATCAGTCCGCTCGGGAACTTTGAGTCTAGTCAGCCAAATCTTAGAAAATTTAAGATAAAGCTATACCACCCTTTATTTTAAGTCATGCATGCATACACCTTAGGTGGGTCGATCCTTGGTATCGACTCCACAATTAAGAAATCCGCCAAAGATGTCTACGGGTCTCACAACCCAACGACCAATCAACATATTATGTGTAGCGTGATAAGGATAGACTAATCCAAGACTAATTATGACATGCTGAAATTGGAAAATGTACATTCATTTTGTCTCATTTCCGACAAAGCATTGCAGTTTAGCAGCTTGGATCAAACCTATCGTAATTCCGCATATCTGGCGTTTAGGCCCACCTCCGGCATAAGGGAGGCCCCATGCATATTAGGATGCGCATTTAATTGCCATACAATCATTTTGTTGTTTTCTCCTGCTTTTTCACTATGTGCATATTATTTGAAGCAATAATTACTCGCCCTATACTAACCTGGTTTTCTTCATTTTTAGAAGGTTTATTTTGCCTAGATTATTTTTCCCAAAGGTTGATTTGCGTTGACTAAAACTGGCGGAACATCCCTACTTCACGAGGTCAAAGGCACGATCATTCAGCGAAATGACTGATTCAGGTGCATCCGAACAGACTGGTCTGAGACTTATCACTCTTCCGGAAGATGAATCAAGAGTTTCAGAAAAGGAAAATACTACCGTCCAGGAAAAATACATCGTCCAACTGTTGCAACAGATGACAGTCATGCAGACTGAGATTGAGCGGCTCCAAAATCTCACAAACTTGTCCATTAGCGTCAATACTCCACTCCCTGAACAAGGGACGAATACAACTGCAACGCAAACTTTTTCATCTCATGAACAACCATTTTCCCAAAACCTCCCCGAAAATTCGCCACTAAACAAGACCAATCCACAACACACTAACCCGCAAGCAAGTCCACAACAAAGCCCGCCACAAAATGATCCGGCATCTTTCACAACTCCACATACCCAAATTACCCCACTCATCCAAAACACTTCTTCCACGCAAAATCACCCGGCAGACCAACACATATTGATGGCACACATCGCCGATCACAACGAGCAGTATGTGCCACCAGTATATGCAACGGAAGCTCAACCTTTTACTACCACAGTACCAAACATGACTCTTCAAGAAATCGGCTAGTGTGAAGAAATGGACAGGCAGGTAAGGATCAGAACCGATGAAAGTGTGGCGAGAGAGATTCATAGCCTAAAAGAAGCATTCAAGAATATCCAAACCAGCAAGGGGCATGAAGGACTCGAGTACGAAGATCTGTGCATGCATCCCGACATTGAATTGCATGTCGGATATAAAATGCCAAAATTTGACTTGTTTGATGGGAAAGGAAATCCTTACTCTCATTTGAGATCGTACTGCGACAAACTGGTTGGGGTAGGTAAAAACCAGGCCATCATAATGAAGATATTCATAAGGAGTTTGACAGGAGAAGCACTCGACTGGTACACAAGCCAGGACCCGCGAAAATGGCATGACTGGGGCACAATGGCACATGATTTCGTGGATAGGTTCAGATTTAACACCGACACAGTCTTGGATAGATTTTATTTGATGAAGTTGGAAAAGAAGTCCACAGAGACCTTCAGAGAATATGCCATGAAGTGGAGGGCAGAAGCAGCAAAAGTTCAACCCCCGATAGCAGAAAGTGAGATGACCACTCTCTTTGTACAATCTTTGAAAGATGCAACATACTATGAGAGAATGATAAGCGTCATAGGACGAAGTTTCTCTGAAGTTATAAGGATGGGAGATTTCATAGAAGAGGGAATCAGAACTGGAAGAATTACAAACTTTGTAGCATTGCAAGCAACGAGTGAGACAATCCAGTCGGACTCATTTGAGGGAGCAGTAAAGAGGAAGAGAGACGGAGTGCCCCCGTCATGATAGTTTAGAAACATAGGCCAAATCAAATATCAACCTACCAAATGCCATCACCCCAGCCTCCCTACTACAATCAAAACAACCAAAGTCCTCAGCCTTTCTATTATTGCCCATACGTCCAAAGCCCTCAACTTTATTATCCACCTACTCCCTACCATGTCTACCATACCCAGCCAATATATAGCCTGCCTCGAGCGCCAGCCTATCCGAATCCCCCATAATATCATCCTGCATACTTACCTCATCTACGAGTCCATCCACCAAATGAACCCAGACCCCGCACAAAATGCGAAAGAAAGCCAGCCAAAGCCTATACACCTTTAGCCGAATCTCGAGCCCAGTTGTATGAACGACTGAGAATCGCAGGAATACACCAGCCTATCCAAGGAAATGTCCCCAATCCTGTTCCAAAATGGCACGATGAGACTAAGCATTGTGCATACCACTCGGGAATCCCTGGACACGACACTGAAAATTGCTATGCCCTCAGAGACAAAATTGAGACATTAATCAAAGAAGGAGTTATCCAACTGAAAGGACCTGCCTCTAATGAAAACAATAACTCTTTGCCAGATCATGACGATGCCAATGTGAACATGATTACTATTGATGAAGAACATAATTTGAAAGAGACTATTGTGCCAGTCTAGAGAAATGAAAAGGTTGAATCATCAGCCTTTGTCACCCCTATGATTACAGTCCAGTTAAGGGCACCGTTCGGAGTAGAAGTGCTTCCTCCAAAGCCGCGGATCATGGCACCATCTTTTCCTGAAAAAGTCTTATCAACCAATCTCCGAAGGAAGAGAGATGCTCTTTTGCCAAAGCCTGTTCCACCTCTGAGTCAGTCATTCGTCAAAGCATGCGCCACTCAGGAATTAAAGGAGGACAATGCAGCCAACCTCGTGAAAGGATTCAAAAGATTTTTCATTGCTGAAAAAGAAGCAAAATGCAATATGATTCTCAGTGATTACGCTAGAGACTCAACCATTTGGGATGCAGAGCAAGAAGATGATTTGGGAAAATTGGACCTGTGCCCCGGCCTTGTTTCTCCCGGAGACTAGTTAATTGCATTAATATTTAATGAAACAATGTGATTCAGATTGAGGCCTGAATCACATATATGCATTTAATATGTTTTGCCTCCACCTTTTGAAAGCTTAAAATGACAAATCCGCATTGCTTTTGCTATTTTAAAATATGTTTTGTTTAATAATTTTCTTTTTCATCATGCAAACTAATAAATTTGTCAATAATATGTGACATATAGTGAAACAAGCAAATAAAGTTCCAAACAACGAACAAGACTCCGAAGAATATGAGGAAGACTCACAACCGGAAGAATTGGGGCATTTTTTTTAGAATAAACCAAAGCCAGTTTTGGATGAAACATCAAGATAGGTTGATAATTACAAGCATTGGCATGAGCATTTTCCCTTTGTACTATTGGGCTACCGCACTACAATCAGGACTTCTACTGGGGCAATGATATATCTTTCGCAGCCAAGTGGATACAGAATCATGTACGGAGAGGCTGATGAACACAGTTTGTCCGGGGCAACTTTATCGGAATAGAATGGCCTAAGCTTTTAAACAAGAAAGAAAAGCCAAGGACTTTAAACCGGGGCAATTGGTGTTAAAACGCATATCCCTACACCAAGATGAAGCCAAAGAAAAGTTCGAATTGGCAAGGGCCTTACACGGTTCATCAAATGCTGACTGGAAGGACACCAATCCTAGCTGAAATGGACGACGAAGTTTGGCCAAAAGATATCAACGCAGATGCAGTATCTAGGATTTGTTATTCTCTATGTAATATCTTTTCCATGTTGTAAAGTTGCGCTCCCTCAGCGGGACACGCATAAAACCCACATAGGGTTTCGTCTATTTAAGACAGAAATTTCCCAAAAAATCACATTTTTTCTACTTGTAATATGAACTACGTTATGACCTGATTCCCTCGGCGGGATACGTAGGTGGCCACATCGGATTCGGTCCCATTTTAGAAAAAACCCTTACAATGTCCTTTGCTTGTAATGAACTACGTTATGACCTGATTCCCTCATGGGGATACGTAGGCGGCCTAAATCGGCTTCGGTCCCACCATTAGGAAATATTTTTTACTTTATCTCAAACATGACAAAATGCACCCATCTGATCACCCTGATAGGACAGGCAAGCAACCCACACAAGACTCGGTTCTCCGTTCGAAAGTTCATCATCCTCACATATCGGAAACTGGGGCATTTTTTTTGGGGATCACTGCCAGAGGACACCGATAAACATGGAAAAACATCGGCAAACTAAGTCTTCAGCCAGAAGAAGGATTTTGGATAAGACGTTTGATTTGTTTCATCACATGTCACTGCTCGACAGACATTTACATATATGCATACTTTCTTATAAACGAATTATTTTCAACAAATATTTTCATTAAAGTTCGACAAGAACTCTTTACTGATATGCCTACTTTCTTATAAGCAAATTATTTTCAACAAATATTTTCATTAGAGTTCGACAAGAACTTCTTACTGATATACCTACTTTCTCTTAAACAAATTGTTTTCAACAAATGTTTCCATTAGCGGTTAGCCAAGACTGGGAACTAGATAGGGGCTACAGGTCCGAATCAACAGGACATGCAACTACCAAGAGCCAAAGCTACAAAGTCAACGCGAATCAACCGCCCCTCCCCCGAACTCACAAATTTTCTTTGAGTACATGTTCTTCAGGTTGTAAGAAGCAGGGAAGCCACATCACTTATGATCAATTTCCCAAAGAATTTCGGCATCACAGCTCACCACAAGGATCACATTCCTGTTTTGCATCTATACAAAGACATCATCTTGACCTACAGGGTCCCAACCATTATGTCTGCACAAGGATGTTATTTCTAATCACAGAGAGCTTAAACACAACATTTACATTTATTACAACAAACTGACATCAAGAACGTCATTTACATCAAACGATGACAAGGACGTCGCATCACATTTTCGTCTGGGCGACATTCAATTCACAGTCCACAGGAATTTGAATCGGCAGAAGATTCAACACAATGTGGAGCTATCTTTTACAACATCTCAACGATGTCAACATCATTACAATGACGTCTTCAGCAGGACAACTATTTTTTTACAGCATTACAACGACGTCAACAACATTACAACGACGTCTTCAGCTCAACAACTATCTTTTACATCACAACAGCATTACAATGACGTCAACAACACTACAACGACGCCTTTCAAATAAGAACATCTATCTCTTACAATAAACAACATTACAACAACGTCATCGACGTTACTGCAACACATCAACTATCTTTTACAGCATTACAATGACATCAACAGCGTTACAACGATGTCATCAGCGTTATCATTACAACGATGTCAACAATATTACAACATCGTCTTCAGCGCAACAACTATCTCTTACAACAAACAACATTACATTCTTGCAATAACGACATCAGCGTTACATTCTTCCAACAACGACATCAACAACATTACAATGATGTCATCAGCAACACGCCCATACAACGGCGTCATCAGCAACACGCTCATACAATGACGTCATCAACAACGCGCCCATACAACGGCGCCATCAACCACACACCTACGCAATGACGTCTTCTGCACAATAACTATCTTTTACAGCATTACAACGACATTAACAACATTACAATGATGTCATCAGAAACACGCTCATACAACGACATCATCAACAACGCGCCCATACAACAACGTCATCAACAACGCGCCCATACAACAACGTCATGAACAACACGCCTACGCAACGACGTCTTCAGCACAACAGTTATTTTTACAGCACTACAATGACGTCTTCAGCACAACAATTATCTTTTACAGCAAAACATCATTACAACAACGTCCTCGACGTTACAGGCAGCACAACAACTGTCTTTTACATCATTACAACGACGTCTTCAACACAACACGTAAATCCAACGACGTCATTTCAGGCGCCCACCTCATAATGCGGGTATTTTAATTTAAGTCAGGCGCCCACCTCCTAATGCGGGTATTTCCAAGTTATATTCTCTATAATTTTTCTCAGCAGTTACACTAATTATATCTTAAGCTTTAGTTTGCAGGAGTTTTTAATTTGCAGGAACTTCATCACAACGTGGAACTATCTCTTACGGCGAACCGGGGCAAATTGGTCAACGACCTACTTCGAACGTCGATCCGCTCTTTCCCAATAGTTTTGTCACATCTGCGACCAGTGTCATCATAACTCGACACTGGGGCAATATTTCTTGAATCCGCACCAACTTTTTCAATGTCATCTCCCTTGAAATTCTGTTTCTACCATGCATACCTAATCTTCCTTCAAATCTCGTTGATCAGGACAAAATTGGCTACTCAATCAACTTCTTTGGCCGAAAACTCTTTCATCGTCTCCGGCCAAAGAGGGGCATCTGTTGACACCCAATTTTATCCCGTCTTTTCCAACTTATTTGCATTTTTAAATATTTTTTAACACCTCAAAATAATTTTAATCTATATATATATATATATTATTCTCTTATTATTATTATTATTCGCATTTTTACTATCATTTGCATTTTTATCATAATCATAAGTTTTATCCGAAAATTCTATGATATTCTATTTTCCGCAAAAATGGCATCGCATTTCCATTTTTTATCAAGCATTAAGCATATCGCAGATATTATATTTTTTATTATTATCACATCGTTATATTTTTATTTTTAATAATTTACATTTTTTCTTCAATTCATTTTTAGTATTAAACCCCTTTTATGTTTTAAACCCATAACTCATTTCTTATTTCTCATACCCAAAACAATGCAATTCCCCATACCCATTCGGCCCAACAGCCCTCACCCTTTATTTCCCTTACCCCATTTTTCGGCCAAGCCCAGGCCAACACGCAAGTCCATCCGCAATAAATTTCAAACCCAACACCCATTTCCTTATACCCGACCCAAACCCTTTTATACCCCTAAACCAAAACAAAAATCAAACAAAAAAAAACCTAACACCCTACCCCCCCCAAGACCTGGCAAGACACCCCATACCCCGACCCCACACGCACGGCCACCTCGCCCACTGCCACCACCAACTCCCCTGCCACCAACTCCTTGCCACCAACCCTTCGACCCATACCCCAAAAATCCGCAACCCATGCCCTTCAAATCCGCGATTTTTGGCTCATTTATTTTGAAATTCGAACTCGTTTTGAACACCAAGGGGGTGCGAATCCACCTATAAATACCCTATTTTTTTGTTCTACATGAAGGAATTTTTCGGAGGTCCAATTCCATATAAATATTTTATTGTGTTCTTGATTGTGAGCATTTGCCCTCCTTGTTATTCAAGAATTAAGTCCGAAAACAAGCCCAAAATCAAAAGAAAATGGGGTGAGTTTCATTCTTGAACTTTGGTATTTAAATACTTCTATTTCTTCACTGATTCGGGTCGGGTCACTGACCCGGGTCGGGTCGATCGGATTTTGGGATTTTTCAGAATTATTGCATTTCGCATCTTGCATGTTGGTTATCTGAAATTGGTGCAAAAATCTATTTCGGGTTTGATATTTAATTCGGGCCGGGTCGACCCGATTTGGATATTTTTCAGAATTATTGCATTTCGTATCTTGTAGGTTGATTATCTGAAAATTGATGAAAAATCTAATTTCGGGCTGAATCACTTATTCGAGTCGGGTCGACCCGATTTGGCTATTTTTCCAGAATTATTGCATTTCGCATCTTGCATATTGGTTAGCTGAATTTGCTGGAAAAAATCAATTTGTTGTTCTTCACTGATTTCGGGTCGGGTCGACCCAATTTGTTTTTTTTTTTAAATTATTGCATTTCACGTCTTATTTGATTGGTTATCTGAAATTGGTGAAAATCCGATTCGGGTTTGAATCACTGATTCGGGTCGGGTCACTGACCCGAGTCGGGTCGACCCGATTTGGATATTTCCAGAATTCTTGCATTTCGTATCTTATTTGTTGGTTATCTGAAAAAATCTGTTTTCAGAATTGGGTCACCTATTCGGGTCACTGTTCATAATCCGGGTTCGATTTTTTCATAAATACTTCTTAATCCTGTTTCGGTTCCAAAAATTTCAGAATTTGGGTCGGATACTTTAATTGCTCACTGCTCGTTTCTTTGGCACTGTTATTATTGATTGAACTAATACCGCATTTAGGCCGATGAAATTGAATTCGAGGCCGCTCTTTTTTCGTTTCGTTTCTCTATTTTTCAGCACTGTTTTAAACATCCGGGCAACGGATATCTTACTGTTTTACTATTTTATTATTTTATTAATATCGCATTTAGGCCAATGAAATTGAATTCGAGGCCGCGCTTTTTTTTCCATTTCGTTTCTCTATTTTTCAGCACTGTTTTAAGCATCCGTGCAACGGAGATCTTACTGTTTTACTGTTTTATTGTTTTATTAATATCGCATTTAGGCCAATGAAATTGAATTCAAGACCGCACTTTTTTTCGTTTCGATTCTCTGTTTTTCAGCACTGTTTTAAACATCCGGGCAATGGATATTTACTGTTTTTTACTAAACATCCCGTCTTCTAGGGAATTGCATGTCTGGTTTTTCTCATCGCCATCGCTTGCTACTTCTTGTTTCGATTTAATTTTGCTGATTCGAACACGGTACTACACTGGCCGATGAAAAATATCCGTCGATTTTGAGGCCTCCACAGTTGTAAAGACGGAAATATAACTTCTGGGCAAGGATGAGGCTTAAAACTTTTTATTTCATCCGAGGGATCAACATGTTTAGTAGGCGAGGCGACTAAAATAACCAACAAGTTATATGTTCGCAGCCACGACGTGATTATAATGATATGTTCTTTTCATCCGAGAGACCAACATGTTTAGTAGGCGAGACAATCAAAATAATCACCGAGTCACACGTTTGCAGCCACGACGTGATTGGAATGATCTTTTCAAAATTTAAGTCTGAGCCCTCCGTGACCAAAACGCTCACTGTTTTGGATACAGATTTGAAGTTATTTGAATTTAACTGTTCTAACCGTTTGTTCTTGACAGCTTGCAAGGAACAAAGTCAATGAAGGCATATACTCCTCGGAGTTTATTTATTTTGTTGTCTTTTTTTAATTCAGCTTCATCTCGCTCTGTATTGTAATATTATTTATCGCACTTATGTAACTATTGAAATGCTTAGAATAGGCAAACTTAGAATTAATTCATAGGGTAGTTTAAGACTTGAAACCCGTCGATAGTTTATTTACTTGTAGGTTCGGGTAATTCAAATTTAGAAACCCTCCGCTAGTTATTTATTTTAGGCTCGTCACGCGTATTCTAGATTTTCAAAATAACTTTTGTCATCTTTTATTTGCTTTATTAATCGTACAAATAAGTTTATCTTTTGTCAATTTACAATTCAATGATTTCCAAAATTCTACTCTTTGGCATTATAAATAATTTATTTTTAACATCAAATTGTTACAAATGCATATATTTCAAACTTTACATGTATCTTTCTTTTTAAATGCATCATTTACTAAATATTTGCAAACATCTTTTTAATTTAGTATACTTTTAAAACATGCATTTTTCTAGCAATAATTAACCTGAGTTTGACCGAATAACCGCAAGTTAGCGGATTTTAAAGGATGCCTAACCCCTTCCCTTTAGGATAATAAAGAACCCTTACCTAGAATCTCACTAGTTTCGCAGACCTTAAAATTGGAGTTAATTTGCAGCATTTATAGTTAACATTTAGGTGCCCTAATTCACCTTAGAATAATTAGGTGGCGACTCCTCAATTTAATCATACCCAGGAATCACCGAACACGTCTGTGCTCCGCTCTGACCACCCGCGGGGTCGGGTCAAAAACGGGCGCGACAAGGGGTAGAATGGACTTGAAGTTTGTTAATTGTAGTTGATGGAAATAATGGATAACATAAGCACCCAAAGACTGTAAGATGTGAATACGAATGAGTCTTATTATATAGTAATTGAAGAGGGGATGAATATGTCAAACCTTCGGTAGGAAGTATGTTAAGAAGATAAGTAGCCATTTGTAGAGCATGATGCCAAAAGGAAGGGGGGTACAGAAGCATGGACCAATAAAGTTCGGACAAAATTATTAATGGTATGAATTTTTCGTTCGGCTTTCCCATTTTGTGAGGAAGTATGAGGTCAAGAGAAATGAAAAACTATGACATTAGTATCACAAAAATCCCGAAACAACCCATTATCATATTCTTTGTCATTATCACATTGAATAGTTTTGATTTTTCAGTCGAATTGAGTACGGATGAATGCTCTAAATTTTTAAGAATGTGGAAAAAACTTGTGATTTTTTCGATAACGGAAAGATCCATACAAAATTAGAATAATCATCCAAAAATATAACATAATAACGATGGCCCACATAACTGAAAATGGGAGATGTTCATAAATCGTTATGAATAATATCAAATGGCATTAAAGTACAAGAAGTAGAGGCTACAACTGGTAATCTAACATGTTTTCCTAAAGGACGTGATTGACATATTGGAGTACTACACGTACCCTTACAAGAAATAAAATTATTTTTATGCAAGGAAGAAACAATGGATGACCCAGGGTGACCCAAACGTACATGCCACAAGGAAGGAGCTAGAGCTGCAAAAGTAGATGGCAAGCTTGACTCGAGAGACTGGATGCAGGCGTGATAGGATAAAGATCTCCCCTACTATCACATCTCATGAGAGGTATCCCCGTCTTGAAATCATTCACAGAAAATCCAAAAGGATCAAAATCAACAGAAACCCAATTATCAGTGGTGAATTTACGGACAGACACCAAAATTTTAATTAAGTTAGGGGCATGAATGACATTTTTTAAGACAAGAGGTGGATGGGGGGGGGGGGACACAAAGTTTTATAACCATAACCACGAATTGGAATTGAGTTGTCATTGCCAACAATTATGTCATGATTTTTGCTCAAATTGGAATAAGACGAGAGAGTACATTGTTCGGACGTCATGTGAGAAGTGGCGTTGATATCCATGTACCAATTCACGTATGGAGGATTCAATCCAAGTGTATACATGATGGCTTTAATATCTGTAGGTGTCGGAATCGGATTAGGGACCGTTGCATGGAAAGCCTGCGGGGGTCGAGGCCCAAGCAGGCCTCCTTGCTGTCCAAGCCCAGAACTGTGGCGGAACCCACTGGACTGATGAGATAAATTGGGCCTGAAGGGCTGCTGGGCGGCCCACTGTCCATGGACTGGATAAGCTGGAAAATAGGGGTCGTTGGGCCACTGGCCACCGGCCCAGCCCCACTGCCAGGGGGCCCATGGCTGGTACCAGTTGGCATGCGGGCCACTGCCACCGTACCGGGGCCCAATGCCACTTTTTTTGCCACCCCCATCACCGCCGGAACCACCACGATTGCCACCGCGATTTTTGCCATTATTTTTTTTAATTTTTCTTGCCTCCACCGTGAGCACAATTTTGGCCATAATTATCAATAAAACCTTGAGAATTATCGGATGAAGTCATCATGACCACGGGACTAGCGCCGGTAGCCGCCTTTTGGCCAAACTGACTTCTTCTAACGTGAGCATCGAACTGGCTTGATAAAAAGGTGAAAATGGATTACTTTGATGGAGGAGAGTCCCCACGCCATTATAAGCCTCAGATAGGCCTGCAACCATTTGGAGAACAAGACCATTATTGGTAACGGGCGCGCCAACGTTACAGAGTTGTTCCGCCAATTTCTTGAGTTGTTTACAATAAGCCAAAACATTCGGGAAATCATCCATGCTGACTTGGAAAAATTCCTGCTCAAGGGTGATAATGCGGGAATGTTGGTTGTCATGGAATATATCATGCAATCTATTTCAGGTAGTCATAGTCGTAGTGTCTGGTCCAATGATCGTCTGTAAAAGGTCGGTAGAAATAGTTCAACTCTGACTTCATTGTTGTTAAGACTACTGATTTCAAGGTCTTCTACGAGGTACATAACATTATTGGATGCTATTATGGGAAGTTTTGGACCTATCACTAGTAACAAAGTAAAATTGCTAGGACAACAAGCACTTCAGGTGCCATCCACATTAGTTCTTGTCTTTGAGTTTCGATCCTCAAATGGATAAAATCCTTTTCTGAATAATCAAAAGAAGGAGAGAATATCATTGAAATATTTGAAAAGACGTTGGCTCAATTCAGCCCGTATAAAATCTATGTAACAAATGATAAAAAAATATAAAATTTAGTTAATAATAAAACGGGTTGAACTTTGAAAATTAACATGTTTTGATGTCTAAAATGAATCTTTAAAGTATTTATCATATTCAAATATTTTAAAATTTTATTTTGTAAATTCAATCTGCGTGGAGTGCGAATAAATGCACTAGTTAACAATATATATTGCGTGCAGATAAATATTTCTTTCATGAAATATTCAATCACGTCACTTAATAAAATTGTTAGATGATTATGGAAATAATACCGATTATTTCCATAATCCAATCATATCATATCATAATCATGTAATTAGGATGTAAATAAATTTAATATATTCTTCTGATAGTCTACCAAAATTGTAGTCTAGAATTAATCCTATTGATGCATATATTATTGTATTGATTAATGAGAAAGGTATGAAAATAATTTCCTTAATGATATCAAGAGCCACAAATTAATCCCCTTTTTTTTGCCCTAACACAACACCATCGCCGGTCCTCCCACAACCCTAGACGGAATCTTCCCAATTTCGGTTTCATCAACCAAACCCTAACCAGGGTTTTCTCCAAACCCTAGCCGAAAATACTACTCCCTCCCCTCTTTCGGCTTCTTCAACCCACAAACCCTAATTAGGGTTCTTCCTCTCACTAACTCCAAACACCAAAATATCTTATCTCCTCCTCTTTTCTTGATTTTTCTTGGGTAATAATGGCCGACCAAAATAAATTACATCCCGCTCTTGCCGTAAACAACGTCAAGAACTTCATTCCAATGATTCTTGAGATGGAAAAAGGGCAATATTCATCTTGGGCGTAGTTATTCAAAATTCATTGCCGCGCATATCAAGTTATTGACCATATTCTTCCTCCGAAGTTTCCATCCGAGGACACCAATATTGATAAGACTTTATGCTCACGATTGGATGTTATAGCCCTTCAATGGATTTATGGCACCGTCTCTAATGATATTTGTACATAATTTTGGAACCGGACTCTACGGCTCAACAAGCTTGTGAGCATTTGCAAAATATTTTTCAAGATAATAAGATTTCTCGGACGGTAAATCTTGAAAACCAATGTCAAATTGGATAACTTTGCAAATGTTTTCGCTTATTGTCAAGAATTAAAATTGCTTGCTGTCGTGCCCTATTTTGACCTGCTCGGGTCAAAGCGGAGCACAGACGTGTTCTGGGTGATTCCTGGGTAAAGGATTGAGGAGTCGCCACCTAATTATTTTTTACGGTGAATTAGGACGCCTAAATATTAAACTATGTGCTGCAATGTAAACTCCAATTTTAAGGTCTGCGAAACTAGCGAGATTCTAGGTAAGGGTTCTTTATTATCCTAAAGGAAAGGGGTTAGACATCCTTTAAGATCCGCTAACTTGCGGTTATCCGGTCAAACTCAGGTTAATTATTGCTAGGAAAATGCGTGTTTGAAGCATGAAGTTAAAAGATGTTTGCAAATAATTAATGAAAGAGATGCATTTTTTGTACATGTATATATTTGTGACAGTAATAAGGAGAAAAGCAATTCATTTGTGATGCCAAAGGAGTAATTTTGAAAATCATTTTTTAGTTGTACAATTAATAAAATGAATAGAAAATGATCAAAGTTTGTTTTGAAAATTTTAAATATGCATGACGAGCTTAAAATAAATAAACTAGCGAAGGATTTCTAAGTTTGAATTTAACCGAGCCTACAAATAAATAAGCTAGTGACGGGTTTCAAATCTTAAACTACCCTATGAATTAATCATAAGTTTGTCTATTCTAAGCATTTCAATAGTTACATAAGTGCGATAAATAATATTACGATATAAAGCGGGATAAAAGCTGAATTAAAGAAAGAAATAAAATAAATAAACTCCGAGGAATAATTCACCGTTATTTACTTTAATCCCTGCAAGCTGTCAAGAGCAAACGGTTAGAAACAGTTAAATACAAATAACTTCATATCCGTATTCAAAACAGTGAATGTTTTAATCACGGAGGGCTCAGACTTAAATTTTGAAAAGAACATTCCAATCACGTCGTGGCTGCAAACATATGACTAATGTGGTTATTTTGATTGCCTCGCCTACTAAACGTGTTGGTCTCTCGGGTGAAATAGAAAAGATCACTATAATCACGTCGTGGCTGCGAATATATAACTTGTTGGTTATTTTAGTCACCTCGCCTACTAAACATGTTGATCTTGGAAAAAGGTTTAAGCCTCATTGCCCCGAAGTTATATTTTTTATAGAAAAAATACATATTTGGCAATTGAATAATAAAAGAAGCAATTTTTTATGAAAAAATCTTTCAAGGTTGCAAATATGATAGAATGCAAACCTTATTTTTGGGATTAAAGGAAATGAATAATAGATAGCCAAATTATTTTTGAAAGATATTAAAGCATGCATAACGAACCTAAAAAATAGAACAAAGTAACTAGAGGCTAAGTTTGGAACACACAAGACGGTCCTAAACAAATAAAGCTAGCGGTTGGTTTCCGATTTCAAACGATCCTAAGAAATAAACTAACGGCAGTTAGACTATCCTATTCATTCATCTATTCGCGGCCTAATTATTCTAAGCATTCTAACAATCACACAAGCATTAAAATAATTATTACATGCCCAAGAATAGAAATAACGAAATTGAAGAATAATAATAAAAGAGGAAACTAGGGAGGATGATGATGTCATCCCGCCCTATTTATTAGAAATTCCAAGGCCGGAGAATGCAAGGAATGTGAATGTGGTTCTTCATTTTGGGCGAAGTCATGATGAGTCTCATAACGAGACTCTTCGTTACTCCCGATGCATTTCATGTAAATAAAAGAAAAGAAAAGGATTAGTAGGCGGAGCGAAAATATCAACACATGAATATTCCTAATACATACATACACGAAATATACAACATTAAATGTACATAGGAATGAATATTCATGGCCTTCTATTCTACATATACTTAAGACATTATTTTTTTCAGATTTTGGCACATTAAAGAAGCCGAAGAAAGACTATATGATAACACAACCGGTTCTAAATTTAAACAAAAATAAAAGAGGCAAGGAAGACCAATGTATAAATTATGTATACATACATAATAAATTCCGTTGGACTAATCTTAATTCTTAAAGAAGCATAACATTCATAAACTTAAACTAGACGCACATACTATTATATTAAACATGGATAATATATTCCTTTTAAAATTGCACATATTAATCTAGAATATAACATGTAAATATCGTCATTTGAATCAATTAAAGTATGCTCATTTGTTTGATTTAAAGGCAGCGACCAAACTACAACATACAATAATTTTGAATATCAACAAATCGTTAAGTGTCCTAAGAATACTTAATCAAGCCATAGCTCTTCCAAACACATATTAATCTTACATTATCCGTATTGCATTTAACAATGAACCCAAGATACCTTACTAAAGCTAATGACAATAATTAGTTAACCAAAAAATCGAGGCAATATCATCTATCACGTATCAACTCCAAATCAGAAATGTCCCAACAACATAAATACAATTATATAAGCAAAATCGTCTCATTATCATATTAATTAATCAAGACTACATTACTTAGCAAAATATCATACTAAATCAAGCATAAACAACACAATCAAATAAGCTTTAAGAAATATAGAAGAATTGGAACGAGTCTAACCTTTTCCGGGTAGCGAACCGAGGCGTGTTTTGAATCGTCGAATCCGCTCGGAAATGTTAGAATTCTGATTTTGTTGTAGATTTTTTATGAATTCTGATTTTCTGGGAATAGGACTCTGTTTTCTGATTTTCGGATGTTTGATCCGACCCGGAATGACCCGACCGAGCCAGCGATGAAGGACCGATTTGGACCGAAAAAACAGTGAAAAAATAGCTAAAATCCAGATTCTTCAACACAAAGAAAATAATTTCGGAATCTTTAAATTGAAGAACACATACAAGAACAAACAAAGATTTCGGATTTTCCAGAATTTCGGACCTTAAAACGACCCGAAAATTCTCAGAATCCCCCTCTTCCAAATCAGTGAGCAAGGAAGGGTTTTTATAGATACTCCCCTCATACCCCCTTTAAACGAATTCAAATTTCAAAATAAAGGGGGGAACACAAAATCTGATTTTTTAGGCGTGTTCTCGGGGCATGTGTTGCAGAAAGGTGAGGGGGTAGATTGGTGGTGTCAGGCGGCGGTGTGGCGGCCCAGTGGTGTCGGCGTAGGGGGTAGGGTGGCGGCGTGGGGGTAGGCGTGGCTGATTTGGGAGAGTAGGGTTAGGTTTTTTTTATTTTTGATTTTGGGTTTTGGGGGCTTAAAAGGGTAAGGGGAGTGGGTCGGATCGGTGGCGAGTTGGGCCGACGGGTGTGGGTTTTTTTTTTTAGGGGAGTTTGGGCTCGGATTGGTTTGGGCTTTGGTTAAAGGGTGTTGGGTTTTTTTTTGTTTTGTGGGTTTTGGGTTTAAATGGGAAGAAAGGTTGTGGAGGGTTGTGTTTGGTTTAGGGATTTAGGAAAATAAAGGGGAGATGGGTTGGGTTTTTCGATTGGGCTTTAAATTTGGATTTGGTTTGGGTAGAATTGTTTTGTGTTGGGAAAATGAAAATGGGTTATGGATTAAAAATATAAAAAGGGTTTAATATTAAAACATATTATTTTTGTTTTGTAAAAGATGTGAATTATTTAAAATAACATAACGATGTGATAATAATAAAATATAATATTTTCGAAATGTTTTATGCTTAATAAAAAAAATGGAAATGAGATGCAATTTTGCGAGAATAAAATAACATAGAAATTTTCGGATAAAACTTATGATTATGATAAAAATGCAAATGATAGTAAATGTGAATAATAATAATAAGACAATAATATGATATATATATATATATATGTATATATATATATATATATATATATATATATATATATATATATATATATATATATATATATATATATATATAAATTGTTTTTGAGGTATCTGAAAGTATTTAAAATTGCGAACAAATAGGAAAAAGACGGGACAAAATTGGGTGTCAACAGATGCCCCTCTTTGGCCGGAAACGATGAAAGAATTTTCGGACAAAGAAGTTGACCGAGTAGCCAATTTTGTTCTGATCATTGGGACTCGACGGAAGATTAGGAATGTATGGTAGAAACAGAATTTCGAGGGAGAAGGTATTGAAAAAGTTGGTGCAGATCCAAGAAATATTGCCCAGGTGTCGAATTATGATGACACTTTGGTTGAAGGTGTGGCAACACATTGGGAAAGAGCGGATCGACGTTGAAGCGGTCGTTGACCAAATTGCCTCGGTTAGCCGTAAGATATAATTCCACGTTATCTTTGAAAGCTCCGCCGATTCAAATTCACGTGGATTAGAGCTAAGATAAAAGTTAGTGCATAAGCATTGCATAAGATATGTATTGTGAGAAATGACTTTGGTAAGTTGAAATGATGTCGTTGCTTAATATTGTGCAGATGACGCCGTTGGCGGCGCCGGTTCATACTTTAAAATAATGTACCAAGATTAGAAGGTGGGCGCTGATTTATAATAAAATACCCAGATTAGAAGGTGGGCGCTGATTTAAAACATACCCGCGTTAGAAGGTGGGCGCTGATTTAAAACATACCCGCGTTAGAAGGTGGGCGCTGATTTAAAACATACCCGCATTAGAAGGTGGGCGCTGATTTAAAACATACCGCGTTAGAAGGTGGGCGCTGATTTAAAACATACCCGCATTAGAAGGTGGGCGCTGATTTAAAACATACCCGCATTAGAAGGTGGGCGCTGATTTAAAACATACCCGCGTTAGAAGGTGGGCCTGATTTAAACCATACCCGCATTAGGAGGTGGGCGCCAGATTTAAACCATACCCGCATTAGGAGGTGGGCGCCTGATTTAAAACATACCCGCATTAGGAGGTGGGCGCCTGATTTAAAACATACCCGCATTAGGAGGTGGGCGCTGATTTAAAACATACCCGCATTAGAAGGTGGGCGCTGATTTAAAACATACCCGCATTAGAAGGTGGGCGCGATTTAAAACATACCGCGTTAGAAGGTGGGCGCTGATTTAAAACATACCCGCATTAGAAGGTGGGCGCTGATTTAAAACATACCCGCGTTAGAAGGTGGGCGCTGATTTAAAACATACCCGCGATTAGAAGGTGGGCGCTGATTTAAAACATACCCGCGTTAGAAGGTGGGCGCTGATTTAAAACATACCCGCGTTAGAAGGTGGGCGCTGATTTAAAACATACGCAAGATTAGAAGGTGGGCGCGATTTAAAACATACCCGCATTAGAAGGTGGGCGCACGATTTAAAACATACCGCGTTAGAAGGTGGGCGCTGATTTAAAACATACCCGCGTTAGAAGGTGGGCGCTGATTTAAAACATACCCGCATTAGAAGGTGGGCGCTGATTTAAAACATACCCGCATTAGAAGGTGGGCGCTGATTTAAAACATACCCAGATTAGAAGGTGGGCGCGATTTAAAACATACCCGCATTAGAAGGTGGGCGCTGATTTAAAACATACCCGCGTTAGAAGGTGGGCGCTGATTTAAAACATACCGCGATTAGAAGGTGGGCGCGATTTAAAACATACCGCGTTAGAAGGTGGGCGCGATTTAAAACATACCCGCATTAGAAGGTGGGCGCTGATTTAATACATACCGCGTTAGAAGGTGGGCGCTGATTTAAAACATACGCATTAGAAGGTGGGCGCTGATTTAAAATATACCCGCATTAGAAGGTGGGCGCTGATTTAAAACATACCCGCGTTAGAAGGTGGGCGCTGATTTAAAACATACCCGCGTTAGAAGGTGGGCGCTGATTTAAAACATACCCGCATTAGAAGGTGGGCGCTGATTTAATACATACCCGCGATTAGAAGGTGGGCGCACCGATTTAAAAACATACCCGCGTTTGAAGGTGGGCGCTGATTTAAAACATACCCGCGTTAGAAGGTGGGCGCTGATTTAAAACATACCCGCGTTAGAAGGTGGGCGCACGATTTAAAACATACCCGCATTTGAAGGTGGGTGCACGATTTAAACATACCCGCATTTGAAGGTGGGCGCTGATTTATGTCGTCGTGTTGACGTAATGTAAAGTGTGACCCTATGGTCGAACTGCTATGCCATAAGAAAAGCGATGCAAAAGTTGAGTAGATGAGAATGCGACCCTGTAAGTCGAAATACCGTTCTTTGCGTGGACACAATACGGTTGGGAACATGTAATTTAGCATGATGTCTTTGTATAGTCTCCAAATAGGAAAGTGATCCTTGTGGTGAGTGCGATCACGGAGATCCCTTGCGAATTTGCTCATAAATATTGCAGCTTCCCTGCTGCTTTCCACCTGAAGAGCCTGTACTCAAATAAATTTATGAGTTTGGAGAGGGGGAGTTGATTCGCGTTGACTTTGTAGCTTTGGTCTTGATACTTGTATGTCCTCTTGATTCGGACTGTAGCCCTCTCTGGTCCCCGTATTGGATAGTTATTAATGAAAATATTTGTTGAAAACAATTTGTTTGTAACAAGTATGTTACATTGAACTCTAATGAAAATGTTTTGTTGAAAATAATTTGCTTATAAAAAGGTATGCATATATATAAATATGCATCGAGCAGTGACATGCGGTGAAACAAAACAAACGTCTTATCCAAAATTCTTCTGGCTGAAGACTTATTTTGCAGATGCTTTTCCATGTTTGACGGCGTCCTCTGGTAGTGATCCCTAAAAAAAAATGCCCCAGTTTCCGATATGTGAAGATGATGATCTTTCGAACCGACCACCGAGTCTTGTGTGGTTTGCTTGCCTGTCCTATCAGGGTGATCAGATGGGTGCATTTTGTCATTTGTGAGATAAAGGAGAAAATATTTCCTAATGGTGGGACCGAAGCCGATTTAGGCCGCCTACGTATCCCCATGAGGGAATCCGGTCATAACGTAGTTCATTACAAGCAAAAGGGGATTGTAAGGATTTTCTAAAATGGGACCGAAGCCGATGTGGCCGCCTACGTATCCCGCCGAGGGAATCAGGTCATAACGTAGTTCATGTTACAAAGAAATGTGTTTTTGGGAAAATTTGCAATCTAAGAAACGGAACCCGACATGGGTTCTTTGCGTATCCCGCCAGGGAGCGCGACTTTTACAACACAAGAAGTGCATTACATAGAAAAATCCTAAATGTAGTATCTTTTCACCGCATCTGCGTTGATAGCTTTTGGCCATACTTCACCGTCCATTTCAGCTAGAATTAATGCTCCTCCAGCCAACATCCGGTGAACCATATAAGGCCCTTGCCAGTTAGGTGCGAATTTTCCTTTAGCTTCATTTTGGTGCGGGAATATGCGTTTTAGCACCAATTGCCCTGGTTTGAAAGTCCTTGGTTTTACTTTCCTGTTGAAAGCTTTGGCCATTCTGTTTTGATAAAGTTGTCCGTGACAGACTGCGTTCAATCGCTTTTCATCAATCAGCATCAATTGTTCGTACCGATTCTGTATCCATTTCGCTTGGCTCAGCTCGGCTTCTTGGATAATTCTCAAAGATGGTATTTCCACTTCTGCTGGTAACACAGCTTCTGTTCCATAGACCAATAGATACGGCGTTGCCCCAGTAGAAGTCCTGACTGTAGTGCGATATCCCAAAAGTGCAAAAGGCAGATGCTCGTACGGTGCTTGTAATTATCAATCATCTTCGTAGTATTCTTTTGATGTTTTTGTTGGTCGCCATTTGCTCCGTTCATCCGAGGTCGATGCGAGTGGAATTGCGGTGAGTGATCTTAAACTTCTCGCATATCTCATTCATCGATTCTGTTGAGATTAGCCCCATTGTGCATTATAATCGACTCAGGGATTCCAAATCGACAAATGATGTTATTGCGGACAAAATCAACTACCACTTTCTTTGTTACCGACTTGTGGGATGATGCTTCTACCCACTTTGTGAAATAGTCAATTGCCACTAGAATAAATCTGTGTCCATTTGATGCGGCAGGTTCAATAGGGCCAATGACATCCATGCCCCAAGCTGCGAATGGCCAAGGAGAGCTCGTCACATTGAGTTCGTTAGGGGGTACCTTGATTAGATCGCCATGAATCTGACATCGATGGCATCTTTGCACGAAGTGGATGCAATCTGTTTCCATGGTCATCCAAAAGTATCCTGCTCTTAGAATCTTCTTTGCCAAAGTGAAGCCATTCATATGAGGCCCGCACGTGCCTCCGTGTATCTCTTCAACTAAACTGTTTGCCTCTCGAGCATCAACACATCTTAACAAACCGAGATCTGGAGTCCTCCGATAAAGGATTTCTCCGTTTAGGAAGAAATGGTTTGCTAACCTCCTAAGTGTCCTCTTTTGTATACTGGTTATGCCTTCTGGATATTCACCCATCTTGAGATATCTCTTAATGTCGTGGTACCAAGGCTTTCCATCCAACTCTCCATCTATATTGAAACAATATGCCGGCTGATCCGATAAGCTCACCTTGATGGGATCAATGTAGTTCTTATCCGGATGTTGAATCATGGAGGACAGTGTTGCCAGAGCGTCAGCGAACTCGTTTTGAGTTCGTGGGATATGCTTGAATTCTATCTCGCTGAATTTTTTGCATAATTCTTTCACGCAATGCAGGTAAGGAAGTATCTTCCGTTCTTGGTCGCCATTCGCCTTGTACCTGATGAATCAATAAGTCCGAATCACCTATAACCAGCAGTTCTTGAATGTTCATATCAACGGCCATTCTAAGTCCGAGTACACAAGCTTCATATTCCGCCATATTGTTGGTGCATGGAAATCGGAGTTTTGCCGAAATTGGGTAGTCGACTGATTACGAAATCAAAAGCGCTCCAATACCACCCCCTTTGAAGTTTGCAGCTCCATCGAAGAACATTCTCCAACCTGGGTACTCTTCTGAGATGTCTTCTCCAACAAACAGTACCTCCTCGTCCGGAAAATAAGTCCGGAGAGGCATGTATTCTTCATCCACGGGGTTTTCCGCAAGATGGTCGGCTAGTGCCTGTCCTTTGATAGCCTTTTGGGTGACATATATGATGTCAATTCACTTAACAAGATTTGCCACTTCGCTAGCTTCCGGTGGGCATGGGCTTCGAAAAATATATTTGAGCGGGTCCATCCTTGAGATGAGATAAGTGGTATATGCAGACAGATAATGTCTAAACTTTTGCGCAATCCATGTCAAGGCGCGACAAGTGCGTTCGACAAAGTATACCGAGCTTCATACGGCGTGAACTTCTTGCTTAAGTAGTATATGGCTTGCTCCTTCTTTCCTGTTTCATCGTGTTGTCCCAACACGCATCCAAACGCGTTCTCTAACACAGACAGATATAATAACAAAGGCCTTCCGGGCTCTGGAGGTACCAAAACAGGTGGGTTAGACAGATATTCTTTGATTCTATCAAAAGCTTGTTGGCAATTCGTCGTCCATTTGGTAGCAGCGTCTTTCTTCAGTAACTTGAATATCGGCTCACATATCACTGTTGATTGCGCTATGAACCTGCTGATGTAGTTGAGGCGACCAAGGAAACTCATTACGTCCTTTCGACTCTTTGGAGGAGGCAAGTCTTGAATAGCTTTACCTTCGAGGGTCCAATTCAATACCCTTCTACTTACAATGAAACCTAACTTTTCCGGCGGGACACCAAATGCGCGACTGCGGGATTTAACCAGGTTATACCGCCTCGGTCGGTCAAAAACTTCTCTAAATCTGTCAAGTGATGCGAAGTCCTTCGCGACTTGATAATAACGTCATCTACGTAGACCTCTATTTCTTTGTGGATCATATCATGAAAAATGGTAGTCATGGCCCTCATGTAGGTGGCACTGCATTCTTGAGTCGAATGGCATTACTCGATAACGATATACCCCCAAGGTGTAGTAAATCTTTGTCTTCTCTGCATCTTCCTCATCCATCAAGATTTGGTGGTAACCCGACAAAGCAATCAACAAATGATTGTAATTCATGCTTTGCACAGTTGTCAATGAGTATGTGAATATTTGGAAGAGGAAGTCATCCTTCGGGCTGGCCTTGTTGAGATCCCGATAATCCACGCACACTCGTATCTTTCCATCTTTCTTTGGCACAGGCACAATGTTGGCCAACCAGGTCGGGTATCTTGTGACTCGAATGACCTTTGCATCGAATTGCTTGGACACCTCTTCCTTGACCCTTAAGCTCAAATCAGGCTTGATTTTCCTTGGCTTTTGTTTCACCGGAGGGTAGGATGGATCGATAGGCAATCTATGCGAAACAATATCTGTGCTCAACCCTGGCATCTCGTCATAAGACCAAGCAAATACGTCGATATATTGTCTCAAAAGATCCGTCAGTTCTTTCCTTTGTGGGGCGTTCAGATGGACGCTGATTCTTGTTTCTCTCACATTTTCTGCATCCCCCAAATTTATTGCCTCAGTTTCTTCTAAATTTGGCTTTGGTTTATTCTCAAAATGTTCCAATTCCTCTGTCAATTCTTCTGGTTGCGAGTCTTCCTCATACTCTTCGAAGTCCTGTTCATCGTTTGGATTTTGTTTGTTTGTTTCATTACATGTCACATTCACATTACCGATGATTTATTAGTTTGCATCTTTGAAAGAGAAAAGAAAATTAGTAAACAAAACAAATTTTTAAATAGCAAAAGAAATGTGGATTTGTCATTTAAGCTTTCAAAAGATGGAGGCAAAATACATTAAACTGCATAAAATGTGGTTCAGGCCTCAATTTAAATCGCATTTTCCATTAAGTACTAATACAATTTGGATAGGCATGATTGGGAAATAACAGGTGGGGTGCTCACTTGATTTTAGTCAACACGAATCAACTTTTGGGGAAATAAATAAGGCAAAATGAATCTCCTGAAAAATGAAGAAAACCAAATTAGTATAAGGTGAGTAATTATTGATTCAAATAATATACACATAGTGAAAAAGCAGGAGAAAACAACAAAATGATTGTAAGGCAATTAAATGCGCATCCTAATATGCATGGGGCCTCCCTTATGCCGGAGGTGGGCCTAAACGCCAGATATGCGGGATTACGACAAGTTTGATCCAAGCGGCTAAACTGCAATGCTTTGTCGGAAATGAGACAAAATGAATCTACATTTTCCAATTTCAGCACGTCATGATTAGTCTTGGATTAGTCTATCCTTATCACGCTACACATAATATGATGATTGGTCGTTGGGTTGTGAGACCCGTAGACATCTTTGGTGGGTTTCTTAATTGTGGAGTCGATACCAAGGATCGACCCACCTAATGTGTATGCATGCATGACTTAAAAATAAAGGGTGGTATAGCTCTATCCTAAATTTTCTAAGATTTGGCTGACTAGACTCAAGGTTCCCGAGCGGACTGCTCGAGTGAGAAGGCTACGCGGCCAACCGGATGGTGCGGACGCCCCCTGCACATACCAACTCTCCTAAAAATTTGGTAATTTGAAAGAAATTTGCGGGTGCGCAAAACACACCTCGCGTGTAATGTGTGATAGTGTCAATTTTCCGTAATGGAAGAAATATGAGCGGAATGCCAATTTAAGGAAAACAGTAGGAGAATATAACAATTAAAGCAGTTATGCAAAATTTACAATGGAAATAAATCAAAGCATTAAATCAAATATAGAGCAAAATAAAGCGTAGTAATAAGTAACCTGGGTTTGCTATGGTTAAGAACCTGAGATTCCCCAGTGGAGTCGCCATGCTGTCGCGCCCTATTTTGACCTGCTCGGGTCAAAGCGGAGCACATACGTGTTCTGGGTGATTCCTGGGTAAAGGATTGAGGAGTCGCCACCTAATTATTTTTTACGGTGAATTAGGACACCTAAATATTAAACTATGTGCTGCAATGTAAACTCCAATTTTAAGGTCTGCGAAACTAGCGAGATTCTAGGTAAGGGTTCTTTATTATCCTAAAGGGAAGGGGTTAGGCATCCTTTAAGATCCGCTAACTTGCGGTTATCCGGTCAAACTCAGGTTAATTATTGCTAGGAAAATGCGTGTTTGAAGCATGAAGTTAAAAGATGTTTGCAAATAATTAATGAAAGAGATGCATTTTTTGTACATGTATATATTTGTGATGTAATAAGGAGAAAAGCAATTCATTTGTGATGCCAAAGGAGTAATTTTGAAAATCATTTTTAGTTGTACAATTAATAAAATGAATAGAAAATGATCAAAGTTTGTTTTGAAAATTTTAAATATGCATGACGAGCTTAAAATAAATAAACTAGCGAAGGATTTCTAAGTTTGAATTTAACCGAGCCTACAAATAAATAAGCTAGTGACGGGTTTCAAATCTTAAACTACCCTATGAATTAATCATAAGTTTGTCTATTCTAAGCATTTCAATAGTTACATAAGTGCGATAAATAATATTACGATATAAAGCGGGATAAAAGCTGAATTAAAGAAAGAAATAAAATAAATAAACTCCGAGGAATAATTCACCGTTATTTACTTTAATCCCCGCAAGTTTGTCAAGAGCAAGCGGTTAGAAACAGTTAAATACAAATAACTTCATATCCGTATTCAAAGCAGTGAATGTTTTAATCACGGAGGGCTCGAACTTAAATTTTGAAAAGAACATTCCAATCACGTCGTGGCTGCAAACATATGACTAATGTGGTTATCTTGATTGCCTCGCCTACTAAGCGTGTTGGTCTCTCGGGTGAAATAGAAAAGATCACTATAATCACGTCGTGGCTGCGAATATATAACTTGTTGGTTATTTTAGTCACCTCGCCTACTAAACATGTTGCTCTTGGAAAAAGGTTTAAGCCTCAAGATTTGCCAGAAGTTATATTTTTATAGAAAAAATACATATTTGGCAATTGAATAATAAAAGAAGCAATTTTTTATGAAAAAATCTTTCAAGGTTGCAAATATGATAGAATGCAAACCTTATTTTTGGGATTAAAGGAAATGAATAATAGATAGCCAAATTATTTTTGAAAGATATTAAAGCATGCATAAGAACCTAAAAATAGAACAAAGTAACTAGAGGCTAAGTTTGGAACACACAAGACGGTCCTAAACAAATAAAGCTAGCGGTTGGTTTCCGATTTCAAACGATCCTAAGAAATAAACTAACGGCAGTTAGACTATCCTATTCATTCATCTATTCGCGGCCTAATTATTCTAAGCATTCTAACAATCACACAAGCATTAAAATAATTATTACATGCCCAAGAATAGAAATAACGAAATTGAAGAATAATAATAAAAGAGGAAACTAGGGAGGATGATGATGTCATCCCGCCCTATTTGCGTAGAAATTCCAAGGCCGGAGAATGCAAGGAATGTGAATGTGGTTCTTCATTTTGGACGAAGTCATGATGAGTCTCATAACGAGACTCTTCGTTACTCCCGATGCATTTCATGTAAATAAAAGAAAAAGAAAAGGATTAGTAGACGGAACGAAAATATCAACACATGAATATTCCTAATACATACATACACAGAAATATACAACATTAAATGTACATAGGAATGAATATTCATGGCCTTCTATTCTACATATACTTAAGACATTATTTTTTTCAGATTTTGGCACATTAAAGTAGCCGAAGAAAGACTATATGATAACACAACCGGTTCTAAATTTAAACAAAAATAAAAGAGGCAAGGAAGACCAATGTATAAATTATGTATACATACATAATAAATTCCGTTGGACTAATCTTAATTCTTAAAGAAGCATAACATTCATAAACTTAAACTAGACGCACATACTATTATATTAAACATGGATAATATATTCCTTTTAAAATTGCACATATTAATCTAGAATATAACATGTAAATATCGTCATTTGAATCAATTAAAGTATGCTCATTTGTTTGATTTAAAGGCAGCGACCAAACTACAACATACAATAATTTTGAATATCAACAAATCGTTAAGTGTCCTAAGAATACTTAATCAAGCCATAGCTCTTCCAAACACATATTAATATTACATTATCCGTATTGCATTTAACAATGAACCCAAGATACCTTACTAAAGCTAATGACAATAATTAGTTAACCAAAAAAAATCGAGGCAATATCATCTATCACGTATCAACTCCAAATCAGAAATGTCCCAACAACATATATACAATTATATAAGCAAAATCGTCTCATTATCATATTAATTAATCAAGACTACATTACTTAGCAAAATATCATACTAAATCAAGCATAAACAACACAATCAAATAAGCTTTAAGAAATATAGAAGAATTGGAACGAGTCTAACCTTTTCCGGGTAGCGAACCGAGGCGTGTTTTGAATCGTCGAATCCGCTCGGAAATGTTAGAATTCTGATTTTGTTGTAGATTTTTTATGAATTCTGATTTTCTGGGAATAGGACTCTGTTTTCTGATTTTCGGATGTTTGATCCGACCCGGAATGACCCGACCCGACCCGGCAGTGACCCGACCCGATTTGGACCGAAAAAACAGTGAAAAAATAGCTAAAATCCAGATTCTTCAACACAAAGAAAATAATTTCGGAATCTTTAAATTGAAGAACACATACAAGAACAAACAAAGATTTCGGATTTTCCTGAATTTCGGACCTTAAAACGACCCGAAAATTCTCAGAATCCCCTCCCCAAATCAGTGAGCAAGGAAGGGTTTTTATAGATACTCCCCTCATACCCCCTTTAAACGAATTCAAATTTCAAAATAAAGGGGGAACACAAAATCTGATTTTTTTAGGCGTGTTCTTGGGGCATGTGTTGCAGAAAGGTGAGGGGTAGATTGGTGGTGTCAGGCGGTGTGGCGGCCCAGTGGTGTCGAGCGTAGGGGGGAGGGTGGCGGCGTGGGGGTAGGGCGGCGGCGGCTGATTTGGGAGAGTAGGGTTAGGTTTTTATTTTTGATTTTTTGGGTTTGGGGGCTTAAAAGGGTAAGGAGTGGGTCGGGTCGTCTTTGGCGAGTTGGGCAGACGGGTGTGGGTTTTTAGGGAATTTGGGCTCGGATTGGTTTGGGCTTTGGTTAAAGGGTGTTGGGTTTTTGTTTTGTGGGTTTTGGGTTTAAATGGGAAGAAAGGTTGTGGAGGGTTGTGTTTGGTTTAGGGATTTAGGAAAATAAAGGGGAGATGGGTTGGGTTTTTCGATTGGGCTTTGAAATTTGGATTTGGTTTGGGTAGAATTGTTTTGTGTTGGGAAAATGAAAATGGGTTATGGATTAAAAATATAAAAAGGGTTTAATATTAAAACATATTATTTTTGTTTTGTAAAAGATGTGAATTATTTAAAATAACATAACGATGTGATAATAATAAAATATAATATTTTCGAAATGTTTTATGCTTAATAAAAAAATGGAAATGCGATGCAATTTTGCGAGAATAAAATAACATAGAAATTTTCGGATAAAACTTATGATTATGATAAAAATGCAAATGATAGTAAATGTGAATAATAATAATAAGACAATAATATGATATATATATATATATATATATATATATATATATATATATATATATATATATATATATATATATATATATAAATTGTTTTTGAGGTATCTGAAAGTATTTAAAATTGCGAACAAATAGGAAAAAGACGGGACAAAATTGGGTGTCAACACTTGCCGATCAACTATCCAACGTTGGTGTACCGGTGACAAATCAAATGTTAGTTCTTCAATTAACTGCGGGTTTAAATGAACAATATGATGGAGTTGTTACATTCATTCAACAAAGTAACCTGCTACCACCATTTTATGAGGCTCGTTCGAGGGTTAATTCTTGAAGAAACCCGGAAGTTAAAACAGGCAGCGACAGTGGCAAACAATGATGACACTGCTCTACTTTCCAACTAACATATCTACGGATGATTTTGGCTCTTAAAATTCTGGTACGGAGGTGTGTCTAATCACAATAATAATGGATAAAAGAGGGGTCAAAATTGCAACAACAACAAAGGGAAAAATAATAGTGGAATGGGGCGGGGCCGCGGCGGCGGGAACACGTCCGGCGGGGGAGGCAACCGCGAGCAGCAGGGCAGAACCATCCCCACTGGCAGCCACAATAGTTTGGTGGCAGCGGGCAGTGGGGCCAATTCCCGCCTTGGGGCTGGAACCCGCAGCAGTGGGGCCTACCCTGCCCGTACCCGACAACCTAGTGGGCTAAACCCAACACTTCGAATAGGCAGCCCGGCGTCTTAGGCAGCCGTCCACATCAAGCATTTTCATCCTATGGACCATCGTCTTCGAGTTATGCTCCCACGTATATCGAGCAAACATGACAATATGAATCTCAATGTTCCCGACGATTCATGGTAAATGGACACGGGGGAAACCTCACACATGACAACATCTCAAGGTACTCTCTCGTCTTATTTTAATATGAGTAGTAATAAAAATATTGACGTTGGCAGTGGGCAGGAAATTCCAATTCGTGATATTGGTCAATTAAATCCCCCCACCCACCCACCTTTACATTTGAAAAATGTCCTACATGCACCCAAACATATTAAAAACTTGATATCTCTACGTCGTTTCACCACTGACAATAATATTTCTGTTAATTTTGATCCGTTTGAATTTTATGTGAACGATTTTCAGACGGGGATGCCACTAATGAGATGTAATAGCACTGTGGATTTGTATCCCATCACCGTCACCACCAACAACTAAGTCACCAATCTGTCAACCTTTGCTGCTATTTCTCCTATTTTATAGCATAACCGTTTGGGACACTCGAGAGCATCGATGTTCAATTTTATTAGAAAAAATAAATTTATTGATTGTAACCAACTTGTGGACTCCCATGTTTGTCAGACTTGCATTTTTGGGAAGCATGTTAATTTTTCCTTTTCTTTATCTACTTCCAATACTATTATGCCATTTGATATCATGCATAGTGATTTGTAGACATCCCCGATTTTAAGTTCGGCATGTCATAAGTATTATATGCTTATTTTGGATGACTATTCTAATTTTCAATGGACATTTTCCATTGGAAGAAAATCGTAGGTCCCACTATTTTAAAACAATTTAGTGTTTTCATCCAAATTCAATTTGAGAAGTTCATTAAATGTTTCCAATGTGACAATGGGAGGAAATTCATAAATGACCAATTTAAGAAATGTTGTCACCAGAATGGTATGCCATTGCGTCTTTCGTGTCCACATACTTCTCTTCAAAATGGAAAAGCCGAAAGAAAAATTCGAACAATCAACAATTTAATTTGCACACTTCTTGTGCATTCGTCCACACCACCGTCTTTTTGGCATCATGCTCTTCAAATTGCCACATATCTTTTAAACATTATTCCTAGCAAGATACTCTCAAACCTATCATTCACACAAAATGTGTACCATCGTATTCCTTCCTATACACATTTGAGGATTTTCGGGTGTTTGTGCTATCCATTGTTTCCTTCCACAACCATAAATAAATTTCAAGCCCGTTCCACTCCATGTGTCTTTTTGGAATACCCACAAAATCATAGGGGTTATAAGTGTTATGATATGTCTGATGGAAAAATTATCATCTCTCGTCACGTTGATTTCGATGAGTCCACATGTCTTGTGAGACCTCTATCTGAATTCTTTTGAAAATATGGGGCTTACGTGTCATATGAGTTATGAAAAAAATATTTTTCTATCTTAAATTTTTTAAAATTGTGGGGGTCATGGTATCTTACTAGAGTTATGTTAAAAAAATAAATTAAAAGTGATAATTATTTACGTGGTCTTGTTATTCAAAATGATTTTAAAAATGAGAATTTGTGGATAAGAAAAAGTACAAGGATAGAAAAAATATTTTCGTGAAGATTTTTATATTTATCTTATTGATAATGATCCTAAAATATATTATGGTGTTCTCTCTTTTCTTAGTGAATTATTTTGGAGAGAAGCAACTCATGATAAAGTGTTATGATAAATTAATATTTGTTGTACTAGAGAGAGTACAATGATGCTAAGTGGATCTCAAAATCCATCATGGATTGTAGGGACAAATTCGTATACAATAGTTGTAAGAATTATGATGTGACACGTGACAGAAGGTGTTGAGTCAAGTCCATATTAGCTTGTGACGTTGTAGGTAAAATAAGGGCAGGATCGGAGGCGCCGTACATACACATGGTACCGATTTCAGAAGGTCAGAAGAACCGTTTAAATTACAACGGACGACGACCACACATCTTTCAACAGAGCATTAATGGCATTTATAGAGACACCAATTGTCCAAATTATTACAACATTCAATCTATTGTATTAATAAAGGCATCTTTCGTGGGGTGCGTACCCATGAGCTCATGTATAAATATGACACATAATTTCATTGTAAATCATTATATACAAGTTAATACAATATACTCTTTAACATTTTTCTTGATTCTTAAGCTTTAATACTAGTCACGAAGGCTCTGTCAAGAGACTAACACAAGGCTCATGCTAATTATTTCTTTACTTTGACCTAATATTATTACTATTTCAGTATTTTATCTAATATTATTTCAAGATCAGTCACTTGATATTCACGTGTCCTTGAACACGTATGCAAATTCAATTGTACCGTTTTACGGATAAACAATGATTATGTGTTCACCCTTTGTGGGGGTGTAATAATATAAAAATCAGTCAAGTAGACCATAATAAAATCTGAGTTTATGATTTGGAGTTGGCTTAGTGAGTATTGAAGTTGAGATATATTGTGGTTGCCAAGCAGTGTTAGCTGTAGTGAATAAATAAAATTTTCAATGGCAATAAAATGTTGTGAGATGAAATTATTTCCATAAATTATGTGACGTCTGAGGTGAATTTGATCAATTCACAAGACTAAATAAAACATCTAGGGAAATGGAATTTTAGTCAATTTGAGAAGATCAACAATGATGACAATCCAACATATGTGATTGCAGATCCCATGAATTAGGATCATATAGGTAATAACAAGTCATTAGTTGATAAAAAATGCACTATTAAATTATGTCCCTACCTATGTGGTGTGTGTGTGTGTGAATATAGTACAATACTGCAAGGCAAATTTAAGTTGAGTTAAACTCTTAGTTACAATTCATATCCTTTATATGTGGTGTATTGCTCTACAGATACACTTGATGATTAAAATTATATGAGTGTGGAGTGGTGCCGCTCTTATGAAATTGTGATGAATTTATAGAGCACTCATGAATACCATGACACGTGAATGACCTCTTAGCGCAAAATCGCTATAACGACAAAGATCGTGCGAGTATAATGTGATGTATAAGATTTTGGACTTACAAAAGAGTTCTTGGTTCATAGAAGTTTTAAACTTTACCAATTACTATGTGAGCTTAAGCTTATTTTATTTATGTCTGGTTCATAGTCTACGCAACGCCAAATTCGATGCGTTATATTCATATGTGAAAACCCAGCAAAATGTTCTTTCTCCTTCTTTTCTTTTTGAGATATGAGAAAACCCAACAAAACTTCTTAATTTATTCTATTCCTTAATTTTATTTTTGAGATATATGGGATTGTTAAAAATAATTCTTGTATCTCAAAAATAAGTTAACATATTCTTTATTTTTATTAGCCATGATTAATAGCCATTAATCGCCTCACCTTTATAGCCATTATTTTGACAATAACTCCAACGTTAACTTTCAAATGTGACTACTTTTTTAGCCACATAGTTATCAAATTAATTGTTGGCTCTTTACTCATATTTATTCCATTAATTATATTGAATAGTCTAAATGGCTAATGAATATAATTCAGCCATGAATGGCTTTTACAGTATTAATGCTTCTGGACGGTTTGAGCTCTTAGTTTTGGATCATTTCATATCCTATATAATCTTCTTGTTTCACGTTGAAGAGGAGTAACCAGAGATAAATTATTTCTTTCTATATTATATTAGAGTGTTGGGTTTTATACTAAAATAAATTTTTGTTAGATTCTAGCTTCTAGTTTTATATTAGAAGAGCTTGTTAAATTTGGAGATACACCTATACCGGGTGAAATATCATTAAGGACAGTGTCCTAAGACACGCCTCAAGCTTTCAAGAATTCATAACAGTGTTTGTGATCAAGTATTTTTCATAAGATTTCCAAGACATAATAATAGTATTAAAATAATAAAAAAGATGTGCACGATACGGTAAGGAACAAGAATAAATTGGCCAGGTTATCAAAGTATATTTCATACCACCCAGATAATCTAAGTTTAACTTATTTAATCCTAAGCATATTTATTAATTGTGGTCAGTAGTCAGCACGATCGTTTAAACTAATGCGGAGCGGCTCTACTTCATTACATTTTGCTCCAGTGATTATTAATATTGATAAAATCTTAAATGCTGACACGTAGCTTTTGTAAGTTCAGATTTAATACAATTTCTAATAATGATAATATTGCAAAAACAAATAAAGAGTGGATTATAATTATTTGAGGGAATGCATTACTTATTATTCCAAGAAAGCACTAACTAAGCATAATCTGTTTTTTTTTTTTGACAAAGAAAAAAGTTTGTTAGGTTAGTCTTCTTCTTTTATATTTCATATACTTTTATCATTTATCTTATTGAATTAAATTGTATTACAATAGCTCTTAAATATAAAAAAAATCGGTATCATTTGAGATAAAGCAGATTCTATTAATTTGCAAACAAAGATACAAAACAAAATGTATTAGTGTTCTTTTTGAAACATATTGTTAGTCGGAACACTTAATTTTAATAATTAATTTTCTTATTGCTTTTGACAATTTGTTTTTTCAGAACTGAAGTCATGGGTGAATGTGTTCATTTATTTAGTGAGTAGTCATTATTTTTTTTGTTCTTGAATTTGGTTTTATGAGGTTCATTTCCAGTTCACTTCACTCAATTAAACGTCTGACTTCAGTTTTTTTTTTTTAATGTTACAATTACTAGAAATTGCACATAAAATGGAGAATAAGGAGCTGAAAACAAATTCCAACCTTTCGAATTTACAAGGGCACGTGTAAGTCATCAAAAGGCCAGATTGATAGGTACTGTAGCAAAATGTAATGGAGCTAGGCTGCTCCCAAACTAATGAGCCCCTTCTAAAATTTAAGCATTAACATTATATTAGGTTAAAATAATTTATACACCAAATTTATAAAGATCTTTTACTTTTATATTGTCTCTACCATAAGAACCAATTGATATGATAAAACGATAAGTAACTGTTATAATTGGTTTAAACTACATTAGATGTATTTATACCTTCAGCATAGCTAATTTGAATTTATATACGACCAATTTATATGCACTAACATGTACTTTTACACTAGTGTAATGTTATGGAGGCTGTTTATTATATTTGCAGTTATACTAATAAATACTAATTTAGAGTCTGTTTGGCCAAAGCGATTTTGAGGTCAAAAGTGTTTTTTCTGGATTTTTTTTTTGGTTATTTGAGGTGTTTGCCAATTAATAAAGTTGCTTTTAAGTAGAAGTAGAAGTAATTTTTCTGCTATTGGGAGAAACAAAAAAAATCTGTTTTTTGATAAAAGCAGAAGCAGAAACAGAAATTTATTTTCTTCTAACAAAAATATCTCTATCATAAATATATATTTATCAAGTATATCCCTCATTAATCCATTAACTTATAATTATTACTCGTTTATTTTATTTTACGTTGTATGTTTTTGTTGAATTTTTAATTTGTGGAATGATTTTAAATTTTATTTTGATTGGTGTTTTTTAGTATACTTAAACCACCATGTTAATATTAAATTAATATTTAATAATATATTTTTTGGTTTATCTATGTATTATAATAATTAAAAATTTTAATATGAACTTTAAAACTTTAATGAAATAAAGGTAAAAACTTAATCAAAGTCTTTCATATAGATATTTAAAATAATTTTAATAATAAATATTCATTGATAATATAGCTAAATTCGAATCCTACTTGGGTACTTATATTTTTTGTAATCTGACACTCAAAAACATTTTTTTAAGAAAATTAGTCAAACACAATTTACTTATCAAGAACATTTTTAAATGAATTAATCAAATATAAATTATATTTTAAAAAAATATTTTTTTAAAAAATAGTAATTTTTAACCGCTTGACCAATATGACTCTTAATTGTGTAAATATTTTCGAGAGAGACAAAGCAAAAGTAAAAAAGTTATATATATATATATATATATATATATATATATATATATATATATATATATATATATATAATTTCCTGATCTCCTCTGTTTCTCATTCGTCCTCACACTTTAGCTCCTTCCTTCTTCTCCCTAGCTATCTTCTTCCTCTTCACCCTCAATTTTGCATAATTTTTTTATAAAAACATATTGTTCCAAAGATCAAATCCGAGGATTGCCAGGTATGCTTTTCTACATTGTAGTATTTATCCTCATATCGCCGTAATTCATTTTTTTTTAATTTTGCTTAAAGATCCACACGTGTTTGAATATTTCGTACTGTGTATATATGTAATTTATGTATCTAATGTCTTCATCAGTAATATTGGATCTATGGATTATCTCGTTTTTGGGTTCCTGTTAATGCATTTTTTATGTGAACTGTGGCTAATGTTCCTTGATTTTATTGGACTTAGCAATTGTATCTACTTTCTATTTGGTTCTGCACCAAGTGAAATTATTTTGGTATCAAATTATTAATCCTTGATACTGCTAAAGCAAGCGGCTCGTCTTTTTACTAGGATTGGAACTAGTTTTTACATATAATTATTACTAACACTAGTTCTTCAGGGGACAAAGACACTGAATGAATCTGCTTCAATCTGAAATTTCAGTAGTTGACGTGTCCTTATGAAAAATCAGCTCTGTGCTTTTCCAAAACTGAAGTGATTAGAAATAAATCATCACCAACTTTATTTCTTTGATATTCAAAAGAATATTCAAGTAACAACAACAACATATCCAACATAACTCCACAAAGTCGGGTCTGGGGAGGGTAGAGTGTACGCAGACCTTACACCTAGAGGTTATATCTGAAAGATCCTCTCAATGTCGCAAATCAAGTAGCTATTAAAATGGAATGCGACAGTGAAGAAAACATAACACCAAATAGGGAATTCAAGTAACTCTTGGGAATATTCAAGTAAAAAAAAAAGGGCAGCCCGGTGCACTAAGCTCCCGCTATGCGCAGGGTGCGGGGAAGGACCGAATCACAAGGATCTATTGTACGCAGTATTACGATTACGATTACGATGTGGACTGAGTTTAGAAAGATGTTATAGATGGTAAAGGAGGGGGGGGGAAGCTTGGTCATGAAATTAGGGGGGGGGGGGGACCCAAAAGGGGCTCTGGAGAAGGAAGCTAAAGTAAAGATAGCTGTTGTTGGTCTAAGAGGAATCTTAAGTGTTGACGATTTGATTGTAGTTTCTTACAAAGGAAGGTCTAATACAAGATTCAGGCATCTCAAATGATAAGAGGATTTCTTTTTTCTCATATCCATACTATTCAATGATAAGGGGACATAGAAGTAGTTTTGGACTTATTCTACTGTGAGCCTACTACAATATCTTTTTCCAAACACCCTCATAACTACCGTGTACATCGATAATAAGAGAGGGTAACAGTAAGAGCAGTAATTTCCTTTTAATTCCACTCTCCTACTCTCTCTCTCCTCTACTTATTTTTTGTTTCAAGCTTGTATTTGTACTTCATTAACTCTGACAAACTTTACAGCAGAATTGTGTGCCTTGGTCTATCATGTTTTCATGATCCACGAAGGTGTCTTCTTATAATTTTTCTGTGTCAATTTTTGTTGTCTATATCAGGAATCTAAATTACCCTGTGAATCTCTAATCAATCTTTTTACACCAGAAACATTTTTTTTCAGTCTTACCTCAAACATTTTCCTTTAAATTATTTCAGATTTTAATCGGAAGTGAACACAACATCTGTTATGGTGGAATGACTTCAAGTATATAAATTCCTATACGTTGAGGATGAAGGGAGGTTTAAAGGTGCCAAGGATCTCTCTCATCCTTACTGGATTTTTCTGTGCCACTGTTATTATTTTGGCATACATGAAAAGCCCTTTTCTCTCTTATTGGACACCATCTCAGGATCATGTCTTCCAGATTTCTCCAGGTTCGGCATAAATTCTCTGTTGATATATTCCATACCATTGTTAGTTCATTTTCCACTTTGGATTAGAAAATCTGTTGACCCATTCAATGACTGAGATGCAATTAGAAGCCAGTGGTTGCATAAAAACCAATACCACTGGAGCAGCCATTGTAGATAGCATGACCAGAACAAAGCATGTCTAAATAAATAAAGGTGTTTTTACGCCGGATTACATTGCTGTAATCGAGTTTGGATGACATGAAACTTGGCAGAAGCTGTTGATCTGCCTTAATTATGCTGAGACATAAAATTTGTTTTCTCAACTTTTTCCCAGTAAATAATGATATCATCTGTTTCTTAAACAACTTTTAAGTACAAGGCTACTAATCTAATTTCCCCCCTTAATGGATATGTCCCATTAAAGATCCTACTTTGACTTTTCTAGGTATTGATTGTGAAATGTTTGGATAAATTGTCTTATGCAGTTTGGTGGGGAAGTGTTTAACATAATGTTTCAAATATGAAAAAGTTGAATGTTAGTCGGTAGGATGTCACATCGAGTTTAACAATATAATATAGTATGTATTAGACATCACTTTAAGTGTTGGAGGGAGAAAAAAGTTTCCTGTTTAAGGCAAGTAGTTGTTTACTTGTTTTGGGACAAATACAGTAGTATTGTGACAGTAAATAGAACTTGATGGAAATGTTGCTGAATCCTATTGGATTACTTATCTATTCTCTTTTCTCTTGCAGATTATATAGTGAAAGATGAAGAAGTTGTAAGAG
Source organism: Anisodus acutangulus (assembly GCA_029783415.1). Lineage (NCBI taxonomy): Eukaryota > Viridiplantae > Streptophyta > Magnoliopsida > Solanales > Solanaceae > Anisodus > Anisodus acutangulus. The sequence continues at coordinate 13,806,632 of CM056502.1, read as the reverse complement.
AAAGAAATAGACTAGGGCAATCAGAACAAAACATGAACATTGAATCCGCCATTTCAAACTCTTCTACGAAGGATAAGGTGACTGAAGAACTGATTACTAATACTGAGATAGAAGGTACAGTATGTTTGAGTAGAATCTTTCATCTCTTCTGAGTGCCTCAAATCACGAAGAATAAGTGGTATAGTAAAGTCCTTTTCTTTCTCCATTTCATACATATTGTGTCTGTTTTCTGTCCTTCAAATTAAAAGAAAGAGGAACTTCCCTTTTCCTGAGTTATATGAATAAAATAGCTCCTAATCTGCTTATTATGTGCTATATCTGTTGCTTACAACTCCTCCAATTTGATTTATGTTTGCCAAAGTGTTTTTTTTCTGCAGTAAAGAACTACTTCCACTGGTACCTATTCATGTTTAATAATATCTTTGTATTCTGAGATACCATTAAGGTTAAGCAATCTCTAGTCTCTATAGCTTGATGTTTTGATGGTGTTTTTCAGGAAGTGCAGGTATTCCTCCCAGCTTTACCCAAAAAGGAGGAGATTTAAAAGCTTTGGAAGAAAAAAATAGTTCAAGAGAACAGGAAAATGAAGTCGCTGCTCCAGTGAATTCTGCAGATGGCCCTATAGCAAATTTGACATCTGCCTCAAAAGATCATGGTGATTATCGTTTTGATTCTTTGTTTCCTTTATCTTTGATGTCATTTAGCTGTAGAATTTATCTTAATGTTCATGAAAGTCAAATCTTGATGGATTTGATTACGTTGTCATTGAATTAAATCTTAATTTCTTTCCTATTCGAATTATTTTTCACCCTTTCTTGGGTTCTGGATAATCTTAAGAATGGTCTTGTTTGTCAAGCGACCTATCCTTAAATTGGTTGGTGGATTTGGTACAATGGTTAGTAAGTAATTAGTTATTAATACCCTTATCTTAATTTCCAGGTTATAATTCTGCTAAAGGTAGATGGGTCACAGATGATAGTCAGCCTTTATATTCTGGGTTTGGCTGCAAGCGATGGTTGTCAGCCATGTGGGCTTGCCGCTTGACACAGCGTATGGATTTTGAATACGAGAAACTACGTTGGAGACCAAGGAATTGTGAGATGGAAGAGTTTACAGGTGTTAAATTCCTGAAAAGGTATGTTCTTTTTTCTGAAACTGATACTGACCAATTGTTGGATTTTGTTAGTTCCCTTGTCTTAGATTGACACTGGAAAGGGATTTATTAGTTCTTTTGTTAATGCATTTTCCTTTCCTTGTAACTATGCATCTACTTGATGCTCTTTTGTGAATGAAACATCTTACTTTATAAAATAAAAAAACCCATCTGATGCTTGAGATGTGTATAACCAAAGAAAAATTCTTATGAGCTCTATTAGAACCTTCTCTCTTTTTCTGAGTGGCATAAGTAGTACTGTACCTACCATGTCTTGTCATGTATTTTTGAAGAGCAGAAGAGTGAGCTTGAGCGAACCCAACAGATTAGAACTTATATCTCACATGAACTGCAAGAATTTGTGACTGTGACGCTCCTCAGTGTACTAGCCTGCTGTCCTTATCTCTCTCACACGGTCAAACCCTAATGTCTGAAAAGAGAAAATTCTGTTTGCACTATTTTTCCAAGTCTAAGTTTCTTCTTGTTGCATAGAAATATTGCATTGCTTTCTTCCTTCCTTCCTCAAGTCTTCAGATGATATTTAATTGGCTTCACTTTTTCAACATACACGGAATTTTCTGAACTTGGTTGTGGATCCAGGATGGAGAACAAAACTCTGGCCTTTATTGGGGATTCCCTTGGCAGACAACAATTCCAGTCGCTTATGTGTATGATTACTGGTGGTAAAGACAGACCTGATGTTCTCGACGTGGGACGTGAATATGGTCTTGTAAAGGCTCGTCATGCTGTACGACCTGATGGATGGGCTTATCGATTTCCGAGTACCCAAACAACTATTCTTTACTATTGGTCTGCTAGTCTGTGTAATTTGACACCCATTAATGCTTCTAACCCTGCTACTGATTACGCCATGCACCTGGATCGTCCGCCAGCATTTTTGAGTCGTTTCCTACCCAGATTTGATGTCCTTGTGCTAAACACAGGACACCATTGGAATAGAGGAAAGCTTAACGCCAACCGGTGGGTCATGTATGTGGGTGGTGTTCCTAACACGAACAGGAAAATTGCAGATATTGCTGGTGCCAAGAATTTTACAGTGCACAGTATCATTAAATGGGTAGATTCACAACTGCCAAAATACCCTGGTCTTAAAGCATTTTACCGGTCTATATCGCCCAGGCATTTCTTTAACGGAGATTGGAACACTGGAGGCACCTGCGATAACACTACTCCACTTTCTGGTGGAAAGGAGGTTCTACAAGATGAATCCAGTGATGCTGGTGCAGCAAGTGCAGTAAAAGGAACAGGTGTCAAGCTTTTGGACATCACAGCTTTGTCTGAGCTGAGAGATGAGGGTCATATATCTCGATACAGCATCAAATCAACACCTGGAGTGCAGGATTGCTTGCATTGGTGCTTGCCCGGTGTTCCAGATACATGGAATGAAATTCTTTTTTCTCAAATATAATGTTGCAAGAACGGCAAGGGACACTGCTTCAACATTGTTCTCCCCCGTCTGAGCAACCAGGGTCGCCAACTGATGCAAAATACCTAGACATGAATTGAATAATGTCTGGAAGATTTTGCCGATTGGAGCTTGAAAACATGGATTCAGCTTTGATTTACGGGGAATGCTGAACTCACAGTTGCTTGTGCCTTTCCATCATATTTTAGGAGTAGTTGACTTGCACATTATTCTTAGAATTTGTAGATTGGCAATATAAACTGTTATTCTGCCATTTGTTAGAGACTAGAATCTTTGAGGGGTTGGAGTACGGAAGAGGCTTGACCCTTGACATATTGGGCGAATTCAAAATCAGTTTGTAAGACGTGAGTGTGTACTTGGAAAGATGAAAAACGATACAAGGTGATTTTTCTATCTATCAAATGATGCCTACTTATTTACATTTGCTTAATGTTATAAGATCAATAATCGTGTAAGTTGTCTCATTCTTGTCATAGCTAGATCTATTTTGGGCAAAATGTTTATAGTAATCAATTGATGCATAAATGTTTTATGTATTGAACCAAATTCTGCTAAAGTTTCCAGGCAGTATGGGTTGCAGAAATCATTGTTTCCAAATTCAGACTTACTCTTTAGGTTAGAAACATTCTTCCCTCCTATCTCAAAAAAGTGGACGAAAAAGTTCCATGTATGTGCCTGATAACAACAGTGTTTCAAAAGCAGTATATATTCTTTAACAAAGATATACTCTAATTATATTCTCGAAATGATTTTAGAATCACAAAATTTAGAAGAGGAAAGGAACTATATTATCGGCAAAGCAATTAAGGTGTAAAGAAAAAGTGAAGTAAAGAACATATTCCCAAGTTAACCAACATGATAAAACAAAAAGAAAAGATGAAAAAAAATATCATAAGCCTAGAAATATTTAGATGAAGGGGAGGGTCGATAATCTCGAAGGCAGAATAAGTTAAACATTTCTTGTATAGCCTAAAATTGAATAAAAGGTTTGAATTTTTTTACCAATTTTACAGAAGAGTAAGATTTTCACCTAAAATATAAACGTCAAGTTACCTCTTTACTCTATACTTTCTTTTACTGAATGAAGATTTATGGGAGTAGAAGAGTTCTTACGACATATAGAAAACTGATATTTCTCTCATGCACCTTAGTGTAAGGTAAGGTTTCACCCGAATTTAATAGTTTTGACACGAATCTTGTATATATGTTAAAGAATTCATTAAATAAGTATAACTAATTGATTCCAACTCCGTAAATCTTAAAGGAAAAGTGTTGTGGTAAGATTTTAACCCGAACCATAATGTTAATGAAAGAGTATATATACAATTTACAAATTGCCATAATAGAAAACCTATTCCTATTCTACTCCCAAAACCCTATTCTAGTAGTACACGACTCCTACAACTATGGTAAGTATACAATGCTAATTAAGGTAACATTTACACTACAATATTACACCAATATACACATAATAATCTGCCAATCCCGTGATGGGCTTCTACTGCCCAAGTCCGTGATGGGCTGTTGATTCACAATCCGAGATATCGGTCCAATATACAATGAAAGAGTATATATACAATTTACAAATTGCCATAATAGAAAACATATTCCTATTCTACTCCCAAAACCCTATTCTAGTAGTACACGACTCCTACAACTATGATAAGTATACAATGCTAATTAAGGTAAAATTTACACAACAATATTACACCAATATACACATAATAATATGCCAATCCCGTGATGGGCTTCTACTGCCCAAGCCCGTGATGGGCTGTTGATTCACAATACGAGACGACGGTCCAATATACATAAGTATACACGTGTATATCGTGTGTATACTTATGTATATTTAACATTAAAGAAATAATCTCTTGATTATTCTCATTAATGAAAGAGTATATATACAATTTACAAATTGCCATAGTATAAAACATATTCCTATTCTACTCCCAAAACCCTATTCTAGTAGTACAAGACTTCTACAACTATGATAAGTATACAATGCTAATTAAGATAACATTTACACTACAATATTACACCAATATACACATAATAATCTGCCAATCCCGTGATAGGCTTCTACTGCCCAAGTCCGTGATGGGCTGTTGATTCACAATCCGAGATGGCGGTCCAATATACATAAGTATACACATGCATATCGTGTGTATACTTATGTATATTTAACACACCCCCGCAGTCATAGCGGGCGGTCTTCGAACGCTGAGACTGTCCCTAAAATCTTCAAAAAGGACTGAGGGAAGACCCTTTGTAAAGTTGTCTGCAATTTGATACTTGGAAGGGACATGTCAGACGCGTACTTGACCACGAGTAACCTTTTTGCGAACAAAGTGAATGTTCATCTCGATATGTTTAGTGCGTTGGTGCTGAACCGGATTACCAGAAAGGTAGATGACACTAACATTATCACAATAAACCACGGTGGCTTTCTTAATAGGACAATGAATCTCTAACAGTAAATTACGTAACCAACATGATTCAGAGACCACATTAGCTACCCATCGATACTCGGCCTCTACACTGGAGCGGGACAAAGTCGACTGACGTTTCGCAGACCATGAGACCAATTTATTACCAGAAACATACAATATCCAGACGTAGACCATCTGGTGTCCGGACAACCACCCCAATCAGCATATGTATACGAGACAAATGTTGACGTCGATGAAGGATATAAATGCAAGCCATAGTCAAGTGTATCTTGAATATACAGAATGATGCGTTTGAGCGCATTCATGTGCTCAACTCTGGGATCATGCATAAACAAACACACCTATTGTAAAACATATGTAATATTTGGTCTCGTGAATGTAAGTTACTGAAGGGTCCTTCAAGACTGCGATAGCGGGTCGGATCTTCGTATTGTGCGCCGGCCGCAGCACCAAGCTTGGGCTTAGTATTAACTGGAGTGGAAATGGACTTACAGGATAACATCCCAGCCCTCTCAATGATCTCAGCTGCATACTTCTTTTGGGATAAGAACGACCCACCTGCATAACGAGTGACATCAATCCCCAAAAATAACTCAAGGCCCCCAAGTCTTTCATAGCAAACTCAGAACTGAACATTGTCATGATTGACTGGCGCAATGTATCGGAAGAGGCAGTCAAGATAATATTATCCATATATAATAGTATATAAGCCAAGGAAGAACCACGACGATATATGAACAAGGAATTATCCGACCTGCTGTGAGTGAATCCAATAGTCGAAACATAGTCGGCAAACCTCTTATACTAGGCCAATTCACGTGTCCAGTTCCGACCCCAGTTATCGATGTAGGCCAGCAGGCCCACTGGCCACTGCCTGCTGGCCAGTCCGTCCCGTGTCCCGAAATGTAACAAAATTCGCCCAATTCTCCCCCGAGTCAAAGACCAGTCACTCGTAGTCAACAAGGTATTTTTAAACCAAAAAGACATTTTAATTTAAATTCTAATGTTCTTAAATCCCCTTTACCCCGTAACCAAATGTCTGTTTTAAATGATCTGAATTGGAAAATTGCTATGACCGATGAATCTAATGCTCTTATTGATAATAAGACCTGGGTGTTGGCGCCCCGTCCATCTGGTGTTAATATTATTCGATCCATGTGAATTTTTGCTCATAAGAATAATTTTGACAGTTCTTTTGCAAGGCATAAGACTCATTTTGTAGGTGATGGTAAGACTCAACAGGTTGGTGTGGATTGTGGTGAGACATTTAGTCTGATGGTCAAGCCGGCTACCATTCGCACTGTGCTCAGCTTGGCTCTTTCGAAAGCATGGCCCATTCATCAGTTAGATGTGAAGAATGCTTTCTTAAATGGTGATCTCAAGAAAACAATTTATATTCATCATCCCTTGGGGTTTAGGGATCTCAAATATCCTCATCATGTCTGTTTGTTGAAAAAATCCTTGTATGGGCTTAAGTAGTCTCCACGCGCTTGGTATAAGAGGTTGCGGACTATGTTTCGACTATTGGGTTCTCTCACAGCAGGTCTGATAATTCATAATATCGTCGTGGTTCTTCATTGGCTTATATACTATTATATGTGGATGATATTATCTTGACTGCCTCTTCTGATGCATTACGCCAGTCTATCATGACGATGCTCAGTTCTGAGTTTGCTATGAAAGACTTGGGGCCCTTGAGTTACTTGGGGATTGCTGTTACTCGTTATGCATGTGGGTTGTTCTTATCACAGATGAAGTATGCAACTGAGATCATTGAGAGGGCTGGGATGTCATCCTGTAAATCCACTTCCACTCCTGTTGATACTAAACCCAAGTTGGGTGCTGCGGCTGGCTCACCTTATGATGATTCGACCCGCTATCACAATCTTGCAGGGGCCCTTCAATATCTTACATTCAAGAGACAAGATATTACGTATGTCGTACAACATGTGTGTTTGTTTATGCATGATCCCAGGGTTGAGCACATGAATGCACTCAAACGCATTATTAGGTACATCCAGGGGACACTTGACTATGGCTTACATTTATATCCGTCGTCAACATCTACTCTTGTCTCGTACACATATGCTGATTGGGGTGGCTGTCCGGACACCAGACGGTCTACGTCTGGCAATTATATGTTTCTTGGTAATAACTTGATCTCATGGTCCCCAAAGCGTCAATCGACATTGTCCCGCTCTAGTGCAGAGGCCGAGTATCGAGGGGTAGCCAATGTGGTCTCTGAATCATGTTGGTTGCGCAATATTCTTTTAGAGCTTCATTGTCCTATTCAGAAAGCTACCTTGGTTTACTGTGATAATGTTAGTGCCATCTATATTTCTGGGAATTCGGTTCAGCACCAGCGCACTAAACATATCGAGATGGACATTCATTTTGTTCGCGAAAAGGTAGCTCGTGGACAAGTATGCGTCTGCCATGTCCCTTCCAAATATCAGATTTCAGACATCTTTACAAAGGGTCTTCCCTCGGTCATTTTTGAAGATTTTAGGGACAGTCTCAGCATTCGAAGACTGCCCGCTATGACTGTGGGTGTGTGTTAAATATACATCCGATATACACAATATACATGTGTATATGGAATGTATATTTGGTCTAGGAGTCTCGGTTGTGTACAGTGGGAAGCCCACGGTTTGGGCACTGTTTTAGTAAATATTGTTGAAGTATTTTAGAGTAAATATTATATTAATTAGTGTTGTACACTTACCATAAGTACAAGAGTCTTGTACTACTAGAATAGAGTTTTGGTATTAGAATAAGAATAAATTTTCTATTATGAAAAATTGTATATTGTATATATTCTTTTTCATTAATCAAAATAATCAAAGGATTATTTCTTTCACATAAAATTTAGTCATAGTCGAAATACAACTTCAAGTATTGTACTTGATCCTAGAAAGCATGATTGTAGTATTACTTTAATCTGTGACGTATCTTATGGTCATATTAAGGAGACTTGTAGAAATGTTTTACCTAATTGTCGACTTGCAGAAAATTGTTACCCAATTGTCCAGGAATACCAGTTTAGTCGTGTGGATTGTGTAACACCCCGTATTTTCGGGTAGCGGTTGAACTCGTAACGTAGGTGAGTAGACCCGGACCCGAGAAAATTTTCGTTGTACTTGTGTATATTATTAAGAAGATTAGTATATAAAAGGGCGTGATCCCGAAATAATTTTGGGATTTAGTAAGAGTGACGACGAAGTTGAATAATAATTGTGTGTCCCCGAAGAGAATATAGACTGGTATTTTTATTACGGGAATTATGATATTGACATAAGAGGATTTTAGTAATCGTCGGGATTTAAATAATTGGAGATCGAAAATTTAATTGTGTGTATAATTAATTAATTAGGGAGGGGACAATTTATAGTGGGAGTTGGTAAGTGAGATTTTATAATCGATTTGGGGGTGGCTAAGCCCCCAAATCGATCGACCGAGATCAGCAGCCCATAAGGGCCTCCTTCTCAATTCCCCCCCCCCCATTTCTTCACTTCCATCTCTTCAATCTTCATCTCAATCAAAATTCCTCCATCAATTCGAGTCTAGCAGAAGGAGAAAACTCCATTGGTAGGTTCCCTAGAGCTCTCAGTCGAAGTTGGGGGAAATACTGTGAGTTTTCGCACAACCATAAGGAGAAATGTATGTCGTTTTGAACCTTGATTCCAGCTAAATCAAGTTCTTAGACTAGCCTACGTATTTCGAGGTCAGGCAAGAGACCTAGAATTGTTGAAGGAGTTCTGGGGGTCATTTTTGGGGGCTCTGTTTCTGCGTTTTCTGCTGGTCGGACGCTATGTCGAGCAAAAGGGTTTCCCAAAGATTCTCGTCGATGTATTTAATGAGGTAACCTTCCTTGTTCTTAATAGTTTGTACAATTTCCTGAAGTCATTTCTTGCTATTAGTTCTAAAGACGATTGTCGAAAATGCGAATTTGGGTTGGGTATCGTTAGGACTGCTGTAATTGGGAGTCACTGGGATTGCATGTGAATATGTGGTACTGTTTTGGAGATTGTAGTAGTATAAGAAGGAGGATTAAGAGAGTTGGATGTTTCACTACTTACATAGATTTCGATATAGAAGGAATATAGGTTCTACGCGTTCGAGGTGTTCGTTAGAATGTCCCTAAGAATCTGTTTTTAATGTGTTGATTCAATTGTGATGTAATTCGTCCGTATGATGTAGATAATCATTCATAGAGCTTACAAGGACCCACAGAACTTAGATAAATTCGACGACAAGGTTGAAGTTCTAAAACGAGGCATACTCTAATATTGAGTTGATTAGTTCGTCTAAGAGGTATGTGAAACTCTTACTTCTTTCTTTTGGCATGATTTAATGAAAGTACGGCGGACGTGCTTGATTCTTATACAGTTTAATTCCTAAAGAGGATTGTTATGAGAAATGCCTATGATTTTTCAGCAAAGAGTTATTATGACTTTATTACAATGATTTGATTGAGAGTCAAATGATAGTTTTTACTTACATATGTTTACTCATGATATCTACTCGTGCTAAGTGTTATTACTTCACCTCACCGAGTCCCGGGCCGGGTTATGATTCGTGCACAGCCTTGCATTGTTCACCGAGACCCTCACTAGAAGGCCGGGTTACGTAGGATGGATCCATAGATGAGATATGACTTTACCGAGTCCCAGCATGGGCCGGGTTATGATATGATTCCACCGAGTCCCGCATTAGTGGGCCGGGTTACGTCACATGTATACATATGTATATGGACAAGCATTCATGTTTTCTTGCCTTGACTCTCATTTTTATAAGGCACAGCTGACTTTTATGGTTTATGACACAGTTGGATTTGGATCCTTATTTTTATACTGATCTTCTGTTTCTGTTGGCTAATTATGATCTCTTTTACAGCTTCATGTTTTACATACTCAGTACATTATTTCGTACTGACCCCCCTTTCCACGGGGGTTGCGTTTCATGCCCGCAGGTACATGTTTTCAGTTTGGTGAACCTCAGGCCTAGGTTCCTACTCAGCAGGTTGGAAAGCTCCTTTGATCCAGGGCTTTGCCATTTTGGTACCGAATCTCTTTTAGACTTATGTTCGTATTTAGGGGCACGACGGGTCTGTCCCGTCATATGTCGTTATTCTTCTTATAGAGGTCTGTAGACAGTGGTGAGTTGTACTTATGTAAGGGTTATGATTCTGTTTTGGTCAGTCATGCTATTGTATTCTGATTTGGGGTGTTTCCATGTATATACGTTAGTATCTGTTGGCAGCCTTGTCGGCTTGCCTGTTATATTATCTGTTGGAAGCCTTGTCGGCTTGTCTGTTATATTGTGTTGGCTAGTTGTGACTCCTCAGGAGACATGTATATTCGGGGGTAAAGGCAGCCTTGTCGGCTTGCCTACCCTGGCATATGTTGCTATTGCGGCGTTATGCTGCTGGATTTCAGACTCATTAAGTGTTAGTTGGATTATATGTGACGGGTTAGTATAATGACGTCATTAGGGCGGTTAGTCGCGGCTCGTCGGGTCGGGTCGTGACTAAAGTGGTATCAAAGCAGTTAGTCCTCGGAATGTCTACAGACCGTGTCTAGTAGAGTCTTGCGTATGGGTATGTTGTGCACCATACTTATACGCAGGAGGCTGCCAGACATTTAGGATTGGTTTCTATTCTTCTTACTCTAAGATCGTGCGATAGAGCTATGTTATTAGGTTATTCCCTCTCTGACGTATTAATGTGTTACATATATGCCTCCAAAGAAAGCAACAGCCGCCAGAAGGGCAATACAAATTCGAGGTTATGAGAAACTATCTTACTAGTATACGGGAAGAAATAATGTAAGTTGGGACATGGAATACTTGAGACTCTTAGAATATTAGATAATCGTTGAGACCTTAGATATACAAGGCCTTCTTGAGTAAAATATTTTATGTTGATCTGGGTTAAAGTACATGGTATATGTGAAGTCTATTAGTTGTGATGACTCCTTGATATGCTTATGTTTATATGAAAAGGAATATGAGATATGCCAAAAACTGGAGTCGCTACTGTTGTACATATACGGTTTGTTGTCTCTGGAGCAAGTTGTCTAGATAAGTCCTGGAAATTAGTTCAGTAGGTAGTTGATAGTCGTTAACGGGTTGTCCTACTTGTGGATGGGGCTTAGGAGTAGATGGTCCTCTACATGTTGTAATGTTACCCTGTTTAAGTTGATGTGTTCCAGCTTTTCTTATGAGTTATGCTATCTATGTTATGTATAAATGTATTCTGTCGTGGTCCTACTTCTTAGGGTGGTCTGTTAATGTCCCTCAGACAAGATGTGGGTTGAGTATAAATCACTTGTGTTAGAACCTATCTTCGCCAATTTTGCTCAGTGGGACTACCTCTAAACAGTTAATTAGACTTGCCTAGATATCTTTTATGTTTGATTAAGATTTCCCCCGTAATTGTCTTTGCGTATCATAATGTAGAATGCAAAATATTCTAATAACCCAAGCCTGCGTTTTATCTCTTAAATAGGGAATAGACTCGTATGCTAAACATGTTGTCAATAGTTGCTTAAGGGGGTGGAGAATTTAGTATTTACATACTTCCAGGAATGACTCGCTGCTGCAATAAACGGTTTACTTATTTAGTTAACTATTAAACCTTGAGTATATTATGCCAAGCATTATGTAATATATGTGAATATTGTGGCTATTTGTGACTACTCTATTAATGTCTAGCATGTTCAGTTGATAAAACCACCGTTAGAGTATTGTGTGACGATTATTTGTGTGTTAAGTGGCTGTCTTGTTAAGTTTAAGGGTTATTTGACCTTGTATGATCCGTTTAAATGACTTTGAAGTAATGGGTATACTAGTTTTAGTCCATTGTAATCCCTCTTGGATTGTTTAAGTCCGGTGGTGTCCATAGTATGTTAGGTCAAACCATCGCTAGCACATGTACTAATTTAGTATGCTTAATACATGAACATGAGGTTTGTTTCCCTGATTAACCGAACAAATTATTTCGGTATGTTGCTATAGTGGCTTGAGAAGTATATTAAACCTCTTAGACACTATGTTCGATTAATCCATGACTCAACTACACAGGTTAATTTTAGATTTGTCTAGTCGTGTATGGGCTACCTAGTTAATTTAATGCTTAATATTGCTAATTTAAAGATTAATGATATATGAAACGCCTAGATTTGATTTAAATGAATTGGCAAGTTGGATTGAAGTTGAGTTTAGCATGTATGGGTTATTTAAATTAATGTGATGACCAATATATTATTTTGGAAACTCGTTTGGCTATCTGTAAGTCGTTTGGTCATATCATCTACCTAAAACAAGCGCCACTAATTAAGAACAAGATTAGTTGTCCTTTTTAACAAAACTTGTCTTATATCGTCTGATATGATAATTTAAAACTAGAAGAGGTGAGTAAGTGGGTTGATATGGTTGAGGTTTTATGATGTTATTTCGGATGGGAATTGATAAAGGGTAGCCTATGTGATGATTGTGAATTATGAATATTACCTAAATTCCGGGCCTGCTTTACTGATTTGGGGGTATGTAGAAGATGTGACTAAGCATGCCTAAATAAATGGTTATATGTTTGGATTAATCAAAAGGAATATGTGGATTTTGCATGTTGATTGATAAGGTTGTTGTATAGTCTGGTGTAGTTTTAGTTGAATCATGAAATGACTTTTAAACTATTGTATGCATAAGTTAAGCAATAATAACCTTGTTTGGATAGATCTTGGAGTGATTAGTGTTGTTAAAGACAATTTCGACTTGATATGAATCTAACCTAAAGTTAGGAGTAACCTATAACTTATTGGGTATAGTAAAAAGACCGGTGTGGCTTCTATTACATTTTTCATATAATTACAATAGTAACCCTGGTTGAGTATAAGCTTAGAGAATATGCTCTGGCCATCGCTTTTGGTTTTTTCATGTGGTATCCAATAATTTGAAATGATGTAGCCTACAATGTGGTCTCCAATGACATGTTTAGCTTCAATTATGACTACATGGTGTCATGTATGTGATATTAATATCTTGTTACTTCTATGGATGCATACTGTGGTATGAACTGGAATTTTTTAAAAAAAAAAAAAACCAAAGGACTTATTTTAGTTTATTGTTGGACTTTATGAGCTTAACACTAACCCATGAGGTTGTGATATGTCCAAAGGGAAGTTTAGTTCCTAATTGGTTTTCTTAGGTATGTACTTGTTGTATCTATGTTCTTGTAACTTGAACTTTATGTGGTCTGAACTTTGAAGTTAGGTTATGAATACCTAGAAAAGAGTATTTCTGCACCCATTTATGTATCCATGTGATCATTGCCAATGTGTAAACAAATCCACCTAGTTAAGTGCATGTGTAAGTTAGAAATAAAAGCCTAGGACCACTATGCTAGTTGACATATGTTCCCAACAAGTTAAAATGATAGGCTTAAGATAATTTCAGCATGCTAGTCTTGAAGAGATGATTCAGAAAGTTCCCCTGGATGCTGTATTTTCCTTCTGTGGACTGTTGGTATGCAGCCTCTTAATGCATCTATTTTGACCACTGAATATGTAGACTTTATGCTTAAAGTAGTGGTAAAATGACAGTTGGGAGCCTGTTTAATTAGATAAAATTGACCTAAGTGAATATATGTGGATGAAGGTGTTGTGGTAGTTTAAAGTTAACATGTGCAGTTAAAACAAAGCATGATGTGCTAATTTCAGACTTGTACACATGCAGTGTCAGTTAACTTCATGCCTCAAATGTTGTTAAACTCAGCATGGTTAAGCCCCATTTCTGCATACCTAACCAGAGTAGGTTGCATTTAGTTACTTGTTTTTATGTTGCCTAAGGACCAGCTTGTTTAGGAAAGGTCTAGCATGTTTAGACTAGTCTTGTTGCTGCTGATTAGCTGCTGTTTTACTGCTGCTACTACTGTCCCTGTGGCAATTTAGACATATATTTATTGCCTCAGTTGGCACAGATATTGCAGCTCTTTTTCAGCCTCAAATATCCTATTTTCAAGCATATTGTGCTCTCCTAGTTATCTACATCCTTTGTTAAGATTTATGTGGCTCTTAAAATACTGGATTCTGAGTTATAGTTGCTGCTTGTTTACTGGTTGCTGCTACCTGTTGTCCTGATGCCCTGGACTGCTGAAACATTGGGAAGGGCTGTTGGGCTTTTGAGGTAAAATGTGGTCATGTGTTGATGTTATTTTTGCTGCACATATAACCTTGTGGGACTGCCTTATGGTGCAGAAAAAGGTCGCAAAAATCTGGTCTTGTAAATGCAAAAAATTGTCCGATTCGCCATTTATAGTTGCTTTATTAGATGCTTTGGTTATACTTTGTGGTTGTTGTTCCAAAAAGGGACCGACTGGCGATAAGGGGGACCGTTCCTCATCGTCTGTAATTCCAGCTTTCGTTACTAATGGTCGTGGTTCCATTAGTTGCATAATGGTTATTTTCTGATGCAGTTATCTACCATATTTAGTTGCTGTTTGGATGGTGTTTGGATTGTTATTTGAGCTCATTTTTCTGTTATTAGTCAGCTGCTCGACCGTGGTGTTTGACCGTTATTTGAGCTCATTTTTCGATGTTATTAGCCGTTGTTTGGTGGTGTTTGACCGTTATTTGAGCTCATTTTCTCTTTGTTATTAGCTATTTATTTGGCCGTGTTTGGGTATTATTTGAGCTTATTTTCCATTATTAGCCGCTTGTTTGGCCGGTGTTTGACCGTTATTTGAGCTCATTTTCCCGCCAAGTTATTAGCCGCTCGGGCTGGTGTTAAGACCGTTATTTGAGCTCATTTTCTCGCTGTTATTAGCCGTTGTTTGGCCGGTGTTTGACCGTTATTTGAGCTCATTTTCTGTGTTATTGGTCAGCTGCTCGCTGGTGTTTGACCGTTATTTGAGCTCATTTTCGCCGTTATTAGTCGCCGCTTGGATTATTTGAGCTCATTTTCTGCTGTCATTAGCCGCTGTTCGCCGTGTTTGACCGGCACTGAGCTCATTTTCCCCGTTATTAGTGTTGTTCGGCCGGTGTTTGACCGTTAATTGAGCTCATTTTCTCGTTATTAGCCGCTGTCGCCGGTGTTTGACCGTTATTTGAGCTCATTTTCTGCGTTATTTAGCTGTTGTTTTGGCTACCAGTTGATCGCTATTTGTTTCTGCTTTGCTATTATATACTCTTGTAATCACCGCTGTATTTTGGTGAAATTGTGTCCTGCACAAACACATGTTGTCGCTTTATTTTGAGGCACTGTGGGTAATTCTGGCAAAGGTAGAGTGAAAAATCAGCAGTTGTGTTGCTGCACTCTATCCCAAAACCAGTGCAATAAAAGAATCAACTGCAATAGTATAAAAACAGTTACATGGCTAATTGTATTGATGCGTAAGCTATTATAAATAACTACGTTGCATATAGGACTCTAAAATTAGATATTAGCACCTTCTACCTCCTTTACCTATTATTTGAATTTAAAGAATGTAGTCACCATGTGTTTATTTTGGTTCGCATACGAAACTTGAGTCTATTTCTTTAGAAGTAGTTATAAATTGATATGTACCGCCTCACAGTTTAAAAGATAGTCTGAATTAATCCCTGAATGTCGTACCCCTTGTTTTTGATGAATTGGAATAACAATTGGTGTATTCTTTTTGTATGGTGTCAAAGGTTAGAATTGTCGTACCGACATTCGAGGACGAATGTTTCTAAGGAGGGAAGGATGTAACACCCCGTATTTTCGTGTAGCGGTTGAACTCGTAACGTAGGTGAGTAGACCCGGACCCGGGAAAATTTTCGTTGTACTTGTGTATATTAATAAGAAGATTAGTATATAAAATGGCGTGATCCCGAAATAATTTTGGGATTTAGTAAGACTGACGACGGAGTTGAATAATAATTGTGTGTCCCCGAAGAGAATATAGACTGGTATTTTTATTACGGGAATTATGATATTGACATAAGAGGATTTTAGTAATCGTCGGGATTTAAATAATTGGAGACCGGAAATTTAATTGTGTGTATAATTAATTAATTAGGGAGGGGACAATTTATAGTGGGAGTTGGTAAGTGAGATTTTATAATCGATTTGGGGGTGGCTAAGCCCCCAAATCGATCGACCGAGATCAGCAGCCCATAAGGGCCTCCTTCTCAATTTTTTTCCCCATTTCTTCACTTCCATCTCTTCAATCTTCATCTCAATCAAAATTCCTCCATCAATTCGAGTCTAGCAGAAGGAGAAAACTCCATTGGTAGGTTCCCTAGAGCTCTCAGTCGAAGTTGGGGGAAATACTGTGAGTTTTCGCACAACCAAAAGGAGAAATGTATGTCGTTTTGAACCTTGATACTAGCTAAATCAAGTTCTTAGACTAGCCTATGTATTTCGAGGTCAGGCAAGAGACCCAGAATTGTTGAAGGAGTTCTGGGGGTCATTTTTGGGGGCTCTGTTTCTGCGTTTTCTGCTGGTCGGACGCTATGTCGAGCAAAAGGGTTTCCCAACGATTCTCGTCGATGTGTTTAATGAGGTAACCTTCCTTGTTCTTAATAGTTTGTACAATTTCCTGAAGTCATTTCTTGCTATTAGTTCTAAAGACGATTGTCGAAAATGCGAATTTGGGTTGGGTATCGTTAGGACTGCTGTAATTGGGAGTCACTGGGATTGCATGTGAATATGTGGTACTATTTTGGAGATTGTAGTAGTATAAGAAGGAGGATTAAGAGAGTTGGATATTTCACTACTTACATAGATTTCGATATAGAAGGAATATAGGTTCTACGCGTTCGAGGTGTTCGTTAGAATGTCCCTAAGAATCTGTTTTTAATGTGTTGATTCGATTGTGATGTAATTCGTCCGTATGATGTAGATAATCATTCATAGAGCTTACAAGGACCCACAGAACTTAGATAAATTCGACGACAAGGTTGAAGTTCTAAAACGAGGCATACTCTAATATTGAGTTGATTAGTTCGTCTAAGAGGTATGTGGAACTCTTACTTCTTTCTTTTGGCATGATTTAATGAAAGTACGGCGGACGTGCTTGATTCTTATACAGTTTAATTCCTAAAGAGGATTGTTATGAGAAGTGCCTATGATTTTTCAGCAAAGAGTTATTATGACTTTATTACAATGATTTGATTGAGAGTCAAATGATAGTTTTTACTTACATATGTTTATTCATGATATCTACTCGTGCTAAGTGTTATTACTTCACCTCACCGAGTCCCGGGCCGGGTTATGATTCGTGCACAGCCTTGCATTGTTCACCGAGACCCTCACTAGAGGGCCGGGTTACGTAGGATGGATCCATAGATGAGATATGACTTTACCGAGTCCCAGCATGGGCCGGGTTATGATATGATTCCACCGAGTCCCGCATTAGTGGGCCGGGTTACACCACAGGTATATATATGTATATGGACAGGCATTCATGTTTTCTTGCCTTGACTCTCATTTTTATAAGGCACAACTGACTTTTATGGTCTATGGCACAGTTGGATTTGGATCCTGATTTTTTTATACTGATCTCCTGTTTTCTGTTGGCTACTTATGATCTCTTTTACAGCTTCATGTTTTACATACTCAGTACATTATTTCAGATCGACCTTCCTTTCCCTGGGGTGCGTTTCATGCCCGCAGTACATATTTTCAGTTTGGTGAACCTCAGGCCTAGGTTCCTACTCAAGAGTTGGAAAGCTCCTTTGATCCAGGGCTTTGTCATTTTGGTACCGAATCTCTTTTTAGACTTATGTTCGTATTTAGGGCACGACGGGGTCTGTCCCGTCATATGTCGTTATTCTTCTTATAGAGGTCATGAGACGGTGGTGGGTTGTACTTATGTAAGGGTTATGATTCTGTTTTGGTCACCATGCTATTGTATTCGATTTGGGGTGTTTCCATGTATATACGTTAGTATCTGTTGGCGACCTTGTCGGCTTGCCTCGTTATATTATTCGTTGGAAGCCTTGTCGGCTTATGCATTATATTGTGTTGGCTAGTTGTGACTCCTCAGGAGACAGGTATATTCGGGGGTAAAGGCAGCCTTGTCGGCTTGCCTACCCTGACATATGTTGCTATTGCGGCGTTATGCTGCCGGATTTCAGACTCATTAAGTGTTAGTTGGATTATATGTGACGGGTTAGTATAATAACGTCATTAGGGCGGTTAGTCGCGGCCCATCGGGTCGGGTCGTGACTGATTGTTTGGAAGAATATGGCTCCAACTATTAATGATGTGAAGCCTTGAAAGTAGTGACGAAGTCAGAAATTTTATTAAGGAGATTCAATTTTTAATAGAAATAAGTTATATCAAGCTTCTGTTTCAGGTCAAGGGAATTCAATCCTTGTATTTATCATGCATTTTATTAATTATGCTTATAATATACATGTAAAATAAATAAAAATTTGAACAAGGGGTATCATACGACCCCATTACTTGAATGTGTCTCCGCCATTGCTTGAAAGTATGGACTGTTTGGAAGAATCTACTAAGACTAGTAGATTATTTTGGTTGACTGGAAGATGAACCATTCTAAATTCATGGTTGTTGAATACTTTGTTATTGTTGGAAATTTGCCTTTGGCGGGAGTTGCGTCAGACCAACTTTAACTGCTTAAACACTAGTATTACGCATGTTGGAGAATCCGGTTCTTCACACGTGCATAATCTACTAAGTAAGTAGATAATCGTAGGGACAAGGATTGTCAAATTTCATTGAGATATGAAAGAGATATTGATCTACGAAGTGAGGTGTTTGAAGCATAGAAAAGTGTGGTATTGATGTCAATTCTCACTCATCGGTGGAGGAAGAAAGAATTATTTTGTTTATAAGTCTCAAAGTTGGCTTGGGGTTTGGGACCCCAAGGAGTATTCCATGTGTTTAAAGGAGGGAGGACCTAGATGTGCTTCGGATCGAGGAAAACCCACATGCGCGCCGCCGCCGCCCGTCCGGTCTGGTCCGGGTTCTCGGGTTGTCGGTGGTGGGCTGTGGGCTGTGGGCTGGGCTTCTTCTGATATTATCTTTTTGGACCAGAATTCCTTCATATGTACAGTTTGGACCATAATTCTTTCATATGTACAGTTTGGTCTCTGAAGTTTCAAGATGTACAGTTTGGTCCCTGAAGTTTCAAGAAAGTCAGATTGGGCAGAAACAGAACGTCAACAACACTCAATTCAGCCATTTATTTTGGATGAATTACTCTTCCTAAATGTCATCCGTTGCACATCAAATTCACCATTTATTTTGGTGAATTACTACCTCCATAATTGCCATTACTTGGCCAGTAATGTGGGCAGTTCATGAGCCTCTTCTCCAACTATATAAAGGACCCCTTGCACCATTGTTGACAAATAGAAAAACAGATGAAAAAATAGAAACAAAGAATCAGTTCTTCCTACTACCTTCCAACATCATTTCATTACTCAAAATTCTTCACGGTAACACTTGAGTTTCCTTTGCTCATTTGTTCACTTGCTGTTTTATCTTGGGAGACAATTGTCCAGGACGTACAAAGGATATATACGGGGCAATATTGTCTTAAAGACAGAGTGCAAACACTCGACTCAGCATACCACAAACAGTTCCAGTTTATTCTTCAAGTTCTTTGTAATTTCAGTTTATTCTTCAATTGTAATTTCAGTTCTTGTAAGACTTTGCAATTACTTGTAATTTCCGTTTTCTGCACCTTTGTAACCAACAAGTTTACGACAATATTTGCTTACTGTAACTGCTGCAACATGGCTGGAAATATGACTGATTCTGCTGCCATCGCCGCCACTCAAGTAAACAATGCGCTTTCCCGCATCGCCGCTATCGCCAAGGCAAAGAAACTCGCCGCTTCTTCATTGCCGCGTTATCGCTCAAGGCAAAGAACTCCGCTTCCCGACTGCTGTTGCTCCACCTTCTACCTCCCACCATGATCTCCCTGAAAAATACATGGGGTCAAACTTTAAGAGATGGCAGCAAAAAATGCTGTTCTATTTGACAGTTATGGGCATGGCCCGGTTCCTAACGGAAAATCCTCCACAAGCTGGAGATGAAATGGACTCTTCGCCTACCGAAACGGGTGAAGGGGGCCTTGATATCCATGTCGTTAACGGCATGAAGATGGTTCTTGATGCGTGGAATCATAGCGATTTCATGTATAAGAATTACATACTGAACTGCTTGGCAGACCCTCTCTACACGGTCTATTGCACCGTTGGCACTGCGAAAGAGCTGTGGGAAAAACTGCAAAAGAATTACAACGCACAAGATGCGGGTACTAAGAAGTTCATCGTTGGGAAATTTCTAAAATTCCAAATGGTGGATAGTAAGACAGTGATGTCCCAAGTCTAGGAATTTCAAATGATTTTTCATCACCTGGATTTGGAAGGAATGAAACCAAATGAGCAATTTTTGGTTGCATCGCTGATTGAGAAGTTACCTCATTCGTGGAATGAGTTTATGAGTTACTTGAAACTCAAGACAAAGGAGATGACCTTTGAAGAGCTTGTTATCAAACTCCAAATCCAGGAAGATAACAAGAAGGCCTTGCCTAGGGGTAAACAACCTGCTGAGGCAAAGTTAAATCTGGCTGAGGCCAAAGGGAACTCAAGCAAGAAGCGAAAGTTCTAGAAAGACGGCAAGGCCCACGCAGCGGAGATGTTCAGAGGTAACTGTCACCACTGTGGGAAACCTGGTCATAAGATCAAGGAATGCCGCAAGCTCAAGACTGAGCAACAACAGAAAGCCAAGGCTAAAGGCAAGGCGCATGCTAACGTCATCAAGGACACGCTCCTGGATGACATGATTGAGGAGTTCTCGGCAGTGGTGCTAGAAGCCAACCTGGTTGAGAATCCGATGCAGTGGTGGATGGACACAGGTGCTACCAGACACATCTGTTCCAATAGAGATGCCTTCTCCACATACACACCGATCACCGACAAGAAGCTGTTCATGGGCAACAACGCTTCCTCTGACGTGCTGGGGGTAGGAAAGGTGGTCCTGAAGATGACTTCCGAAAAGGAGCTCTCTCTGAAGAAAGTGATGCACGTCCCAGAGATTAGAAGAAATTTAATTTCTGGACCTTTATTGGTTAATGCTGGTTTTAGGCTAGTGTTTAAATCCAATAAGTTTGTACTCACTAAGAATGACACATTTGTGGGGAGATGCTTCGTCTGTGAAGGCCTCTTCAAAGTGAATGCCATGTCTGTAATGCGTTCAAGTAATAAAGTTGAACCTTCTTCTTATTTGCTTGAGTCTTCTAATTTATGGCATCATGGATTAGGACACATTAACTACAAGTCTATCCAAAGGCTGATAAAGATGGAGTTGTTACCGTCTATTGACGTAAACCATCAACATAAGTGTGAGGTGTGCGTAGAGGCAAAACTCACCAAGCTTCCTTTTCGATCCGTCAAAAGGAATACCGATCTTCTAGAACTTATTCACACAGATATATGTGATTTGAAGTTCGCACAAACTAGAGGGGGGAACAAGTACTTTGTGACATTCATTGATGATAGCACAATGTATTGTTACATTTACTTGTTGAAAAGTAAGGATGAAGCCTTTGAAGCGTTCCGACGTTACAAAGCAGAAGTTGAAAACTAACTAAGCCTACGGATTAAATCCATTCGTAGTGATAGAGGGGGAGAATACGTAGCTATTTGAGGAATACTGTGGCCAATAAGGCATTGTTCATCAAACGACGGCTCCATACTCACCTCAATCGAACGGTGTGACAGAACGTAAGAACCGCACATTGAAGAAAATGATGAATGCCTTGCTCATCAATTCAGGACTTTTCCAAAACTTGTGGGGAGAAGCCGTCCTTACCGCTAATACGATTCTTAACAAAGTCCCACATAAGGGTAAGGACAAAACTCCATATGAATCATGGAAGAGAATGAAACCCACCTACAAATTTTTTAAGGTGTGGGGTTGTTTGGCAAAAGTTGAAGTACCCAAGCCAAAGCAGGTCAAGATTGGGCCTAAGACTGTAGATTGCATATTCATCGGATATGCAAATAACAGTAGTGCTTATCGCTTCTTAGTGCATAAGTCAGATATTCCAGATATCCACCAGGGTACAATCATGGAATCAAGGAATGCTCAATTCTTTGAAGGTACCTTTCCTAGAAAGGAAAAAGACATAACCTCTCGCAAACGAAGTTATGCACAAAGCTCTCAAGAACCGGGAGTCGTTGACGGCTCGGATCTAGATGATTCATACCTAGCGGATCTCGAGGTGGCTGAACATCCGAAATCTAGTATTTCAGATTCTCAGAACTTGGAGACTCCAGAAATGGATCTAAGGCGAAGTAAAAAGGCTAGGAATGATAAATCCTTCGGTCCTGACTTTGTAGCTTATATGGTTAATGATGAACCAAGGACAATTGCTAAGGCGTTGTCAACTCCAGAAGCACCGCTCTGGAAAGAAGCTATTGAGAGTGAAATAGGCTCCATTCTGCATAACTATACTTGGGAGTTGGTTGATCTTCCTCCGAAAAATAAATCGTTGGGTTGTAAATGGATACTCAAATGGATATACAAAGCAGATGGGTCTATAGACAAGTACAAGGCCAGGTTGGTAGTCAAGGGCTATCGGCACACAGAAGGTTTTGACTACTTTGACACATACTCCCCGGTATCCCGGATAACATCCATACGGGTATTCATTGCGATCGCAGCTTTGCGTGACCTTGAGATACATCAAATGGATGTCAAGACAGTCTTCCTAAACGGTGATTTGGAAGAAGAAATTTATATGGACCAACCCGAGGGGTTTGTGATTCAAGGGCAAGAGAAGAAAGTCTGTCGGCTTGTCAAATCTCTGTATGGGCTAAAACAAGCCCCGAAGCAATGACACGAAAAATTTGATAGTACTCTACTATCGAAGGGTTTCGTCATTAATGAGTGTGATAAATGTGTCTACACGAAAGGTAACTCTGACTTATTTGTTATGATATGCCTGTATGTAGATGACATGTTGATCACATGAAGCAGTCCTAGGGTAATCCTAGAGACTAAAAACATGTTGAAACAATGATTCGACATGAAGGATATGGGTATCGCAGATGTCATCTTAGGGATAAAAATCTCTAAGACGTCTGACGGACTGGTCTTAACTCAGTCTCACTATATCGAGGATATTTTGAAAAAGTTCGAGATGTTAGACAATCCGAGTGATGATCACTGGAAGACGTTGAATCGGGTATTACAATACCTGAAATATTCGCTAACTTTCGGGTTACACTATTCGAGATATCCATATGTACTAGAGGGGTACAGCGATGCAAACTGGATATCTGATTTAGAGAACACCAAGTCCACCAGTGGGTATGTATTTACAATTGGTGGTGGGGCTCTGTCTTGGAAATCCTCTAAGCAAACTTGCATCGCCCGATCCACAATGGAATCGGAGTTTATCGATTTAGACAAAGCAGGAGAAGAAGATGAGTGGCTTCATGACTTCTTAGAGGATGTTCCGTGTTGGAACAAACCCGTACCTTCGTAATGATCCACTGCGACTGCCAGTCGGCTCTAGGAAGGGCACAAAATGCTATGTACAATGGCAAGTCTCGTCATATTCGACGGAGGCATAAGACCGTTAGGCAGCTGATCAGCACGGGTATAATATCCATTGATTACATTAAGTCAAAGGATAATATAGCAGACCCATTGACAAAGGGCTTACCCAAGGATCATATGGCTTGCCTGTCTAGGGGAATGGGCTTAAAACCCAAAATATAAAGATCAATACGGTGGTAACCCAACCTTACTAACTGGAGATCCCAATAATTTGGTTCAATGAGAAAACTAAGCTGTAAAGGTTTAGTTGATCGCTTCAGTGGAAGCATGAGCACTTCGGATAGAGATTTCTGTAAAGAAACACCAAATCCAAAGCCGTTCCCGCGATAGACGTTAAGTGCTTCTGCAGTATGGGTAAAGGTTAAGTTTTCAAAACCTTTAATGATTCTCAACAGTTGAGGTTAGGTCTTAGGAAACTTTTAATGGTTCCTAACACTTGTGAAGTGGGGTATAACAGGATACCTTGTAGGAGACCACCTATTTAAGTGCGAGGACGTGCCGCCTCAAATGAACGCACTTAAGAATCCAAGAAGTTGTCCATGGCCACAACGGACAAAACATTACGAAGAAGAGAGTAATGGAATTTGTTGTGTTGGTACTATTGACTTGGCTTACACTAAACACTGACGGTTCAAGACATCACGTTCACCACGCAGTAAGTAAGTTTGATGGTATTTAACTATGGAAGGTTCAAAGCTGAAGCTACCTCTCCTTATGCAACATCGGTCCGCTGAAATATTGCTGGAAATGAAAAGGCACCATGTGAGTGCGCCAAAATCTCTTTCAAGAGAAGATTGTTGGAAATTTTCCTTTGGCGGGAGTTGCGTCCGACCAACTTTAACGGCTTAAACACTAGTGTTACGCATGTTGGAGAATCCGATTCTTCACACGTGCATAATCTACTAAGTAAGTAGATAACCGTAGGGCCAAGGATCGTCAAATTTCGTTGAGAAATAAAAGAGATATTGGTCCACGAAGTGGGGTGTTTGAAGCATGGAAAAGTGTGGTATTGAGATCAATTCTCCCTCATCGGTGGAGGAAGAAAGAATTGTTTTGTTTATAAGTCTCAAAGTTGGCTTGGGGTTTGGGACCCCAAGGGGTATCCCATGTGTTTAAAGGAGGGAGGACCTATATGTGCTTTGGTTCGAGAAAAGCACACACGCGCGCCGCCGCCGCCCGCCCGTCCCCTCCGGTCCGGGTTCTCGGGTCACGGGTCACCAGAATTCTTTCGTATGTACAGTTTGGACCAGAATTCTTTCGTATGTACAGTTTGATCCCTGAAGTTTCAAGATGTACAGTAGGGTCCCTGAAGTTTCAAGAAAGTCAGATTGGGCAGAAACAGAACGTCAACAGCACTAAATTCAGCCATTTATTTTGGATGAATTACTCTTCCTAAATGTCATCCGTTGCATATCAAATTCGCCATTTATTTTGGTGAATTACTACCTCCATAATTGTCATTACTTGGCCAGTAATGTGGGCAGTTCATGAGCCTCTTCTCCAACTATATAAATGACCCCTTGCACCATTGTTGACACACAGAAAAACAGACGAAAAAACAGAAACAAAGAATCAGTTCTTCCTACTACCTTCCAGCATCATTTCATTATTCAAAATTCTTCACGGTAACACTTGAGTTTCCTTTGCTCATTTATTCACTTGCTATTTTATCTTGGGAGACAATTGTCCAGGACGTACAAACGATACATACGGGGCAATATTGTCTTAAAGACAGAGTGCAAACACTCGACTCAGCATACCACAAACAGTTCCAGTTTATTCTTCAAGTTCTTTGTAATTTCAGTTTATTCTTCAATTGTAATTTCAGTTTATTCTTCAATTGTAATTTCAGTTCTTGTAAGACTTTGCAGTTACTTGTAATTTCCGTTTCCTGCACCTTTGTAACCAACAATTATAAATTTCAACCTTCTCCAATGATTGTAGTCATAAATGTCTTACATTATTCTTCAAGACTGAAATTGTACTCATTTTTATTTATTTATCGAAAATTAAAAATAAAAACGTGTTGAAGCCACTAACAACTAGCTTCAGCAAGGAGAATAGATTGGGAAGGGGTGGAATTGGAAACAAGGAATAAAATCCCTTGAATGAACAAGGAGGCTAACCATAGCATTGGATGTTGCAACAAGTGTTGAATATCTTCAAGGGTTAGCCGGAACTTTTGGGTATCTGGATCCAGAATTTGCAGTTGACTTTCTTCTTGTTATTTCAAGTATCTACCTGCTTACATAAATGAAAGTATGCAAGTGTATATATAGATAAGGTCAAATACTAAGTCGTTAATAGGCACAAGCATGGGTGGAGCCAATATATTTACTAAGGGGTTAAAAAATATAAAGAAGACCCAAATAAATAAGGGGTTCAATATCTACTAAATATACATAAAAAATAATTGTAACCTTCGAGAAACTATTTTTTACTTTTTTACCCAATCAAAAAAAAAATTGTACTTTTTTTCTTTGACAGTCAAAACTTCAATCTATTTCCATGACAAAATGTAGGAATTTCCCGATAACATGGCTCTAATTTTCAGAAGTCGGTTATGTTCTATCCATAAACTGCAATCACTGTTGAACAAAGTGATTGATAATCCCCATCGTGTGTTGTTCTCTGTGTAGAAAATTGGTTTGGATGATGACTAGTCCTAATTCGTATTGGGAAAAAACGCTCGCCTTTCTCTGATTGTAAACATTCTTCCTTGGTAATAAAGTTGTGTTGCTGTAGTTCATCTCCTTTAAGCATTGATAGGGTTCTTTGATTTGATTTCTTATTTACGTTTTGTTCTCCCTACAACAACAAACGCTCAATCCCAAATAAGTTGGGGTCGACTATATTAATTTTCGCTGACCATGTCCAATTTTGAACTTACAGATTTCATCTTAAAATTCATCACTAGTATGAAAGAAATAGTAAGTTAACACTGATTATGTTGTTTAATTGGACAGCTACGGGCAAAATTAGCACCAAGATTGATTTATTTAGCTTTGGTGTAATTTTGATGGAGCTAATCACTGGAAGAAAAGCTCTGGATCACTCGCAGCCTGAGGAAACGAAGCATCTTCTCCATGGTTCCGCAAAATGAATCCTGATAAGGAGACGCTCCTGAAAGCAATTGTCAGCACGGTTGCTGACAACTGTTGCCAGTGTCAGCACTGTTGCTGAGTTGGCTGGTCACTGCTGCTCTAGGGATCCCCGTCAGAGGCCAGACATGGCTCATGCTGTCCACGTGTTTTCATCTTTGGCTGAGCTCTGAAAAGCTGCAGGAGAAGAGGTTGAAATTGAATATGGCATGAACCTAGACGAAAGACTTAAGAAGTGGCAGGCTTAAGATGGAATGAGTGGCACTGGCGGCTCTTTTTCATACCTTGGCAGCAATGACGATACACAGACGAGTAAATCCCCTCGTCCATCTGGATTCGCTGATTCATTTACGTCAGCAGACAGATGATAAATTTGATCGTCCAACAATACTGCTGGAGACTTGGGCATAATATAATGTTGTTACCCTTTAGAGGATCGGTTTGTTCATTCCTCGTACTTATCCTTAATTTATTTTAAAAGCCATGCCAAGTCATTTGTTAAAGTGGCATCTCCGGCTAGAGTGACTTTGTAAGAAAAAAATTCATAAGTCGAGTGACTTTATTGATACAAATATATGTTCAGTGACTTTATTAAGTGATTTCACGTACTTGAGTGAAAAGGGCAGTCCGGTGCATTAAGCTCCTGAGTGTCTGTTTGAGAAATTTACTCGAAGTTGCTTTCATCTGATTCTTCTTTAACATTTACTACCCTGTTCCAGCTTTCTAGAAGTTAGCCAATATGCAAATTATATTAGTAAGAGGCAGTTTCTGATTTCATGTTAATTACTTGGGATGCTCTCATCCTTTCTAATTTCTTCTGAAAGTCTTTTCTGGGATGTTTAGATTATCTCTTGGACCTATCTTAATGGCTGAGAGAAATGGTAAAATACACCAATACTTGGTGGCCAAGTTGGGCTACAAAACCAAAATACAATATGGCTACAGATTTGTTGTCATGAGCTATGGGAAGAAACAGGGAAGAATTATTACTTATTAACCAGTAAAGTATCATGCGCGTTGTGCGGTTGTAAACGAAATTTATAATTGATAGTGAATTTATTCTCACTTTATGCAGTATATTAATAGATTCGCAAATGATCTCTTTATAACTTAAGTCCAGATAGAAGCACTAAATCTTTCTTTTTTCTTGGAGGTAAGACTTCTTTTTCTGAATAACAAGTAGTTCAAAAAATTACCATCAAATAAGTTGATATCATAACAATTGATCAAAAAGAAAAAGAAAAGTGTTTTCTGGGTTGAGTGTCATGTCAAGAAGACAGATACCAATCCTGTTTGACATTGCTTTGCTTTATTGAGCAATTTACACCTGTAATACTTAGCTAAAAAGTTGGTTTCCAACATATAGTCGAGTCTGTAAAATTGTCTCCGTGTGACCTATAGATCACGGATTCGAATCGTGAAAATAAACACTAATGCTTGCATTAGGTTAGGTTGTCTACATCACACCCTTTGAGGTACGGCCCTTCCTCGTGCCCTGCTAGCCCAGAATTCTTTGTGCACCGGGCTGTCCTTTTTAAGTCGAGCCTTCAAAATGCCTCAATAATGACCACTTTCTTACCTATTTTTAGAGTAAATATCTCAACTCACTCAACTATGAGAAATTACTTAGCAAAGTCATTGAACTTTATTTCGTAGTATTAATAAAGTCACCAAACTTAGGACTTTTTCTTATAAAAGCACTCAACCAAATTTGTCATCCAAAACCTCCACTTTGCCCCCTTAACATTTTGAGTTTGGAAAACAATACCTTCGCATTTTGAATGGGATAATAAACTCCCTTGATCTTAAATCAATGACCAGAACCGAATTGAATTATTGCATATATTTTAAAAATGTCTTGGTTGCTATTAATATAAAAAATTATGATTTAATGAATTTGTCTTTTATGATATACTTTTTTTAGTTAATTAATTTTGACAATCTAGGCAATTACGAAAAATGAGTTTATGTGATTCTTGACACAAAACTTTGTTGGATATGT
Organism: Anisodus acutangulus; assembly: GCA_029783415.1. NCBI lineage: Eukaryota > Viridiplantae > Streptophyta > Magnoliopsida > Solanales > Solanaceae > Anisodus > Anisodus acutangulus. The sequence goes on along the minus strand of CM056502.1, from coordinate 13,777,906 downwards.
AAAACACGTACGGGAATAGTAAATAACTATTACAGTGACCGAAATGATAAACAACAAAGATTACAACAACAAGTTATCAATCTCTTGATCTTGAATTGAAATTCCAAATCTGGATCTTGTATTCAGAAATACAAGAACATGAACTGCTACACTTGTGGCTTGTAGATCCGCTGAGAATCCGAACGGTTAGAGTCCTTTGAGAATCAAGTTCACACCTGAAACACTTAGCAACCAATTAGATAATCAAAACACCACTGGCTGAGTCGAGAGATGTCTCTCTGTATTTAAGATAAGATTTCCCCCGTATATATGCTTTACGGAAGTGTGGACAATAGTCTCCCAAGATGAAACAATAAACTATCAAGTGTGCAAAGCCTACACAAATGATCTCAACGAAGAACACAAATAATGAAGATTGCTAAGAGAAGGATTGCTATCAGGAAAATCTGATCTCTTTGTGGTGTTGTTAACTTGTGTGTCTCTTTTTTCCTATCTTCTATAGAATTGAGCCAAAGGCCTCAATTTATAGGTGTGCAAGATGGCCTTTCAAATGCCCCATAGTGACATTCAATTGCCATGTAATGGATGACATTTAACCCCCAAGTAATGCAGCAACATAATGGTCCAAGTAATGACCATTATTGGGTAGCTTCAATGCCATTGAAACCACCTCAACATCCAAACCTTTGGGATTCCGTCGAGCAAACACTGCCTGGGAAGAGCCGCGGCGCTGCAGCATTTAGCGCCGCGGCTCCAAAATGACAAACAGGGAATTAGCATCGCGGTGCTCCGGCGCTACGGCCCAGTCCGGGAGGCACCTCGAACCTTCTCGGCTCCGTGGCCCTTTCCAACCCGTTCCATCTTACACCTAGCACAATCATTCCTTCGTTTACCAACGTGGAACACTTGTTATTTATCCAATAACCGTCCATCATTCTATGTCTCAAACACACTTACGTACCAATATCTCTTTCATTAACGAAATTTATGATACATGACACTAAAACTGCAAGTGTGTGGAAATGATATTTCCGACGTGCGGGGCCCCAATTGTTCGAGTCATAAATAATGGAATAGACTTAATTCCACGTTATTAAATTTTCAACAAACTTCTCCATATTATCGTGGCCATTCTTTTTGCAACACAACCAGACAGTCATGTGACTGATAACCAATTTAAATATTTCATAAATTTAATTAGACAAAAAAGGCACCAGAAGCCATCTAACCAATTTAAATATTTTATAAATTTAATTTAAAATACAGATAGGTACCAGAATCCCTCTCATGCTCGAGTAAAAATCATAAAAAAGTAATGTAAGAACTACCCACAAAATTTATTTCATATGCAACCAACATTCCTTTTTTCCATAATGTATCGTCTGTTTAGTGGATACGATGAGCTAGAGAGTGCTGTTGATGAAGGATAAGAACATGGTCAATGCACTGCCGCAATGATAGTGAAAGAAATAATTCCTTAATTATTTTCATTAATTGAAAGATTATACATATAATTTACAATTTCCTATAATAAAAAAATTATATTCCTATTCTACTCCCAAAACCCTATTATAGTTGTACAATAATTATACAATTATGATAAGTGTACAATTCTAATTTAATACAAATCCTACCTTATTTTATACACTAACCTAACCGAAACCGTGACATACCATAGATGTATATCACAGTATATACTTACTGTTTATCACACACCCGCAGTCATAGCGGGCGGTCTTCGTACGCTGAGACCGTCCCTAAAATATTCAAAAAGGACAGAGGGAAAATCTTTGGTAAAGATGTCTGTAATTTGATACCTGGAAGGGACATGGCAGACGCGTACTTGACCACGAGCAACCTTTTCACGAACAAAGTAAATGTCCATATCGATATGTTTAGTGCGCTGGTGCTAAACCGGATTACCAGAAAGATAGATGACACTAACATTATCACAATAAACCATAGTCATTTTCTGAATAGGACAATGGAGCTCTAACAGAAAATTATGTAACCAACATGATTCAGAGACCACATTAGCTACCCTCGATACTCGGCCTGTGCACTTGAGCGGGACAAAGTCGACTGACGTTTCGCAGACTATGAGACCAAGTTATTACCCAGAAACATACAATCACCAGACGTAGACCGTCTGGTGTCCGGACAGCCACCCCAATCAGCATCTGTATACGAGACAAGTGTTGACGTCGATGAAGGATATAAATGCAAGCCATAGTCAAGTGTACCCTGAATATACCGAATGATGCGTTTGAGCGCATTCATGTGCTCAACTCTGGGATCATGCATAAACAAACACACCTGCTGTACGACATACGTAATATCGGGTCTCGTGAATGTAAGATACTGAAGGGCTCTTGCAAGACTGCGATAGCGGGTCAGATCCTCGTATTGTGCGCCAGCCGTAGCACCAAGTTTGGGCTTAGTATCAACTGGAGTGGAAGTGGACTTACAATGATCTCAGCTGCATACTTCTTTTGGGATAAGAACAACCCTACTGCATGACGAGTGACATCAATCCCCAAAAATAACTCAAGGGCCCCAAGTCTTTCATAGCAAACTCAGAACTGAGCATTGTCATAATAGACTAGTGTAATGCATCGGAAGAAGCAGTAGGGATAATACCATCCACATATAATAGTATATAAGCCAAGGAAGAACCACGATGATATATGAACAAGGAATTATCCGACCTGCTGTAAGTGAACCCAATAGTCGAAATATAATCGGCAAACCTCTTATACCAGGCCAGTTCATATGTCTAGAAGGGACATGGCAGACGTGCACTTGTCCACGAGATACCTTTTCGCGAACAAAATGGATATCCATCTCTATATGTTTAGTGCACTGGTGCTGAACCGGATTCCCAAAAAAGGTAGATGGAACTAACATTATCACAATAAACCAATGTAGCTTTCTGAATAGGGCAATGAAACCCCAAAAGAATATTACGTAACCAACATGATTCAGAGACAACATTGGCTACCCCTCAATACTCGGCCTCTGCACTAGATCGTGATAAAGTCGACTGACGTTTTGCAGACCATGAGACCAAGTTATTACCAAGAAACATACAATAGCCAGACGTAGACCGTCTGATGTCTGGACAGCCACCCCAATCAGCATATGTATACGAGACAAGTGTAGATGTCGACGAAGGATATAAATGTAAGCCATAGTCAAATGTCCCATGGATATACCGAATAATACGTTTGAGCGCATTTATGTGCTCAATCCTAGGATCATGCATAAATAAACACACCTGATGTACGACATATATAATATCTGGTCTCGTGAACGTAAGATACTGAAGGGCCCTACAAGACTGCGATAGCGAGTCGGGTCCTCATAAGGTGACCCAGCCGCAACACCCAACTTTGGCTTAGTATGGACTGGAGTGGAAGTAGACTTACACGAGGACATGCCAACACGCTCAATAATCTCAGTTGCATATTGCGTTGAGATAAGAATAACCCATCTGCATGACGAGAAACAACAATCCCCAAAAAGTAACTCAAGGGCCCCAAGTCTTTCATAGCAAACTCAGAAATGAGCATTGTCATGATAGACTAGCGTAATGCATCAGAAGAGGTAGTTAAGATAATATCATCCACATATAATAGATTATAAGCCAGGGAAGTACCACGACGATATATGAACAATGAATTATCAGACATGCTGTGAGAAAACCCAATGGTCGAAACATAGTCGGGGTAAACCTCTTATACCAAGCCCGTGGGGACTGCTCAAGCCCATACAAGGAATTCTTCAACAGACAGACATGATGAAGATATTTAGGAGCCCTAAATCCTAAGGGCTGATGCATATAGACGATCTCCGTAAGATCACCATGTAAGAAAGCATTCTTCACATCTAACTGATGAATGAGCCATGCTTTCGAAAGAGCCAAGCTGAGCACAGTGCGAATGGTAGCCGGTTTGATCACCGAACTAAATGTCTTACCACAATCCACACCAACCTGCTGAGTCTTCCCATCACCTACAAGATGAGTCTTATGCCTCGCAAAAGAACCGTCAGAATTGTCCTTATGAGCAAAAATCTACATAGGCCGAATAATATTAACACCATATGGACGAGGCACCAACTCCCACATCTTATTATCAATAAGAGCATTATATTCGTCGGTCATAGAAATTTTCCAATTCGGGTCATTTAAAGAAGACACAGGATTACGGGGTACGAGTAATTTTAGAACATTAGAATGTAGATTAAAATGTCTTTTTAGTTTAATAATACCTCATTGACTACGCGTGACCGGTCTATGACTCGAGAAAAAAAGGAGTGGATTTTGGGAATTTTTGGGACACGTGATGAGTCGGTCGTGAGCGATGGGCCTTGGCCTGCAATTGGAAACGATAGCTGCCTCAAGTCGAGATCGACCGCTTTCCGGATTGGACTGGTAATTGGCCCAATTATGGAAACTGGAACAGAGGATGGCCCAAGGACGGTACTGGAAACAGTGGTGGGAGACGGGACTGTAGGTCCAGCGGGCAGTGGGCCCGCTGGAGGATTTAGGGTGCAGGACATGTCCGATAAATGGTGTATAATATACGGAGAGACATCGTCATCCAAAAAATTATACGAACTAGGCACGAGACTACTCACTTTAGCAAATGGAAATTGAGACTCATCAAAAATAACATGGCGACTAATGATGATTTTATTAGACGATAAATTAAAACATTTGTAACCACGATGATTAGACGGATAACCCAAAAACATACAAGGGGTTGACCGGGCTTGAAGTTTGTTAATTGTGGTGGACGGAAACAACGGATAACATAAGCACCCAAAGACCCTAAGATGTGAATACGAAGGAGTCTTATTAAATAAGATTTGAAGAGGGGACGGATATGTCAAACCTTTGGTAGGAAGAATGTTAAGAAGATATAGCCATTTGTATAGCATGATGCCAAAAAGGAGGTATGGAAGCATGAACCAATAAAGTTCAGATAATGTTATTAATGGTACGAATTATGCGTTCGGATTTTCCATTTTGTGAGGACGTATGAGGACAAGAAAAATGAAAATTGATTCCATTATTAGCACAAAATTCCCGAAACCCTCCATTAACGTATTCTTTGCCATTATCACATTGAATATTTTTGATTTTCCGTTCGAATTGGGTTATGATGAATGCTCTAAATTTTAAGAATGTGAAAAAAACATGAGATTTTTTCGCTATCGAAAAAGTCCATAAAAATTAGAATAATCATCCAAAAATAGAACATAATAACGGTGAACCAAAGAAATGAGAACAGGAGACGTCCACAAATCACTATGAATAATATCAAATGGCATTAAAGTACGAGAAGTAGAGTCTACAAATGACAATCTAATAATTTTTCCTAAAGAACAAGATTGACAAATCGGAGTACTACGCGTACCCTTACAAGAAATAAAATTGTGTTTATTAAGGAAGATAAAATAGACGATCCCACTATCACACCTCATGAGATGAACCCCCGTCTTGAAATCCTTCACAGAAAACTCAAATGGATCAAATTCAACATAAATGAAATTATCAATGGTGAATTTAAGGACATACACCAAATTTTTAATCAATTTAAAGGCATGAAGGGTATTTTTTCAAGATAAGAGGTGGATGGGGGGGAGACAACGTTTTATGACCATAACAACGAATTGAAATTGAATTACCATTATCAACAATTATGTCACGATTGTTGTTCAAATTAGAATAAGACGAGAGAGTACCTTGATCGGATGTCATATGGGTAGTGGCTCCGGTGTCCATGTACCAATTCGGGTCTGGCGGATTAATTCAAAGAGTGTGCATTGCGGCTTCAATGTCGGTAGGTATGGGGCCCACTGCATGATGGGCCTGTGGAGGCCGGGGCCTAAGCACATTGGCCTGCTGCCCCGACCCTAAAAACTGTCGATTCGCCGAGACTGGACCCGAGAAATTAGGCCTGGGTTGTTGGTAAAACTGGGCCCAGTTTCCCAGGTAATGGGCTGGAAAATAGCCATTGTATGGCGTGATCGATCGCCAGTTCCATCGTGATAGGCCTAATTTTGCTTCGGCCGCTTCCCACTACGCCTCAGGGCCACCGCTCTTACCATCGTTCGGCCGCCACCGTTGTTGCCACATTGATTTTTGCCATTATTTTTGCGATTCTGATCCTTTTTGCCGCCCTCGTTGTTGCGGTTTTGGCCGGAATTGTTGGAAACAGATGGAGAAAAATTGGACTCGGTCATCATGACGACAGGCGGGGCCTCGGTAGCCGCTCTCTTAGCCAATCTGGCTTCTTCGAGCGTGAGCATGGAATGGGCCTGATAAAACTGTGGAAGAGGACTGCTCTGACGTAGAAGCCTACCGACTTCACTATAGGCCTCAGATAGGCCTGCGGTCATCTGAAGGACAAGACTATCGTTTGTAACGGGCGCACCAACGTTGCGGAGTTGGTCCGCCAATTCCTTCAATCTTTTGCAATATGCTAAAACGTTAGGAAAATCTTCCATATTGACATGAGAGAATTTCTGCTCAAGGGTAACAACACGATAATTTTGATTATCTTGAAATATATCACGCACCCTATTTCAAGCTGCCATCGCCGTAACGTCTGGTTCGATAATCGTTTGCAATAGGTCGATAGAAATAGTGGAATAAATCCACTGAAGAACGGTAGCATCAAAGGTCGTCCATAACTTAGGATCATCCTCGGGTTTGGGCACCCCCGTATCCGTAGAAGCCGCTGGGATAATATGATGGAGGGCTTGATGTGAGCGTGCGTGAACTTTGAACAGTTCGGCCCACGTCGCGTACTGGACGTTTTCTATTTCAAGAATGATAGGGATGTGATTCTTGATGTTAGAAATAATAAGGGCAGGGTGAAATGTGTTCTTAGCCATAATAGCAACGCAAGACGTGATGTAGGGATTTGGAAGGAAATTTGGGAAGAGAAAGAAAAAGAACCACCGTTGGCACAGAATCTGAGAAGGGATCGCCGGAATCCGAGGCCACAAGTTGACGGAAAAGTTGGGAGAAAATAACCTAGACTTCTGATACCATGAAAGAAATAATCTCTTGATTATTTTATTAATTGAAAGAGTATATATACAATTTACAATTTCCTATAATAGGAAAATCCTATTCCTATTCTACTCCCAAAACCTTATTCTACTTGTACAATAATTATACAATTATGGTAAGTGTACAATTCTAATTTAATACAAATCCTACCTTATTTTATACACTAACCTAACCGAAACCGTGACATACCATATATGTATATCACGGTATATACTTACTGTTTATCAGATAGCTTGGCACGAAAATGGTCAACGAGAATCACATAAACCTTTTTGTAATTGTTCGAATTGTCAAAAGTCATTAAATACAAAAAAATATATCATAAAAGACAAATAAAATGGAGCAAGCTAATTTGAAGCTTTGCAAAAAGAAATCATGCTGAAAAACGAGACTTTAAATATCAAAAGAAAAAAAGGTATGGAATTTAATTTTTATATAATGCTATTGCTTAAACTTTTTAATTATTCAAAAGAGTACATGTTATAATTCATATTAACCTAAAAATCATTTTTGATATTTTTAAAATATATGCAATAATTCAATTCATTATTAGTCATTGATTTAAGATCAAGGGAGTTTATTATCACATTCAAAATGTGAAGGGTATTATTTTCCAAACCCAAAATGTTAAGGGTGTAAAGTAGATTTTTTATGACAAATTTAGTTGAGTGATTTTATAAGAGAAAAGCCTTAAATTGAGTGACTTTATTAATATAAAAAAAATTAATAATTTTATCACATAATTTTCCTAGTTAAATGATCTTTTGAGATATTTACTGGCGGAAAGAGCATATATTGGTGCTTTCCTGGAATTGAATCCCTTCTGTCATAAGATGCTACTAATTCACTGTTTCTCCATTATACACCTTCCATCCCATTTTGACACGATTGAGCAAACAATCGAAAATACAATGACTAATGTACTATGTAAGTAAAGTCAAAGAAACATTAAAATAATAGTCTAAAATTAGTTTTGTAAATAAGTCAAAGTAGTATAATACTATTTGTATAGTTAAAAGAATTTAAAAGTTGTATAGTACAACATAATAAATTGAATGATGTCTATATTTGAGAATGAAACTAGAGAGTGCTAAGTGGCATAATTTAGTAGTCGTAATATAGAATTATAGATTTAGGAAATCGCGGTTTGGCCATCCTCCCCAATCCCTCCACCTAGAACTGGGCAAAGAGTCGGTTCGGCTCGATTATATTTAGTTCGGCTCGGTTCGACTCGTTTTGAAAAAAAGCTTAGTCTGACCAGACTCGATTTCAGTTAAATTTTGACTCGGTTCGGTTCGGCTCGACTCAGTTAAAGCTTGGTCAAACTCGGCTCGATCAAAGCTCGGGCACGATTGAACTGGCGTGGCTCGGCTCAGTTGGCTCGATTTAAGAATTAATATTCATTCATTAGGCTCAATTGTTAAGTACTGACAGAATATACCGTGATATACACGACATATACAACAGTGTATATCACGGTATTTCATGAGTATTCCGGATTGTTTTGGCCGTGATATACACGCAGTGGGTCTGCTGGCGTTTCGTGATTACTGGATCGGCCCATTAAGTGGTGCATAGTGTGCGGTGAGACTTCGTCTTGTAAAAAATCATACGAACTAGGCACATGACTACTCACTTTAGCAAACGGAAATTGGATTTCATCAAATTAACATGGCGACTAATTATAATTTCATTTGACGATAAATCAAAGCATTTGTAACCACAATGATTAGATGGATAACCAAAAAACACACAAGCGGTAGAACGGACTTGAAGTTTGTTAATCGTAGTTGACGGAAATAGTGGATAGCATAGACACCCAAAGACCCTAAGATGTGAATACGAAGGATTCTTATTATAGAGGATTTTAAGAGGAGATGCATATGTCAACCTTTGGTAGGAAGTATGTTAATGACATAAGTAGCCATTTGTAGAGCATAATGCCAAAACAAAGAGGGTACGGAAGCATGGATCAATAAAGTTCGGACAATATTATTAATGGTACGAATTTTTCGTTCGGCTTTCCCATTTTGTGAGGACGTATGAGGACAAGAGAAACGAAAAACTATGCCATTAGCATCACAAAATTCCCGAAACAACCCATTATCATATTCTTTGCCATTATCACATTGAATATTTTTGATTTTCCGTTCGAATTGGGTGTGGATGAATGCTCTAAATTTTAAGAATGAGGAAAAATATGAGATTTCTTCGCAAAGCAAAGGTCCATAAAAAATTAGAATAATCATCCAAAAATAGAACATAATAATGATGGCCCACAGAACTTAGAACGGAAGAAATTCATAAATCGCTATGAATAATGTCAAAAGACATCAAAGTACGAAAAGTAGAGGCTACAAATGGTAATCTAACATATTTTCCTAACGGACATGAATGACAAATTGGAGTACTCGCAATGCCATTCTTACAAGAAATAAAATTATTTGGCTGTAGGAAGAAACAATAGGCGACCAGGTGACCCAAACGTGCATGCCATATGGAAGGAGCTAGAGCTGCAAATGTCGATGACATGGCTTGACTCGAGAAACTGGAGGCGAGCATGATTGGATAAAGATCTCTCATACTATTGCATCTCATGAGAGGTATCCCCATTTTGAAATCCTTCACAGAAAACCCAAAAGGATCAAAATTAACAGAAACCCAATTATCAGTGGTGAATTTTTGAACAGACACCAAATTTTTAATTAAGTTAGGGGCATGAAGGGTATTTTCAAGACAAGAGGTGGATGTGGGGGAGACAAATTTGTATTACCGTAACCACGAATTAGAATTGTATTGCCATTACCAACAATAATGCCACAATTTTTGCTCAAATTGGAATAAGACGAGAGAGTACCTTGGTCGGATGTCATGTGAGAAGTTGTGCAGTGTCCATGTACCAATTTGCGTCAGGAGGATTTAATCCAAGTGTATGCCTGACGACCTCAATGTCGGTGGGTGTCGGGATCAGAGCCAGGCCGTGCGGTGAAAGCTGTGGGTCGAGGCTCAAAGAGACTCTTGACAGAGCCAATATCGGCCCGATGGATGTTGCCTGAAGGACCAGAAAAATTGGGCCTGTGATTAGTGCCGATCGTGGCCCAATCGCCTGGAAAATAAGCCGGGACGGGTAGTAAGGGTCGGACTAGGCCTTGGCCGTGGTCCAGTCCATTTGCCGGCGGCCTGTGGTCGAGACGGCGGGTTGGGGCCTCGTGCCCGAGGCCAGCCGGGCGTTCATCTTGCTCCATCCGCCGTCGTTGTTGCCTCCACGAATTTTGCCATTATTTTTACGATTTTGTCCCTTCTTGCCTCCACCATTGCTGGGGATTTGGCCCGAATTGTCAACAAAACCGTGTGAATTATTGGATGAAGTCATCATTACCACGGAACTTGCGTCGGTAGCCGCATTTTTCGCCAAGCCGGCTTCTTCTAACATGAGCATCGAACGGGCTTCATAAAAAGGGGGAAGCGGATTACTTTATCGGAGTAGAGTCCCAACGCCATTATAAGCCTCAGATAGGTCTGCAACCATTTGGAGAACAAGACGATTATTGGTAACAGGCGCTCCAACGTTACGGAGTTGGTCTGTCAATTTCTTGAGCCGTTTACAATAAGCTGAAACATTCGGGAAATTTTCCATGATGACTTGTGAAAATTCTTGCTCAAGAGTGACAACCCGGGAATGTTGGTTATCCTGAAATATATTATGCAATCTATTTCAGGTAGCCATAGTCGTAGTGTTTGGTTCAATTATTGTCTGTGAAAGGTCAGTTGAAATAATTGAGTAAATCCACTAAAGAACGGTAGCATCAAGAGTGATCCACAACTGAGGATCCTTCGTAGGTGTAGGGACAACGAGAGGAATTATGTAATGGAGTACTTGATGTGAGATTGCGTGAATTTTGAACAATTCTGCCCACGTCTCATACAAGACGTTTTCTATCTCAAGAACAATAGGGATGTTGTTCTTGATGTTGGAAACAGTAAGGGCAGGATAAAACATGTTCTTTGACGTAGACATAACGAAAGAACAATAGATGAAAGAGGAATTTGGAAAGAGAGGAGGTAAAGTGCATAGATTCAGAGAAGGAACATGGAAACCGAGGTAGTGGAAGAGAGGAGAAATTGGTAGAAGACCTAGACTTCTGACACCATTTAGTCCGGTCGAGCCTCCTTCTCAGTTTCCATAATCTTCATTTCTATTCCTAAATTAATCCAAATCCCTCATTTTGTTCTTTCGTTATGTTGACGTCAAAGAACCATTTTCATCCCGCCCTTACTATTTCTAACATCAAGAACAACATCTTTATAGTTCTTGAGATGGAAAACGTCCAATATGCGACGTGGGTAGAGTTGTTTAAATTCACGCCATCTCACATCAAGTCCTCCATCACATAATTCCTCCGGCTACCCCTACACCCGCGGAGGATCCTCGGTTATGGATTACACTTGATGCTACCGTCCTTCAGTGAATTTATTCCACTATTTCTCTTTCGACCTTTCTACGTGACGCATTATTGAGGACCGCTACGACTATGGCTACGGAATAGATTGTGATATATTCCAAGATAACCAACATTCCCGCGTGTCACCTCACCCAGTGGAATTTTCTCAAGTCCGCATGAAAAATTTCTCGAATGTTTTAGCTATTATGCTTGATTCAAGGAATTGTAGCGTATCAACTCAGAATATTGGACATCCGTTACTAATAATCATCTTGTTCTACAAATGGTTGCAGGCCTTTCTGAGGCTTATAATGGCGTGAGGACTCTCCTTCGTCAAAGTAATCCCCTTCCGCCTTTTTATCAAGTCCGCTCGATGCTCACGTTAGAAGAAGTCAGTTTGGCCAAAAAGGCGGCTACCGGCGCCATTCCCGTGGTCATAATGACGTCCTCCGCTAATTCTCAAGGTTTTGTTGATAATTCGGGCCAAAATCGTGTTCACGGTGGAGGAAAAAAAATCAAAAAAATAATGAAAAAAATCGCGGTAGGAATCATGGTGGTTCCGGTGGTGGTGGGGGCGGCCATAATAGTGGTAGTGGGCCCCAGACGATGGCGGTGGAGTGCGGCTGCGTTGGCTGGCCGCCCACGACCTATTTTGCGGTTTCATCGGCCCTGGACAATGGGTCTGAAATTCCTTCAGATCCGACGTGGTCAAGTGGCTTCCATGACAACGGGCCGGTCGAGCCCAAGCATGTGAGCTTGGGCCTCGGCCTCCACATGCCCATCATACTGCGGGACCCACTCCGACTGACATTGAAGCTATAATGCACACACTTGGATTGAATCCTCCAGACGCAAATTGGTACATGGACACCGACTCCACTTCTCACATGACGTCCGACCAAAGTACTCTCTCGTCTTATTTCAATTTGAGCAACATTCATGGCATAATTGTTGGTGATGGCAAATCAATTCCAATTCGTGGTTACGGTCATAAAACTTTGTCTCTCCCACATCCACCTCTTGTCTTAAAAAATACCCTTTATGCCCCTAACTTAATTAAAATATTGGTGTCTGTCCATAAATTCACCACTGATAATTGAGTTTCTGTTGATTTTGATCTATTTGGGTTTTCTGTGAAGGATTTCAAGACGGGGATACCTCTCATGAGATGTTATAGTAGGAAATATATTTATCCTATCACGCCCGCATCCTGTCTCTCGAGGCAAGCCTTGCCATCTACTTTTGCAGCTCTATCTCCTTCCTTATGGCATTCACGTTTGGATCACCCTGGGTCATCCATTGTTTCTTCCTTGCATAAAAATAATTTTATTTCTTGTAAGGGTACGAATAGTACTCCAATTTGTCAATCATGTCCTTTAGGAAAACATGTTAGATTACCATTTCCCCGATTCGCCTATGCTTCGCTTTCTCCAGATGATTCAGGTGTTGGGCGGTAGTGTTGCTGTAACCGTCGTCCACCCCTCCAATTTTGTCCCAAAATCTACCCACTTCTCCCCCGAGTCACAGACCGGTCACTCGTAGTCAACGGGATATTTTTAAAGCGAAAATACATTTTAATCTAAATTCTAATGTTCTTAAATCCCCCTACCCATAACCCAGTGTCCACATTAAATGAGCCGAATTGGAAATTGGCTATGAACGGCGAATATGATGCTTTTATTGACAATAAGACGTGGGAGTTGATACCCCGTCCTTCTGGTGTTAATATTATTCGGTCTATGTGAATTTTTACTCACAAGGATAATTCTGTTGGTTCTTTTGCGAGGCATAAGACTCGTCTTGTAGGTGATGGTAAGACTCAGCAGGTTGGCATAGATTTTGGTGAGACATTTAGTGCGGTGGTCAAACCGGCTACCGTTCGTACTGTTCTAAGTCTGGCTTTTTCCAAGGCTTGGCCCATTCATCAGTTAGATGCAAAGAATGCTTTCTTACATGGTGATCTTAAGGAGACCGTCACAAGACATTGAGTATTCGTTAATTTTTTTTAGTGTAAATTCAGTATTTAGGAGTGTATTTTATTTCTTGTATTCATTATTTGAGTGTATTCATTAATTTTTAGTGCAAAATTCAGTGTTTGGAAGTGTATTTTATTTCTTGTATTAAATATTTGAGTGTATTCGTTAATTTTTAATATTAAATACAAATGTCAATCAAATCAATATAGGCACGTGTATCAAAAAAGTAATATAAGTTACTCAAAAAAGTAAAATGGGCCCCGCAACTTCAGAAAAGCTGTACATATTTTCACTTAGTCAGAAAATATAAAAGACCTTTTTTGTTCATAAGAAAAAAAGTACACTCTGTAACATTTAGTATATCATAACTAAAGCACAAAAATACGAAAATGCCAAAAGTATCCTTATTGCTTGTAACAAGATGAACATGAATAACAAAACTGTCCTTTGATGAAACAAACATGTTGACTGGGAGGTGTGTGCTAATGGTGTATATATGGAATGTATATTCCATATATACACCACTGCTTTCTGAAGCCACTGCCCGTGATGGGCTTTCGAATTGGGCCTACTGGTCACTGTCGGTTTTGGGCCACTGCCCACTGCTTTGTTGGTCCACTGCTTTTGTATACCTGTGATATATACTTTTGTATATTTAATGTATATCACATGTATATTGCTATGTTTAACATTTACAAATGGGGGAGGAGACTAGACCTTACCCCCTAATGCAATATGAGGGCAAGAAATACCCAACTCTTAATACAACATCATTAACTTTAGTTATAATGCATGCAGTGAGGGCATGACTCATTGCCTTTAGAAAGGCCAAAAACATACGGAAGACATCTAAATTTGACACGATTTTTCATGTAGATATTTTAAGTAAGCCGTGTACCTATTAAACACATTTACACTACTCGAATTTTATATCAATTAGACACTTTTTGCTGACATAGTCTAGTGAATTCGGATAGTGTAAGTGGTTAACAGTTACACGACCTACTTGAAAAGTAAAAGTGAAAAATCGTGCGAACTTTAGCTGCCTCCTATGTATTTGTCCTTTAGAAAATTAAATGTGTGATACAATTTCATCATGATTCATGAAATGCAGTTTCTATTGTAGAAGAGGACTCCTCTTCTTTATATTTGTATTATATTTCTAAACCCACATGGCTACACCTTACTCTAGTTTGTTTAGAGGCCAGGGAGGGGCGGCTAATTATACTATATATAAGTCTTTGTGAAGGGGAAAGTCCCGAAGGCGAAATCCCCAAGCGTATCGGGAGCCTACTTGCTGGGATGAAATCGAGAGATATGTGCAGTGGCGTCCTTCAGAGATGACTAACGGACCTAACTCAAAGAACAACCCTCGTAATATTTCAAAGAAAGACTGTCACCATACGGATTCGAACGTGACGTCCGGTGGTTGCACGTCAATCAGCGCTCGCACTTACCAACTCGCCTATGCCCTGGGGACTACTATATATAAGTCTAGGAAACAGCTTTTCGTCAACATGCTTACTTCTTGACAGGGGTAATTTGGTCATTTAAGGATTACTGTGCTTTTTATCACGTTGTTGTTGTTTGTACAATTCGTTGTAAGAGTTGTGTACTATTCTCGATTGACGAAAAATCTGATTACCTTTCCATTAGTATTAAAATAATTTTTTCTTTGAGGACTTTCCTGTAAGTTAAGTTAAATCCGTTGTTCTCATTGGCGTATATAAGATGTTACTGTAGCTGCTTTGATTGTGCAAACATTTTAGCCCTTTAATTAAGTCCTCATGATCTTGATAACAGCGGGGCCCACTTATTTGCCACTGTATCGGACATGCACGACCTCGAGCTAACTCTATCCCTACGAAATATATTCTGTTTTTTTTTTGTGTAAATAAAATTAACTCCCTTTGCTTAAATTAATTTTTCTATATTTTGGATCGTTTCATCAACTGTATCTATTTTTGTTTAAATGCAAATTTTTTCTCAACGCTTATCAGTACTTCTTCCATTTTTTTTTTAGTTTAAGTAGATATTATTAGCATTTGCTTTTGTCCCACATTGGAAAAACATATTTGTATCCCATGTAATAGACCCTATATAAAGGGCTTTACTTGCACTTTTAGCTCTCAAGAATAATATTATTTTATTATCTTGTTATTGCTTTGTAAGAATTCATGTTATGAATAAAAGACTTTCATGAATTCTATCATGGTATCAAAGCCAAGAGCACAAGTTAATATTTTTAGCTCGATCAGTGATTCAACCGTGTGAGTTAGTTGGGGAGTTCGTATCGGCAGCACGCCAGTATCGCTTAAATTTTTTTGGCTTGTTTTGAAGCTCATGCTCGTTTTGCTCGTGCTCGTTGATCTTGGCTTCCACATCTGGGTTCGTCTTTTTTGACCGCATCGATTGGTGAGATCTGCCCTTTTTTTATTTTATTTTGTTGCTTGGGATTGCCGCTTGTTATTTGGGATTGCCGCTGTTATTTGGGATTTTCTGTTTAAAATTTATAATGGCCGGAGTGATGATTCTTTCAAACTGTAGTCGACCCAATTTCAAGCTCTTCCAGCGATTTCAACAAAATTCTCAGTCTTATGCTCTTCTGCTCCTTCCAAATCATCACCATCTATCGTTCAGTATCATTTCGCCTTCTTGGATCTTGGACTCGGACTGACCGGAAATCATATGTCTCCCTGATTCTTCCGCCTTTGTATCTATGTCTTCGACTCCTTCCACTTACTGTTGTATTTGCCGATGGCACCTATGCCGTGTGAGCATTGGCACCATTCATACATCCACTATATCATTACACGATGTTTATTGCATTCCAAAATTACATATAAATCTTGTCACGGTCAAATATGTGACTCTGGATGTTTTATTGGACTCTTCCCTAATTCTTGTTATGTGCGAGGATCTAAAATCCAAGAGAGTGATTGATGGTATGAGAAAGGGGAGAGGTCTATATGTTTTGGATGAGTCGCATCTTCCTACTCATCACGAATATGCCGTTAACTGTCTTCTTTTCATTTAACTACATCTCTCTTGAAGTTTTATTTGTGGTACTCTACACTTGGTGCATGTATCGAGGTTCTCGCTGCGTTTTATGTGTAATTGGTGTTCTTGGTGATTTACAATCCGATGATATGATCAGTAGTGGATGTAAACTTGGAAAATTTTACCTTTGCCTTTTAATCTTAGTACTTCTACTTCTTTTCTGCACTATTTGATCTAGTTCTCTCGGATGTTTGGGGGCCGACCTATCCCTACTAAGGGTGGCTCCAGATATTATGTTTCCTTTTATTCAGTGATTATACTCGCCATTGTTGAGTTTATTTGTTGAAAGACGCTCGATTTGTTCATACTTATGTTGAGTTTCAAGCCTATGTGAAAACTCAACATTCCGCCATTATTAAATGTTTTGGCCGATTTAGAGGTGAATATACTAGTGGGGATCTTCTACGGTATTTTCAAAGGTGATGGTACAATACATCCAGTCTTCTTGTTTGATACACCACAAGACAAAACGGGGTAATGAGAGAAAACATAGGCATATTGTTGAGACAACTAGATCCATGCTTTTGTCCGCTAGTGTACCTGGTGAATTTTGGGAGAAGTTGTCCTTACATCTGCTTTATCTTATTAATAGGATCCCTACCTCTCATAATGGTATTTCTCCTCGTATGCTAGACTATTTGGTCACACCCCCACTATATTCCCATTTGAGAGTTTTTGGTTCTACATGTTTTTGTTCTACGCCCGTCACGCAGAGCGTACTAGGGTTATCTTCTCGTGTCGCCATTTGTGTTTTTCTTGGATATGGGGTTGGGCGCGAAAGGTTATCGTTGTCATGATCCGGTTTCGGAAAATTGTATGTGTCTCGTAATGTTTCCTTTATTGAGCATGTTCCTTTCTTTTCCATCCCACCTACGTGGTATGACAAAATCGACCTTATTGATATTGATCCCTTTCGATCTTGATTGTCCATCCGATTCTACATCTATATCATCCATTCCTCAGTCTTGGCGCAGTCCCATGATATTGATACTCAGCCCTCCTACGCCTATTTGAAACCTCTTGTAGTTGCAGATCCAGATCCACTCGCCATCCTAAACGCACTATCACGATCTACTCGAGTATCCTATTTTGATTATTCTTGCTATGCTCCATCATTCGCCTCTTTCTAGTTTCTATTAATTCTGCGCGTGAGCCTACATCCTACTCTGGCTCGTGATCCTCTTTGGCAAGAGGCTATGAATGAGAGAATTGCTTTGAACAAAGCGGTACTTTGGGATTTGGTTTCTCTACCGACTGGTAAGAAAACTATTGGTTCTCGATGGTGTACAAGATTAAGACAAAGTCGATGGTTCTATTGAGCGATATAAATCTCGTTTGGTTGCAAAGGGTTTTGCTCAAGAATATGGTATGGATTATGAAGAGACTTTGCACCGCTGCAAAGATGACATCTGTCAGGGTTCTTATTGCGTGGCCTCTGTTCGTCATTGGCATATTTCACAAATGGATGTTAAAAATGCTTTTTTAAATGGGGATCTTCAAGAAGAAATCTACATGGTCCCTCCACGGTGTTTCACATAGTCCAGGGACAAGTGCGTGCTAAGAAAGCTCAGATGGTCTCGAAACAAGCTCCAAGAGCTTGGTTCGACAAGTTCTCCACCTGTAGTATCGTCTCTTGGGTTTATTTCGACTTTCATGATTGGCGTTATTTGTTAAATCTCCCTGCAGTTGTATTTTGCTTTTTGTTGTATGTTGATGACATGATCATTACAGGTGATGATATTGATGGTATTGCAAACCTAAAATCTACTTTATCTCGCCGTTTTGAGATGAAAGATTTAGGTCATCTACGTTACTTTTTAGGCATTGAGGTAGCTTATTCGAGAAGGGATATCTTCTTCTCAATCTAAGTACACTGCAGATATTCTTGAGCGGGCCTGCCTCAGGATACTCGTGATAGTTGACTCTCATAACGAGGTTAATGTTCGATATACACCTCTTGGCCGGGGATCCTCTTCCGATCCCACTTTATATCGTTCAGCTTGTAGGAGTCGGTGTACTCACCATTACCCGCTCGACATTGCATATCTTTGTTCACATTGTCGGTCGTTTGTTTGCTCTCCTACATCTGTACATTGGGTCATAGCTTATGTATTCTTCGCTATCTTCGAGGAACGATTTATCGCAGTCTCTTGTTTCCAGTCGACCTCATCGCGAGCTTCGTGGCATTTTCGATGTTTGGCGTGACCTAGCGATCGAAATCAACTCGCGGTTATTGTGTATTTTTAGGAGATTCACTTATCTCATGGAAAAGTAAGAAACAGATGTGGTTTCTCGCTTCTTCAGGCGAGGCGCAGTATCGTGCTATGGCTTCTACTACGTGTGAGATTGTATGGTTACGCGGTTATCAAGTTGATATGGGTGTTCTGTCTTTCTTCCACCAACACCGATGTATTGTGATAATAAAGAGTTCTATTCCATTGCGCGACAATACGTCTTTCATGAACGTACCAAGCATATTGAGATTGATTGTCATATTATTCGATATCATCTTCAGCAGCGCACTCTATCCTTGCCATTTGTCTCATATTCGATGCAACTTGCAGATTTCTTCACAAAGGCGCATACCTTAAAGCGTCATCGGTTCTTTCTTGGCAAACTCTCGATGCTTCTGTCTACACCATCGCGAGTTTGAGAGGAGATATTAGCATTTGCTTTTGTCCCACATTGGAAAAACATATTTGTATCCCATGTAATAGACCCTATATAAAGGGCTTTACTTGCTTTTCTTTTACTTGCACTTTTAGCTCTCAAGAATAATATTATTTTATTATCTTGTTATTGCTTTGTAAGAATTCATGTTATGAATAAAAGACTTTCATGAATTCTATCAGATATATCTAAGTTACACAATTAATTTAATTGTAATTGTAGGTATTGAAGTGTGTGACCATCTGATCTAAAAACTTAAGCTGTTAGATAGAATATACTTTTAATATTTGATTATATTCTCAACACGCCCTCTCACGTGTTGACCTGATTTTTTTTTTCATGATCCAAGCACGTGGAAATGCTTTGATACCATATTGAAGTGTGTGACCATCTGATCTAAAAATTTAAAGTTATTAGATAGAACGCACTTTTAATATTTGATTATATTCTCAACAGTAGGATGGAGATCTTGTAAGTTTTAGTTTGTTAAAACTTAGTTAATTTCAAGTTAGGCATAAAACTTGTACAGATTTTAGTAAAATATAAGAAAAAACATTCAAGATGATTTATATTCTTTTCTCTTTGCTCAGTTTTCCCACTTGCAACTAAACTAAAAAATTGTTCAGTAAAATCAAAAAGATAATCTTTAGTATTATAAAAATAAACATAAATGTAAAATGTGAATTAAAGTTAGCCTGATAAGAAGATTCGCTTTGAATCTACATTAGATATACTGTCAGTATATATATTTCACACAGTCTAGCTAATTCTAGCACCTTTTGAATTCACATTAAATAGTCCATTATTATAAATATTTCACACAGTTTAGCCAATAATAGCATATTGCTTAGCTTATTTTTGAGGTTATTGTTCCCTCTTTGGCATATACAATACTCACACATAAATTCTGGAATAATTTATACATGTGTTCTTTGAGTAAAAAAGAAAAGAACAATTGAATGTTATGTTATTTGATAGTGCTTCTTACGTATTTAAATATATCAGATGTACAATCTTTAACATTGCTTTTCAATCTAATAAACAAAGAATAAACAAT
Source organism: Anisodus acutangulus (assembly GCA_029783415.1). Classification (NCBI taxonomy): domain Eukaryota; kingdom Viridiplantae; phylum Streptophyta; class Magnoliopsida; order Solanales; family Solanaceae; genus Anisodus; species Anisodus acutangulus. The sequence continues at coordinate 13,757,614 of CM056502.1, read as the reverse complement.
ATTCAAATATTGGGCCCGTGAACGGCCCTGGCTTAGAACCTCTAGTATATATAGAATACGTTGTCTAAAGCCAAAATTTACAGGAAGTTTTAAATTTATTTAATAAATCTTTTGTATATTTATTTTTGATTTTATTCTTGTAACTTTTTAAAATGTAAAATAATGAATTATATTCTTATAATCAATTTTTTTTAATTGACCATGTATCCAAATCTTGTAATTTTTCTTGAGATATTATTGTCTTAACCAAGATTTTTATTGATTTTAGTGTATTAATATTTTTAACTGAGGCAATAATTAGAAAATTATTAGAATTATTCTATATGAAATATAGATAATTTTAAAAAGAAATAAGACTTTACTTGATTGAGTATGTTAATTAAAGTATTATTTTCTACTTGTGAATTTCTCTTAACATTTTTAATTTCAAAAATTACCCAAAACAATCAATATTATAATGATTATTATGCTTTAAAAAACATTCAGTGTTAGGATAAAGCATTTTCAAGTATAATCATTTAATAATCTAATTAGCTTGAATTATTTTTTATAATAGCACTAAAAGAATTGGAAAAAATGGTGCAAAGTCAAAGTTGTAAATAAGGTTAATTTAAGTTTATGTGAATTAGACAAAAGAAGCAAGATGTAACTGCAAAATATTAAAGGGATCCCTTTCAAAATTTCCTTTTTTTATGTGGAGACTTCTAAGAAAAAAACTTCCATTAGATGATATAATACTTAATCTACCGGAAAGCGACTCTGGAATACCATCCCTTCCGAAAGAGCGGGATTTCAGGATCGAATCGACATCTCTATTACATACGCTATTTCGAAGTCACAGAGTCCGCGCCAATTCAGTTGTTCAAAGCGTGTCAAATGGCTTGTCCTCTTCTCACGTAGGAAAGAACCTCCCCCGGACAGACAAAAAGGTTGAAAAGCCTTCGTAAATCACACTAAAGCGGACACCTAACTATGAAAAAGCTTCCTTAAGGGTGGGTTAGGTAACATTCAAACCGACTCTAATTGTACTTGTTGCAATGAACAAATTCCAGAGAAAGTGAATCATGTATTTGCTACAAGCCCTTTTGCAAGAAGAATTTGGAGTCAAATGGCAAGATCACTGGGCATCAACCACAATGACAATTCTGTGTTGGGAGCTCTAGATTGCTGGTGGAGAATGCAACCAAAGAATCAAGTTCATAAGGACATTTTGCTCACCACACCATGTTACATTTTATGGCAACTATGGAGAGCAAGATGTGACAAGAGGTATAGTAACAAATCAGCCACAATAAACAGGATGGCTAACTTAATTTTGTTTAATGTGCAGGCCTCAATATCAAAGAGATTCAGGAAAATAGAGACCAACTGGAGCTGGGAAATAACTTGTCACAAGGTTGAGAACTACAAGGAAAAAATCACTAGCATGATGATATATAAGGACAAACCCGAAGGAACAACATGGAAGCTCAACACTGATTGGAGCACAATGGAGGGAAACAGATCTTCTGGTATTGGAGATTTTGTTAGAAAGGGAAATTGAAGAATGGTTATGACCTTTGCCAAACATATTCAACTCTCCACTAACAATTCTTGTGCGCTACAAGCTGCCATGTATGGATTACAATGATACAGTGAACAACTCCAACAACCTAGACTGATACTTGAAATGGATTCACTAGTCATAGTGAACACGCTCAAGGGACAATCTACTCCTCCTTGAAAGCTTAGAAGGACCATAGAAGAAGCTCAAAAAATCATTTAACAGAAGCACATTGAAGTCAAGCACTGCTTCAAGGAAGCAAATTTTATAGCAGATGCTCTGTGTAAAGAATAGATCTTGGGCCTAACTCAACCCAAAAGCTAGCTTATAGGGTAAGGATTGTCCAAGTCTATATAAGGAGTCCATGTTCTCATTCCATATCCGATGTGGGACTCTTAACATTCCCCCGCACGCCCAGACCTTGTTAACTGGAGCTGTGGATAATATAACTTGGGAGCCCAACATCGGTGAACAAAGAATTGGAATGGGTGATACCATGCATCATCGGGCTGCCGTAAATTCATGGTGCTGAAGGCCTGGCCCAGTTCGGTAAGAGTAAGTGGGTCATGTGGTTATTGTTGCTATTGGGCCGTTGAGAAGTGTGCATGCTGTGGTTGGGCCATCGGGCGTGGGCCTAGAGGTTGGCCCAGAATGTTAGGCTGTTGCCACGTTGTGTTGTGGGCCGTGACGGTCGGGTACGGGCAGAAAGCCCAATTTAAGGAAGCAAGCCAAGGTAGCGGGCCGGCCCACTGAGATGGGTAATGGGCGTGCTGGACTTAGCCACTATTATTGTTGCCTCGGCCGCGGCCTCTTCCTCTCCCGCAGTTTCCACCGCCATGGCTTCTGCCTTTGCTGCCACCGCAGCCACCCCTCGGACTGTCCGCATGTGGCAGTTGTCCGGCGGGTGCTGAGGCGGTCACCGGTGCATCAACCAACAATGCCTTTTGATTATGTTCATCATGTTTGGCATGCCTAGTTTTCTCCAATAGTAATTGTGATCGGGCCTTGTTGAAACTAGAGAGGGGATCAACTTGTTAGATCATCGTTGCAAGCGTATCATACTCACCATTTGACAAACCATTAATTAGTTGCAAAACCATTTTTGTTTCTGAAATCGGAGTGTCCACATTAGATAATTGATCTGCAACTAATTTCAATTGTTTACAATATTCGGACATATTAGCAACGTTTTCAAGACAGGTGTTATTGAATTGTTTCTCCAGACACACGACACATGTATATTTGTTGTCTTGAAAGATTTCTTCTAGTTTTGTCCATAAGTCGTGAGACGAAGCGCCTGTCTTCGTAATTGTATGAAGTAGATCATTGGATATAGTGTCATATATCCATTACTTAACGATTGCATCAAGTCATTTCCACATTGTGTTGTCGACGTCGGGTGGACGGGGTGTGGTGTCATCGATGTGGTCAAGAACGTTGAAGGTACAAGCATGTATTTGAAATAATTCAACCCACGAAGAGTATTGTCCATCCTCCTGATCAAGAATCAAAGGAATAAAGTTTTTGATGTTCGTTACGGCAAACGCCGGATGAAAGGTGTTGGGAGAAGGAGGAGGATGTGTGACGTCTTGTGTGGAGGAGTCGGAGTCGGGATAAGCCATGTGGTCGCCAGAAGTAAGTAAAAAGAGAGGGTGGGGCGACGGGTTTTTCTAGGGTTAGGGTAGGGTTCCACCGTAATAAGAAAAGAGATGTGGGGGGGGGGGGAGGGGGGGTTGCCGGCCGAGTATAATTTTAGGGCATGGAGGGTTTGGCTTCTGATATCGTATAGAATAGTGTAAAAAATGGATCTTGGGCCTAACTCAACCCCAAAAGCTAACTTGTAGAGTGAGGATTGTCCAAGTCCATATAAGGAGTTCATGTTCCCATTCCATATCCGATGTGGGACTCTTAACACTCTAACTAAAAGAGCTGCTATGAATACCACAGAAGACACCATGGTTAACAAGGAAGATGACTTACCAGAGAATGCTAGGGGACCAATGAGAATGAATTTACTCCATTTAGCATCCTTTAGGTTCAAAACTTGTAAATACTCTGGTTGGTACTATGATCCACCATGAGATATTGGATAGGGGAAGGCACACTTTGTGTACGTATAAGCCTTCCCAACCCTCCCCACCTCATTTGCAATTGTCTAGCATATGCAGCTTGCATCAGTCTTGTATAGTATTGCAGATGGGTTTTTTGTTGGACAACATGGTCTTTGGCACCATAGTCCCCCTTGTGTAACCTTTTTGGGAAATAAACAAGGTAGGGTCAATGCCAACCCTCAACAACTCAGGACAAACCTGGTTGGTTGGAAATTATATTTAAAAAAATGGGCTACAATGTTAAGGTCCGCGTACATTCCACCATTCTCAAATTTCATTTGTGAGATTATAGTGGGTATTTTATTGTTGTTGTTGTATATTTTAATCAGTACTTGTATGTTCACTTTTACTTGTCCATAATATGCTTTGTGCTTCCTTCAAGAAATAATAAAATGAAGTGCATATTTTACTATAATATTCATGTCCATTAAAGTTTCAAAATTGTCTTGGGGAATACTTGATGAATTAATAGTTAATGTTAAAGGTAAAATAAAATAAAAATTATTTTTCTCTTAATATGTTAAAGTGAAAATTTATTTTTAATACAGTGAACAAGTAAAAATAAACGGAAAGTAAATAGCATGAACTTTTGAATTTGTGCTTAATGATTTATGAAGATTTGACGACAAATATTTTAAAAATCATTTTCTCTAATAATTATAAGTGCACAATTATTTACTTCTATGCGATTTGCAATTTTGAAGCCTAAACAATTTTGGGCCTAAAGCCATTGGCTTTATTTTGTCCATATGTGGACTAGATGATTCTATCTTCATTAGTAATGGAAGAATACGTATCCTACTGAGTTAAACGCATTTTTATGTTTCGTGCAACTATCTAAAGTTGTCCCCTATGTATTATCAACTACTTGGCTTCAAAGCAAATTATCGTTATAGTAGTGTCCCCACAACTTTATACATTTCAACTGTGAAATGTTATGATAGAGGGGTGATTATTAGTTCATTTTCAACCGTAAGTTTTAATTCGAGTGTGTTTAAAATTGTATTGATAAGGAGCACTTTACTTTTAAAATAAAAATTTTTGACGTAAATTTAAATTAATCGAGCCTCAAAACAGATATCGACATCTTATGAATAAAAAATAACTTTACACATTTCAAGAATTCATAATGTATTAATGAGCTGTCCATTAATCTACATAAATAAATCCTTCACTTGATTTTCCTTCTACGAGGCCACATCTCATGGTAAACTCAAATTCTTTTTACATTAGCTTTAAATAATGTTACATTTATTGACCTATCGTTTATTTTATTTGATCTATTAAAATTTAATTAATACGTAATCATAACAAACCTGAAAGATAGAATAATTTTCCTTGGGGATTCCTTTCATTATTCACAATATATATAGCTGTACAAAGGTTGATTCCTAATATGGTACGAATCCTAACTTACCTTACAAAGGTTGATTCCTAATACAATTAGAATCCTAAGTTACCTTAAATATACATCTATCATAATTACAAAATATACAGAGAATATTCGAGAATATTCGCTAATACTCCTCAGACGGAGGCGGAGGAGGTCAACGCTAAAAATTTGGACCGAGAGTCGGTGAAGAGCCGCGTAGTCCCTGTGAAGATGTCGCATCTTGATAAGAGGGAAGGCCGCGTGTAAAATTTTGACGACCACAGCGACCTTCTCTCGCACAAAGTGGATATCCATCTCAATATGCTTAGTCCGGCCGATGTTGGACCGGATTATGAGACATATGATGGCGGATATGTTGTCACAATAGACTATAGACGCCAAGTGGAGTGGACAACTGGAGCTCTAAAAAGAAGATTTCGGAGCCAGCGGATCTCGGCTACATTAGCAACACCGCTGATATTTCAGCTTCAAAGACTTTCGAGCGGGATAGTGTGGCCTGCCTCTTGGCGGACCATGAGATAAGATTATCTCAAGAAATACATAGTACCCTCGAGGTGGAGCGACGTGTCCGGGCATCACCGCCCAACTGCATCCGTGTAGGCAAGTAACTTGGTTGGGGCGGAGGGGTATAAGTGTAATCCAAAAGTTGTGCCTAACGTATCCGCGTGTCGATAATACGCTTTGAGGGCGGCAAAATGGGACTCTCGGTCGTGCATGAACATACACACTTTGAGCGGCATATGTCTCGTGCCTAGTGAATGTAAGATCTTGAAGAGCACCCGCTAGACTCCGATATAGAGTGGGATCGGGAGCCAGCGCCGGTCATTGGCACTAAGCTTGGATTTGGAGTCCACGGAGTTGGCATAATTTTACAATTTGTCATCTTGGCCCCGTATACTATCTCTTCGTGATACTTACGTGACATAAGAACATAGTAGCCGCAGATCCTGGTTCTGGATATACCCAAAAATAACTTAGCTTGCCCAAGATAGGTCATAGCAAATTCAGTTTTGAGGTAGAGCATGATTTCATTCTTCAAACCGTCAGATGAGGCAGTTAAGAACAATGTCATCGACATATAATAGCAAATATGCGATCTTGCTACCTCGGTGAAAAGTGAAGAGAGATTATCACACTGCTACATACAAAACCAATCAAAAGATACCTGGCAAAACGATCATACCAAGCACGGGTGCCTGTTTCATCCATACAATGACTTCACGAGGCGACACACAACGGAGCGGTCACGGATGAACAAAGCCGTGAGGCGTCACGATGTATTACGATCTCTTTCAAATCCCGTGAAGGAATGCATTCTTGACATCGGTGATGAATTGGCCAATGCATGCCCATAGTAATCATCGAACAGTCCGAATAGTGGGCCGATTTAACAACCGGATCAATGTCTCACCACAATCAATACCCTCCTACCGATTAGTGCCATTGGCGACTAGTCTTGCCTTATACCTCTCTAAGTCACCATCCTCTACGAACTTGTGCCGAAATAGCCACATACACGGATAATATTCACACCTTCGTCTGGTACCAAATCCCAAGTGTTCTCGCGGTTAAAGCGTTAAATTCCTCATTACGGCGCATTCCAATTTGGGTCCGCTTTGCTAATTTTAGATTTTGGAATGGTGATAAGGTTTGTGTGGAGAGATTGAAAGTGAACCTTGGGTTTGAAGATTCCGTGTTGTGCCACGAGTCTCCATCACGATGAGATGGCGATGGCGTGTGGATCGGTGAGAGTTCTTGGTCCATCGTTCTCGGGACCGATGCAACGACCGGATCTGCTTTCTCGTGACTGACCGGGGTTGTAGGGGTGAGCGAGGAGCTGCTTAGGGTGGTGCCGACAGTGGCGAGGCCCAGCCGAACAAAGGCTGCTGTTGGTATAGATTTTGGATGATCGGGGAACTTGGTTCATCGAGAAAAAGATGTAATCGGTGGTCTCAAAATTTCTGGAGATTTGAAAAAGGAAAGGTTGTCTCATCAAGGTGGCGTGGCGGAGACGATGATTTTGCAAGTAGAAATGTCATAGCACAAGTAGCCCGACGATTAGGAGATAGACCAAGGAAGACACATGGCAGAGTGCGAGGTGCAAGTTTGTGAGGTGCGATGGAGGCCATGTTGGGGTAGCATAAGCATCCAAAAATACGTAAGTGATCATATGATGGTAGCTCTGGTATAAGATTGATTTCGCAGGGTCTTGTTTTGGAGTGTGCTAGTTGGTAAAATATTAAGAAGGATTCTACCATTTTGACAAAGATAGACCCAAAAGGCGGTGGTAGGCGGACATGAAATGTGCGAACCATGTTATTGATGGTACGATAATTCTTTCAGCCTTTCCTCGACAAAAAGCAACTATGTCTTCCTCACAAATTTCGCTTTCATCCACTCGCACACTTGAAAACCCCTCTCAACGTTTCAATATCTTCTTTTTCATCCGATTCGCCGTTAACAACATCAGAATTTATCCCTATAATTCTTGACCAAGAAGGTTGTCAATATTCCATGTGGATGAAACTATTCTACATTCATGCATGTGCACAACGTGCTCGATCACATTGACGAATATGTTCCTCGTCCACCGATGTTACAGACTAATCAAGGCCGTCGTCTTGACGCCATCGTCAAACAATGGATCTGGCACCATCTCCAAAGATCTCGTTATGCACTATCATGAAAACAAGTGCTACACGTGAACTTTGGGGTCGGCTAGAAGAAATCTTTCAGACAATAAAATACTCGGCCGGTGTATTTGAAGAGCAATTCAACAATACCCGCCGAGAATTTTAACAACATGTCCGAATATCAGCAATCAAACTCATAACCATCAACTATCCAACGCGTCGGGACTGTTCGTGAAACCAAGATGGTGCTTCAACTTGTTGTGGGTTTCACCGAAGGTGAATATGACACACTCGCAACAATGATTCAACAAGCCGACCTCTTCCCAAGTTTCAACAAGGCACGCTCACAACTATTGTTGGAAGAAACTAGACGCGTCTAAACAAGAGGAACATAATCAAAAAGGCGTTAGCCGGATTGGCGGGATAACACTGGGCGACAAAGAAAGAACCACCATCACAAAGCATGTCCAAAGGCAAGAAGAAGCAGACCACCTGGTTGCGATACCACCGGCGAAGAAGACTTCACTGGTTGCCCACTCCAAGAAGAAGCGGAAGATCAAAGACTACTGAAGACCAGGCCAGAAGAAAGAAGAAGAGACCGGCAAGCTGCGGCAGCAGCACCGCGAAGCGGCGGTACTTTGTCCGGCCCGATTTGGGCCAGCTACACCACCGTGAACCTTCAACAGCCCGACGACAATTGGTACATGGACACCGGAGCCACATCTCACCTCACCCGGCCGTCAGGTAACCTATCTCAACTTCGTGTTAAGTTAAAGTGTCCTCAATTTATTACGTCGGCAAATGGTCATCACATTCGATTGAAGGTTACTGTACACACACCAAACATACACACCCACTTTCTCCCTAAACCACGCCCTATACACACCTAACATCATTAAAAACTTAAATCTCTGTTAGAAAATTCACTAGCAATAATTGTTCTGTTTAATTTGACCGCACTTTGGTTTTTCTCGTGAAAGAACTCAATACGGGAAAAATTCTTACACGCCCACAATAGTGTGAGACCTCTACCCATTCACTCAATCTTCATTGTCGATCGCAGAACACCTCTATCCCTTGCGGCAATCTCTCCTCCACTTGGCACAGTGACTGGACACCGGAGACCCAGTTTTACTTTTCTTAGGACTTCTAAGCGTATTCAATGTAATAATGGAAAAATTGCCCAACACTGTTTTTCTTGTCCACTAGGCAAACATACTCGTCTTCCATTTATGTCATCAAACAGTGTTATCAAAGGTTGATTTCTAATACAATTAGAATCCTAAGTTACCTTAAATATACATCTATCATAATTACAAAATATACAGAGAATATTCGGAGAATATTCGCTAATAAAACCTATGACTTTTTTCAAGTTTAATTAATTTATTTTTTCAAAAGATTCCAGTATCTTCCCGTCTAGCAAGAAGTCGCTTTTATTAAAGAACCAGTCGGTTGCAACCCAAAAAAAAAAACATTTGGTTCCGTTCCCACATTTTTGCCAAACCGACACGCTAACCTAAATTAAAAAAGAAATAGAAAACCACAAAGAATAAAGTAGAAACAAAGAATTTCAAGTTGGAAAAAAGAATTCCAACAATTAAGTGAGATAATAGAGATTCCATCTTTTAAGCCAACAACATACACATATAGTTTTATAAATTGGATTTGAGGAAGATAAGGTGTACACAAATCTTATCTCTATCCTTGATGAGATAGAAAGATTGTCAGTTCAAAAATAGGCTTGAAAAAGTATAAGGATAAATAATAATACTGATAAAGAAATAATAGATGTTCAGATTAGAACCCTACTCTATCACATGAACGAAAAAAAGACTCGATTATTCATTAACCGTCTACCTTAATTCTCGACTAACACCTATTATTGCATGGAAATTAAATTAGGGAATCTTTAATTTCATGGAGTTTCATCTAGGTTCTGGACCACCTGAAGATGCTCCAAAACCACAAAAAATTTCAAGTAGAAAAAAAGTTGAATTTTAACATTAACAATATAAAGAAAAGAAATATAAAGATTTTCTTCAAGTTGGTGTGCCCTCAATGGACTGGTATTTAATTTTTACCCTTCAAAATTGAACTTATGCTTATAAAGACATAAAGTTCTTTACATAACTTGTGAATATTATGATACGTAATGTATGCGCTTATAAGCATATCAATTTTGAAGGGCAAAAATTAAAGACCAGCCGATTTGAAGGGTAAAAATTAAAGACCAGTACAAAATAGGGTCAAAAGTGCAGTTGACCCGATCTTTTGATAATAATATGGACTGGACATTCACACAAATGCCCCTATTTTGGGGTGGTTTTTAATTTTTGCTCTTCAAATTTGAGTTCTTTAGTTTTTGCTTATTATTTTTGACGTGACATAATTAGAATTTAGCTCGACATAATTAGTGTTTATCTTCGGCATATGTATCATACAGAACCTACAGATTATGCCGGATAAGACATAATTGTCAATACTCAACATAATATGAAAAAATACATAATTTCAAATTTCGACGGGCATAATTAGCGTTTAGTTTCAACATATGTATCATAACATTCTCACAAACTATGCCGGATAAGACATAATTTTTAACACTCAACATAATTTAAAAAATCACTATAAAACTATATCGCATAATTTAATTCTTATATAATTTATACTGCGCGAGATAAAAATTTAATTTTTGAAAAAAAATATATTATATAGATTATACCTGTGAAATAGATCTCAATAATTTCATAAATAGAATACGGATAAATAGCAAAAATTAAATACCAGTGCGTTTGAGGAAAATTCGCACAAAAAAATGATATGGACTCTATGATTGGGCGAGTAGTATAACTATTGGAAGAAATGGTGGCCCCCAAAGCCCAAAATTTATCGAAAAGTACATTCGAGATTCGACTCATCCAAGAAAGCGACCAGTTGTCCCTTTATCCAACGCGTCAACTATCTATGGACTATGGCTCCTTCTTCCACCTCTCACCATTTCTTCCATTTTTCTTATTCCTAATTACAATATCCCAAATTTCACCCAGGAATCCCACCTAAAAATTCCTCTCAGGTATTTATATTGCTTGAACCTTTAGCTTGTTACATCCACACTTATACAAATCTGGTCCCAAACTAATTTTCTTGGGAATTTTGAATCTTCCCTTAAAACATTTTTCTTTCAAACCCTGGTTCATAAAATTCAAATCTTTGAATACCCACAATTTGTCTTTTCCATATTCAGTCACTTTCTTGAAAAGGGTTTTCAAGAATTCAATAAAAATGGAAATTTTGAACCGTTTTTACTGCCGGAAGCGTTCCAGGTTTCGTGGAATATTCAATGGCCTTTTTTTGTCTTTCTTGGTTCTTTTCTTTTTCCTTAGAGAACATGTTCTTCAAAGTCCACTTTCTATAAAATCTCAAACCCTTAAAATTAGTTCTGTTAGAAGGGAAATTACTGAAACAAGTTGGAATTCATCTAGTTATGATCATCATAATGTTGGGGTTGCAAGCAGGAACCTTAAGTTTTGTGGGGGGTTGTATAAGCATAAGGGTTATAGTACAAAATGTTCATACTTGAGAGCCAATCCTCAATGCAATTCAGGGGGTTTCTTTAATTATCTTTTGTTTTTTTACTGTGAGTGTGAAGGTTTTAGTGTATTGAGGTATGTAACTCTTGCCATTTGGTTGATTTCTTTGTTTTATTTATTGGGGAATACTGCTGCTGATTACTTCTGTTGTTGTCTCGAAAAGTTGTCGAATTTGTTGCAACTTCCCCCAACTGTAGCTGGAGTTACTTTGCTTCCGTTAGGTAATGGGGCACCTGATGTGTTCGCTAGTATTGCTGCTTTTATGGGTAGTGATTCTGGTGAGGTGGGGTTGAATAGTGTTCTTGGTGGAGCAGTTTTTGTTACCTGTGTTGTTGTTGGTACTGTGTCCCTTTGTGTTGCTGAGCAATGTATTCGGATTGATAAGAAATGTTTTATCAGGGATGTATGTTTCTTTATTATAGCTCTGGTTTCGCTTCTTGCTCTTTTGATTGTGGATAAGGTGACTGTTTTAGGTGCAGTTGCCTTTATCTCTATTTATTTGGTGTATGCTGTTTTTGTTGCTGCAAATGAGATGTTGAGGAATCACGGTAGTAGTTTGAAGTTGGATTTAATTACTCCATTGTTACCGGTATCTAGCGTAGATGGAGAGCACGATTCTTTAGGTACATCGGAGTCCGTAGAGGGATTGCTGCAGCTACAAGCTCAGCTGCCACATTGGATGTGGTCATCAAATGTGGCAATTTTCTCTGATGAAGTTGTGAAGGAGAATCCTGTAGAAAGTCCAATGGCTTTGTGGGGTTGGAATGAGCAGGATGATGTTAATGATCAGTCTTCTTCTTTGTCGTGTTCGAAGTTGGTTGCACTGCTAGAAATACCGTTGACACTCCCAAGAAGGTTAACAATCCCCATTATTGATGAGGATAGATGGTCAAAAGTTTATGCTGTTTCCAGTGCTTCTTTGGCGCCCCTGCTTTTAGCGTTCCTTTGGAACACTCAGGACGATTTGAGTAGCCCTGCTAGCACTGCATATGTTGTTGGTGCTGTTGTTGGTGGTATACTTGGAGGTGTTGCGTTCTCCTATACCTCATCCGATCATCCGCCTCAGAGATTCTTGTTTCCATGGATTTTCGGAGGCTTCTTTATGAGTATCATTTGGTTTTATATCGTGGCAAACGAGCTAGTAGCTCTGCTAGTGGCATTTGGTGTTATCTTTGGTGTCAATCCATCGATTCTAGCGTTAACCGTCTTGGCATGGGGCAACTCCATGGGTGACTTAATGTCAAATGTTGCAATAGCAGTGAATAGTGCAGATGGTGTGCAAATTGCCATGTCAGGATGTTATGCAGGACCGATGTTCAACACGCTTGTTGGTTTAGGCATCTCCATGCTACTTGGATCCTTGTCCAAGAGGCCACAATCTTATATTCTTCCAAAAGATGATAGCTTGTATTACACAATGGGATTTCTAATGTTGGCACTAGTTTGGGCACTTATTGTGCTACCTCGGAACGATATGCGCCCTAGCAAGTCGCTGGGTTTGGGACTTATGACAATTTATGTAGTTTTTCTATCAAGCAGGGCAATGCTAGCCATGGGAGATGGTTCACTTAATGGTTAAGCAAATTCTAAGTAGAAAAGTTCCTTTTAACTCATCCTTTTTTTGGCAGAGCTATGGGAACTATTATGTGTAAATTGTGTGAGATGTTGCAAGTGCATGTAAAAGCTCTTTTCGGCAGTGTAGAAATTGTCTCTGTATACTGCTGCAACATAAATTTGAAAGATGTCTTATGTATGTACCAGAAAAATATAGGAGTGTACTTAGTTATTGACATCTTAACATCTCATTTTGCAGAAGCAAAGCATTTCCATCTTCTTCCCCCACCCCCACCCCCCAACTCCTTGGCCTTGTCCAATATAAATGCTGTGAAGTCTAACGGCCATAAATGAAATTGGGTTGGCCCAAATAAGAACTAGTTTAATCCAACATAGAGATCATAACCTGTTAAATAAGTTGTCGCAATTCATAAATGCTGATTTTCAAAAGATTTGACCTTTTATACAGTGACACGGTAATACTATTATTTTACACAACAATGCAGTTTAATTAATATAGTCTACTTTGTGACAAGGAAACATTCTAGCAAGGACTCTTCATCTCCAACCATGATGTTTAGTTTTCAAGTCACACATGCGACTCTTGGTTAGGACTAGCTGGCAGCATTTAAAGGGGTGGCGTTTACCATATATATATATAAAAAAAAACCATTATGATTGGGGTGTTATTTATTATAGATGATTGAATCCCAATTTACCTTTCTTGTCTTCCAAATAAACTACCGCGTATATATGGTACTTTGCAAGTAATAATAAGTTAAATAAAGACTAAAAGGCTTCAATTACTAAAGCATGGACATTTTTTTCTTTTGCAATTACTAAACCGTGGTCATTGGGACAAAGAAATTGAGTACCAAAACGATATGAAAGGAAACATAAACCAATATAAGAGCCTAAAAAAGGAAATAAAAGGTAACAATCGAAATTAGGACACAGAAAATATACGATGTAAAAGCCAAAAAGGAAAGAAAATATATTCTACTCGAAATAATACAAATTACACGAAGTAAAAAAATGACAAGTATAAAATACCTAAAAAGGAGATAGAAGAGAAGCCTCGTACAAGGTTGCAAACTGTGTTTCTCTTATTTTGGTATCCTTTTTTTTAGTCGCTCTTCTCGTATTTCAATTTCTCTCTTTCTTGTTCTTTTTGGATCTATTTTGTCCTCAATTTTCAGTTTTAGTTTGTAGCAACTACTTTGGACCGTCATATAATTACTGATATAAGTAATTGGAATAAGTTTCATCATATATATTTGGGCACTGCAATTTCCAAGCTTAATTCCAGAAATTGGGTTGACTAATTAATTCAAGTAGTTGTATTGATTGTTGGTGTTCTTGTATCAGAAACGAAGTGCTTTCTTGGTGACTTTGACTCTCTTGTGGTGTTGAAGATTTAAGTTACAAAGAGGTAATTGTTAATATTTGTTTGTTTTTACTGACCCATTATTCCTTAGCCTTCAATACTTGAGCAGATAATTTTCTTGAATTTGATGTGTTTTATGTTTGCAAATTAACACTATGACTTTCTTATTAGTGTTGCCAAACTAGTTTCTCCTGTCACACAAAGGCAATCACATGAAATTTCTACCACAAGATGTACATATGCTTTCAATTTTGACCCTTTGGTGCTACTGTATTTAATTATTTATTAGCTTCCCTTTCTTGTCATCTTAAATAATTATTTTAATTGTAAAATTATGTAAATCTCTTTAATTACACTAAATATTAATTACAGAATATATTGTAAATATATATGTAATATATTCACTATCACACCCCCTCAGTCGGAGCGGGAGGAGGTCATACGCTGAGACTGAATCTGAAATCAAGTAACAATTGCCGAGGAAGCCCCTTTGTGAAGATATTTGCGTACTGATACTAAGAAGGAACATGCAACACCCTAACGTGACTCATTGCAACCTTCTCACGAACAAAGTGAATATCCATCTCAATATGCTTGGTTCACTGATGCTAAATCGGGTTATGAGACAAGTAGACAGCAGATACGTTATCACAGTAAACCAAAAATGCCTTACGTAAGGGACTATGAAGCTTAAGAAGGAGATTTCGGAGCCAACATAGCTCGGCAACAACGCTCGTAATGCCTCGATATTCTGCTTCTGCACTCGAATGGGAAAGCGTGGCTTGTCGCTTGGCAGACCATGAAATAATATTATCTCCTAAAAATACGCAATAGCCAGACATAGAGCGACGGGTGTCCGGACAACCTACCCAATCGGCGCCTATGTAGGAGAGCAACCTATTTGGTGCGGAGGGATATAAATGTAGTCCATAATCAAGAGTGCCCTTAACATACCGAATGATACGCTTTAGAGCTGTAAAGTGAAGCTCCAAATGAGCGTGCATGAACAAGCACACCTGCTGAACAACATATGCAATATCTGGCCGAGTGAAGGTGAGATTCTGAAGAGCACATGTGAGACTCCTATATAGAGAGGGATCGCTGACCGAATCCCCATCATCTGCACTGAGTTTGGACTTTGAGTCGACATGAGTGGGCATGATCTTGCAGTTAACCATTTTAGCCCTATAGACAATCTCATCTGCATACTTACGTTGACACAAGAACATGGTATGTGCGGATCTGATCACTGATATCCCCAAAAATAACTCAACTTATCCAAATCTGTCATAGCAAATTTGAACTTGAGCAGGGCAATGATCTCGTATTTCAAAGTGTCGGAAGAAGTTGTCAGAACAATATCATCCACATATAAAAGAAGATACACCATGTCAGTACCTCGATGAAATATGAACAGGGAATGATCACTTTTGCTCCACACGAACCCTATATGTATGATATATGTAGCAAATCGCTCATACCAAGCCATAAGGGCTTATTTCAAACTATAGATGGCCAGTGGGCCGGGCTCGGGTCAGGCGGGCTGGGTTTGGCGGGGTCGGGTCGGATCGGGTCGGGGCGGGCGAAGGGGGCGGGGTCGGGTCTGGCGGGATCGGGTTTGGCGGGACTTGCTC
The DNA here is from genome assembly GCA_029783415.1 of Anisodus acutangulus. NCBI lineage: Eukaryota > Viridiplantae > Streptophyta > Magnoliopsida > Solanales > Solanaceae > Anisodus > Anisodus acutangulus. Next base: position 13,741,766 of record CM056502.1, on the reverse strand, counting down.
AAGTCCCGTACCGATCCCGATCCCGTCAGAATCGGGTCGGGGCGGGATCGGGTCGGGGGCGGGATCGGTATCGAGTTCCGGTGGATTTTCCTTTTTTTTTTAATATCATATGTATAAAAAAACTCAATAATTAAACAAGACAAAATAGTGTAATAAAAACATCCCAAGACTGTTTTTATGCTTCTTATATTATTTAATAGACATATGATTTTTTTGTAATACAAATACAATTGTCGAAATTGCAACTTTGTGGTGTTGTCCAAAAGTTGCAAATTACATAATAAAATTACAATTAAAAAAATTACATTCTTAAAAAAACATGTTCTAGTTTCTTTATAACTTCTTGTGGTTCTTCGGTTGGAATTGATATTTGTTGGTCAAATTGATCCACGTCGCTTCCACCACCTTCAGATAAGATTTCATTGTAGTTTTCGTCTTCTTCTTCGTTGATCTCCGGATGACCGCACCTTCTCCGCTCCGCTCGTATCCAATCTCTGAATAATACAACAATTTTCAAGTTGTCTCTGGCTAATGAGTGTCTGTTGTCTCTGGCTAATGAGTGTCTGTGGTCTCCTATTTGATATCTGCCGGCAGAAAAATCGCTTTCAGACGCAGTTGATGACGCTTGAATGTTTAAAACATCTCGGGCCATCATTGAAAGTGTCGGAAAGGTTTTCTCATTCTCCCTCCAGTATTTCAGCAAGTCTTCATGTCCATCTTCATTGATAACTTCTTGGTACGGTACAAAACTCTGCGAAACAAAAATATCAAACTCGCTAATTTGGTTAGTAGCGGTACGACCGCACATTCTATTTCTGAGGCTTTCAATACTAGCCGCAGAAACAGCATGTCTTTTATGAGGTTGTGTTGAAGATGAAGAAGATGGTATGGAAGCCGGTAGGTTAATAGCACTTTCTTGTTGGTAAAACCTATATATTTTTTTGCATTGGTCTTCTACGCTAGACAACACTTCTTCTTTAGATTGTTCAATAGGTGGTGGGTGATTTGGATTTTTTGGACTTGGAGGTGGTAGTACTTTTATACAATCGTAAATAATTTCAATAAGTGACCGTCTATTTTAATAGTCAGATTTAATACATCACCAATATATAAATAGTGGGAATAGGAATACAATATTTTTTTATATTGATAAACATTTTTTAATAGCTGCAATATAAGCTGGGTTTTCCATATATTCACTAAGTAATAAAAATATTAGAGTATATAAAATAACATAGTTGAAATAGTAGGATAATATATACCGGAAAATTCTTTTGTTGCTTGAAAAAATTTCTCTAAAAATACAATAAGTTCGAAATTTTTTACCCAATCACTATCTACAACCATATCAGCTGGATTTTGATTATGAGAGTTAAAAAATAAAGTTATAGGTTTTCTATAGTCATAAGCAACAAGTAGTTGCTCGTATAAAGAATTTCACCTAGTGGATACTTTTTCTGGAATTTTTCTATAAGGTAGTCCATAATCGTGACAAATTTTTTTATATTCTTTTCTTCGTTGTACTCTATTACTTTTAAAAATAAAGTTTATATCAAATTGTATTTTACTAAGAATATCTTAAAAAAATGATAGCCCATCATTTACAATTAAGTTATATATATGGCACGCACATTTTATATGAAAATGATCTGAAAAAGATGGAGTTAAACTATTTTTTAAAATTGTAATAACTAATTGTTAGAAGAAGCGTTAGCTAATGTAATATTCATAATTTTATCAGTTATTCCGTAACAATAACACACTTGATAAATATTTTCTGCAATAAAAGTACCAATGTGCCTATCATCTATATATCTATACGCTAAGATACGTTTTTGCATAGACCATTTATAATCTATCCAATGACAAGTTACCGTTAAATAATCATGGCCGTTAGTACTACGACCTATATCAGACGTGATAGATACTTTGCCATTAAAATGATATAATGAATAACATAAATATTGTTGATATTCATGTGCGAATTTAAATACATCTCTCTTAACAGTTGATCTAGAAAAATCGTTAAAAACAGGATTATATATATCTCTAATGTAATGAATAAAACCGGGAGATGAAGGAAATGAAAAAGGCAAACCCTCCACATCAACTAATTTTGATATTGCTTCCCCATCTCTATGTTTATTATATTTAGGGCCTACAATTCCCCCCGTCATAGAGTTAATTTGACCCTGTACTTGGTCCGGAACAGTATCAGTATGTGAACCTTGTCCCGATGGAGCGGGCGTTTGCGCACCCAGTTTTGAAGCCTGGTATTGGGCATACCTAGCTGGATGAGCACTTACTACGTGTCTAATTAAACCCCCCGTCCCACCGTGACCTTTTCCAGTTTTAAATTTTAAAACATTTTTACAAATTTTACATCTAGCTACTTGATTCTCTACGTCTCTATAAAAAAATATCCATGCATCTGATTTTAATGGTCGTTTTACTGGACCTCGTTTCATACTAGGGGGAATAGGAGGCATTTCAGTTGAAGGTTCACTAGTGGGTGTGTCGTTATCAACATTAGTGTGTGTATCATCTAGATCATCGTCGAAATTAAAGTCTTCTTGAGTGCCAGAAAATAGTTCCTCGTCTAAATCTAATGGTATTGTAGGAAAATGTTCAGTATCAACAAAATCATCCTATGTAGGAATAAGATGACTAGAATAAGTACCCTTGCCCTGCTTGTCCCTAGTAGAAGAAGTACCCTTGCCCTGCTTGTCCCTAGTAGAAGAAGCACCCTTACCCTTAAACATACATCTTAATCCTTCCATTTTAATTATGATAATAAATAATTAAAGATAATAAAATTAAGTGCGCTAAATAAAATAAACATACAATAATAATTTAATGAAGGAACGAATGTACCAAACGCCGACGTAATGTCGACGTGTAATCGAGAGGTTGAAAATTGAAACTTTGCTCGATGGAAGATCCTCAAGCTAGTTGCCAACTTCACTCCCAATTCCCAAATGAATAAATAAATTTGAATATTTAGTACACAATGTAGATTTGTAGAGAGATAGATTGAGAGATTGTAGGAAGATTTGTGAGAATGATGAAGAGAAAATGAGTTATTTATAATTGAAAAATTGGGTTAAAGTGTAAATATAATAACTTATGGGTTAAAAATAAATATTAAGGGGTAGGGGGGAGGCCAAAAATGGCCGTTGCACAACGGCCAAAATCTAAAATGGTCGTTGGTGCAACGACTATTTTTGCAAATGGGGGGTTACGGGCGGGATCGGGGCGGGTTCGGGACGGGCTCGGGATTGGCGGGCCTGGGGCGGGCTCGGGACGGGTCGGGACGAGACATTGTCCCATCCTAGTTCGAGTCCCGCTACTAATTTTTTTAACTAATCGGGTTCGGGGCGGGCTCGGGACGGGTCGGGACGAGACATTGTCCTGTCCCGGTTCGAGTCCCGCTACCGATTTTTTTAACTAATCAGGTTAGGGGCGGTGTCGGGGCCAGCACTATTTCAAACCATAGAGTCACTTATGAAGACGTCAGACATAATGAGGAACCTCCGGATGCACAAAGTCAGGCGGTTGATGCATATAAACGATTTCTTACAAATCTCAATGTAAGAAAGCATTTTTGACATCAAGCTGGTGATTAGGCCAATTTTTCTCCATAGCTATGCTCAACACTGTGTGAATGGTGGATGGTTTGACCTCCGGAATAAACGTCTCACCACAATCAACACCCCCATGCTGACCAGTTCCATTAGCCACAAGTTTTGCCTTATGGTGTTCAAGCTCTCCATTATCTCAGAATTTATGACGATAAAGCCACATACAATGAATCACATTCACCCATTCTGGTTTCGGAACTAGATCCCAATTGTGTTGATTGTTAATGCATTAAACTCCTCATACATGACCACATTCTAATTTGGATCAAGTTTGGCTAATTTTGAGTTTTTAGGAATGAGCGAGATTGTTTGAGTGGATAGGTTAAACTGAACTTTTGGTTTGAAAATCATGTGTTGTGCACGGGTTTCCATGCGGTGTGTGGGGATGGTCACATGTGGGGCAGGGGGTTTGGGAGACACCGGGCTAGACTGTGCAGGGGCTGGTTGCCGGGTGGGCAGGAACTGTTTGGGGCACTGTGCCTAGAGTATTTTCGGGCATATTTGGGCAGTTTGGTGGGATCGATGGGACGGTTGGCGGGATGACTTAAGGGTGCGAATTTTATAGTACATTTTGGATTAGAGGTGAGGTGTCCGAGTCATCAAGGAATTTGTAATCAATGACTAGAAATTTTGGGATGTTATCAAATGGAAAAATGTACTCAGCAAACGTGACATGACGTGAGATTACAATTTTGTCAGTGGATAACTCAGAGCACAAGTACCTCCTATGGTTTGATGGAAAACCTAGGAAGACGCACGGAGTGGAGCGAGGTGCTAATTTGAGAAGGACCATTAAGACAAGATTTGGGTAACACAGACAACCGAAAATTCAAAGGTGATCATAGGAAGGGATCTAACGGAAGAGAATTTCAGTGGGTGTCCTATTTTGGATCGTACAGGTAGGTAAGATGTTAAGAATGTGTTATGTCATTTTTAATGCATATACCCAAAAGGGAGGGGGGGAGAGATGCATGAAAAAGAAGGGTACGAATCATATTGTTAATGGTGCGGAGAATTATTTCGGCTTTACCATTTTGAGGGGAAGTATGGGGTCATGAAAAATGAAAAACCATGCCATTAGCTGCACAGAAATTATGAAAAAGAAGTTATTGAACTCACGACCATTATCACATTGAAACGTTTTGACGTCTTTTTCAAATTGCGTTTTAACAAAGGTACGGAATTCAAGGAATTTGGAGTAAATTTGAGACTTAAGTTTAAGCGGATAGACCCAAAGGAAGTGAGAAAAGTCATCCAAAAAATATCAAATCATATTTATGACTGAGGTTGCTAGTTATAGGGGATGTCCATAAATCCGCATGAATGATTTCATAGGGAGAGAAAGTAATACTTAAAGAAAACATAAATGGAAGTCTAACATGTTTCCCTAGATGACAAGAGGAGAAACTATGGGAAAATTTCCCTTTATTACAGTGGATTAAATTGCAATTTCTATGGGAATAAAAAACATGAGCTCCCGGATGACCAAGTCTACTATGCCACATTGATGGAGATATTGCAGCTAAAGCGATGGGTGGAGTGATATGGGCAGTGGACGTGGGTAGGAAAGGATAGAGCCCCCCACACTATTGCATATTGTAAGAAGTCTCCCCGAACGTAGGTCCTTTACACAAAAACCAAACGGGTCAAAATCGATGGATACAGAATTATCAGTGGCAAATTTTCTAACAGAGATTAGGTTCTGCATAATGCTAGGGGCATATAGGACGTTTTTAAGGGAGAAGTGGGGATGCAGTTGTGGAGTTAGTGTGTGGCCAAACCCTTGAATTGGAATGCGATGACCATTTACGACCATAATAGATTGAGGAGAATTTAAATTGCCCATTTGAGGAATATTACCTGAATTGTTGGTGAGGTGAGACGTGGCACCCTTATCCATATACCACGTACCATCATGATGCGACTGGGCCGCTGTGTAGTAGGCTTGGTGGCTGGATAGTGCACCTGTGGTGCTGGGCCACTGGATAGTGGGCCACGATAGTGTGCTGCGCCGCTGACAGTGGGCCTTGGCAGTGTCCACTATTACTGCTGGGCCGTTGTGTAGTGGGCCTAGTGGTGTTGGGCCGCTGGGCAGTGGGCCTGGCTGACTGGGCCTAGTGTCCGAACGGTTGCCAAGGACGTGGGTTGGCGCGGGTGTTGAAGAAGATAAAGCATGGGATGCGATTGTTGAGGAAGATAAAGCGTGGGACGCGGGTGACGCCATGAGGGTATCAGAAATTTAGGAGAGAAATAGGGTGTATACTGCCTGTATACGGGCTATAAATAGGGTTGCTTACATGATATGTGTCTCGGGTGGTATATACTGCATGTATACTTGATGTATACGTGCTATAAAACAGGGAATAGGGGGCTGGGTGCTGTGTATATCATGGTATATCAGTGACATACATGCTTGTTTTAAAAAGAAGGGGAGAGATGGGTGTTGTATATCTGGAGTATACCCGTTTGTAGGTAGATGAGAGACAATATATCACTGAGAAGCAGGGTATATCGCGGTATATCCGTGGTATGCAAGCTTGTTTGTAAAAGAAGGGGAGTATATCACGGTATATCTGGAGTATACCGGTTTGTAGGTAGAGGAGAGGCAGTATATCACTGAGGAGTAGGATATACAGACTGTATATCACGAGGAGCAGTGATATACGGGGCGGTATACTGTTGTTTTTTCGCCGGAAGAGGGAGGCGGATGGGAAGGGTACGACAGCCAAAATAGGATTTAGGGTAGGAAGGTATTTTTAACTCTTGATACCATGTAGAATTGTGTAAATCTCCTTAATTAAACTAAATATTAATTACAGAATATATTGTGAATATATATGGTGTCGCGCCCCATTTTCGACCCGCTCACAGGTCAAAAAGCAGAGCACGGACGGGTTCGGTGATTCCTGGGTAAATTAAGGATTGAGGAGTCGCCACCTAATTATTTTTACGGTGAATTAGGACACCTAAATATTTAAACTAAATGCTGCAATGTAACTCCAATTTTAAGGTCTGCGAAACTAGTGAGATTCTAGGTAAGGGTTCTTTATTATCCTAAAGGGAAGGGGTTAGACATCCTTTAAGATCCGCTAACTTGCGGTTATCCGGTCAAACTCAGGTTAATTATTACTAGAAAAAATGCATGTTTGAAGTATGAATTTAAAGATGTTTGCAAATAATTAATGAAAGAGATGCATTTTGTACATGTATGCATTCGAATGACATAAAAAGAAAGATACATGTAAAGTTTTGAAAAATATGCATTTGTGACAATAAATTATTTATAATGCCAAAAAAAGTAAAATTTTGGGAATCATTGAATTGTAAATTGACAAAAGATAAACTTATTCGGAATGATTAATAAAGCAAATAAAAGATGACAAAAGTTATTTTAAAAAATCTTGAATATCTGGCGTTTGAGCCTAAAATAAATAACTAGCGGGAGGGTTTCTAAGTTTGAATTTAATCGAACCTACAAATAAATAAGCTAGCGACGGGTTTCAAATCTTAAACTACCCTATGAATTAATCCTAAGTTTTGCTATTCTAAGCATTTCAATAGTTACATAAGTCACGATAAATAATATTACAATACAAAATGGGATAAAAAGCTGAATTAAAGAAAATAAATAAAATAAATAAACTCCATTAGAATATCTGCCTTTATCTACTTTATTCACACAAGGCCGAGAATAAGCGGTTAGAAATAATTAAATACAAATAACTTGAATCAGCGTGTCCAAAGCATTAAATGTTTTGATCATAGGAGAACAGACTTAAATTTTGAAAGACCATTCCAATCACGTTGTATTTTGCAAACATATGACTAATGTGGTTATTTTGATTGCCTCGCCTACTAAGCGTGTTGGTCTCTGGGATGAAAGAAAGATCACTATAATCACGTAAGTGTTTGCGAATATATAACTTGTTGGTTATTTTAGTCACCTCGCCTACTAAACATGTTGATCTCGGATGAAATAAAGGTTTAAAGCCTCATCCTTGCCCGAAGTTATATTTCCGTCTTTACTGTTGTGGAGGCCTCAAAATCGACGGATATTTTTCATCGACCGGTGTAATGTATCGTGTTTAAATCGATAAAATTAAAATTGAAGCTTGATGGCAATGGGCGACAAGCGGAAAATAGAAGCGGAAAATAATTTCGGAAAAAAGAGCGTGGTGTTTAGTTTAAAAGCGATAAAAGCAGTAAAGCGGATATTTGAATCTTTGAAGCGTTAATTGGGTGGAGCAGAGCAATGTTTGAAAGTGCGGTATTCAGTTTAAAAGCAGTAAAAATGATAAAAGCGATAAAAGCGATGTCAAAGCGAGAGAACAAAGCGAAATAGAAAAACAAGCGCCCGGAACAGGCATTGCGGTATTTATTCAAAACAGTAAAACAATGATATCCGTCGTAAGAAATTTAAAATAGTAAACTTAATAAAAACAATAATATATCCGTTGCACGGATGTCTAAAACAGTTAAACAAAAAAATAGAGAAGTGAAAGCGAAAGAAAAGCCTTGACCTCGAATTCAATTTGTCGGCCTTAATGCGATATTAATAAAGCAGTAAAAGCAGTGCCAAAAGCAGCGGTGGCGGTTTAAAATATCCGAGGCAAGTTGAAAGTGCGGAAATATTCAAATCGGGTCGCCCAAACCGGTCGATGATTCAAACGAAATTAGATTTGGCACCAATTTGAGATAACCAAGAACGAAATGAAATGCAAGAATTCTAAAATATATCCGAGCAGGGTCGACCCGACCAGGTCGATGTTCCGACCGAATCAATGATCCAAAAATCAGAAATCAAATATTCACCAAATTGAGATAACCAACATACGAAATATGAAATGCATGAATTAAAATCGCGCCAATTAAGATCGACCGACGCAGTCGATGTTTCGGCAGATCAGTGATCAAAATCCGAAATCAAATATTCACCAAATTCGGATAACTGACATACTGAAATATGAAATGCAAGAAGTGCAAATAATACCCGAAGGGTCGACCCGAAACTTGGTCGATGTTGCGACGAATCGTTGATGCAACCCGAAATCGAATAATTTCACCAATTTAGGATAACCAACATACTGAGAAATATGAAATGCAAAATTTCGGAAATAATACCGGCAGAGATCGTTGATGGCGACCGAATCGGTATACAACGAAGTGAATAATTTCACCAATTTCAGATAACCAACATATAGAAATATGAAATGCAAGAATTCTGGAATATAATACCCGAATCGGGTCGACCCGACCCGTGTTAGTGACCCAACCCGAATCAGGTGTCAAAAATCCGAGAATCAAAAGTGGAGAACAAACCTTTTCGGACTCAATTCTTGAACAACAGGGGAGAAAAAATGTTTGAAATCAAGAACACAACCACAAATATTTTGTATCCAATCGGACTTCCGAAAATCTTTCGATTTTCTCTCCTTTTTTCTCCTCCTCCATTTTCGAAGAACCCAAGGGGTTTTTATAGCCCAATTCTCCCAAAAACCGAGCTCAAATTCGAAATAAAGGGCCCAAAAATAATGATTTTGGAACGGGTTTTTAGGGGTATGGGTTGGTGGTGTCAGGCGGCGGTGTTGGCGAGTGGTGGTGTCGAGTGTAGGGTGCGGACGTCGGGGATAGGGGTGTAGGGTCTTGGCGACGTCGGGGTAGGGGTGTAGGGTGCGGCGTCGGTTTAGGGGGTTGGGTTTAGGGTTTTTTTCTTTTTTTTGGTTTTGGGGTTTGTTTTGGGTTTAAGAGGCGGCAGGGTCGGGTGAGGGGCCAGGGTCGGGTTGGCGAGTGGGCAGCGGGTGTGAGTGGTTTTAAAGGGGAATTTGGGCTCGGGTGGTTTGGGCTTTGGTTTAAGGGTGTTGGGTTTTTGTTTTGTGGGTTTTGGTTTAAATTTTTGGGTTTGGGGGTTGGTTTTAAGAAAAGGGAATGGGGAGTCGGGTTGCGGGCTTGAGCTTTGGGCGTGGTGTTGGTGATGCAGTTGGGTAGGTGGAAGGTTTGAGAATGGGGTTTTGGGTTTAATTGTTTTGGGTAGAAATTGTTTTGGGTTGGGAAAAAGTGGTGTTGGAGCCAGCCGGTGGGCAAGCGGGTTTGGGGTGTTAGATTTGGGCCAATTAGTTTTGGTGATGGGTGAAAAATTGTTTTGGGTTAGGAAATAAAAATGGGTTATGGATTTAAAAAATATAAAAGGGTTTTAACATTAAAAATATTATTTTTTTATTTTTTGTAAAAGATGTGAATTATTTAAAATAACATAACGATGTGATAATAATAAAATATAATATTTTTGAAATGTTTAATGCTTAATAAAAAAAAATGGAAATGCGATGCAATTTTGCGAGAATAAAATAATATAGAATATTATGGATAAAACTATGATTATGATAAAGATGCAAATGATAGTAAAAAATTGCGAATAAAAAATAATAATAAGATATATACACATATATGCCTATATTTTAAAATTGTGTAAAAGATGGGACAAAATTGGGTGTCAACAGATGCCCCTCTTTGGCCGGAGACGATGAAAGAGTTTTCGGCCAAAGAAGTTGACTGAGTAGCCAATTTTGTCATGATCAACGGGACTGCATGGTAAGAAATAGAATTCCGAGGGGTATAGAAGTTGCAAAAAGATGGTGCAGAATCCAGAAATAATGCCCGGTGTCGAGTTAATGATGACAGTTTGCGGATCATGAAACCTTAATGGGGAAGAGCGGAACGATATTCGAAGTAGGTCGTTGACCAATTTGCCTCGGTTCGCCGTATGAGATAGTTCCACGCTATGATGAAATTCCTGCAAATTAAAAACTCCTGGAAACCTAAGCTTAAGATATAATTAGTGTATAACTGCTGAGAAAAATTGTAGAGAAAATAACTTAGAAATACCCGCATTAGGAGGTGGGCGCTTGACTGAAATTAAAATACCCTCATTATAAGGTGGATGCCTGACTGAAATTAAAATACCCTCATTATAAGGTGGGCGCCTGAAATGACGTCGTTGGATCGACGTGTTGTGTTGAAGACGGCATTGTAATGTTGTTGACGTCGTTGTTGTATAGACTTTGCTGATGTCGTCGTTGTATAGACTTTGCTTATGTCGTTGTTGTAAAAAATAGTTGTCGTGCTGCCGTAACGTCGTGGACGTTGTTGTAATGCTGTTGAAGGTAGTTGATGTGCTGCAGTAACGTCAATAACGTTGTTGTAATGCTGTAAAAGATAGCTGCTGCGTTGAAGACGTCATTGTAATGCTGTTGACGTCGTTGTAATACTGTAAAAGATATTTATTGTGCTGCAGTAACGTCGATGACGTTGTTGTAATGATGTTTGTTGTTGTAGATAGCTGTTGTGCTGAAGGCGTCGTTGTAATGCGGTTGAAGATAGTTGATGTGCTGCAGTAACGTCAATGACGTTGTTGTAATGATGTAAAAGATAGCTGCTGCGTTGAAGACGTCATTGTAATCTGTTGGCGTCGTTGTAATCTTTGTAAAGATATTTGTTGTGCTCTGATGCGTCGATGGCGTTGTTGTAATGATGTTCTTTATTGCGGATCATTTGTTGTCTTTGAAGGCGTCGTTGTAATCTTTGTTGAAGATAGTTGATGTCTTTGCGATGAACGTCAATGACGTTGTTGTAATCTTGTAAAAGATAGGCGCTGCGTTGAAAGCGTCATTGTAATGTTGTTGGCGTCGTTGAGATGCGGTAAAGATAGTTCTTTGCATTGCCGTAAAGATACTTCTTTGTTTTGAAGACGTCATTGTAATGTTGTTGACGTCGTTGAGATGTTGTAGAAGATAGTTGCTGTGTAAAAGATAGTTGTTGCGCTGAAGACGTCATTGTAATGCTGTTGACGTCGTTGAGATGCGGTAAAAGATAGTTGTTGTGTTGCCGTGACGTCGATGACGATATTGTAATGTTGTCCTGTTGTAAGAGATGTAAGTGACGTCCTTGCCATCAGTTTGCTGTAATAGGGTTCCACGTTGTGCTGAATCTTCTGCCGATCCAAACTCACGTGAATTGAAATGTCGTCCTGGCATGGGCGAAATGGTGATGCGACGTCTTTGCCGTCGGGTTTGCCGTGTTGTCGTTCCTTGTGATTTGAAATAACATCTTTGTGCAGACATAATAGTCGGGACCCTGTAGGTCAAGATGATGTCTTTGTATAAATGCAGAACAAGAACGTAATCCTTGTAGTGAGTTGTGGTGCCGAAATTCTTTGGGGAATTGATCATAACTGATGTGGCTTCCCTGCTTTCTCAACCTGAAGAACCTGTACTCAAAGAAAATTTGTGAGTTTGGGGAGGTCGGTGATTCACGTTGACTTTGTAGCTTTGGCTCTTGATAGCATGTCCTGCTGATTCGGACCTGTAGCCCCTGTCTGGTTCCCAGTCTTGGCCAACCGTTAATGAAAACATTTGTTGAAAATAATTTATTTATAAGAAAGTATGCTTATCATTAAAAAGTTCTTGTCGAACTGCTAATGAAAATATTTGTTGAAAATGATTTGCTTATAAGAAAGTATGCATATTAGTAAAAAATCTTGTCAAACTCTAATGAAAGTATTTGTTGAAAATAAATTGCTTATAAGAAAGTATGCATATTAGTAATAAAAATCTTGTCAAACTCTAATGAAAGTATTTGTTGAAAATAAATTGCTTATAAGAAAGTATGCATATTAGTAATAAAAATCTTGTCAAACTCTAATGAAAGTATTTGTTGAAAATAAATTGCTTATAAGAAAGTATGCATATATGTAAATGTCTAGTTGACATGCGGTGAAACAAAGCAAACGTCTTATCCAAAATCCTCTTAGGCTGAAGACTTAGTTTGCCGATGCCTTTCCATGTTTATCGGCGTCCTCCGGCAGTGATCCCTTAAAAATGCCCCAGTTTCCGATATGTGAAAATGACGATCTTTTGAACGGACAACCGAGTCTTGTGTAGATTGCTTGCCTGTCCTATCAGGGTGATCAGATGGGTGCATTTTGTCATATGTGATATAAAGGAGAAAATATTTCCTAATGGTGGGACCGAAGCCGATTTAGGCCGCCTACGTATCCCCATGAGGGAATCAGGTCATGACGTAGTTCATTACAAGCAAAGGAGATTGTAAGGGTTTTTTTTTTATGGGACCGAAGCCGATGTGGCCGCCTACGTATCCCGCCGAGGGAATCAGGTCATGACGTAGTTCATTGCAAGCAAAGGAGATTGTAAGGGTTTTTTTTTTTGATGGGACCGAAGCCGATGTGGCCGCCTACGTATCCCGCCGAGGGAATCAGGTCATGACGTAGTTCATGTTACAAGTAAAAAGGAACTTGGGGAAATTTGTGATCTAAAGAACCAGAACCCTACGTGGGTTCAATGTGTATCCCGCCGAGGGAGCACAACTTTTACAACATAGAAAAAGTATTACATAGAGAATAACTAATCTTAGATATGGTATCTCTTCACTGCATCTGCATAGATGGTTTTTGGCCATTCTATTCTGATAAGGTTGCCCCGGACAACTGCGTCCATCTGCTTTTCATCAATCAGTCTCTTAGTATATGATTCTGTGTCCACTTGACTGCGAAAGATATAGCATTGCCCCAGTAGAAGTCCTGATCGTAGTATGGTAGCCCAAGAGTACAAATGGCAAACGTCCGTGCCAATGCTTGTAACTATCAACCATCTTGATGTTTCATCCAAATCTGGCTTTGACTTATTCCAAAAAAAATGCCCCAGTTCTTCCGGTTGTGAGTCTTCCTTATATTCTTCGAAGCCTTGCTTGCTTGTTTCAAATGTGTCACACATTATCGACAGATTAGTTTGCATAATGGAAAAGAAAAGAAAATTATTAAACAAAACAGATTTTAAAATAGCAAAAGCAATGCAGATTTGTCTTTTTAAGTTTTCAAAAGGTAGAGGCAAAACACATTAAATGCATATATGTGATTCAGGCCTCAATTTGAATCGCATTGTTTCATTAAATATTAATGCAGTTAACTAGTTTACGGGAGAAACAAAGTAGGAACAGTCCAATTTCCCAAATCATCTTCTTGCTCTGCATCCCAAATAGTTGAGTCTTTAGCGTAATCCTCGAAAATCACACTGCATCCTGCTTCTTCTTGAAATGAAAAGACTTTTGAATCCCTCAACGAGGTTGGTGCATTGTCCTCCTTTGATTCTGAGTGGCGCATGCTCGACGAATGACTGACTCGAGGTGGAACATGCTTTGGCAAAAGAGCATCTCTCTTCCTTCGGAGATTGGTTGATAGGACTTTTCAAGAAAAGACGGTGCCATGACCCGCGACTTTGGAGGAAGTACTTCTACTCGAACGGTGCCCTCAATTGGTGTAATCATAGGGGTGACAAAGGCGATGATTTAACCTTTCCTTTCTGCGGGTGGCACAATAGTCCCTTCCAAGTTGTGTTCTTCATCAGCGGTAATCATATTCACATTTGCATCGTCATGATCGGCAAAGAGTTATTGTTTTCATTAGAGGCATGTCCTTTGGTCGGATAACTCCTTCTTTGATTAATGCCTCGATTCCGTCTCACGAGGGCATAGCAATTTTCGATGTCGTGTCCAGAGGATTCCCGAGTGGTATGCACAACGCTTGGTCTCATCATGCCATTTAGGAACAGGATTGGGGACATTTCTGGGATGAGTGGAGTATTCTGCGGTTTTCAGTCTTTCATATAACTGGGCTCGAGGTTCGGCTAAAGGTGTATAGGTTTTAGCTGGCTTTCTTTCGTATTTTGCGCGGGGTGTGGGTGCGTTTGGTACATGGACTTGTGGATGAGGTAAGTATGCGGGCTGATATTGCGAGGGATTTGGATAGACAGGTGCTCGAGGCAGGCTATATATTGGCTGGGTATGGTAGGCAGGTAGGGACCAAGTGGGTATTGATAATAAGGCTGAGGACATTGGGCGGATGGGCAATAATAGGAAGACTGAGGACTTTGGTTGTTTTGATTGTAGTAGGGAGGCTGGGGTGATGGCATTTGGTAGGTTGACATTTGATTTGGCCTATGTTTCTGAACTGTCACCACAGAGGACACTCCGTCTCTCTTCCTCTTTACTGCTCCCTCAAATGAGTCCGACTGGATTGTCTCCCTCGTTGCTTGCAATGCTACAAAGTTTGTACTTCTTCCTGTTCTGATTCCCTCTTCTATGAAATCTCCCATTCTTATAACTTCAGAGAAACTTCGTCCTATGACGCTTATCATTCTCTCATAGTATGTTGCATCTTTCAAAGATTGTACAAAAAGAGTGGTCATCTCACTTTCTTCTATCGGGGTTGAACTTTCGCTTCGCCTCCACTTCATGACATATTCTCACGAAGGTCTCTGTGGACTTCTTTTCCAACTTCATCGATAAAATCGGTCCAAGGTGTTGAATTTAAATCTCCACGAAATCTTGTGCCATCGTTCTCCAATTACGCCATTTTTGCGGGTTTTGGCTCGTGTACGGTCGAGTGCTTCTCTGTTAAACTCCTTACGAACAACTTCATTATGATTGCCTGGTCTTTACCTACCCCAATCAGTTTGTCACGATATGATCTTAAATGAGCGTGAGGATTTCCTTTCCCATCAAACAAGCCAAATTTTGGCACCTTATATCCTGCTGAGCAATTCAATGTCGGGATGCATGCACAAATCTTCGTGCTCGAGTCCTTCATGCCCCTTGATGGTTTGGATATTCTTGAATGCTTCTTTTAGGCTATGAATATCTTTAGCCACACTTTCATTGGTTACGATCATTACACCTTTGTCCATTTCTTCACACTCATTGATTTCTGAAAAGCCATGTTTGATCTTGTGGTAGTAAAAGGTTGAGCTTCCGTTGCATATCTTTGGTGGCACATCTTTGCTCGTTGGGATCGGCGGCGTGTGCCATCAATATGTGTTGGGGTACATCGGTGATTTTGCGTGGAAGAGGTGTTTTGGATGAGTGGGGTAATTTGGGTATGTGGAGTTGTGAAGGATCTTGGGATCATTTTGTGGCGGGCTTTGTTGTGGACTAGCTTGTGATTTAGTGTGTTGTGGATTGGTTTTATTTAGTGGCGAATTTTCGTGGAGGTTTTGGGGAAATGGCGATTGAGGAGATGAAAAAGTTCGGTGCGGATTGCATTCGTCCCTTGTTAGGAGTGGGATATTGGCGTTAATGGACAAGTTGGTGAGATTTTGGAGCCGCTCTATCTCGATCTGCATAGCTGCCATTTGTTGTATATGATTAGGCGATGTATTTTTCTTGGGCCGGAAGCATTTCTATTTTCAAAACCACGTTCGTGATCGAAAGAGCAATAAGTTCCAGGCGATCTGTTGTTCGGATGCATCTGAATCAGTCATTTTGCTGAATGATCGGGCCTTTGATCTCGTGAAGTAGGGATGTTCCGCCAGTTTTAGTCAACGCGAATCAACCATTGGGAAAATAATCTAGGCAAGATAACCTTTTAAAAATGAAGAAAACCAAGTTAGTATAGGGCGAGTAATTATTGCTTCAAATAATATTCACAGAGTGAAAAAGCAGGAGAAAACACCAAAATGATTGTATGACAATTAAATGCACATCCTAATATGCATGGGGGCCTCTCTTATGCCAGAGGTGAGCCTAAACGCCAGATATGAGAGATTATGACAGAATAATCCAAGCTGTCAAACTGCAATGTTGTTGTTGGAAATGAAGACAACGTATGTACACTTTTCAATATCAGCATGTCATGATTAGGCTTGGATTAGTCTATCATTATCACGCTACACATAATATGCTGATGGTCGTTGGGGGAGCGAGACCCGTCGACAAATTTGGTGGGTTTCTTAATTGTGGAGTCGATACCAAGGATCGACCCACCTAAGGTGTATGCATGCATGACTTAAAAATAAAGGGTGGTATAGCTCTATCCTAAATTTTCTAAGATTTGGCTGACTAGACTTAAGGTTCCCGAGCGGACTGCTCGAGTGAGAAGGCTACGCGGCCAACCGGATGGTCCGGACGCTCACAAGATATACCAACTCTCCTAAAAATTTGGAAATTTAAAGAAGTTTATGCGGTGCGCAAAACACACCTCGCGTGTAATGTGTGATAGTGTCAATTTTCCAGAGTGGAAGAAATATGAGCGAAATGCCAATTTAAGGAAAGCAGTAAGAGAATATAGTAATTAAAGCAGTTATGCATACAAAATTTCAACAGAAAATAATTAAAAATAATAGATCAAATAAGGAGCAATATAAAGCACAATAATGATTAACCTGAACTTGTTATGGTTAAGAACTTGAATTTCCCCAGCGGAGTCGCCATGCTGTCGCGCCCCATTTTTTCGACCCGCTCACAGGTCAAAAAGCAGAGCACGGACGGGTTCGGTGATTCCTGGGTAAATTAAGGATTGAGGAGTCGCCACCTAATTATTTTTACGGTGAATTAGGACACCTAAATATTTAAACTAAATGCTGCAATGTAACTCCAATTTTAAGGTCTGCGAAACTAGTGAGATTCTAGGTAAGAGTTCTTTATTATCCTAAAGGGAAGGGGTTAGGCATCCTTTAAGATCCGCTAACTTGCGGTTATCCGGTCAAACTCAGGTTAATTATTACTAGAAAAAATGCATGTTTGAAGTATGAAGTTAAAGATGTTTGCAAATAATTAATGAAAGAGATGCATTTTGTACATGTATGCATTCGAATGACATAAAAAGAAAGATACATGTAAAGTTTTGAAAAATATGCATTTGTGACAATAAATTATTTATAATGCCAAAAAGTAAAATTTTGGGAATCATTGAATTGTAAATTGACAAAAGATAAACTTATTCGGAATGATTAATAAAGCAAATAAAAGATGACAAAAGTTATTTTAAAAAATCTTGAATACGCGTGACGAGCCTAAAATAAATAACTAGCGGAGGGTTTCTAAGTTTGAATTTAATCGAGCCTACAAATAAATAAGCTAGCGACGGGTTTCAAATCTTAAACTACCCTATGAATTAATCCTAAGTTTTGCCTATTCTAAGCATTTCAATAGTTACATAAGTGCGATAAATAATATTACAATACAAAACGGGATAAAAGCTGAATTAAAGAAAATAAATAAAATAAATAAACTCCGTAGAATATCTGCCTTTATTTACTTTATTCCTGCAAGTGTCCGAGAATAAACGGTTAGAAATAATTAAATACAAATATCTGAATCCGTGTCCAAAACAGTAAATGTTTTGATCACGGAGGCTCAGACTTAAATTTTGAAAAGACCATTCCAATCACGTCGATTGCAAACATATGACTAATGTGGTTATTTTGATTGCCTCGCCTACTAAACGTGTTGGTCTCTCGGATGAAAAGAAAAGATCACTATAATCACGTCGTGGCTGCGAATATATAACTTGTTGGTTATTTTAGTCACCTCGCCTACTAAACATGTTGATCTCGGATGAAATAAAGGTTTAAGCCTCATCCTTGCCCAGAAGTTATATTTTCGTCTTTGCAACTGTGGAGGCCTCAAAATCGACGGATATTTTTCATCGCTGTAGTATCGTGTTTAAATCAGTAAAATTAAAATTGAAGGAAAATAGAGGCGAAAATAATTTCAGGAAAAGACGTGGTGTTTAGTTTAAATGGATATTTGAATGCTTGAACAGAAAGCAATGTTTGAAAGGTGCGGGATTAAAACAGTAAAAATGATAAACAAGAAAAACAACGGTATTTATTCAAAATAAAACAATGATATCCGTCGCAAGAAATTTAAAGCGATAAACTTAATAAAAACAATAATATCCGGATGTTCAACAGCTTAAACAAAAAACGAAGAAAAGCGCGGCCTCAATTCAATTTCCTTAATGCGATATTAATAAAGCTTAAAATATTCGACCGAAATATTCAACGATTCAAACCGAAATCGATTTCCAATTTGAGATAACCAAGAACAAGAAATGAAATGCAAGAATTCTAATCAAATCAATGATCCAAAATCGAAATCAAATATTCACCAAATTGAGATAACCAACATACGTAAATATGAAATGCAAGAATTTCGAAATAACGCTAAAGTCGACAGGCAAGTCGATGACCCGCCGAATCGCTGATCCAAAATCCGAAATCAAATATTCACCAAATTCAGATAACCAACATACGAAATATGAAATGCAAGAATTTCGGAAATAATACGAATCGTCGATCTGACCGGTCGTTGACCGAATCAGTCATGCAACCCGAAATCGAATAATTTCACCAATTTCAGATAACCAACATACAAAAATATGAAATGCAAGAATTTCGAAATAATACGAATCGGTGACCGACCGAATCGGTATGCAACGAAATCGAATAATTTCACCAATTTCAGGATAACCAACATATAGAAATATGAAATGCAAGAATTACGGAATATAATACCTGAATCGGTCGACGACCGGTTAGTGACCGACCGAATCAGGTGTCAAAAATCCGAGAATCAAAAGTGGAGAACAAACCTTTTCGGACTCAATTCTTGAACAACAAGGGAGAAAAAATGTTTGAAATCAAGAACACAACCACAAATATTTTGTATCCAATCGGACTTCCGAAAATCTTTCGGTTTTCTCTCCTTTTTTCTCCTCCTCCATTTTCGAAGAACCCAAGGGGTTTTTATAGCCCCATTCTCCCAAAAACCGAGCTCAAATTCGAAATAAAGGGCCCAAAAATAATGATTTTGGAACGGGTTTTTAGGGGTATGGGTTGGTGGTGTCAAAGCGGTGTTGGCGAGTGGTGGTGTCGGTGTAGGGTCTGGCTGTCGGGGATAGGGGTGTAGGTGCGGCGGCGGGTAGGGTGTAGGGTGCGGAGTCGGTTTAGAGGGGGTAGGGTTTAGGTTTTTCTTTTTTGGTTTTGGGGTTTGTTTTGGGTTTAAAAGAGGGGCGACCGGTCGGGTGAGGGATCTGGTCGGGTTGGTCAATTGGGCCGACGGGTGTGGTGGTTTTAAAGGGGAATTTGGGCTCGGGTGGTTTGGGCTTTGGTTTAAGGGTGTTGGGTTTTGTTTTGTGGGTTTTGGTTTAAATTTTTGGGTTTTGGGGGTTGGTTTAAGAAAAAGGAATGGGGGTCGGGTTGCGGGCTTGAGCTTTGGGCAGCGGGTGTTGAATGGGTCTGGTTGGGTGGTGGAAGGTTTGAGAATGGGGTTTTGGGTTTAATTGTTTTGGGTAGAAATTGTTTTGGGTTGGGAAAAGTGGTGTTGGGCCAGCCGAGTGGGCCGACGGGTTTGGGGTGTTGGGCTGGACGAATTAGTTTTGGTGATGGGTGAAAAATTGTTTTGGGTTAGGAAATAAAAATGGGTTATGGATTTAAAAAATATAAAAGGGTTTTAACATTAAAAATATTATTTTTTTATTTTTTGTAAAAGATGTGAATTATTTAAAATAACATAACGATGTGATAATAATAAAATATAATATTTTTGAAATGTTTAATGCTTAATAAAAAAAATGGAAATGCGATGCAATTTTGCGAGAATAAAATAATATAGAATATTATGGATAAAACTATGATTATGATAAAGATGCAAATGATAGTAAAAAATGCGAATAAAAAATAATAATAAGATATATACACATATATGCCTATATTTTAAAATTGTGTAAAAGATGGGACAAAATTGGGTGTCAACATATGGAATATGTATTAAACTATCATTAACGATATGAATTGAGGTTTAATGACTACTACTTCTTACAAGAAAATCTTGAAATTGGGTACCACAAGTTCCTTATAGTTTACTCTACTATGTAAATCTAATACTTAATATTGTTCTTATAAAATTTTCTTTCTTGAAGAAAACAATATTATACCTTCATGTAAAACCAATGGAAGTATCTATAGTAGTAGGAAAATATGTTCTTCCCCATAAACTCTACATAATTGATGGCAAATAGGTCATATATATATATATATATATATATATATATATATATATATATATAATTCCACGCCTTATGACGAAAGGGAAGTCGGCGTGGCGTAAAGTGAAGATTGGGGAGCCTCCTTCTCAGATAAAGATGTCTCCGACGTATATATATATATATATATATATATATAACACGTTGCTTTGTTCACTCTTGATATACAAAATGCTAATTCAATTTTGTTTCATCCAAAAATAATTTACTAGACTCTCATTATCATTTGTATGTTGTGTATTCACAGATGGGTCGAAGGAAAATTGGCACGGAACTAATTAAAACGAAAGATCTCAAAATTTAACGTATCAAAAGAGGAAAAAGGTTTGGAGAAAAAGGCCGATGAATTATCAACTTCATGCCAAATCAAACTTTGTATGATTATATACAGTCCAAAATATGGCGACAAGCAACAAGAGGAACCTGCAATAATCTGGCCAGAAAAAGATACCGTCCAGAGCTTAATCGAGTCGTACAGAGGGCGATCGGACAATGACCGGAGATTGAAAACGCATGAGTTATCGTTTTACTTCAGGGATATATCAAGAAAAGTTGAGATCGAATCTGTAAAATTACGCAAAAGGAACTATGAGGCTAAGTATCCAACATGGGATCAACTCTGCGATGATTTATCTACTGACCAATTGAAACAATTTGTTGCTTTATTGGGGTAAAAAATTGAGGTTATAAAGCAAAGGTATGTTGTTGTATTTTTAGTCTATTTACAACTTCAATTTAGAAATGTAAATTTAAGTTTTACATTTAAACGAACATGATTCCTCATGAAATAAGATGACTATTCTGAATAACGTTTTTGCTCAAAACTCCATAAAGTTAGATCTTGGTTTATTAGCAAGTGTACCATGTTTATATTTACAATATTTAGTATTATGTAATTATGGTAGAATTATGATACCTTGTTGTATAAAGATTCTACATTGTACACCTATATATATTTTGTATTAATGAGAAAGGCTCCCAAAAGGAGATTAATACAATCTTACATGGTATCTTTAGCCTAAACTCCAAAACCTAAAATTCTCCTTTCTTTCTCCGGCGGCCTGCCCGAGACACAACCTGTGCTCTCTTTTTTTTTCTCTGCGTGTCAGCCAACACACATGCATGTCCCTCTCTTTTCTTCTTTTCCAGCAAGATAACAGCTATTCTTGCCTCTGTTAACAGTAGCCTATTTCCTCTGTTAGCAGCCAACAAAGTTGAAAAGTTTATAGTCCCTCGGTTTCTGTGCTTCACTGCCTCCCCAAAATCGAAAGCAACCCTATTTCTTCTCTGCTTCTCCTTAAATTTGTGCCTATCCACTTTTTTTTTGTCCTTTACCCGAGAACAAATCAATGGCTTTCTTGACCCGTCAACGGCCCGTTAATGCGTGGTATATGGATACGGGCGCCACGTCTCATCTCACCAACAATTCAGTTAAGCTTCCTGAACTGCGCCAGTTACCAACTCCACAATCTATTATGGTCGGTGGTCATCACATTCCAATTCAAGGATTTGGCCACACCCTTACCCCACCACCGCATCCACACTTCTCTCTTCAAAACATCCTTTATGCCCCAAACATTATCAAAAATCTAATCTCTGTAAGAAAATTTGCCCCAAACATCCTTACGAGATGTAATGGTGAGGGGGACCTATATCCGTTCCTACCCGCATCTGCTGCTAGTGTCACTCCTCCTACTGTTTTAACAACCATATCTCCCTCTACGTGGCATAGTAGACTTGGTCATACGGGTTCTCACATTTTTAATTCTCTTAGAAATTGAAATTTAATCCACTGCAACAAAGAGAACCTTTCTCATAGTTGCTCCTCGTGTCAGTTAGGGAAACACGTTAGACTGCCATTTACGACTTCTAGGAGTACTACTTTCTCTCCCTTTGATATTATTCACGCTGATGTATGGATATCTCCCATAACCAGCAACTTAGGCCACAAATACTATCTGGTATTTTTGGATGATTTCTCTCACTTTCTTTGGGTCTACCTACTCAAACTCAAATCTCAAGTGTTCTCCAAATTTGTCGAATTTTGTACACTGGTTAAAATGCAATTTGAAAAAGGACATAAAATTATTTCAATATGATAATAGTCGTGAGTTCAATAATTCCCTATTTCATAAATTTTGTGCGGCTAATGGCATGATCTTTCGTTTCTCGTGCCCCCATACCTCCCCTCAAAATGGAAAAGATGAAAGAATTTTCTAAACCATTAATAATATGATTCGTACCCTCCTTTTTCATGTGTCTCTCCCCTTACCTTTTGTGTATATGCACTAAAATGGTAGAACACATTCTCAACATTTTACCTACCCGTGTGATTCAAAATAGGACACCCACCGAAATTCTGTACCGTCGGATCCCCACTTATGACCATCTTAGAATTTTCGATTGTTTGTGTTACCCTAATCTGACATCCACTCCCCCAACAAATTGGCACCCTGATCTACTCCGTGCGCCTTCCTAGGCTTCCCATCGAACCATATGGGGTACCTGTGCTATGAACTATCTACCGACAAAATCATAATCTCACGCCACGTCACTTTTGTCTAGTATATTTTCCCATTTGACAACACTCAAAAATTCTGAGTCACTGATTACAAATTTCTTGATAATTCGAACACATCACCGCTTGTCCACCAAGCTATCCGACATGCTACCACTGTTCCGGATGAAGTCAGTACTCTGTCACCACCACTTTCCGCATCGCCACTCATCGACGGCTTCATCATCGCCACCAACTCCGCCGCTCTCTCGCCTCGCCATCGCTACCAACCCAAAGAAGCATTCTGCCTATGCCGCCTTCTCCATCTCTGTCACTGTCACCGTCGACTGCCACCACTACCGGCAGTCGACCCCCCGTCTAATTAAATACACCGATTCATCCCTTTCCCGTATCCATGTCATCTCCGTAGTATCACCACCACACTGTCATCATTCCAACCGCCGGTAACAACTTAGCTAACTCCATTACCGGACCCTTCCCACCTTCGACACCGTACACCACTTCATCATCCACAACCAGCCTCGATATACCGGGATTGGCGACCAAACCCATCCCAGAAAATACAACCGACCTCGACCCACCCAGACCGACAACCACACCACTCGTCATTGTACTCTCAACCACAACGCCTCCCCAACCCGACACAGTATTCCGACCCTTGAATCTTCACCACCCACGAGTTCGACCACCAACAGTACACCGGATCCGACACCCAACCAAACCCAACCCACAAACAGTGTACCAGCTCCGACACCCAACAGTACACCCCACATGACAACCACCACCCTCACATCTTATGGAAACTCTTGTCAACACAGAATTTTTAAACCCAAAGTCCAATTTAACATGTCTACCCAAATAATTTCTCTTATTCCCAAAATTAGCCAAAATGGACCCGAATTGGAATGCGGCCATGTGTGAGGAGTTTAATGCTTTAATAAATCAGCGTACTTGGGATTGGTTCCTCGACCGAAGGGGGTGAATGTGATCCGTTGCATGTGGATTTTTCGTCACAAATACATAAATAGTGGTGACTTAGAGAGATATAAGGCAAGGCTTGTAGAAAATGGTACTAATCAGCAGGAGGGCATTGATTGTGGTGAAATATTCAATCCAGTTGTTAAACCGACCACCATTCACACAGTCCTGAGCATCATTATGGGAAAGCATTGGCCGATTCATCAGCTTGATGTGAAATTTCTTTTCTCCATGGGAATTTAAAAGAAACTGTCTACATACACCAGCCGTCCGGTTTCGTCCATCCTGCAGCCCCTCAGTATGTATGCCGTCTCCGAAAGTCACTTAATAGTTTAAAATAGGCCCATCGAGCGTGGTATGATCGATTTGCACAGTTCATTATGCGCATTGGGTTTACATGTAGCAAGTGTGATAATTCTCTATTTACTTTCCATAGAGGCAATAACAATGCTTATTTATTGTTATATGTGGATGATATTATTCTTACTGCTTCTTTCGATGTGTTGAAAAATGAGATAATTGTGTTGCTCAAAACCGAATTTGCTATGACTGACTTGGGGAAATTGAGCTATTTTTTTGGGGATTTCAGTGACTAGATCTGCAGATACTATGTTTCTTTGTCAGCGTAAGTATGCAGAGGAGATTGTGTACAGGGCTAAAATGGCCAATTGCAAGATCATGTCTATTCCAGTTAACTCTAAATCAAAGCTCAGTGCTTTGGATGTTAATCCAATGTTAGATCTCACTCTATACAGGAGTCTTGCTGGAGCACTACAATAACTTACTTTCACCAGACCTGATATTGCGTATGATGTTCAGCAGATATGCTTATTCATACATGCCCCCAGGGAGCCTCATTTTACTGCCCTCAAACGTATCATTCGATATGTTAATGACACACTTGATTATGGATTGCATCTCTACCCCTCAGCACCGATCATGTTGCTATCATATACGGATGCTGATTGGGCAGGCTGTCCGGAACGCGACGATCCACCTCCGGCTATTGCGTGTTCTTAGGGGATAGCCTCATTTCTTGGTCAGCCAAGAGACAAGCCACATTATCCCGTTCGAGTGCAGAAGCAGAATACATAGGTGTTGCTAATGTTGTTGCTGAGATCTTCTGGCTCTGAAACCTTCTTTTGGAGCTTTAGTGTCCTCTCCGTAAGGCGTCTTTGGTCTATTGTGATAACATATCCGCTATATATCTATCTCATAATCCGGTTCAGCATCAGCAAGCCAAGCACATTGAGATGGACATCCACTTTGTTCGTGAAAAGGTTGCTCTCGGTCATGTCAAGGTATTGCATGTGCCTTCTTCATATCAGTATGCAAATATATTCACAAAGGGCCCTCCTAGACAACTCTTCCTAGACTTCAGATCCAGTCTTAGCGTCCGGCTTCCTCCCGCTCCGACTGAGGGGGTGTATTAGCAAGTGTACCATATTTATATTTACCATATTTAGTATTATGCAATTATGGTAGAATTAAGATCCCTTGTTGTATAAGGATTTCACATTGTACACCTATATATATTTTGTATTAATGACAAAGGCTCCCCAAGGGAGATTAATACAATCTTACATGGTTGACGAGTGAAGTAGGCATTTATATATTATTTGAAAAAAGTATTTGAAGTTGAAGTTGAAAAAAGTATTTGCAAGTGAAGTTGAAAAACTCCTAAAACATGTTCTTCAAAATCCAATTTCCATATTTCAAGTTTTATGTCGAAATAACAAGCCAGTTTTATAGATAAATATTTATTTGAAATAATCTTCAAATATTATCTTAAATTTTGAAGCCAAAATCTATAACCAAACGGGGCTTAAGTTAATTTACAATATGTAGGGGCTTGATTGATGAAGCGACATCACGGTCCAACCAAAAGACATGCAAGAGCCACCGAGCCCATTCAATTATCCACTCATGCCATTAAGTTAACCTAATTATTTAGTGCCAATTGGTTTAGTTGATTGAAAGTAGTCAATACACATTAAGTGTTCAAATTGATATTATAAATAAATGACTATGTGTTTAAGTCTTATAAATTAATAACAAATAATTAATATGTTTGGTAATCAAAAAATGTGCGCATAAACACGTTTTCAGCTAAAATGATTGATATGAAGTACAAAGTTATTTAAGAATATATAAAGTCAGAAATATCTTCAAATTGAAAAGGAACGGGAAAATGGAAAGGAGAGGGATACATCAAGTTAGGCATTTTGTTTTGTGAAGAATATATTAGGAATAAAATAATATTTTTTTTTTGTCAAACCAAAAGTGTTACTCCCACCTTCTCAATTTACGTGACACTCTTTCTTTTTTGATTAGTCCAAAAAAGAATGATATCTTTTTATATTTAGTAATAATTTAATTTTAAATTTTTCATTTTATTCTTAATGAAATATTTTCTAATCACACAAATATTTGGACCACAAATTTCAAAAAAAAATCTTTTATTCTTAAACTCCATACTAGGTCAACCACTTTCATATAAATTAGATCAAACGGAGTAATAAATTGAAAACCTATAATTTGGGGTGACCAAATTCTTAAATAAGCCAAAGTATAAGCTTACTCAAATAGCCTCCTTATATACTCGATGTTCCCCTTGCTGAAGTGGCAAGTACATGATCTAGCTTATGATCATGAGTAGGCCTCATTTGTTTTTTTAGCAAGACTAACACGTTTGAATTTGAATAAACATATGATAAATAAAATGTGTATTAAGATTTAGATTCTGAATCTGAATATATATATATAGGCCTCATTTGTTTTTTTAGCAAGACTAACACGTTTGAATTTGAATAAACATAGGATAAATAAGATGTGTATTAAGATTTAGATTCTGAATCTGAATATATATATATATATATATATATATATATATATATATATATATATATATATATATATATATATATATATATATATATATATATATATATATATGTTGTAGTAATATTTTAAAAATAATTAATAATATTTATTTTTTTTAACATTTGAATGTATAAGATTTATTTTAATTTAAAGTTTAATAACTGTAACTAAATACTAAATCAATCTAATACTTATAAATAAAATACTTTTTATCTATTATATGATTGATTGGTGGTGGTAATGACTAGCAGCGGTGGTTGTGGTTGTCGACTGAAGATGTTGGTTGCTAATGATGGTGTTGTGTGTAGTAGCTAGTGTGATGGTGGCTGTAAATGTAGTTAGTGGTGGTGGCTGATAGTTATGGTGGATGATTGTAATAGCTAATGGGTGGTGAATGATGACATTGGTTGGCGATATATGGTGGTGACCGATGGTGGTGATTGGTGGGTGTTGTGGTAATGATAGTTGGTGGTGATGATTATAAATGATGGCGGCGGCTGATTGTAGTAATTGACAGTGGTGGTGATGATTGTGGCTGAGGATAGTGATTGTGGCTGAGGATAGTGATTGTGGGTGTGTCACGACTCAAAATTTCCTAAACTATGATGGCACCTACATTCAATTCGGTAGCCGAACCGATTCCAGTTTTAGTCATTTATTCCTTATTAACAGCTATAGTGAAATCATATGTGACTAACATCAATAATGTCTCAAATCTAAGACTGAATGTAATAGAAGAGTTTGACATAACACAGTCTAGGAATATAGAGATAGACAAAATAAAAGAAACATAACTAGAGTCTGGTTCTACGGTCGCCCAACAGCTTACCCCAAAACTCCATATAGAAGGGCGCTAATCATCTCCATGTATTCTGCAATACTCACATTCAATTCTGGACATAAGAGTGCATTAGCACGAGTACAAAAAATAATCTACACCTAATAAGTGTCATAGACCGATCCTAATAAAATAATGGCGAGCCGTTAGAAAATTTATCGTTGCCCTGCCTTACTCATAATTATAAACAACTGAGATCATATAAAATACAAGATAATGTTATCCAAACACTATAAGTACGAAGTCAACATATATGGAGATTATGCATAGATCAATTTGTTAAATACACACAATATACATGTATATTGTGTCTCGGATGGCTCTCGGTTTTCAGTCCCCTTTGTACCGTGTATATGGGTAAATATTTAGTATCCTAGTTTAGGTAATATTGTAATGTAATTAGTATTGTACACTTACCATAATAATTGTATTACCATAAATGTATAGTTAGTATCCAAGTAGAATAAGGTTTTAGGAATAGAATAGGAATAAGATTCTCCTATTATGGAAATATATAACTTGTATAAATAGTATTTCAATTAATGAAAATAATCAAGGGATTATTTTATTTCATGGTATCAAAAGTCTAGGTCTTAAAATCCTCTCTATAAACTCTTAGTTTTTCCGTCGACTTTCTTCCACTTCCGAGACGTTTTGCTCTTGGTTTATGTGCCGACCGGAACCCTCTTCTTCCCAATTTTTCTCCCAAATCCCTCAATCACATATTGTTCTATCAATATGTCTACATCCTGGAACACGTTTCATCCTGCCCTTACAGTTTCTAACATCAAGAATAACATCCCTCTTGATCTTGAAATAAAAAACGTCCAATATGCGAGTGGGCCGAAGTGTTCAAAATTCACGCACGCTTGCATCAAGTCATCCATCAAATCATCCCCGAGGCTCCTGAGGATACGGAGGTGCCAAAACACGAGGATGATCCTAAATTGTGGATGACTCTTGATGCCACTGTCCTCCAGTGGATATATTCCACAATCTCTACCGACCTTTTGCAAACAATTATTGAGCCTGACACTACGGCATATGCGACTTCGGATAGACTGCGTGATATATTTCAAGATAATCAAAATTTTAGAGCCGTTACCCTTGAGCAGGATTTCTCCCACCTCAATATGGAAGATTTTCCTAATATTTCGGCTTATTGCAAAAGATTAAAGGAATTGGCTGACCAACTTCTCAACGTTGGTGCGCCAGTTTTGAATGATCGTTTGGTCCTCCAAATGGTTTCCGGCCTCTCCGAGGCCTATAATGGTGTTGGAACGCTTCTTGGGCAAAGCAATCCGCTTTCACAATTTTATCAAGCCCATTCTATGCTTACACTCGAAGAAGCATGCATGGCAAAAAAGACGGCTATCGGTGCTAGTCCCGCGGTCATGATGACCGAGTCCACGGTGCATCCTACCGGTTCCAACAACTCGGGCCAAAATCGCAACAACGGTGGCGGAAAAAATGGTGGAAATAAGAAAAATAATGGCAAGAACCGCGACGGCAACAACGGCGGCAGCCGGCAGAATGGTGGTGGCGGTGGGGGTCCTCGCGGTGGTCAGCAGCAACAGCAGCAGTTCTGGGGCCCACAGTGGGCCCCTATACAGTGGCAGTGGGCCCCACAACAACAGTTTGGGCCCAACTAATTTTCCCTCCAAAGGTAGTTTCAGCCCAGCCACTTACAGCCCAACTGGCAGTGGGCGGCCCAGCAGCAGTCCAGGCCCAATTCGGCCTGGTCCATATACAGTCAGCAGTCTGGGCCGCGACCGCAAGTAGGGGTGCTTGGGCCTCGGCCCCCGCAAGCCCATCACGCAGCGGCACCCACGTCTACCGAGATCGAAGCCGCAATACACACGCTTGGATTAAATCCTTCGGACTCAAATTGATATATGGACACTGGTGCCACTACCCACATGACATCTGATTCAGGTACGCTCTCGTCTTATTCAAATTTGAGCAACCCTCGCGGTATAATTATTGGTAATGGTAATTCTATTTCAATTCGTGGTTATGGTCATAAAACGTTATCTCCCCCTCATCCACCTCTTATCTTGAAAAACACCCTACACGTCCCCAAATTGATTAAAAACTTAGTCTCTGTCCGTAAATTCACTACTGACAATTCTGTGACAATTCCATTTCTATTGAATTTGATCCATTTGGTTTCTCTGTGAAGGATTTCAAGACGGGGAGTCCTCTCATAAGGTTTGATAGTAGGGAAGATCTTTATCCTATCACACCTAGTTCCGGTCCATCGAGTCAAGCCCTGTCATCGGCCTTTGCAGCCATTTCTCCTTCCTTGTGGCATGCTCGTCTTGGTCATCCGGGATCATCTATTTTGTCGTCTTTAGATAAAAATAGTTTTATTTCATGTAAGGGTACGAGTAGTACTCCAAATTGTCAGTCTTGTTCTTTGGGAAAAATTGTTAAGTTGCCGTTTGTAGACTTAAATTTTCATACTTTAATGCCATTTGATATTATTCATAGCGACTTATGGACCTCTCCTGTTCTTAGTTCTGTGGGTCATCGGTATTATGTTCTCTTTTTGGATGATTATTCAAGTTTTTATGGACATTTCCAATAGCGAAAAAATCTCAAGTTTTTCCCGTCTTCTTAAAATTTAGAGCATTCATCAGAACCCAATTCGATCGAGAAGTAAAAAAAATTCAGTGTGATAATGACAAAGAATATGACAATGGGGTGTTTCGGGAATT
The DNA here is from genome assembly GCA_029783415.1 of Anisodus acutangulus. NCBI lineage: Eukaryota > Viridiplantae > Streptophyta > Magnoliopsida > Solanales > Solanaceae > Anisodus > Anisodus acutangulus. The sequence goes on along the minus strand of CM056502.1, from coordinate 13,711,297 downwards.
TTGTGCTAACAATGGGATCAATTTTCATTTTTCTTGTCCTCCTACGTCTTCACAAAATGGGAAAGCCGAACGCAAAGCATGATGCCATAAATAACATTGTCCGAACTGTATTAATTCACGCTTCCATACCCCCATATTTTTGGCATCATGCTCTTCAAATGGCTTCATATCTCCTTAACATTATTCCTTCCAAATATCTGACATATTCTTTCCCTCTTCAAATTTTATATAATAAATCTCCTTCTTATTCTCATCTTCGGGTCTTTGGAAGCTTGTGTTATCCGTTATTCCCCTCCACCACAATTACCAAACTTCAGGCCCGGTCTACTCCGTGTGTTTTTTTGGGTTTTCCGTCTAATCATCGTGGCTACAAATGTTTTGATTTATCCTCTAATAAAATCATCATTAATCGCCATGTCATTTTTTATGAATCCCAATTTCCATTTGCTAAAGTTAATACTCCCGTGCCTAGTTCGTATAATTTTTTGATGATAGTATATCCCAGTATATTATTCAGCATTTTTCGGACGTCTCCCTCACCCAAATTTCTCCCGCGGGCCCACTGCCCGTTGGCTCCACTGGTCCGTCACCCCTTGTCGGTCCCGGTCCGACCCACTCGGGCGATTCTGCGATTGGGCGATCGACCCAGTGCAGGAACTGGTCTAGTTCCTGCTCCAGTTTACCGATTTGGGCCAGCAGGCCCACTGCCTGCTGGCCAGTCCGTCCCGAGTCCCAAAAATTCCCAAAATCCACCCGCCTCTGCCCCGAGTCATGGACCAGTCACCCGTAGTCAACGGGGGATTTTTACACCAAAAAGACATTTTAATTTACATTCTAATGTTCTTAAATCACACTTACCCCGAAATCATGTGTCTGCATTAAATGATCCGAATTGAAAAATTGCAATGACCGATGAATATAATGCTCTTATTGATAATAATACGTGGGAGTTGGTACCCCGTCCATTTGATATTAATATTATTAGGTCTATGTGGATTTTTGCTCATAAGGAAAATTCAGATGGTTCATTTGCCCGACATAAGGCACGGCTTGTGGGTGATGGTAAGACTCAGCAGGTGGGTGTTGATTGTGGTGAGACGTTTAGTCCGGTGGTCAAGCCGGCTACCATTTGCATTGTGCTTAGCTTGGCTCTTTCGAAGGCTTGGCCTATTCATCAGCTAGATATAAAGAATGCTTTCCTACATGGTGATTTCAAGGAAATAATATATATGCATCAGCCGTTGGGATTCAGGGATCCCAAACATCCTCATCATGTCTGTTTGTTGAAAAAGTCCTTATATTGGCTTAAGCAGTCTCCACGGGCCTGGTATACGCGATTTGCAGACTATGTTTCGACTATTGGGTTCACTCACAGTAGGTCGGATAATTCATTGTTCATCTACCGTCGTGGTTCATCCGTGACCTATATTCTGTTATATGTGGATGATATTATTTTGACGGCCTCTTCCGATGCCTTACGCGAGTCTATCATGACAATGCTCAGCTCTGAGTTTGCTATGAAAGATTTGGGGCCCTTGAGTTATTTTTTGGGGATTGATGTCACTCGTCATTCTGATGGGTTGTTCTTATCCCAACGGAAGTATGCAGCTCATTGAGAGGGATGAGATGTCATCTTGTAAGTCCACTTCCACTCTAGTTGATACTAAACCCAAGCTTAGTGCCGCGGCCGGCGTACCCTACGAGGATCTGACCCGCTATCGCAGTCTTGCAGGAGCCCTTCAGTATCTTACCTTTACAAGACCGGATATTACGTATGCTGTCCAACATGTGCGTTTTTTCATGCATGATCCCAGAATTGAGCACATGAATGCACTCAAACGCATCATTCGGTATATTCAGGGTACACTGGACTATGGTTTGCATTTATATCCTTCTTCGACATCCACACTTGTCTCGTATACGGATGCTGATTGGGGTGGCTGTCCAGACACCAGACGGTCTACGTCTGGCTATTGTATGTTCCTTAGCAACAACTTGGTCTCCTGGTCTGCGTAGCGCCAATCGACTCTATCCTGCTCATGTGTCGAGGCTGAATATCGAGGGGTAGCTAATGTGGTCTCGGAATCATGTTGGTTACGTAATTTGCTTTTGGAGCTTCATTGTCTCATTCAGAAGGCAACCTTGGTTTATTGCGATAATATTAGTTCCATCTACCTTTCTGGTAATCCGGTACTGCACCAACGCACTAAGCATATCGAGATGGACATTCACTTTGTCCACGAAAAGGTTGCTCGGGGTCAAGTACGTGTCTGTCATGTCCCGTTCCGTCAAGATATCAAATTACAGACATCTTTACAAAGGGTCTTCCCTCGGTCCTTTTTGAAGATTTTAGGGACAATCTCAGCGTTCGAAGACCGTCTGCTATGACTGCGGGGGTGTGTTAAATATACACAATATATACACAATATACATGTATATTGTGTGTATATTGTGTCTCGGATGGCTCTCGGTTTTCAGTCCCCTTTGTACCGTGTATATGGGTAAATATTTAGTATCCTAATTTATGTAATATTGTAATGTAATTAGTATTGTACACTCACCATAATAATTGTATTACCATAAATGTATAGTTAGCATCCAAGTAGAATAGGGTTTTATGAATTGAATAGGAATAGGATTCTCCTATTATAAAAATATGTAACTTGTATAAATAGTCTTTCAATTAATGAAAATAATCAAGAAATTATTTCTTTCACAATTCAACATTTAAAATCGAATTTAGTAGAATTTACCGTTACAACATATATATATATATAGATGATATGCACAACTTTCATCAAAACATCACAATAAATGCACCAAGTCAACATATATGAATGATATGCATGAACTAGAGTCATATGCAATGCATAGACACACCTTAACTGTATCAAAATTCGGTTAAGAGACAACTTTGTTGTACATATGCCTAGGACAGATAATTTTTATCGTGCTAATAATCAACTCAACCGGCCCTCCAGGACATAATACCATCAGTTCGCTTCGAACAATCATATGAGTCATTACAGAATATAAGCATGAATGTTCACATACAAACATTAATCTCCTATGGACACATAAGGCATATATGTACAGTGTAAGAAATAAATTTAGGCAACTCAATTATCAAAAAATATTTTAGATATTCGGAGTGATGTTTAAGTATGTGAATCAACAATACATGAAGCATTTTAATTCGATCAAAGCAGGCTTATCAATTACAAATATGATCAGCAAATCACCAGAGATTTTGCAGTTGTTAGCTTCCGCATTGATGTCATGTTATTTTTGTTCCCGACATATTTGACCCATAACAAGAAATACTTAAAACCACACAAATATTATGACATGTTTAAAAGTCATAAATTATAGCCACACAAATGTTATGATCAGAGCCAGATCAACTATTTAAATTTAATGTATTCAACTTTTAAGTTTTTTAGCATCAAACTCATTGTAATATTAAAATTATAAGTTTAGATCTAATATTTATTGAAATTTTAGTAGATTTGTCAAAAAAAATAGATTCAGATGAATCCGTAACTAAAAGGCTACATGCCACTGGTTATGATATGTTAAAGACATAATTTTTTAAAATCTTCATTTTTTCATTAAAGTCTTATCAATTCAACTCTGTCATATAAATCGAAGTGTAGGAAATACTAAATACATAAAGTAAAATATTCTCTATAATAGATCCAAAAACTAAGTAAGACAATAAATAAACCAAAGTAAGTATATATCTAATATGCAGACAAATCGATTATGGGTAATTGATCGTCGTTTAAACTATTTCCTCATAAAAATGTCATACCTTTGTACTTGTTTAACGATGATTATTATATAGCTGCAACAACTTTACTTTTTTTATTTTAAATTCCATTGCCAGCTAAAGCCAAAGAAAAAACAGTGGCACACACGGTAGAATTTAGAAAGCAGAAACACGGAGAAGAGAGTGATAGTTTGAGAGTACTGAGCAAATGGAAAATTCGTTTATACACTTGTTTGTAGATATCTGAATACAATAATTTAAGGGACACTACTTTGAAAAAAAATAGAAAAAAAAACTCGAGCTAAGCAAAGTTAGGCAGAATAGAATTGTTGGCCAATCAATCAGAAAGATTATTGGATTTAAGGAACAACTTAATAATGATAAGAATATGCAAGAAGAGCAGTTAAGAGTCCAAACAAGCAATTAAAATCCATGAAATACGAAAGTTTAAATTTTAGACATGCTAAGAACAAATAACAAATGAACAATAATCTGGTGTGAAGAAGCGGACCGCAAGGCCACGAGTCGATCCCTGCATAAACCTTTCTTATTGGCACACATGACTTTCCAAGTGTGGTTAATCGATTGATGTGGTTTGCGGCTATTGCGTACATCAGGGTTTACCTCCTCAAGACTCGAAAAAATAGCTGCATGGATTCCTTCACAACAAATAACAAATGAACAATAATCCTAAATATAAAGAATAAAATAGAGATATGATATACTAACCAGTTTTTGTAGCATAATATGTTACAGACACCTTGTGATGAAATCGTCAAAAACTTGGTAAATCTACTAATTCTAATTGATTTTATCCACATAAAATTGGTTTAGAACAATATATCCAAAAATCATTCTTACAGTTACAATGAATTCAATCGGTCACTAGATCCTTTTTTCTCAAAGTTATTTAAAAGTTCAAAAAACTATAACTAGACTCAAACGCCACAGATTTAATGATATTATTGATGTGAGGGTTTTCGCTTAACAATAAAGAATTGTTTTTATTTATATTCTTGAAACAATTAAAAAATAAAGTGTAAGAAAGGTTTCTGACTGTCTGAGTCATTATGATAGATGACGTGAGTAGAGCTTACCAAACACATCTTAGGTTTTGTTTATCGTCACCTACCCGGCAACTATTTTACAGTTACACCCCTTTTAAGATGGAAGTTTCTTTTTCTTTATTGTTTTTCTTTTTACCTCAAAATAACACAGTATGTCATTTTTTCTGTACTTGTTTACTCTTGTTACACAATCTCCAAATGAAATTATTCCCTCTGCCCAAAGGTCAAAAAGTAAAAGAAAAAGAACACACAGAGGGTTTCCAAGTACAATATTAAAGTGTTAATACTTAAAAATAATTTAAGTATTTTATTTGAATTCAGTTACAGCCGAACTATCCCAGAGCCAAATTTACTCCTAGCCCTCGGCTACTAAGACATCTTAGCCGAGTTGTCAGTTAGAGGTATAATTGGGACCCACTCAGATGCAGACGCCTCAACGATCAAGTCAAAAGGGTTGTCAGACCCCTATAAGCGATAACGGCCAACGACAGCTAAAAGAAAGGGCCATTATCCGAACAAGAGGAGTAGAGGGCGAGAAAATCGGCACCACCTCCCCCATAGTCGGCCATTGAACTTAGTGGGTTACTTGATGGCTGACATGGGGGGGGGGGGCACGTTTGTACAATTTTTCCCCTTTTTCGTACTATAAATAGGATTATTCTTTGTACATAACGACACAATCAATCAAACAAACCAAAATTTATCTATCTTTTTATCCTTTACTTTCATTTACTTTACTCGGCTGTATTCATGTTTCTTACCTCTTAGTTTACTTACGACCACCGTCCCTACGCTTTCTGGAGTAGTTGGGGAACCCATTGTTGGAGATTAGAGTTCCGTCTCCGGCCCAAATCGCTTAAGTTAAGGAATCAATTTGTCTCCCGATTTCATCAGCCGATACAATGACAGATAGCGGAATTGGGGCCGAGAACAAATTTGGCACGCCCAGTGGGACTACAGGTGAATTAATCGCAAAGTTTGATTCTCCAGGTCAGGATCATTCTTGACGTATGCTCCTAAGGTCCGGTAACAAAATGAACCTCGAGTCCAGTCCGCATCCTAAACAAAATTCTCCCAGAAGGAACAACGAACCAGCATCCTCCGCGGGTTTGCCTACATCGGTGGATACCCCTCCACTTCCTCCATCAACCCAAGTTGTGGAAGAATCTAGCCAATCTGAAGGTCCAACCATGATGACCACGTCTTTTATTAGACAACAGATTGACTTGGGCATCCATGATATTATGTACCAAGTTTCTAAACAGTTGGCTGACTTTGTGAAGCCAATGGTACATAATGAGGTTCAGCAAGTGAGGGACATGAAAACCAACCGAATGCACCCAGGAGAATGCTCAGCTAGTTCTGCCACCCCTCTGACGAGCGGTGTTGTTCAGCATGAGATCGTGACTCCCAGTGTTGTTCCTCAGCCGCATGTGCATCAGCCAGTGCCCACTTAGGCGCAACCGATAGCACACCTAGGAACACAAGCCCAATCGTCTGGCAACCAGCACACTGCATGGTCGTCGCCGAACCTTGGGGGGCAAAATGTGCCACCTGACCAAGCGAGCCTACAGTATGGGCAGATCAACATGGCTCGGAGACTAGTTCAGGCTCTAGGACACTTTAGATTGCCGCCTGTTATGCCGTACGTTTCTACGAATGGCCCTATGATGCAAGCGGACAATGTTGGCCAACCGATGGCCCTTGGCTATGACTTAGCACAACTATCTGATGACGCTGTTTACAGCGGAATACCATTCCAGCAGTCATTGCCAGTACCTAATCCATACCTTCCAGGAAGTGTAAACTTTCTAAGAACGACCGACGTCCGAGGAGAGCAGCCATGGAATACCGTTCCACCTTATCCTCAAACTCCGTTAGCCGTTCCAGGAGCTCAGGTTGCAGGCTTTGGTGTCCATACCCAACATCAGCCATGGGGAATTACCCCACCTATTGGTAATGGCCATCAGACCACCTACAACCTTTAAAACCCTGTCCAACAAAGTGCAGAATGGAGGCCGCCAGTGCAGAACGCCTACCAGCCGAATCCAGTCGAGAATCGGCAGGGGACGTCACAATTGATAAACTTGGAAATTATTGCTAATACCATGCGGAGGTACTTCGACATCTAACTGAAACCTTTGGACATGCCTGTTTATAAGAAGCCGTACCCTAATTGGGTAGATCGGATAGCACATACGCCGATGGGCTTCAAAACACCGGAGTTTGTCATTTTCTCTGGTGACGACGGCAAATCCACTATCGAGTACATTGGTAGTTTACTGCCCAATGTGGCGAAGCTGGCCAGAATGAGTATCACAAGTTACAGTTATTCCCTCTCTCTCTAACGGGAACATCCTTTGCATGGTACTCTTCTTTGGCTCCTGATTTCGTGCAGAGCTGGGCCGACACGGAGGGTTGCTTCCATGATATGTTCTATTGGCCCCAACCTCAGGTTACCGTGATTGATCTAACGAACCTCAAGTAGCAGGTCGATGAATCGACTGCCGATTTTATCGAGAGGTTCAAAAAGAAGGTTGGGAAATGCACCGTACATTTCCCCGAATCTGAGTGTGCCCACATGATAATCAACAACATGCACCTTCAGTTAAATGAGAAGTTGGTGGGATAATCCTGCTCTGACCTGAGCCGGTTAGTCGAAAAAGCTAGCCAAATAGAGCAGTATGTCCAGGAGAAAGAGCGGAGAAGAGCCAGCCGAAATTGAGGCTTCCACTTGGAATCCATCATTGAAGCAGACGAGTCCGATTCAGAGTCAGCCGATTGCACGGCAGACGCAATGGTGGCAGAGATTGTTAAGGGTAAGGCTTACTCTTGCCCAGCCTTGAAAGTCGTCAGAGGCCAGGAGACGAGTTCACCTGATGACAGGGTCGGTTACTCATTTGACATCACAAAGGCAGATCAGATCTTTGATCATCTGCTCAAAGATAAGCAGATTCGACTGCTTGATGGCCATAGGATTCCGCCTGCTGAGGAACTCAAAGATAAGAAGTACTGTAAGTGGCATAATTCATACAGTCACTCTACTTCTAAATGCGTGATCTTCAGAAGGGCGATCCAAAAGGGCATCAAGGAGGGGAGGTTCAAACTAGCCAACAAGAGTATGGCTGAAATGTCCATTGATACCGACCTCTTTCCCGTGGTATCAGTATCTATGGTATCTTTTGCTAAGACCGATGAGTCAAGGGAGACCAAAGGGAAACAGCCGATAAAAAAGGTGTGGGTCCCAAAAAACCTACCGAAGGGGAGAATGTCACAAGGACTTCTATGTTCAACCGGTTAGGCAGCCTACATTACATTCGTGATGACAGGCAGCCGGCTAGGAGCAGTTTTCATGACTGCCCTATATACTCGAGAGACTTTGAGCGAGAGCTTTAGGAACAAACCATGAGGTTAAGAAGGGTTTCTATCGATGCCAGACATAGGCCTGGGGGGCAAGTACGGATGATAACCAATCGGCAGCCGAACATGCCTCGAATAGATGAAGAACCACTCCCTAAAACTATTAAGATGGTGGTCGAGTTTAACGTGAACGAGGGTGTTTCGTCCTTACGTATCATAGCAAGAAATGAGGACTAGACGAGACCCCAGAGAATGATTAAACCAGCCGCCAATATAGAAGAGGGGAAGTGGTCTATCAATCAGGCTCCCTGAAAGAAAAAGGCACCACCGAGAGTCACGTCCAGAACTCAGAAAAGAAGAATGCAACGTGTCAAGGCCTTGCGTAAGATGCAACCGATATTGTATCTAATTTATAATACCAAGGCAGTCGAAAATCAAGAGATTCCTGAGTCTGCCATAGCCGAGGCTATCGAGCGGGCATTCGGCTCAGTTGTTTCACGGGAAATCTCGCTTAAAAGAGAGGCGTCGGGTCAATTAGAGCTAGATGAGCAGCCTACCGATAACCCGACAGAAGAATCCGGCAAGAGAACGTGGCCCCGGATGGTCCTCTAACCGAGGCAATCCCACAGATCGTGCAGATGATTCAGTTAGAGGATTCCCAGTCGATCCCCATTTATCTTCAAAAAATAGAAAATATGAGCTCCTGGTCAGCTGAATTAAATGAAGGAGGAGACTCCGTCCTCGATTTATTTAACCAAGACCTGGTTGATAAGATGTGGGCAGACATTAAAATGGTCAGCCTAATCCCATGTGAGTTATGGGCCAGCCGCTCCACGCTGGATAGCCTAGAAGGTGATGTTTCCGTAGAAGACGCAGAATAGGCAATTGTCGCGCCCTTTTTTGACCCCACACGGGTCAAAGCGGAGCACAACGTGTCCGGTGATTCCTGGGTATGATTAAGGAGTCGCCACCTAATTATTCTACGGTGAATTAGGACACCTACATATTAAATAAATGCTGCAAAATAACTCCAATTTTAATGGTCTATGAAGCTAATAAGATTCTTGGTAAGGGTTCTTTATTATCCTAAAGGGAAGGGGCTAGGCATCCTTTAAGATCCGCTAACTTGTGATTATCCGATCAAACTCAGGTTAATATTATACTAAGGAAAATGCATGTTTAAAGTATGAAGTTAAAAAGATGTTTGCAAATGATTAATGAAAAAAATGCATTTGTATAAGTATGCATTGGCATGGTATAAAATAAAAATACATGTAAAGTTTGAAAAAGTATGCATTTGTGACAATAATAAGGAAGAAAGCAAATTATTTATAATGCCATAGAAGTATTTTCTTGGAAATCACTTTTGAGTTGCAAAAAAAAAAAGGGATAGACTTTTGTATAATTAATAATGCGAATAAAAGATGACCAAAGTTGTTTTGAAAATCTTGAATATGCACGACGAGCCTAAAATAAATGAACTAGCGAAGGATTTCTATTTTTTTGCACTAACCGAACCTACAAATGAATAAACTAGCGACGAGTTTTAAACTACCCTATTAATTATCCATTCATGGCCTAATTATTCTAAATATCCTAACAATCACACAAGCATTAAATAATTATTACAGACCCAAATAAAAATAACGAAATTAAAGAATAACAATGCAAGGGAACTAAAGCGGATGACGATGTCATCTCGCCCTATTTGTTTTGAAATCCCGAGTTTGGAGAATGCAAGAGTGCGAATGCGGGTCTTCATTTGACAATGCTCATGATGAGTCTCATAACGAAACTCTTCGTAGCTCCCGATGCATTTCATGTAAACAAAAGAAAAGAAACGGATTAGGAGACGGAACATGGAAATATATATATATATATATATATATATATATATATATATATATATATATATATATATATATATATATATATATATATATATATATAAAACTCAAATAAATAATTCATAAAAAGTAATATGTTATTGAGCCTCGGGATGCAAACAGTATGCAGGAGAGTATAAAATGATCCAAAAATAGAATTTCAGACCAAAAATAAATTGGCTCGGATCTTGTGATGGGCCCAATTAACACTTGAAATAGAAAGTGCACCCAAACATATAATTTCCAGATATATATAAAAAAAACTATTGGCAGATGCACAATGGGCCCAATTAACACATATTCATAAATATACAAACCCACATTTGATATCCACTTAAGCATATGAGGGTAGGTATACATGATATATTCAGAATATAACTGATATACTTAAGGGTATACGCAAATATACAGTTCTTGTATACACTTAGTGTATACTGAATCTGTATACTTTGTATAATTTAGGGTATATCATGTCATAGTTTCAACAAAGCAAATAAAGAATATGAGAAGATAAGCCAACATGAGCTGAATCATACCATAAAATGCTAAGTAGATACCATCACACAAGACACACTTAACATGTATAGAAATGACACACTTAACATATATATCTAGCATGCTGCAAAGGTTATCTAAATCGAACAGAATCCGGACAAGAAAATTTACATGCATTCAGCAGATGTCAAAACAAAGCCCAAGTCCACTCACTTTTATGCATAGGGAGGCAGAGCTAGATTCCTCTCTAATTAAATGAGAACTACAGACATTCTTAGACTTAGACCTAAACTATTGAAAGGAAACAATAGATATACTATATGCTTACCTTTTCCCAAAATTCGAGTGAAATGCGTCATAATAAGGATACATGATAAACTGGCCGAAATAGAATTTTAAAGTCTTTAAGCATGATCTTAGACAAAGCTAGCTATGTGATATCAAACATATAAAAAATAATGCATAACCACATATTCCTATTTCAGCTAGTATATACTATGGCCATTCATACACAAGCTTCACTTAAACAAACACACAATTTAGGTTGATATTTGTTGCGAATGTAACCAAAATTAAGCGTAATTTCAAGAAACAAATAAGTAGGAAAATATGAGCAGGAAAAACTGAAACCGAATCACATTACAAGTATCTCGTCCAAATCAAACTCATAACAAGTATACAGTTAAACTCTTAAACTCAAAGATGAAAACTTTAAACATAAGACATAATTTAGGCTGATATTTATTGCAAATGTAGCTCAAATTAAGCATGATTTTCAGAAACCAATACCCAGAAAAGATAAGTAGTAAAACTGAAACTTGGATCACATTACAAGTGTCTCATCCGAAACAAACATATCATTAAACCCTCAAAGATAGAAATTTTTAACATAACACACTTAACCAATTGTCATATTTTTTAGAAGCCAGTTGATAATAATATTCTAACATACATATACACCTATCAAATAGCTTAACAAACCATATCCTATGGAACATGAATCTAGCAGTTCACAACCAAATATGTTCAAAACATTCACATTAACTAAATAGATTAAACCAAACCATTTTTTAAACATTAATAATAATTATGGAAACATAATGACTTCAACACCACATAGTTAATATAAACATACAGAATAATATAGAAAGATAAGGGAAAGGAGATGTATTTACGGACCTTCTCCGGGCAGCGAACCGAGGCGTCGTTTCGAATCGTCAATCCGCTCGGAGAAATTATTTTAGAATGCCGATTTTCTGATTTAGAACTCTGATTTTTGGATTTCATAAATTCTGATTTTAGACTGCTGATTTTCTGATTTTGGACCCGACCCGGAAGTGAAAAAAACAGTGGGAAAATAGCAAAAAATTCCAGATTCTTCAACACCAAAAACCAATAATTTCGACCTATATTTCGGAATCTTTAAGTTGAAGAACACATGCAAGAACAAATACTCTTAAACAGATTTTGGATTTTTAAAATCCGGAATCCTCCCAATAGTGAAGAACAACACAAACAAAATACAATGCAAACCTTTAGGAAGATTTCGGATTCTTAAACTTAAATTTTTGGAACTAAAAATGACCCGAAAATCCTCTAATCCGCCGCCTAAAATAGTGAGCAAAGGGGGGGGGGGTTTATAGGTACTCACCCCAACGTTCACCCCCATACCCCTTACAAAAATGAATTCGAATTTCAAAATAAAGGGGGAGACAAAATCTGATTTTTGGGGCGAATTCTTGGGGCCTGTGTTGCAGAGAGGTGATGGGGTAGATTGGTGGTGTCAGGCTGCGGTGTCGGTGATTGGTGGTGTCAGGCATAGGGTGCGGTGATGTGGGGGGGGTAAGGGTGTAGAGGTGTGCGGCCGATTGGGGGTAGGGGCGTAGGGGTCTGGCGGTTATTTTTTTTTTTTAGGCTTTTTCTGAAATGGGGTAAGGGGGATGGATTAAAAGGTAAGAGGGATGGGTCGGGTAGGTTGGGTCGACGGGTTGGGCTTGGTTGAGTGTTGGGGAGTTGGGCTCTTGGCTTGATTGGGCTTTGGTGGGTTTGGGTGAATGAAGGAATGGGTTGTTGGGCCCGGTTTTGGGCTGGCGGTTGGTGGGATTAAATTTGGTTAGTAGAGTGTTTTAGTTTTGTGGGTTGGGAAATAAAGGAATGGGTTGTTGGGCCTTGGGCGAAAAAATGGGTTTTGGGTGAAATTAGTTTGGGTAGAAATTGTTTTGGGTTGGGAAATGAAATGGGGTATGGATTAAAAAAAATAAAAGGGGTTTAATATTAAAAACTTTGAAATAAAAATGTAAAATTATTTAGAATATAGTATAAGATGCGATAATGATAAAACATAATATTTGTGAAATAAAAAAAAGGATGTTGTTATGTTAAAAATAAAATAATATAGAATATTACAATAGAAATTATGATCATGATTTAAAAAGACAAATGGTTGTAGAAAAAGAATACGAATAATAATAGTAGTAATAATATAGTAATATTGAGAATAATGATATATGTGTATATATATGCCTACATGTATATGTATAAAAAATATTTTGAGAAGTGTAAAAAATATCCAAAATTGCAAATAAATAAAAAAGGATGGGACAAAATTGGGTGTTAACAGATGCCCCTCTTTGGTCGGAAACGATGAAAGAATTTTCGGACAAAGAAGTTGACTGAGTAGCCAATTTTGTCCTGATCATAGGGCTTTGCACTGGTAAAAATAGAATTCCTAGGGAGAAGAAATTGTAGGAGTTGATGCAGATTCGAGAAATATTACCCCCAGTGTCGGGTTATGACGACACTGGTTGCAGGTGTGGCAACATATTGGAAAAGAGCGGATCGACGTTCGAAGTAGGCCGTTGACCAAATTGCATCGGTTCGCCGTAAGAGATAGTTCCACGTTGTGCTGAAAGCTCCCGCCGATTCGAACTCTTGTGGACTAGAGCTAAGATAAAAGTTAGTGCATAACTGTTGCATAAGATATGTATGTGAGAATATGACTTTGTAAGTTGAAATGATGTCGTTGCTTAAACGTTGTGCAGACGACGCCGTTGGTGGGCGCCTGTTTAAACTTTAAAATAAAGTACCTGCATTAAAAGGTGGGCGCCTTGAATGAAAAATAAAAATAAAAAAAATACCCGCATTAGGAGGTGAGCGCCTGATTTAAAATAAAATACCCGCATTATGAGGTGGGCGCCTGACTTAAATTAAAATACCCGCATTAGAAGGTGGGCGCCTGATTTAAAATAAAGTACGCGCATTAGGAGGTGGGAGCCTGATTTAAAATAACATACCTGCATTAGGAGGTGGGCGCCTGACTTAAATTAAAATACCCGCATTAGGAGGTGGGCGCCTGATTTAAAATAAAATACCCGCATTAGAAGGTGGGCGCCTGATTTAGAATAAAATACCCGCATTTGGAGGTGGGCGCCTGACCGAAATTAAAATACCCGCATTAGGAGGTGGGCGCCTGACTGAAATTAAAATACCCGCATTAGGAGGTGGGCGCCTGATTTAAAATAAAATACCCGCATTAGAAGGTGGGCGCATGATTTAGAATAAAATACCCGCATTGGAAGGTGGGCGCCTGATTTAAAATAAAATATCCGCATTTTGAGGTGGGCGCCTGATTTACAATAAGATACCCGCGTTAGAAGGTGGGCGCCTGATTTAAAATAAAATACCCGCATTAGAAGGTGGACGCCTGATTTAAAATAAAATACCCGCATTAGGAGGTGGGCGCCTGATTTAAAATAACATACCCGCATTAGGAGGTGGGCGCCTGACTTAAATTAAAATACCCGCATTAGGAGGTGGGCGCCTGATTTAAAATAAAATACCCGCATTAGAAGGTGGGCACCTGATTTAGAATAAAATACCCGCATTGGAAGGTGGACGCCTGATTTAAAATAAAATACCCGCATTTGGAGGTGGGCGCCTGATTTAAAATAAAATACCCGCATTAGAAGGTGGGCGCCTAATTTAAACAAAATACTCGCATTAGAAGGTGGGCGCCTGATTTAAAATAAAATACCCGCATTAGGAGGTGGATGCCTGATTCAAAATAACATACCCGCATTAGGAGGTGGGCGCCTGACTTAAATTAAAACACCCGCATTAGGAGGTGGACGCCTGATTTATGTCATCGTATTGACGTAATGCAGAGTGTGACCCTAAGGTCGAAATACCGTTCTTCGCATGAACATAACATGGTTGGGAACACGTAGTTTAGCATGACGTCTTTGTAAAGTCCCCAAACAGGAACATGATCCTTGTGGTTAGCTGCGATGCGGAGATCCCTTGCGAATTTGCTCATAAATGTTGCAGCTTCCCTGCTTCTTTCCACCTGAAGAACCTGTACTCAAATAAATTTATGAGTTTGGGGAGGGGGAGTTGATTCGCGTTGACTTTGTAGCTTTGGCCTTGATACTTGCATGTCCTGCTGATTCGGACCTGTAGCCCATCTCTGGTTCCCCGTATTGGATAGCCATTAATGAAAACATTTGTTGAAAACAATTTGTTTATAACAAGTATGCATATCAGTAAAAATTCTGTTGAACTCTAATGAAAATGGTTGTTGAAAATAATTTGCTTATAAGAAAGTATGCATATATATAAATGTCTGTCGAGCAGTGACATGCAGTGAAACAAAGCAAACGTCTTATCCAAAATCATTATTCCGGCTGAATAGTTTGTTGGCTGACACTTTCCCATTTCTATCGGCGTCCTCTGGCAGTGATCCCTAAAAAACAAATGCCCCAGTTTCCATATGTGAGGATGATGAACTTTCGAACGGACAATCGAGTCTTGTGTGGGTTGCTTGCCTGTCCTATCAGGGTGATCAGATGGGTGCATTTTGTCATATATGAGATAAATGAGAAAATATTTTCTAATGGTGGGACCGAAGCCGATTTAGGCCGCCTACGTATCTCCATGAGGGAATCAGGTCATAACGTAGTTCATTACAAGCAAAAGGGGATTGTAAGGATTTTCTAAAGATGGGACCGAAGCCGATGTGGCCGCCTACGTATCCCGCCGAGGGAATCAGGTCATAACGTAGTTCATGTTACAATGAAATGTGTTTTTGGGGAAATTTATGATCTAAAGAAACGGAACCCGACATGGGTTCTTTGCGTATCCCGCCAGGGAGCGCAACTTTTACAACAAAAGAAGTGCATTACATAGAAAAATCCTAAATGTAGTATCTTTTCACCGCATCTGCATTGATAGCTTTTGGCCATACTTCATCGTCCGTTTCAGCTAGAATTAATGCTCCTCCAGTTAACACCCGGTGAACCATATAAGGCCCTTGCCAGTTAGGTGCGAACTTTCCTTTAGCTTCATTTTGGTGCGGGAATATACGTTTTAGCACTAATTGCCCCGGTTTGAAAGTCATTGGTTTTACTTTCCTGTTGAAAGCTTTGGCCATTCTGTTTTGATAAAGTTTCCCGTGACAGACAGCGTTCAATCACTTTTCATCGATCATCATCAATTGTTCATACCGATTCTGTATCCATTTTGCTTCGCTCAGCTCGGCTTCTTGGATAATTCTCAAAGATGGTATTTCCACTGCCCGTAATACGCCTTCATTCCATAGACCAAAAGATACGGCGTTGCCCCAGTAAAAGTCCTGATTGTAGTGCGATAGCCCAAAAATGCAAAGGGCAAATGCTCATGCCAGTGCTTGTAATTATCAATCATCTTTCGCAATATCCTTTTGATGTTCTTGTTGGCTGCCTCGACTGCTCCGTTCATCTGAGGTCGATATGGAGTGGAATTGTGGTGAGTGATCTTAAACTTTTCGCATATCTCATTCATCAGATTACTGTTGAGATTGGCTCCATTGTCTGTTATAATCGACTCAGGAATTCCAAATCGGCAAATGATGTTATTGCGGACAAAATCAACTACCACTTTCTTCGTCACTGACTTGTGGGACGATGCTTCTACCCACTTTGTGAAGTAGTTAATTGCCACTAGAATGAATCGGTGTCCATTTGATGCGGCAGGTTCAATGGGACCAATGACATCCATGCCCCAAGCTGTGAATGGCCAAGGAGAACTCGTCACAGTGAGCTTGTTAGGAGGTACCATGATTAAATCACCGTGAATCTGACACTGATGGCATTTTTGCACAAAGCGAATGCAATCTGTTTCCATGGTCATCCAAAAGTACCCTGCTCTTAAAATCTTCTTTGCTAAAGTGAAACCATTCATATGAGGCCCGCACATGTCTCCGTGTATCTCTTCAATTAACCTGCTTGCCTCTTGGACTTTAACACATCTTAACAAACCTAGATCCGGAGTCCTCCGATAAAGGATTTCTCCGTTTAGGAAAAAATGGTTTGCTACCCTCCGAAGTGTCTTCTTTTGTGTGCTGGATATGCTTTCTGGATATTCGCCTGCCTTGAGATACCTCTTAATGTCGTGGTACCAGGGCTTCCCATCCAACTCTTCATCTATATGGAAACAATAGGCCGGCTGGTCCGATAAGTTCACATTGATGGGATCAATGTAATTCTTGTCCGGATGTTGAATCATGGAGGACAGAGTTGCCAGAGCATCAGCGAACTCATTTTGAGTTCGTGGGATATGCTTGAATTCTATCTCGCTGAACCTTTTGCAAAATTCTTTCACGCAATGCAGGTAGGGAAGTATCTTCACGTTCTTGGTGGCCCATTCGCCTTGCACCTGGTGAATCAATAAGTCTGAATCACCTATAACCAACAATTCTTGAATGTTCATATCAACGGCCATTCTAAGTCCGAGTATACAAGCTTCATATTCCGCCATATTGTTGGTGCATGGAAATCGGAGCTTCACCGAAATTGGGTAGTGTTGACCTGATTCTGAAATCAAAACCGCTCCGATACCAACTCCTTTGAAGTTTGCATCTCCGTCGAAGAACATTCTCTAACCTGGGTACTCTTCGAAGATATCTTCCCCAACAAACAATACCTCATCGTCCAGAAAATAAGTCCGGAGAGGCATATATTCTTCATCTACGGGGTTTTCAGCAAGATGGTCAGCTAGCGCTTGTCCTTTGATAGCCTTTTGGGTAACATATATGATGTTGAATTCACTTAACAAGATTTGCCACTTTGCTAGCTTCTAGTTGGCATGGGCTTCTGAAATATGTATTTGAGTGGGTCCATTCTGGAGATGAGATAAGTGGTATATGCAGACAAATAATGTCTAAACTTCTGTGCAATCCATGTCAAGGCACAACAAGTGCGCTCCAGCAAAGTATATCGAGCTTCGTAAGGTGTGAACTTCTTGCTCAAGTAGTATATAGCTCGCTCCTTCTTTCCTGTTTCATCGTGTTGTCCCAACACGCATCCAAACGCGTTTTCTAACACAGACAGATATAATAACAAAGGCCTTCCGGGCTCTGGAGGCACCAAAACAGGTGGGTTAAACAGATATTCTTTGATTCTATCAAAAACCTACTGGCAATCTGTCGTCCATTTAGTAGCGGCGTCCTTCTTCAGTAGCTTAAATATTGGTTCACATATTACTGTTGATTGCGCTATGAACCTGCTGATATAATTGAGACGACCAAGGAAACTCATCACGTCCTTTCGACTATTTGGAGGAGGCAAGTCTTGAATAGCTTTTACCTTCGAAGGGTCCAATTTAATACCTCTTCTACTCACGATGAGACCTAACAGCTTCCCAACAGGGACACCAAATGCACACTTTGCAGGGTTTAATTTTAGGTTATACCGCCTCAGCCGGTCGAAGAACTTCTTCAAATCTGTCAAGTGATCTGGGGCCCTTCGCGACTTGATGATAACGTCATCTACGTAGACCTCGATTTCTTTGTGGATCATATCATGGAAAATGGTAGTCATGGCCCTCATATAGGTGGCACCCGCGTTCTTGA
This sequence comes from Anisodus acutangulus, assembly GCA_029783415.1. NCBI lineage: Eukaryota > Viridiplantae > Streptophyta > Magnoliopsida > Solanales > Solanaceae > Anisodus > Anisodus acutangulus. Next base: position 13,692,832 of record CM056502.1, on the reverse strand, counting down.
GTCCGAACGGCATTACCCGATAATAGTATACTCCCCAAGGTGTAGTGAATGCTGTTTTTTCTGCGTCTTCTTCATCCATCAAGATTTGGTGGTAACCAGCAAAACAATCAACGAATGACTGTAATTCATACTTCGCATAGTTATTAATGAGTATGTGAATATTTGGGAGAGGGAAATCATCCTTCGGGCTAGCCTTGTTGAGATCCCGATAATCCACGCACACCCGTATTTTCCCATCTTTCTTTGGCACACGTACAATGTTGGCCAGCCAAGTGGGGTATCTCATGACTCGAATTACCTTTGCATTGAATTGCTTAGACACCTCTTCCTTGACCTTTAAACTCAAGTCAGGCTTGATTTTCCTTGGTTTTTGTTTCACCGGAGGGCAGGATGGATCAATAGGTAATTTATGCGAAACAATATCTGTGCTTAGCCCTGGCATATCGTCATAAGACCAAGCAAATACGTCGATATATTGCCTCAAAAGATCCGTCAGCTCTTTCCTTTGTGGGGTGTTCAGATGGACGCTGATTCTCATTTCTTTCACATATACTGCATCTCCCAAATTTACTGCCTCAGTTTCATCTAAATTTGGCTTTGGTTTATTCTCAAAATGTTCCAATTCCTCGGTCAATTCTTCTGGCTGCGATTCTTCCTCATACTCTTCGAAGTCATGTTCGTTCTTTGGATTTTATTTGTTTGTTTCATTACATGTCACATTCACATTATCGACAGATTTATTAGTTTGCATGCTGAAAGAGAAAAGAAAATTAGTAAACAAAATAAATCTTGAAATAGCAAAAGCAATATGGATTTGTCATTTAAGCTTTCAAAAGATGGAGGCAAAACACATTAAAATGCAGAGATGCGATTCAAGCCTCAATCAAAATCGCATTGTTTCATAAAGTACTAAGATAATTTCTACCAATCTTCTCAGAGAAACTGGGCCGGGGCACATGTCCAATTTTTTAAAACATCTCCATGTTCTGCATCCCAAATGGTTGGGTCTTCATCAAAATCATCCAGAATTACGTTGCATTCCACTTCTTCTTCCGTAATGAAAAGACTTTTGAGTCCTTCCACGAGGTTGTCTGCATCATCTTCCTTTGACTCCTAAGCAGCATATGCTTTGACAAATGACTGATTCAGAGGCGGAACAAGCTTTGGCAGGGGAGTGTCTCTTTTCCTTCAGAGATTGATTGACAAAACTTCTTCAGGAGTGGGTTCGTATCCGAGACCAAAAGTATCATTTTTACTGAGCAAGTGAACCGGCTCTACTATACCTTCTAAGTTCAATCCGAGGCCTTGACCGGGCTTAAAGCCATTTTTAACATTTCCTGGGCCACCATCGTGAGAACCCGGGGTAATTTCAGTTTTTCAGCTTTGGAGGCACATGTAATTTCTCTGATATGGAAAACAGACCCATCCAATATATCTACGCTTTCAACAGCAGGGATTTGTCCTTCGGGACATATTGAATTGCTCCCTTCTCCGTGTATCACGACCTCGTGATGATCCCAGACAAACTTCAGGCTCTGGTGTAGGGTAGAAGGAACTGCACCAGCCATATGGATCCAGGGTCTTCCCATTAGCAGGTTATAGCCGGTAGATATGTCTAACACTTGGAATTCCACGACGAACTCTACAGGTCCTACTTGCAATGTCAAATCCATTTCTCCCATAACGCTCCTTTGGGCTCCATCAAAACCTTTAACCCTCACATGACTTTCGCGAATCTTTCCAATGCTAATTCCCAAGGCTCGGAGAGTCGCCACAGGACAAATGTTGACGGCTAAGCCTCCATCAATCAACACCTTAGAAATGAACTTGTTCATGCACTTTACAGTTATGTTCAAAGCTTTGTTGTGGCCCAAACCCTCAGGTCGCAATGCTTTGTCATGAAAAGAGACTTTATGGGCCTCTAAAATCTGTCCAACCAAGGCCGAGAGTTTCTCGACAGTGGTCTCTCTCGGAACATAAGCTTATTTGAGTACTTCCAATAAAGCACGTCCGTGGGTCGCGAAATTCATCAACAATGATAGCAAAGAAATTTGAGCCGGTGTTTTCTTCAATTGTTCTACAACGGAATATTCCTTAGTTGGCATTTTCCTCCAGAACTCTTCCACTTCGGTCTCTGTTACAACCTTTTTTGGATTGTCTGCAGGGGCATAACATCGCCCGGATCTTGTCATACCATCAACAACAACTTCTACAATTTGTTTCTCTTTTCCCCTTCTCCTTTCCCCAGTCGAATTGCTCCAAGGGACAGTTTTGGTATCAAAAGATGGAGCCACTATCCGTGATTTCGGAGTAAGTACTTCCACTTCAAATGGTGCCCTCACTTGAACTGTAATTATAGGGGTGATAAGGGCCGATGATTCAACATTTTCCTCTCTTCGGACTGGCACAATGGTCCCTTCCAAACTGTTTTCTTCATCAACGGTAATCATGTTTACATTGGCATTGTCATGATTTGGCAAATGGTTATTGTTTACATTAGGGGAAGGTCCTTTCAGTTGGATAATTCCTTATTTGATCAACGCCTCGATCTTGTCTTTGAGGTCAAAGCAAATCCCAGTGTCATGTCCAGTGATTCCAGAGTGGTATGCACAATGCTTAGTCTCATCGTACGATCTGGGAATAGGATTGGGGATATGCCCTGGGATGGGCTGGAGTATTCATGCGGTCCTCAATCTTTCGTACAATTGGGCTAGAGGTTCGGCTAAAGGTGTATATGGTTTGACTGTCCTTCTTTCGTGATTCGCACGGGGTTTGGGAGCATTTGGTGGATGGGCTCATGGCTGAGGTGGATATGTGGGTTGATACTGCGGGGAATTCAGATAGGTAGGTGCTCGTGGTGGACTGTTTATTGGCTGGGTATGGTAGACAGGGTAGGGAGTAGGTGAGTGTTGACAATAAGGCTGAGGGCTTTGTGTGTTTTGACTATAGTAGGAGGGCTGAGGATTTTGGGTGTTTTGATTGTAGTAGGGAGGCTGGGATGATGGGCTTTTGTAGGTTGGCATTTGGTTTGACCTATGTTCCTGGACCATCATGACATGAGACTCTCCGTCTCTCCTCTTCTTAATTGCTCCCCCAAATGAGTCTGACTGAATTGCCTTACTCGTGGCCTACAATGCTGCTAAGTTCGTGATTCTTCCTGTTTTGATACCCTCTTCTATGAAATCTCCCATCTTTACCACTTCAGAGAAACTCCGTCCTATGACGCTTATCATTCTTTCATAGTATGTTGCATCTTTCATAGATTGCACAAAGAGAGTGGTCATCTCACTTTCTGCCATCGGGGGTTGAACCTTTGCTGCTTCCGCCCTCCACCTCATGGCATATTCTCTGAAGGTCTCTGTAGATCTTTTCTCCAATTTCATTAAATAAAATCTATCCAAGACTGTGTCGGTGTTAAACCTGAACCTATCTACAAAATCCTGTGCCATTGTGCCCCAGTTATGCCATTTTCGCGGGTCCTGACTTGTGTACCAGTCAAGCGCTTCTCCTGTCAAACTCCTTATGAACAACTTCATTATGATTGCCTGGTCCTTACCCACTCCAACCAGCTTGTCACAGTACGATCTTAAATGAGCGCGAGGATTTTCCTTTCCATCAAATAAGTCAAATTTTGGCACCTTATATCCGATAGGCAACTGAACATCGGGATGCATGCAGAGATCTTCGTACTCGAGTCCTTCATGCCCCTTGCTGGTTTGGATGTTTTTGAATGCTTCTTTGAGGCTATGAATTTCTCTTGCCATACTTTCATCGGTTCTGATCCTTGCTTGCCTTTCCATCTCTTCATATTGGTCTATTTCCTGAGGAGGTATATTTGGTATGGTAGAAGTAGAAGGTTGGGCTTCCATTGCATATACTGGTGGCACATACTGCTTGTTAGCGATGTGTGCCATCGGTATTTGTTGGGTTGCCTGGTAATTTTGTGTGGGAGGGATATTTTGGACGAGTGGGGTAGTTTGGATAAGTGGAGCTTGAGGCGCATATGGAGTTGTGAAGGATACTGGGTCATTTTGTAGCGGACTTTGTTGTAGATTGGCCTGTGGGTTGATAGGATGCGGATTAGTGCGTTGCGGGCTGGCGAGTTGAGGATTGGTTTTGCTTAGTAAGGGATTTCGGGGAAGGTTCTGGGAAATGGCGGTTCAGGAGATGGAAAGGTTTGTGGTGCAGTCGCGCTCGTCCCTTGTTCAAGGAGTGGAGTATTGAGGCTGATGGAAAGATTGGTAAGATTTCGGAGCCGCTCGATCTCAGTCTGCATGGTTGCCATTTGCTGCAACACTTGGGCGAGGTATTCATCCTGGACGGTAGTATTTCTCCTTTCTGATGTCTCTGGTTCACCTCCCGGAAGAGCGACAAGTCCCAGGCTAGTTTGTTCGGATGCTCCTGAATCAGTCATTTTGTTGGATGATTGCGTCTTTGATCTCGTGAAGTAAGGGTGTTCCGCCAGTTTCAGTCAACACGAATCAACTTTTGGGGGAATAAATCAGGCAAAAACAAACCTTTTAAAAAATGAAGCAAACTAAGTTAGTACGAGATGAGTAATTATTGCTTTAAATAACATGTACCGAGTGTGAAGCAGTAAACAAATAGCAAGCAGATTGTAGGGAAATTAAATGCGCGTCCTAATATGCATGGGACCTCTCTTATGCCAGAGGTGGACCTAAACGCCAAATACGCAAAAATTATGATAGATTGACCCAAGCCATCAAATTGAAATGCTTTTGTTGGGAACAAAGTTAAAGGGTGAAATTTACTGTAATAATAGCGCATACAATAACAGGGCTGATAACCTATTATGACTAAGCTAAAATCTCGTTCGTGATTACATAGATGAAGATGGAGCCATAACACTACTAGGTCCGACTCCTGCGTCTTCTAAATATTGCACTATGTCCTGCATTTGAGACTACATCTCAGGAGTAATAACTGTGTTTTTAGCCGACAAGTCCTTATCCAGATCGTTGTGCCCACATCCTCGAAACCTTGTTCTCCTTCGGGGCTAAGATCCGAGTTGTCGTGATCTTCTCGAAGCCATGCGTAATATTCAGGAGTATTCCCTGCTTGTCCATCTCCAATGTCTATTCTATCCACACTGTTCCATTCATAGAGAATTTGTCTGGCTCTTGGGACCATGAAATTCGATCCGAATTGAATTTCTGAAACTCTCATATTTGCGTGGAGAGGGATTATCTGCTTTTGACCGAACTGTCGGAGTACGCGTAATGGCGCATATGGCTGGAGTCCTTTCAACCCGATGAGCTCGATGTAGTAAAGCCTTCTGCATCTCATATAGGCTTTCTTGGTGTTTGGGAGCAATGGGTATTTCCATTGAATCTGATCACTAATGCGGGATGCTAGAAACTCATACCAATCCTTGGTGCCGACTGGTGACACAAAATATTTCGTCCTGTCGTAAAAGCTGGCGGTCTTGTTTGACTCACTGAAGCAAATGTCTGTCATGTTCGAACGCTGATAAAAATGCTCTATGGCCCACATCTGTAGGATAAGGTTGCAACCTTTAAAGAAATTTGTTTTGCTTCTTTTACATTTTCCGAGAACCCGAAGTATTTCTGCTAGTATCATAGGGACCAAAGTGAGCTGCGCACCGTCAACTCCCTCAAAAATTGCTCGAGCCACAGAACATATGCAAGTACTTATTTTCCCGTGCTCAAGTGGGAACACTAAAATACCTAGTAAAGCGACAACAAATGCAATAGGGCGCCTGGATTGCCAATGGTCAGGAGTGCAAGAGAATTCTTTTCTAAATGACTTGTAACCATCTCGACGACCATATCTCTCATAAAGGTATTCTAGGGAAACCCAGTTATTTTCAAAGCATTGGAGTTTTTTGGTGTTCTTTAACCCCAAATAGCGCAGGAATTTCTTTCCGGACTGACCGTGAGGGATGATTTGACCTCTGTCTTGATAAATCAAGTTGGTGAAATAATTGATTTCTTCCAAAGTGGGAGTGAGCTCAAAATCTTTGAATTTGAAGACAACCCGGTCTGAATCCCAAAAATGGATTAATGCTCTGACCAAATGTGGATCGGGAGAGATGTCAAACAGTGAAATGAGGCATCCCAACTTCCTCCTAATCGCCATTTGGCTGCCAAGGTCAAAATTCTCCCACCATATTCTCATCTTACTCGGAGTGCTACTCACCATCCTAACTTCAGAGATTTGCAGAACTTGATCCATCCTAAAAATAGTAAAAGAAAGAAAGTATAATTTTCCCAATTTTGATATTTCAATGATTAGGCTTGGATCAGTCTATCATTATCATGCTACACATAATATGATGATATGGTCGTTGGGTTGTAGGACCCGTTGACAATTTTGGTGGATTTCTTAAATGTGGAGTCGATGCCAAGGATCGACCCACCTAAGGTGTATGCATGCATGACTTAAGATAAAGGGTGGTATAGCTCTATCCTAAAATTTTTAAGATTTGGCTGACTAGACTCAAGGTTCTAGAGCGGACTGCTCGAGTGAGAAGGCTACGCGGCCAACCGGATGGTCCGGACGCTCCGCGCATATACCAACTCTCCTAAAAATTTGGTAATTTAAAAGAAATTTGCGGGTGCGCAAAACACACCTCGCGTGTAATGTGTGATAGTGTCGATTTTCCATAATGGAAGAAATATGAGCGGAATGCCAATTTAAGGAAAGCAGTAAGAGAATATAACAATTAAAGCAGTTATGCAAAATTTACAATGGAAACAAATCAAAGCATTAAATCAAATAAAGAGCAAAAATAAAGCGTAGTAATAAGTAACCTGGGTTTGCTATGGTTAAGAACCTGAAAGTGTTCCCAGTGGAGTCGCCATGCTGTCGCGCCCTTTTTCGACCCCACACGGGTCAAAGCGGAGCACAACGTGTTCGGTGATTCCTGGGTATGATTAAGGAGCTGTCACCTAATTATTCTACGGTGAATTAGGCTACCTACATATTAAATAAATGCTGCAAAATAACTCCAATTTTAATGGTCTATGAAGCTAATGAGATTCTAGGTAAGGGTTCTTTATTATCCTAAAGGGAAGGGGTTAGGCATCCTTTAAGATCCGCTAACTTGCGATTATCCGATCAAACTCAGGTTAATATTATACTAAGGAAAATGCATGTTTAAAGTATAAAGTTAAAAAGATGTTTGCAAATGATTAATGAAAAGGATGCATTTGTATAAGTATGCATTGGCATGGTATAAAATAAAAATACATGTAAAGTTTGAAAAAGTATGCATTTGTGACAATAATAAGGAAGAAAGCAAATTATTTATAATGCCACAGAAGTATTTTCTTGGAAATCACTTTTGAGTTGCAAAAAAAAAAGGGATAGACTTTTGTATAATTAATAATGCGAATAAAAGATGACCAAAGTTGTTTTGAAAATCTTGAATATGCACGACGAGCCTAAAATAAATGAACTAGCGAAGGATTTCTATTTTTTTGCACTAACCGAACCTACAAATGAATAAACTAGCGACGAGTTTTAAACTACCCTATTAATTATCCATTCATGGCCTAATTATTCTAAATATCCTAACAATCACACAAGCATTAAATAATTATTACATACCCAAATAAAAATAACAAAATTAAAGAATAACAATGCAAGGGAACTAAAGCGGATGCCGATGTCATCTCGCCCTATTTGTTTTGAAATCCTGAGTTTGGAGAATGCAAGAGTGCGAATGCGGGTCTTCATTTGACAATGCTCATGATGAGTCTCATAACGAAACTCTTCGTAGCTCCCGATGCATTTCATGTAAACAAAAGAAAAGAAACTGATTAGGAGACGGAACATGGAAATATATATATATATATATATATATAAAACGCAAATAAATAATTCATAAAAAGTAATATGTTATTGAGCCTCGGGATGCAAACAGTATGCAGGAGAGTATAAAACGAGCCAAAAATAGAATTTCAGACCAAAAATAAATTGGCTCGGATGCGCGATGGGCCCAATTAACACGCAGAAATAGAAAGCAGACCCAAACATATAATTTCCAGATATATATAAAAAAACTATTGGCCCAGATGCACAATGGGCCCAATTAACACATATTCATAAATATACAAACCCACATTTGATATCCACTTAAGCATATGAGGGTAGGTATACATGATATATTCAGAATATAACTGATATACTTAAGGGTATACGCAAATATACAGTTCTTGTATACACTTAGTGTATACTGAATCTGTATACTTTGTATAATTTAGGGTATATCATGTCATAGTTTCAACAAAGCAAATAAAGAATATGAGAAGATAAGCCAATATGAGCAGATTCATACCATAAAATGCTAAGTAGATACCATCACACAAGACACACTTAACATGTATAGAAATGACACACTTAACATATATATCTAGCATGCTGCAAAGGTTATCTAAATCGAACAGAATCCGGACAAGAAAATTTACATGCATTCAGCAGATGTCAAAACAAAGCCCAAGTCCACTCACTTTTATGCATAGGGAGGCAGAGCTAGATTCCTCTCTAATTAAATGAGAACTACAGACATTCTTAGACTTAGACCTAAACTATTGAAAGGAAACAATAGATATACTATATGCTTACCTTTTCCCAAAATTCGAGTGAAATGCGTCATAATAAGGATACATGATAAACTGGCCGAAATAGAATTTTAAAGTCTTTAAGCATGATCTTAGACAAAGCTAGCTATGTGATATCAAACATATAAAAATAATGCATAACCACATATTCCTATTTCACTAGTATATACTATGGCCATTCATACACAAGCTTCACTTAAACAAACACACAATTTAGGTTGATATTTGTTGCGAATGTAACCAAAATTAAGCGTAATTTCAAGAAACAAATAAGTAGGAAAATATGAGCAGGAAAAACTGAAACCGAATCACATTACAAGTATCTCATCCAAATCAAACTCATAACAAGTATACAGTTAAACTCTTAAACTCAAAGATGAAAACTTTAAACATAAGACATAATTTAGGCTGATATTTATTGCAAATGTAGCTCAAATTAAGCATGATTTTCAGAAACCAATACCCATAAAAGATAAGTAGTAAAACTGAAACTTGGATCACATTACAAGTGTCTCATCCGAAACAAACATATCATTAAACCCTCAAAGATAGAAAATTTTAACATAACACACTTAACCAATTGTCATATTTTTTAGAAGCCAGTTGATAATAATATTCTAACATACATATACACATATCAAATAGCTTAACAAACCATATCCTATGGAACATGAATCTAGCAGTTCACAACCAAATATGTCCAAAACCTTCACATTAACTAAATAGATTAAACCAAACCATTTTTTAAACATTAATAATAATTATGGCAACATAATGACTTCAACACCACATAGTTAATATAAACATACAGAATAATATAGAAAGATAAGGGAAAGGAGATGTATTTACGGACCTTCTCCGGGCAGCGAACCGAGGCGTCGTTTCTAATCGTCAATCCGCTCGGAGAAATTATTTTAGAATGCCGATTTTCTGATTTAGAACTCTGATTTTTGGATTTCATAAATTCTGATTTTAGACTGCTGATTTTATGATTTTGGACCCGACCCGGAAGTGACCCGACCCGAAAGTGAAAAAAACAGTGGGAAAATAGCAAAAAATTCCAGATTCTTCAACACCAAAAACCAATAATTTCGACCTATATTTCGGAATTTTTAAGTTGAAGAACACATGCAAGAACAAATACTCTTAAACAGATTTCGGATTTTTGAAATTCGGAATCTTCCGAATAGTGAAGAACAACACAAACAAAATACAATGCAAACCTTTAGGAAGATTTCAGATTCTTAAACTTAAATTTTCAGAACTAAAAATGACCCGAAAACCCTCCGATCCGCCGCCTAAAACAGTGAGCAAAGGGGGGGGGGGTTTATAGGTACTCACCCCAACGTTCACCCCCCATACCCCTTACAAAAAATAATTCGAATTTCAAAATAAAGGGGGAGACAAAATCTGATTTTTGGGGCGAATTCTTGGGGCCTGTGTTGCGGAGAGGTGATGGGGTAGATTGGTGGTGTCAGGCGCCGGTGTCAGCGATTGGTGGTGTCAGGCATAGGGTGCGGTGACGTGGAGGGGTACAAGTGTAGAGGTGTGCGGCCGATTGGGGGTAGGGGCGTAGGGGTGCGACGCTTTTTTTGCTTTTGTTTTTTTTTAGGTTTTTCTGAAATGGGGTAAGGGGGATGGATTAAAAGGTAAGAGGGATGGGTCGGGTAGGTTGGGTCGACGAGTTGGGCTTGGTTGAGTGTTGGGGAGTTGGGCTTGTGGCTTGGTTGGGCTTTGGTGGGTTTGGGTGAATGAAGGAATGGGTTGTTGGGCTCGGTTTGGGCTGGCGGTTGGTGGGATTAGAATTTGGTTAGTAGAGTGTTTTAGTTTTGTGGGTTGGGGAAATAAACGAATGGGTTGTTGGGCCTTGGGCGAAAAAATGGGTTTTGGGTGAAATTAGTTTGGGTAGAAATTGTTTTGGGTTGGGAAATGAAATGGGTTATGGATTAAAAAAAATAAAAGGGGTTTAATATTAAAAGCTTTGAAATAAAAATGTAAAATTATTTAGAATATAGTATAAGATGCGATAATGATAAAACATAATATTTGTGAAATAAAAAAAAAGGATGTCGTTTTGTTAAAAATAAAATAATATAGAATATTACAATAGAAATTATGATCATGATTTAAAAAGACAAATGGTTGTAGATAAAAAAATACGAATAATAATAGTAGTAATAATATAGTAATATTGAGAATAATAATATATGTGTATATATATGCCTACATGTATATGTATAAAAAATATTTTGAGAAGTGTCAAAAATATCCAAAATTGCAAATAAATCAAAAAGGATGGGAAAAATTTGGTGTCAACAGCAATAATAGCCAACACCATGACTAAGGACTCTTTGAGCACCGCGTTTGGTATACCTATGAAAGAAATGGTTAAACATCTCAAGCCCCTCTATGTGAAGGCTTACATCAACGGCAAAACCATTAGCCGAGTATTCATCGACAATGGGGCTGTGCTGAATGTGATGCCGCTGCTTACTTTGAAAAGCCTCAACAAAACCAGAGAAGATCTCATCCCAACTAACATGAAAATGGCTAGCTTTATGGGAGAGGCTTCTGAAGTTTTGGGGATTCTAGTAGCAGAAATCACTGTAGGTCCTAAGACGGTCAGGTCTGTTTTCTTTATAATAGATGGCAAGCCGTTCTACACCATTATGCTGGGTAGGGAATGGATTCATAACAGCCGATGTCTTCCTTCTACCATGCATCAAAAGTTTATCTTTTGGGAAGGAGACAATAGAGAAATAGTCCAAGCGGATGATAACCCGTTCCAGTCAGGGGTTTAGAACTTAGAGGCTATCCTATATTCACCCTATGTGGCTCCCATAGCCGTCACGGAGCAATATAAAGAAGTATCTTGGGAATCCTGTAATATTACCTCACGAGGGTTTGAAATAAAATAATTAGCTGAACCACGACTTACCTCGGAGGATTTAAATGGTTGAGGAAACCTAAGTTATACGTGACCTGTGGCATTGGCTGACCACCTTAAGCTCTGAGGTAAGGATAGCTGAGGCATCGCAGATGGGGAACCACGACGTCGAACCAACGCTTGCGGCCGACGAAGTTGAGCTGCCGATGGAACTTGAATCGCTCATAAGAAGGACTATGCCTAGTTTTGAGTCTCAAGATCCTTTGGATGACATCAACTTAGGAACTGAAGAAATCCATCGGCTAACACATATTAGTGGTCTGCTAAAGGAAGAAGACAAATAAGGCATAATGGCCCTTCTTCTGCAGTATAAAAACTGCTTCGCATGGGTTATCATGAGATGCCTGGGCTGACACGTACTTTGGTAGAATATATATTGCCAATCAAGGAGGGTTTCAAACCCCAAAAATAGCTGCCCAGAAGGTACCACCCTCAGCTGATACCTCAAATCAAAGACGAGATTGAATGACTGCTGAAAGTCAGCTTTATCAGAACGACTAAGTATGTGGATTGGTTGGCAAACGTCGTACCAGTCAAGAAGAAGAATGGCAAAGTTCAGGTATGTATTAATTACATGAACCTAAATCTAGCCACTCCTAAAGATGAGTATGTCATGCCAATAGCCGACATGCTAGTCGACTCAGCAGCCGTTAATGGTGTATTGACCTTCATGGATGGATACTCTGGCTATAATCAGATATATGTAGCTGAGGACGACATTCACAAAACTGCCTTCAGATGTCCAGGAGCGTTGGGCATTTACAAGTGGGTAGTTATGCCGTTTGGTCTGAAGAACACTGGCACTACTTATCAAAGGGCAATGAACACCATCTTCCATGACTTGATCGGCAAAACTATGGATGTCTACATCGATGATGTAGTAGTGAAGTCTAAAGACTTCAAGGATCATTTAGCCAATCTTGAACAAGCATTAAAAAGAATGAAGATTCATAATCTCAAAATGAATCCAGCCAAGTGCATGTTCGGAGTATCGACTGGTAACTTCCTTGGATTTTTGGTACACAAGAAATACATCAAGATAAACTGTAACAAAGTCAAGGCAATAATGGGATCCGCACCACCTAAGACAAAGAAGGAGTTACAAAGCTTATTGGGAAAAATCAATTTCTTAAGGAGGTTCATATCTAACTCGGTTGGCAAGATGAAGGCTTTCTCACCTTTGCCCAGACTTAAAGACTCAGAAGAGCTAGTATGAGGTCCGAAATAACAAGAGGTCTTTGATCAAATTAAGAAGGCCTTAGCTACTCCCCCCGTATTGGTGCCTCCCGTGTCGGGAAAACCGTTGAAAATGTATATTTCGGCTGCTGAATTATCTATCGGCTGCTTGCTAGCACAGGAGGCCGATGATGGAACTAAAAGAGCAATTTATTATCTTAGTCGAATGCTCAACGACGCTGAAACTAGATATATCCTTTGGATAAGCTTTGTCTGTCTTTGTTCTATGCTTGCACAAAACTAGAGTATTATCTAATGCCTCACATTATATATGTTTTGTGCAAAGTTGATATCGTCTAATACTTATTGAATAGACATGTTTTTCAAGGATAATTAATGAAGTGGGCAATCAAGCTCACTTCATTCTCTCTCGAGTATAAGCCATTCAGGGCCGTCAAAGGCCAGGCGGTAGCCGATTTCTTGACGGACCACCCATGTGTAGATGTGGAAGACCTATGCGCCCCTTCTACCGCATATATGGACGTCGTCCCTTGGACGCTGACTTTTGATGGGTCAAGAACCCAGAAAGGAGTCAGAGCCGGGATAACGATAACCGATCCTAGAGATGAAACATGGAGGTTCTCTTATCAGTTATATTCTGACTTGACAAATAACCAAGCCGAATATGATGCTTCATCATAGGACTCAAACTCGTAGTCTCTATGAAAGCAAAATACATCAATATTCATGGAGACTCTCAGTTGGTTATTAAGCAGCTGACCCAGGAATATGACTACAAGGATCCGAATTTGTTGGCCCGTTACGAAATGGCTAGCAGGTTACTTAGTAGGTTCGCATCATCTACATTAAGTCATGTTCCCAAAGGCATGAATGTTGAGGCTAACGACTTAGCGCAAGAAGCTTATGGCTTTAGAAAGTCTTTACTCACTTTAGAGTATGACGAACTGCCAACCGAATTGATAGCCGTTGATCAAATAGACTCATGGAGGCAATTACTAATTGACTACCTAAAGGACCCCTCCAATTGCAAATACCTCAAGGTCAAAAGAAGAGCCTTGAAATATGTGCTCATTGATGATGACCTCTATAAAAGGAGCATGAATGGGGTACTACTCAAGTGCACTACCAAAGCAGAGGCCTTGGAGTTCATGGGAGAGGTCCATGAAGGAGTGTGTGGATCACACAGAGCGGGGCCAGTGATGAAGTGGCTGATCTACCGCCATGGCTATTATTGGCCTACCATCACAACTGACTGCTTCCAGTATGCAAAAGGATACGAAGAATGTCAGAGACATGGACCAATCCAACTGGTACCATCCGAACTGCTGCACCCAGTCGTAAAACCTTGGCCCTTCAGATTATGGGCTATGGACCTCATCGACAAGATTCACCCACAATCGGCTAAAGGCCATAATTTTATTATTGTGGCTACCGATTACTTCACTAAATGGGTGGAGGCTCAGCCGATGAAAATGGTTCATCAGACAGATGTCATTCAGTTTATCCAACACCAGATCATATATAGATATGGTATCCCTGAGATAATTACAACTGATCAAGGGACGACATTCACTGGTTCTAAAGTGACCACCTTTGCTGAGAAATTTGGGATCAAAATGATCACATATTCACCTTATTACGCACAGGCGAATGGGCAAGCCGAGGCAGCTAACAAACTTATTGTGGATTCAATTTGTAAGAACGTGGAGAATAAACCAGGAATGTGGCATCTCACTCTGGATGAGGCCGTTTGGACGATCATGAATTCTAAATCTATAGCTACGGGACGACACCTTATCGGCTAACCTATGGCCAAGATGCAGTGTTGCCGTTGGAAATTAATGTTAAATCATTACGGGTGGCCAAGCAGAAGTCTCTAAGTTTAGAAGAGTATCAACATGCCATGCTAATGGAGTTAGATGTTAGGTAGATTTTAGTACTATTTTAGAGTGTATTTTAGGGAGTCTTGTGTTTGTCTTTTAGTTATCTTGTGAAGTATTATGCGTATTGTTTTGAGTTTTCAGGTTTTAAGCGATTCAGAAAGGAATAAGGTAAATCCAAAGGGAATAGGCGGTTATTGAGGACAGAAATGCATAACTGGTCACAAGAAATAAGTCAAAGAAGCCCTAGGGAGTTCGGACATCAGTTTAAACAAATTCTGGACAAAGAACGTTGAGGCGCAGCAGAGCAGGAAGATGGAGCCACAACGCCACTTCACCCGAGAGCCGAGTCGGTTTCTGCCAAAGTAGAGCCGCGGTACCAACGATGTCCATGCAGCGAAAAAACCCTAAATTTAACAAAGGCAAAAATGTTCATTCAGGGGTTTTTCGGGATATATGCTGGGGGAGGCGAATTTTAGAGGGAATCACATTGGTGGAAGGAACAAGAGAGCAAGAAGCAATTAGAGACATCAATTGTTCAAATTCTTTTTCTTTTCTTTACTTTAATTCAGTTTGTGTTGGATAGTAAGTTAATTAGTTATCTTAGCATGTCTATGAGCTAATTACTTTTATTAGGGTTTTTCCATTGAAACTCTGTTATGATTTAATGCACTGCTAGTGTTTCTTCTTCATCTATTAAGATCTCTTCAACTTGTGCTTATTGAATGAGAATTAATTGGCCATTAGTTTTCACTACCTATATGATTTTAAATCAAGCTATGAAAAGTGAGATTTGAATAAGCTATAGTTGATTAGACGCGGGTTTAATCTGGAACGAGAGTATCACGATGGCCTGTGTAGCTTAACAGTGGTTCGTCAACAGTGAACAGAACATCTCTGAAAAAAGATAAATATTTTAGGTTATTGATCTTAATCCTCCTATGTAATTGAATTTATCATAGAAATATAGAAAATTCTCACTTAGGTTGAGTTTTTTATGTCCTAACCGGAATATAGAACATCTCAGTTAACCTGCTATCTTAATAAGAAGAAGAATCGCTAGTCTTGCATTAATGAATGATAGAGTGGATTGTTGATGAGATTGAAAACCCTAATTTCCTTCATTACTGAATTAAACTTCGTGTGTTTTCACTGCTATTCTATTCCCGCAATCTATATTAGTTTGTTAATTATTTAGTTTAGAAATCACCACTTATATTCGTTTGCCAAATAAACTAAAGATTAGTTAATTGGTAATTGATAAATCAGTCTCTGTGGACTATACTCGGTCTTACCAAAATTATTACAAATTGCGATACGTACATTTGCGTAGCATCTAGAAATACCGCAATATTAGACCATCTAGATGAAGATCGACTGATGTCCCTAGAGAAAATTGAAGCCGGTAAACGTAAAATGGCTAAAGCATACAACAAACATGTTAAGCCTAAGAGGTTTGCCGAAGGAGACTTAGTTTGGAAAACCGTTTTGCCGATTGGGATGAAAGATCGTAAATTTAACAAATGGTCACCAAATTGGAAAGGACCTTTCGTAGTAAGCCAACGGATCGCCGGCAATGCATATCGACTAATAAACATGCATGATGAAGAAATGGACATGAATGTACTATCCTTCGATTTGGGGCATGCATAAATAAACGAAAGCCACAGACTAGCTGCCTGGTCACACAAAATAAGCTAATTCCCTCCGACGGGAGATGTATGGCTAAATGAGAGACACAGACCGGCTGCCTGGTCACAAAATATAATGTCACTTCTTTCACACGCCTGTGTCGTAAGGTTGGTCACACTGCTCAGGCGAAGGAACGCCATCCCAAGTGGTCAAAATAATGGCCCATCAAATCTGTGGGGTTTACTCTAAATTAACTCAAGAGTGCCGAGAGCAATGCTGAAGTTAAATGGTGGGATATGGATTCCCACATCCAAGTAAACCAAGCATAAAAATAGAGGCGCCGCACATACCCGAGCCCGGCATTACATCTAAAATTAAATCTCGACGGTGCGGGGGCATCAAAAGGACCCAAGTGCCTTCATTCGGCTTCAGTGACCGACTTCACTCGGTCCTTAGTCGGCCAAGTATGAAGGTTAGCCGAACAGCGGCCGCCGGTGAACTAGTCACAAGTAGAAAGAAAGATATGATTTATCGGGCTGAGGTATTGCAACAAGAGAGAATTACCTCATTCCGGTCCATTGTACGGAGTCAGAACCAGCTGGCCACAATAAAGGCCAAGGCAGGGGTCAGGTCACTATCGGTCAGAATAATTTTCCTGATCTCAGAGATAGAACAGATGAAGCCATGGTTTCCGACTAAGAAAAGGGCCAAAGAGTAAGTGAGAAACATATGGGGAGGGATACTTTTCCTTAAATAACCTTTAGAGGCGCGGCTGAGATTAATTTATCATTTTCAAAAGCATGGCCGAAAATCATCAGAGCCAATTCGTAGTAATGGATACGCCTCGGTTAAAAGGGGAAACACGTCAGAAGAAGTAATCATCATTGCATGCGCTGGAGACGAGATGATTGAAGTGACATGTGCGGCTGTCAGACTGAAACGATGGCTACTTCCGGATATATCAACTCAACACACACTCGAGTGAATGTAGGGAGCAATTGTTAACACTCAAAAATAATTTAAGTGTTTAGCCGAATTCAGTGATAGGACTATCCCTGAGCCGAATTTACTCCTAGCCCTCAACTACAAGAACTCCATCGGCTACTAAGGCATCTTAGCCGAGTTGTCAGTTAGAGGTACGACTGGAACTCACTCAGATGCAGACGCCTCAACGACCAACTCAAAAGGGTTGCCAGACTCCTATAAGCGATAAAGGCCAACGACAGCTAAAAGAAAGGGTCATTATCCGAACAAGAGGAGTAGAGGGCGAGAAAATCGGCACCAAGTCCTCCATAGTCAGCCATTGAACCTAGTGGGTTACTTGATGGCTGACATGGAATGGGGCACGTTTGTACAGTTTATTTTTCCTTTTTTGTACTATAAATAGGATTATTCTTTGTACATAACGACACAATCAATCAAACAAACCAAAATTTATCTATCTTTTTATCCTTTACTTTCCTTTACTTTCCTTTACTTTACTTTCATTTCCTTTCCTTTACTCGACTGTATTCATGTTTCTTACCTCTTAGTTTACTTACAACCACCGTCCTAACGCTTTCTGGAGTAGTTGGGGAACCCATTGCTGGAGATTAGAGTTCCGTCTCCGGCCCAAATCGCTTAAGTTAAGGAATTAATTTATCTCCCGATTTCATCAGCCGATACAACGGCAGATAGCAGAATTGGGCCGAGAACATAAAGTATGTGAATTTTAACGTGAACCTAAGTTTTTCAATAATAATACTAATAATGCTATAAAATAATAAAACTAGAACCAAACTAGAACAAGAATATTGTGGAGAAAGGGAGGAGAATTCTTTATTTCTCTTGAGGGATAAAATACAATGAGGGGAACATCTCTATTTATAGGAGAGAATTGACTTGGTCCCAAAGTTATTGTCCCTAATATTTCTCCTAAAGATAGACATCCACAATATATGATATTATCCATAACACTCCCCCTTGGATGTCTATTTTGATAGATAATATGCCTCATTAAAACCTTACTAGAAAAAACCCGATGGAAAAAAATTCTAGTAAAGAAAAAATAGTACACATTTCTAATAATACATATTTTGGTTGCCTCATTAAAACCTTACAAGGAAAACCCAGTGGGACAAAACCTTATACGAAAAAAGAGTACAACATGTATTAACTCCCCGTGATGAGAACTTCAGTCCAAATGCTTGAGTCTTCGCATTCCAATCTTGTGCACCATCTTCTCGAAAGTTGCAGTTGGTAGACACTTAATGAATAAATCGGTCATATTATCACTTGAACGAATCTGTTGCACGTTGATATCACCATTCTTTTGGAGCTCGTGTGTGAAGAACAACTTTGGAGAAATGTGATTTGTCATATCTCCTTTTATGAATCCTCCCTTCAATTGAGCAATGCATGTTGCATTATCTTCATATAAGGTTGTGGGTAATTCAAACCACATTTACTTCCAAGCGATTCAAATAGTCATAAAATCAATTGGATTTATTGATATTTCTTCATTTTCTTAAGTTTGCGGCTCATTGATTTCTTCAAGAATATCAAGATTGATCAAATCTTGCATTTCTTTATGAGATTCTATCTTAGTGTCATCTTGACCATTTATTTTTCTTTTTTTAGGATTCCGATCCTTAGAACTCAATTGTCTATCACGCTTCAGGCGTGCTTTTGGACTTATTTTCTATGATACTAGTAGATGGTCCTACAGGGACATCAATCCGAATTGGGACATTCTCTGCAGGGATATGTGATTCAGTAATTCTTTTCAAATCTGTAAACGCGTCTGGCATTTAATTTGCTATTTTCTGCAAGTGAATAATTTTTTGGACCTCTTGCTCACTAATAGAAGCACGTAGATCAAGATGAGACGATGATGAATTTTTCTACAAAATTTCCCTTATTATTTCATTATTCTCTCCCCCTAATTTTGGAAAAAATCTCTCATCAAATCGATAATATGCAATTGATCGTATTTCAGTATCTCCGTACAATGAAGAAATTATATCATGCTCATAGTTATAGCAAGATAAATAAATGCATAAATTGAATAAATATATGGTACTTCTACCAATATAATTTTCTCATTTCAACTTCTTTTAACATATAGTCTACTGCTTTTCGAAAACTCTTCAAAATCTCCAATCACATTCAAGCCAGCAACTTGCACAACCTTATGAAAGATTTTGAATATTATAAAGGGAAGAGGTGAAACATAGTCATATTTGTGCCCTTCAGCAATAAATATTTATTAAGGTGATTCAGTTCATCAACCTTAGCTCATTTAATTCATTTATGGATTACAAACAAGTTTTTCAATAACTTGTATATGCTTCAGGCATTTTGAATCCTTCAAAAAAAAATTCATATAAATTTTGTCACGTAAGCCATATAGGCTGAGACAATTTTCATTTACATGACATCTTCTAATGTCAGGACTACAGATCTAGTAAATTTACACTTACCAAGATACATCTACTTGATTATTATTTCTACATCAGCATGCTTTAAGAGACGTAGAATTTAGATCCTCACAATATTATACAATATTGTGTACTATATTGTATCAAATATATCGTCGACGAGATATCATTTTGTATCGGTTTGCAATTAGACACAACTTACTAAGATCTTATCACTTCATTATTTTTTCAGGTACCTGAACCTCGTACGAGGTTTTATGAAGTGTTATGTCGTAGGCTCTTCAAGAGCACATTGCCTCCTCCTTATTATGATCATTTGCTCCTCTCCTTTTCAAGGATTATTGCTTTTGAAACTGATTTGTCTACCATGCTTCACGCATGTTATAAACCCTGTCCTTTAGGGACATTTAGGAGCATCTTGAAGCTGAAATATGGAATAGTTGATTCAGCAAATGATTCTAGCATTTGACTTGAATTATCGTTTGAACGAGGATCATACTGATGATAATTCACAATATATTTCTTAGATGTTTATTCTCTCTACCCTTATGTTAGAAAAAACTAACATACATTTTCACATTCTTTGGGAAATCCATCTGTGTGCATCGTGGTAGATTCATGAATCATATACCGCACATCAAAATTATTATATAAAAATATTTGGTTCCTGACCTTGAGCCAATTATGAGGGGGGACTTTATCATAATTTATTAGTCTGAAGCATACAAGTGATGTTGTATTTAATATATCATATTTCAGATCAACACGTGAAACTTTGTTCTCATTCGCAATGGTTTAGCTATTTTTCAGAGGCATTCAACGCTAAATCGGATTGAATATAAACCGGCATTAACAAGATGAATTATCTTGATTACATAATCTGAAGATTGTGCTCTCAACTCAATTATTTTGAGCAAGCAACTTTGTAAATGTCAAACTACAGGTTGACAATAAATGCATATGTGATCGTCTTATCGATGCATCTATTTAAGACATCACATAACATGTGAACATGCCCTTATTCACCTTTTATATTTTTCATAATTTAGGAAATTCAATTCCAACATTAGTCGGTATAATCAACTTATCATGAGAACAAGCAAATTAATTATGGAAGAATCTTCTAGTTCTTCAATATATTCAGAATACAAACTTAGCACATCAGATTTAAATCAGGACAACCAAAATTATCACGTCAATTGATAAAATTATTTGTACTAGTAAACTTCATGTTTACCATGTCATGTGCTATTTGTTATAGTAAACTTCTGGTTTACTATAATATGAATTCTATTTTGTACAATAAACTTCTGGTCTATCGTGACATGTGATTTCATCATGCTTATATTTGTGCAATACAAATTGGAGAATAAAGAGGGTAACATTTCAAATACATATTTCTTACCCATTATGATTTTGTAGATATTTAGTCATCAAATCATTTATAGCTTCAATATGATAGCCATTTACTTTAGTAAACTTTGGGTTTACTATAACTTGTGCTTCGATCATAACAACTTTGTATATTACAATCTAGAACGAATGACATAATAGTATATAAGCTCTTCAGGAGCATTTAATCTATTCTCCATAATCACATATTGATTGGATACTACTAATGACATGATCTTCTTGATAAATAGTTAGCTCTTCTAGAGCCTTTAATTGGTTTTGTACTATCAAATATTTCTTAGCCACTGTTGGTGTCATGAAGAAAATTTAATTAGACACTTCTGATGTCATGAAAGGAAACAGTAAACAAATGAATATTTAGAAATAATAAATGCATAATTCAATTCTAATCCAAACTTGCTTTGAAAGTTATTCATATCTTATTCATATATTCAAATGAAGTGACATGCACAAAATAAAATAAGTAGATTATCAGAAAATACAAAGTGAAGACTAAATATATAACAAAATGTGTCATATATTTAAAACTGATAAGTTTGTACAAGTCCTATTAAAATATAACAACTCTCTGTATCCATCTTAAAGAAATTTTGACATGTCAAGATAAGTCCTATTAGGATACAACAATTTACTTATATGATCAATATAATAATTTAGTAATTTAATAATTCAGTAATATATTTCAATGGCTATCCATAAATATTTCCTTATATCTGAAAAACAAAAAAATGACTCAAACTAATAATTATTGTCAAAAGGGTTGTTGTAGTTGTAATCAATTGTCATAATCATAATCAATTGTTCAGTAATTTTAATCTACTAAGAAGTACATTATTTCCACAAATATGTTATCACATCATAGATGATAATTAGTCGATACTTTATCACTTAGCAGTACGACATGCATCTTAAAATATTATAACTTCACTATGAACATATATGGTGCTTATCAGATTGAGGTAATAATTATCCAACATAAATATATCGTAGACATAACAATATCTGCTAGAACATCTTAAATGATTTCATGAAAAATAATTTCTATGTGACTAGTCATTCTTTTGAGCATAGATCCTGTGACTATTTCATATGCATCAAGTTATAGCAGTAGCATAAACTTTTGACTTGGTACACACGATTGCCTCTGAGTGAAAAAAGTAAAAGTAAGCATGCCAGATTTTGATAACCAACCAAATCATTGTTAGAACCTACAAAGCTACAAAATTATTCAACAGTAAAGTTCAAAGTTTTACCACTTTTGGAGTAAATTTCATATTTACTACTTCGAGAGTAAACTTCAGAGTTACTACTTCAAGAGTAAATTCCCGAGTCTTACTACTCAATGAGTAGATTTCAAGGTCTTACTATTTCAGGAGTAAACTTAAAATTTCTCTAGTTCGAGAGTAGAGTTCAATATTCTACTACTTCGGGAATAGAGTTCAAAGTTCTATTACTTTGAAGTAAAGTTCCAAGTTCTACTGCTTCGGGAGTAAAGCATAAAATATTTAAAATATTTTTCTCAACTATTCTACCTCTTCTAGATGTGAGTCATGATAACGTCACAACCAAAGGCACGTCCGTATATATAAGCTTTACTTCATATTGTCACATTCACTTCAGAGAATGGATCTGTACTTATAACATTCATCAAAAGTTCTCGCTCTTCAGGAATAGAACATATCTCAACGCGCCTTAAACATATCAAATCGTGATAACTTAAAATTGCTACTTCATGAGCAAATCGAGGCATACATATGATGTAGAGAGTTTTTTCCTAGCACATCCTTAATTGTAGCCACAACAATGCATAGGAAATATTGTCACTTCTGGTGATCATATACTTCTTGCAAACTCTCATTTAGCCATTGAGGAATATAAAATTAATATTTTGATCCCTCTTAATAATATTGTTCTTCATGAACAAATTTGAGACATGGATAATCCAGAATCAATTGGGTTCCTACGGATCAAACGAACCCAACGAATTGTGCTATTAATAGTAAGCTCGTGATAGCCATATACACTCCTTGTGGTTTATATTTATCATATATAAAAGCATATTAAGATAATTTTGAATATTGCATACCTGATTTCGGAGAAATTTCTGCTATATAAAGCACTGTAAAATCTGCGCTTTTGAGAATATAAATTGTAGCACCAAAAGCCCATACATATAATATGATTTGATGTACGTCTAAATTAATAGCAAACACTCCTTGACAGATCCATAAATTCTTAGTAACAAAAAAACATGAATCGATAGATATATTAATACTTACCCAGATATGCATGCTTGTTAGAATAGACTAGCCCTATAGAAAGAAAATATAAAGAAAAACACACCAATAGCAATTCCAAGCACATTTTTTCAGAAGCTTATCATGGATCGTTTGGTATTCTATTGTACTTTATAGAGCAGTACGGGAAGTAATAACTATTACAAATGTTCGAAAGGATAAATAAATGGTCAATCTTCAAAACTGCCGCATGTGTGTTGTGTCTTGAATCTTGATCACCTTGCAAAGCCAATGTTGAGAATCGCACTTAAGTTTGTTGTGTCTTGAATGTTGATATCCTGAAATCAAGAAACAACTAAATCTGGATG
Source organism: Anisodus acutangulus (assembly GCA_029783415.1). Classification (NCBI taxonomy): domain Eukaryota; kingdom Viridiplantae; phylum Streptophyta; class Magnoliopsida; order Solanales; family Solanaceae; genus Anisodus; species Anisodus acutangulus. The sequence continues at coordinate 13,669,133 of CM056502.1, read as the reverse complement.
GTTATAACGTTGTGTGTTGAGTCGAGGATAGCCCTCTATCCTTAAGACAAGATTGCCCCTTATATATGTTTTTACGTTAGCGGGCAATAGTCTCCCAAGATAAAATAACACTTTAATCTCAACACTACAAAGCCAATAGGTTGAGCATGTCGAATAAAACAAATATGACTCGACTTGCTGAAGATATGGAATAGGAAGGAAGAGTTTCTGTCTACTCTTCTCTTTTGTCTCTGTGTATATAGTGTGTCTCTATAGTGTATATCTTGTGTATACGTGAGGGTTTGGTCACTGTTTTTCCGTCGAAAATTGCACTGATTTTCGCTGAATATCACTCACTGTTTTGTGCTATTTTGTATTTTGTTTTTGACTGTTACTTGCTGTTTTTCGTCTCTGTTTGCTGCCTGTTTCTACCTATTTCTTCATCTGTTTTCTGATCACTGAATTGAGCCAAAGAAGGCTCAATATATAACAAGGAGAAGGCTGCCCAACAGCCACAAACAAGGCTGTTAATAGCCATTAGTGAGGGATGTTAATGGCTATTTAGGAGGCAGAATTATGGCTGTTCATGGCCAAGTAATGGGCTATTAATGGAGGAGTTAATCAGATAAGTAATGGCTGATTAATGCCTCAAAAACAGTCCCAACGATAGGCTTCCTGCCTTCCGTCACCTTTCCAAAAACTCTGGGGACCAAACTGTAAATATTGAAACTACAGGGACCAAACTGTACATATGAAAGAATTCTGGTCCAAACTGTATATCTGAAACTTCAGGGATCAAACTGTACATCTGGCAGAGTTCTCTGGTCCAAAAAGATAATATCAAAAAGGCCCACAGCCCACGACCCGTGAACCCGTGAACCCGTGAACCCGTGAACCCGTGAACCCGTGAACCCGTGAACCCGTGAACCCGGAACCGGACGGGACGGGCGGGCGGCGGCGGCGCGCGTGTGGGCTTAGCCTTGAACCCAAGCACATCTAGGTCTTCCCTCCTTTAAACACATGTGATACCCCTTGGGGATCCAAACCCTTTGCCACATTAGAGACTTATATAGAGAGCAATTCTTCCTATTCCCACCGATGTGGTAGATTTGTCCCACACCACATTTCCATGCCTCAAACACCTTACTTCGTGGACCAATATCTCTTTCATTTCTCAACGAATTTTGACGATTCTTGGCCCTACGGTCATCTACTCACTTCGTAGATCATGCATGTGCAAAGTGATAAGGTCTCCAACATGCGAAACACTAGTGTTTAATTCATCAAAGATGGGTGGACGCATCTCCCCGCCAAAGGCAAATTTCCAACAATCCCCTCTATGAAAGAGAGATTGTGGCGCACGCACAAGGTGCCTACATTTCAGCAATCTTTCAGCGAAAAGATATTGCATCAGGAGTGGTAACTTTCGCTTTGAACCTTCCCTAGTTGAAACCATCGGACTTACTTACTGCGCGGTGAACGTGATGTCTTGAACCGTCAGTGTTTAGTGTAAGCCAAGACAATGATATCAACACAATAACTCTTCTTATTCATTTTCCTTCTTATGTTTCTGTCCGTTGTGGCCATGGACACACTTGGATTCTTAAGTGCGTTCATTTGAGGCGGCCATCCTCGCACTTAAATAGGTGATCTCCTATAAGGTATCCTGCTATACCACACTTCTCAAGTGTTAGGAATCATTAAAAGTTTCTCTAACCTTAACCTCAACCATTTGAGGATCTTTTAAAAGGTTTGGAAGCTTAACCTTTACCCACCATGCAGGTAGCACTTTAATGTCTATCGCGGGAACAGCTTTGGATTCATGTTTTCGTACAGAAATCATCATCCGAAGTGATTCTTGCTTCCACCGAAGCGCTCAACTGAGCCTTTTGCCGCTTAGTTTTCCCATTGAACCAAATTCTTGGGATCTCCAATCAGTATGGTTAGGTTTCCACCTCAAAGGTTCGTATTGTTTGGGTTTTAAGCCAATTCCCCTAGACAGGCAGAATATTTGATCTCCGGGTAGTCCCTTAGTTTGTACACAAGGATGTGACACCCGTGATGATCAACTGCCATACGGTCTTATGTCTCCGACAGATCCTGAAGGATATGTCCAGACGCCGTCATCCGTGTCCTTCCTGAAGCCGACCGACTAGCCACAGTGTATAACTGTCGAAGACACGGGTTTCTCCCAATAAGGGACGTCCTCTAAGGAGCCGTGACGTTACTCAACTTCTTTCATGCTTTGTATAAAGCGATAAACTCCGATACCATCATGAATCGGTCGATGCAAGTTTGCTTAGAGGATTTTCCAAGACCCACCACCATACACATTTACTTGTGGCTTTGGTGTTCTTCAGATCTGATGCCCAGTTTGCATCACTGTGTTCTCCCAGAACCGCTGGACATCCAGAATACTATAATCTGTAGATAAGCATTAATTCAGATATCGTCATATCAGATTTAACGCCTTCTACCGATCATGTATTAAAATCATCAGTGAACCTTAGTTCAATCGATATGTTAAATAGGGCGATACCAGGTCGGTTGTAGTGTGTACAATACATTGAACTACACACGACCTGTGCATATCGCTCCTTGTCTATGGGTGCACCATGATTCCAATCAGTTCTATGATTCATATCCATTGGTGGCTTCAACGAGATTGTCAACTCTCGACCAGTCCGTTAGATGTCTTAGAAATCCAATTCCTAAGATGTCATCTGTGATACCCATATCTTTCATATCGAGACTTTGTTTCAATATGAGTTTTACTTTCAGACTGTTGATTCTCCAACTGTTGGCTTTCTAATTTCAGAGTCAATGTTTCTGTGGTCAGATTCATTATTTATGTTTCATCTGAAACTTTCAGGACCAAAATGTAAACATTTCAGGGACCAAGATGAAAGTTCAGGAAGAAGCCCAACAGTCCAGAAAACCAACTCTGATTCTCTTCTTCCAACTCTTCGATTGGGAAGGCTAATTCAACACTCATGCCACGCAAGACTGCAATGGCCCTGGATGTGAAGCTACTCACAGGGGAGCACATCTTACAACCCAAATGTTCTTTTCCCGGAGGAAGATCAACCATTACGCAAGTATGGTTCTATATGATAGAGTTTATTTCTCTCTTTGTAGCTTCTTTCCAAAGCAACGCTTTTGGAGATGACAATTATTTGTTAATTGTCTATAGTTCATTCTTAGCCATACAAGCTAGAAGGACTGGAACAAGTCTTTGTCCCCTTCTTTGCTCCGTCTCGGTTCAACATCTAGAATCCCTGAGTTCTGCAGATCTGGAATATTAAGTTTCGAATAGCCAGCAACTTTCGAGTCCTGTAGATACGGAACGTCTAGTTCCGGACAGTCAGGCCCTCGCGGGTTCTTGTTAACCTTGAACAATTACTCCTTTTCCCTTTTTCGAGGAAAGTTATCTCCAAAGAATTCAACATTCTTTGACGCCAAGAGGCGATCAACACTACTGTTATTTGCAGATCCTGACAGATATGCAATCTACAGTCTTAGGTACAACTTGACCTGTTTCAGTATTCCGACTTTTACCAAGCCACCCCACATAATTTGGGCGTACGAGCTTTGTGTTTGGCTAACACCGTTGGACTGAGGTGAGAAATGAACAGTCGTTTAATGAACGATGCTTCACTTTCTCCCCCTCTATCACTACGAATTTCTCAATCCGTAGGCTTAGTTGATTTTCAACTTCTGCTTTGTAGCTCTTATCCGCTTCAACAACTTCATCTTTGCTTTTTAACAAACAAAGGATTCCATACGTTGTACCATCATCAATGAAGGTCACAACGTACTTGTCTCCCCCCTCTATTTTGTATAAACTTCAAATCACCCAAGTAGGTGTGACTAAGTTCTAGAGGAGCGGTGCTTCTTTCGCCATTCCCATTGACGGAATTTGGAAAGGTGATTTTGCCTATTCGTCTACCTCACATTCATTTTGAGGGTTTATGTCGACAGAAGGCAACAATCTCAACATCGTTAGCTTTTGAATGACTTGCTATTTAACGTGTCTTAATCTATGATTACATAGATGCACGGATTACAAATATATCATTCATTTGGCTACAGACGTACTGTACCATTCTTAGTTATTACAGACCTGTTGGACTAGTCTCAAACCAGCTTGACCAATAGCGTCCCTTAAACCAAGTTAGGAACATGTATCACCTCAGCTTAGAGTGATCCCATTCCGTGAAGTCCTATTGAGGACAACCTCTTCAACTCCTTCTACTTTAGAGGTGGCGTTGCTTCACATGAACAACCTCTTGCCCGTGGTTAGGGTGTAATCGGATCATATGTGATCTGGATACTCTGGCCCACTGCAGTTGCTTTGCAGACTGAGTGTCCAACTTCTTTTCTGCCTTTCTTTACGCCTTCAGATCATTTCAGACCTGGAAACTCTGACCCACCTTACTAGGTGTCCATTACTTTTCCTATGAAATGAATTCTGGCCCCACTCCAGACACCCGGAGGCTTTATATGACTGAGTGTCCAATATCATCATATCAAAGGAATTTTGGCCCACTCCAGTCGCTCGGAGGCTTTATATGACTGAGTGTCCAATATCATCCTATGAAGGATCTTCTGCCAAATAGTATGACAGGCTCAACGTCTTTAACTTTTAGACTTCTTCCGTTATGATTGGTGCCCAGATAATTCTTGGCGCTTACTTAAGAGTGGTAACAGTTTTCGCACAATCAGTGGATCTTACTCCCTCGTATGTGCGAACATACTTTACTCACTTTTAATAATTACACTTAAAAGAACGGATCTTTTTAAGTTGCTTTACAATCCAATCTTTAAACGGAAAAGAAGATGAGATTAAACTTCTGATTTTTAAAGCGTAAGGAATATAAATTATTTTCATATTCCTCCTTACTTTAATCAATTTTTAATCAGACCTCATTTAATCTTTATTCTTGACAAGTAAGAAAAACTACTTATCCCAATTTCGGATTCTGGCTCACTTCAGTCACTTCATCAGACTGAGTGTCCATTTCCTTCTTACCATTATTCGGATCTTTTGTCTGGGATAGATACAGGCCTTATGTTACAAGATAGAAGTACATCTTCAGTCTTCTTCTCTTATCCCAGTTGACATCCTCAAGCTCTCGTGAGCGCTTGTTCCAACCAGTGTTGGTAGCGGTGACACCATGAACACGTTCATCATCATCACTCTCTTCTACCAGAAAACCATTGCCATATCCAGATTTGGTCACACAACTTTTGACCGACATCTTTCGAACACTAATAGTATTACAATACAATCTTGTCTTAAGTTGTTGGTATTCTATTGTACTTTATAGAGCAGTACGGGAAGTAATAACTATTACAAATGTTCGAAAGGATAAATAAATGGTCAATCTTCAAAACTGCCGCATGTGAGGTCTTCCCTCCTTTAAACACATGGGATACCCCTTGGGGATCCAAACCCTTTGCCACATTAGAGACTTATATAGAGAGCAATTCTTCCTATTCCCACCGATGTGGTAGATTTGTCCCACACCACATTTCCATGCCTCAAACACCTTACTTCGTGGACCAATATCTCTTTCATTTCTCAACGAAATTTGACGATTCTTGGCCCTACGGTCATCTACTCACTTCGTAGATCATGCATGTGCGAAGAGACAAGGTCTCCAACATGCGGAACACTAGTGTTTAATTCATCAAAGATGGGTGGACGCATCTCCCCGCCAAAGACAAATTTCCAACAGGATCCACAATTATCAAACATAATTATATAGAAACAAAGTGATACACGTTCCTATGTAGTTTTAATAATATTTTTCAAAATATCATATACCATATTGTCCATATCAGTATTGTTACCTGGAAATTGCTTTGAGACTTATAATTCACCTGATGTTGAAGATTCGAACCATATATATATATATATATATATATATATATATATAGTTTTTCTTAAGTAACTGGTCAAGAGGGCAGAGACTCGTGCTGAAAACGTGTTATAAAATAATAAAACTAGAACAAAACTAGAACAAGAATATTGTGGAGAAAGGGAGGAGAGTTCTTTATTTCCCTTGAGGGATGCAATGAGGGGAACATCTCTATTTGTAGGAGAGAATTGACTTGGTCCCAAAGTTATTGACCCTAATATTTATCCTAAAGATAGACATTCACAATATATGATATTATCTGTAACGAATAACTAGTAGTTATTTTTTTCTTGTTATAAAAATAGTTCAAATTAACTCTTCTACAAAAGCTCAAAAGTTGAGTTTGAAATTTTGTTTTTGCTATACTTCAAACAAACTTCTAAACACACAATAGACGTGAGCAACAGAGGGTGTGAGGCTGTACAAACTATAGGTGGCGATGGGTAGGGTTAGAATACAGCAGGCCGGGTTTGGCGGGAGTCGGGGTCGAGGCGGAGACGGCGAAGGGTGGGAATTAGGTCTGCGAGTGGGTTTGGCGGGAGTTGCTCCAGTCCCGTCCCGATCCCGTCAGAATAGGGTCGGGTCGGGATCTGGGCGGGTTCCAGCGGGTTTTCCTTCTTTTTTATTTTTATTTTTTATGTATAAAAAAAACTCAATAAACAAGATAAGGTAGTGTAATAAAAACATCTCAAGGCTATTTTTGTGCCTCTTATATTATTTAATAGACATATGATTTTTTTGTATTACAAATACAATTGTCTAAATTGAAACTTTGTGGTGTTGTCCAAAAGTTGCAAATTACATAATAAAATTGCAATTAAAAAAATTACATTCTCAAAAAAACCTATTCCAATTGCTTGATAATTTCCTGTGGTTCTTCGGTTGAAATTGGTATTTGTTGGTCAAATTGATCCACATCGCTTCCACCACCTTCGGATAAGATTTCGTTGTAGTTTTCGTCTTCTTCTTCGTTGATCTCCGGTTGACCGCACCTTCTCCGCTCCGCTCGTATCCAATCTCTGAATAATACTGCAATTTCTAAGCTGTCTCCGGCTAATGAGTGTATGTGGTCTCCTATTTGATATCTGCCGACAGAAAAAGCGCTTTCAGACGTAGTTGATGACGCTTGAATGTTCAAAACATCTCGGGCCATCATTGAAAGTGTCGGAAAGGTCTTCTCATTCTCCCTCCAGTATTTCTGCAAGTCTTTATGTCCATCTTCATTGATAACTTCTTGGTACGGTACAGAACCCTGCAAAACAAAAATATCAAACTCGCTAATTTGGTTAGTAGCGGTACGACCGCACATTCTATTTCTGAGGCTTTCAATACTAGCCGCAGAAACAGCATGTCTTTTGTGAGGTTGTGTTGAAGATGAAGAAGATGGTATGGAAGCCGGTAAGTTACTAGCATTTTCTTGTTAGTAAAACCTATATATTTCTTTGCATTGATCTTCTACGCTAGACAACACTTCTGCTTTAGTTTGTTCAATAGTGGTGGGTGATTTAGATTTTTTGGACTTGGAGGTGGTAGTACTTCTATACAATCGTAAATAGTTTCAATAAGTGATTTAGTACCATCTATTTTAATAGTCGGATTTAATACAACACCAATAATATAAATAGTGGGAATAGGAATAAAATATTTTTTTATTTTGATAAACATTTTTTAATAGCTGCCATATAAGCTGGTTTTTCCATATACACTAAGTAATAAAAATATTAGAGTTATATAAAACAACATAGTTGAAATAGTAGGATAATATATACCGGAAAATCTTTTGTTGCTTGAAAAAATTTCTCTAAAAATACAATAAGTTCGGAAATTTTTACCCAATCACTATCTACAATCATATCAGCTGGATTTTGATTATGAGAGTTAAAAAATAAAGTTATAGGTTTTCTATAGTCATAAGCAACAAGTAGTTGCTCGTATAAAGAATTTCACCTAGTGGATACTTCTTCTGAAATTTTTCTATAAGGTAGTCCACAATCGTGATAAGTTTTTTTTATATTCTTTTCTTCGTTGTACTCTATTACTTTTAAAAATAAATTTTATAGCAAATTGTATTTTACTAAGAATGTCTTGAAAAAGTGATAGTCCATCCTTTACAATTAAGTTATATATATGGCACGCACATTTTATATGAAAATGATCTGGAAAAGATGGAGTTAAACTATTTTTTAAAATTGTAATAGCGTAATTGTTAGAAGAAGCGTTATCTAATGTAATAGTCATAATTTTATCGGTTATTCCATAATAATGGCACACTTGATAAATATTATCTGCAATAAAAGTACCAGTGTGCCTATCATCTATATATCTATACGCTAAGATACGTTTTTGCATAGACCATTTATAATCTATCCAATGACAAGTTACCATTAAATAATCATGATCGTTAGTACTACGACCTATATCAGACGTGATAGATACCTTGCCATTAAAATGATATAATGAATAACGTAAATATTGTTGATATTCATGTGCGAATTTAAATACATCTCTCTTGACAGTTGATCTAGGAAAACCGTTAAAACAGGATTATATATATCTCTAATGTAATGAATAAAACCAGGAGATGAAGGAAATGAAAAAGGCAAACCCTCCACAACAACTAATTTTGATATTGCTTCCCTATCTCTATGTTTATTGTATTTAGGGCCTACAATTTCCCCCGTCGTGGGGTTAATTTGACCATGTACTTAGTCCGGGACAATATGTGAACCTTGTTCTGATGGAGCGGACGTTTGCGCACCCGGTTTTGAAGCCTGGTATTGAGCATACCTAGTTGGATAAGCACTTACTACGTGTCTAATTAAACCCCCCGCCCCACCGTGACCTTTTTCAGTTTTAAATTTTAAAACATTTTTACAAATTTTACATCTAGCTACTTGATTCTCTACGTCCCTATCAAAAATATCAATGCATCTGATTTTAATGGTCGTTTTGTTGGACCTCGTCTCATACTAGAGGGAATATGAGGCATTTCAGTTGAAGGTGCACTAGTAAGTGTGTTGTCATCAACATTAGTGGGTGTATCATCTAGATCATCGTCTAAATTAAAGTCTTCTTGAGTTCCAGAAAATAGCTCCTCGTCTAAATCTAATAGTATTGCAGGAAAATGTTGAGTATCAACAAAATCATCCTGTGTAGGAATATGATGACTAGAAGAAGTACCTTTATCCTGGTTGCCCCTACTATAAGAAGCACCCTTACCCTTACCCTTAAACATACCTCTTAATCATTTTATTTTAATTATGATAATAAATAATTAAAGATAATAAAATTAAGTGCGCTAAATAAAATAAACAGACAATAATAATTTAATGAAGCCAAATGCCGACGTAACGTCGACGTGTAATCGAGAGGTTAATTGAAACTTTGCTCGAGGGAAGATCCTCAAGCTAGTTGCCAACTTCACTCCCAATTCCCAAATGAATAAATAAAATTGAATATTTAGTAAGCAATGTAGACTTGTAGAGAGAGATATTGAGAGATTAGAGAGATTGTAGGAAGATTTGTGAGAAAGATGAAGAGAAAATGAGTTATTTATAGTTCAAAATTGGGTTAAAGTATAAATATAATAACTTATGGGTTAAAAATAAATATTAAGGGGTAGGGAGGAGGCCAAAAATGGTCATTGGCCAACGACCAAAATCTAAAATGGTCGTTGGTGCAACAGTTATATTTGCAAAGGGGGGACTACGGGCGGGATCGGGGCGGGCTCGGGATGGGCTCGGGGCGGGCTCGGGATGGGCTCGGGTCTGGCGTGCCTGGGGCGGGCTCGAGACGGGTCGGGATGAGACATTGTCCCGTCCCGGTTCTAGTCCCGCTACCGATTTTTTTAATACTAATTAGGGTCGGGGCGGTGTCGGGGCGGGCTCGGGATGGGGTTGGGCCGTCCCGGCCCACTGGCCAGCCCTAGTACAAACGCAATCTGTGTATTTAAAATAATTAAAAAATAAAAACATAAAAAACATTTTTTTGTTTTTCATTGACGAAAGTGAACCCGTAAACACAATGTTTAAGAACTATTCTCCGAGAACCCTATCAACACTGAGAAAAAGTAAAACAAAATCTATGCCTAAATAAAGATCAATTTATGTTTTACCAGCTCCTCCCCTTGGCCTGTAGAATTTTTACTTGCAATTGAAACTTGAAAATGTCCTTTTAAAGTCTCCTATGTTTAATTAAATTTAGAAAGAGAGCAAAAACATAATTTACCTTTTTCTTTATTACATAAAGAATGCAATATACTTCTGAAAACAGACTCTTTCTGTAGCGAAGTTTGATCAGATATGAAGTATAAGATTATTTAGAAGCGGATTCAATAATTAAGTTTGACGTGCCAACTTTTAGGTTCTAATCATTAAATTCATTATACTATAAGTAAAACTTATGAGTTCAAGTAATATTTTTTACAAATTTTAGTAGCTTCTTATATGTTATATACTTTGTATCGCAATATAGACTTGGTAGAACCCATTATTTTCATGCTACATCCACGGCTGAGATTATTTCACTTATATAGTACTTCCCCCGATTCAAAAAGATTGTTTTAGTTACTATTTAAACAGTCAATGGATAATATTTTTAACCTTAACTTTTTGAGATAATAGTCAAAAACACACCAGAATTATCACTTTTTTGTGAGTTTTCTACCTGAACTATCCGGTGTGCGAGTTTTCTACCTGAATTATTACCAACTATTTATCAAAGCACACCTCAATTATTAGTTTTTCAAATTTCCTACCTGAATGATGAGGTAGAAACAATGAACAACTAATAGTTGAGGTGTGTTTTGATAAATAGATGGTTATAGTTCAGTAGACAACTCGCACACCTGATAGTTCAGGTAGGAAATCTACAAAAAAGGTGATAGTTCAGGTGTGTTTATGCCAATTAACTCTAATTTTTTCAAATATTTTAAATTATTAATTATTGTGTCTTATAATACTTTTTATGTAGTTTCTAAGTATAAAAATTTTATTTTAAAACTAATTAAAGATTCTATGTCTGAATTTATAGATTAGTGATTGTAACTAAATTTAAGTTAGTCTAACGCTTGTAATCCGAATCAAGGCAATCTTTTGGAATGGCGGGAGTATTATATTAGTGGTTGTATGAGGAAATACAAAACAATGACACTTACAGAAGTTAGTCATTAGCTACTGTTAATACAATAACTAAATTAATTTTTCAAAAATCTGTTAAAACTTTAGATAAATATGCTAAATAGTACCTAAAAGTCCATGTCATACTGAAGAAAGGAAATATGATATGCATTGGAGACATTGGTGTAGAAAATTAGTTTAGATTAAGAAGACTAATTTGGGAAACTTTTTGTGAATTCCATCGACATACTCAAATGTATATATACAAGTGTATAAAAGAAAGAAAAGAGTACTATATACTATCATGGCCGGATCTAGGCGGAAGGAAAAGGTTCATCCCGATCCCCTTAAAAATTATATTATGTATATAAAGTCAAATTTATATTTTATGTATATATCAAATGTTAAATCTCTTTGAAACAAGTCAAAAGCTCAGCTACCTAGTAAAGGAGTTCAAATTATCTTAGAGGACACATATTCAATTCCCGCTAATCATAGTTTCTAACCTCTTTAGCTTTAGGCGTTTTTTTAATTATTTTTATAATCCCCTTAACAAAAATTTTACATTTGCCACCGTACATAAAGGAACATTATAAGTATCATTCAAAGATTTATGAGATTCCAAATAAATTATTTTCCTTCATTATTGGCATTAGAGCTTCTATTATCTGGGTAGATAATTAAACAGTTTTCGCGGCTGGCGAGTGACGCAGCCAATTCGTGTTGCATGTCTAGCTAATGATTATGTTGGAAAATACCGGACCAATAATATATTTATGAAAAATAATTATGCTTAAAATTATTGGAAGAGATATTGTAGGTTTAAAAAAAAAAGCAAATATATAGTAGAAAGTAAAAAGAACAGGAGACAACAACATATCCGGTGTAGAGAAGTTATTTCTGATAATTCCTCGACTCAAAATAAAATAAGATAGCAAAACAATAAGATACAAAACAAATGCATCAACAAATAATAATACACATAGAAGAATAAGAAATTACGTGATAACTAAATAGTACTACTAAAAATAAGAAACTACACAATACTAAATAATAATACTAAAAACATGAGAGGAGAGAAGTAGGCTAGCCCCCATCCTCTCGCATATAAAGTGTGACAACACTCAGCTATCTACTAGTCTTCTACCCTAATCATCAACTTCCATGTCTTTCTATCTAAGATCATGTCCTCAGTTAGCTGAAGCTGTGTCATGTCCTGTTTAATCATTCCCCCCAATTCTTCTTCCACCTACTTCTACTCTTCTAAGCCCTGCTACCGCCAACTTCTCACACCTCTTTACTGGTGCATCATTGCACTTCTTCTTCATATGCTTGAATCATCTCAGTCGTGCATTCTTCATCTTGTCCGCTACTAATGTCACTCTTACCTTGTCCTGTATAGCTTTGTTCCTAATCTTATATCTCCGAGTAATCCCATACATCCATTTGAGCATCCTCATCTCTGCTACCTTCATCGTATGAACGTGTTTGTTCCTGACTGACCAACACTCTTCCTCATACAACAATGTTAGTCTAACCACTACTCTTAGAACTTATCTTTAAGCCTTGGTGATACATTATTATCGCACAGTATCCCGGAGGCGAGTCTCCATTTCGCCTATCTCACTCCAATACGATATGCGACATCATTGTCAATTTCTCTGTTTACTGGATTATGGACTCAAGATACTTGAAACTTTATTTCTTGAATATGGCTAGTGACTCGTTCTTCACTTCCACCTCTGCCTCATATGTTACGCCGCTGAACGTTCACTCCATGTACTCTGTTTTGGTCCAGCTTAACATGATTTCTTTAGACTAGTTTTTCTCTAAACTTCTATCATATCATTAACTCTACCGCACGTCTCTTTAATCAATACTATGTCATCCGCAAATAACATACACTACGACACCTCCCTTTGAATATGACACGTCAATTCGTCCATGCAACGTGTGGACAACATGGTTGTTCCTATAGGTCACTGCTCCTAGACACCCCAGGGAAGCAGTGTGCACTCAGGTTGTGTTGAAATTATTGTGTTTTGATATATAAACAGTGTTGCATCGTTGATCCATTAACTGTTATTTGTGCATGTATTACTTGCGCTTTAATTTTCTTTAGTTGTTGATATCATATGAATTGAACATGATTAAGCAAAAAAAATTTAAGGCCAACCCTCGCAATTGTCTTGTTGGGGTCGATCGATGATACTTATTAAGTACACAATTTTTTATATTTATTCTATACTTATTGTACTTTTTGTGCAGATACTGACCCATCCCGTGTAGTAGTGGAGCTCGCAGCTTTATTTATAGATTGTTGATTCAAAGATTCAAGGTATGCACCTTAGTTGATTCGCAACATTGGACTCCATTCATACTTTACTGTTTTGTTTATTTTCATTCAGACAATGTATTGACTCATATATCGCTCTTAGGATAGTTGATGTAATTCCGCACTTGTAACACTTCGATGTTATTACGACTTTTAACTAAGAGTGGCCAGTGGGCCGGGCTCTGTCTGGTGGGTCCGCTGGTCGGGGCGATAAGCGGGTCGGGTCTGGCGGGATCGAGCAGTCCTGCCCGATCCTGATCCTGCTGAAGATAGTGGTCGATGGGCTCGGTCCTGGCCTGCCCGGGCAAAGGATACGACGGGTTTTTCCTTTTTTTTTTAAATAACATATGTATTAAAAAAACTCAAAAAACAAAACAAGATAGTGTAATAAAACATCCCAAGGTCAAGTTTTTGTGCTCTTATATTATTTAATAGACATGTGATTTTTTGTAATACAAATACAATTGTCTAAAATCTAAATTGCAACTTTGTGGTGTTGTCCAAAAGTTGCAAATTACATAATAAAATTACAATTAAAAAAATACATTCTCAAAAACCTCGTTTCTAATTGGCTTGATGATTTCATGTGGTTCTTCGGTGCTGGAATTGGTATTTGTTGGTCAAATTGATCCATGTCGCTCCACTACCTTCTAAGATTTCGTTGTAGTTTTCATCATCTTCGCTGATCTCCGTTGACTGTGACCTTTCTTTCGCCCGGGTCGTATCCAATCTCAATAATAATCGCAAAGTGCCTCCTGGCATTAATGAGTGTCCTGTGGGTCTCCTATTTGATATCCTGGTCAGAAAAGCGCTTCACGCAGCTGACGACGCTTTGAATGCTCAAAACATCTCGAGTCATCAATGAAAGTGTCGGAAAGGTCTTCTCATTCCCCTCCAAAGATTTCAAGCAAGTCTTCATGTCCATCTCTATTGATAACTTTGATACTAAGATGTAACTCCTGCAAAACAAAAAAATATCCAACTCGCTAATTTGGTTAGTAGTAGAGGTACGATCAAGACATTCTATTTCGAGGCTTTCAATACTAGCTAGAAACAACATGTCTTTTTGTGAGGTTGTGTTGAAGATGAAGAAGATGGTACGGAAGCTGCAAGTTACTAGCATTTTCTGTTGATAAAATCTATATATATTTTTGCATTGGTGTTCTACGCTAGACAATACTTCTTCTTTAGTTTGTTCAATAGGTGTGGGTGATTTAGATTTTTGGGACTTGGAGGTGGTAGTACTTCTATACAATCGTGAAATAGTTTCAATTAGTGATTTAGTACCGCTTCATTTTAATAGTAGGATTTAATACTGAATCCAATAATATAAATAGAGGGATTAGGAATAAAATCTTTTTTTATTTTGAGAAGCATTTTTTTAATAGCTGCCTTATGTGGTTTTTCCATATATTCACTAAGTTAATAAAAATATTAGAGTTATATAAAATAAATATAGTTGAAATAGTAGGATAATATATACCGGAAAATTCTTTTGTTGCTTGAAAAATTTCTCTAAAAATACAATAAGTTCGAAATTTTTCCCAATCACTATCTAAAATCATATCACCTGACTTTTTATTATGAGAGTTAAAAATAAAGTTATAGGTAATTTATAGTCATAAGCAACAAGTAGTTGCTCAGATAAAGAATTCCACTCTAGTGGATACTTCTTGTGGAATTTTTTCTAAAAGGTAGTCCACAATCATGACAAATTTTATATTCTTTTCTACGTTGTACTTTATTACTTTTAAAAATAAAGTTTATAGTAAATTGTATTTTACTAAGAATGTCTTCAAAAAGTGATAGACCATCCTTACAATTAAGTTATATATATGGCACATTTATATGAAATGAACTGAAAGACGGAGTTAAACTATTTTTTAAAATTGTAATTATGTAATTGTTATTAGAAGCGTTATCTAATGTAATAGTCATAATTTTATCGGTAATTCCGTAATAATGGCACACTTGATAAATATTTTCTCGCAATAAAAGTACTGTGCCTATCATCTATATATCTATACGCTTAAAAATATGTTTTTGCATAGACCATTTTATAATCTATCCAATGACAAGTTACAGTTAAATAATCATGGTCGTTAGTACTACGATCTATATCGACGTGATAGATACTTTGCCATTAAAATGATATAATGAAAACGTGAAATATTGTTGATATTCATGCGCTAATTTAAATACATCTCTTAACAGTTGATCTAGGAAAACCGGGTAAAGTAGGATTATATATATCTCTAATGTAATGAATAAAACCGAGATGAAGGAAATGAAAAAGGCAAACCCTCCACAACAACTAATTTTGATATTGCTTCCTATCTCTATGTTTATTGTATTTAGAGCCTACAATTCCCTGGCCATAGGGTTAATTTGACTCAGATCGGGTCCTGATACACAAGATGTGTGAACCTTTGTCCCACGGAGCGGGCGTTTGCGCACCCGGTTTTGAAGCCTAGTATTGGGCATACCTAGGATGAGTTTACTACGTGTCTAATTAAACCCCGCCCCACCGTGACCTTTTCTGGGCTTTTAAATTTTAAAACATTTTTACAAAATTTACATATGGCTACTTGATTCTCACGTCCCTATCAAAAATGTCCATGCATATGATTTTAATGGTCGTTTTGCTGACCTCGTCTCATACTAGGGGAATAGGGAGGTATTTACTAAGGTGCACTAGTGGGTGTTGTCATCAACATTAGTATATAATCTAGATCATCGCCTAAATTAAAGTCTTCTTGAGTTCCAAAATAGCTCCCTGGTCTAAATCTAATGGTATTGTAGGAAAATGTCGAGTATCAACAAAATCATCCCGCAGGAATAAAATGACTAGAAGAAGTACCTCGCCCTGGCTGCTCCTACTGTAAGAAGCACCATTACCCTTACCCTTAAACATACCTTTTAATCCTTCCATTTTAATTATGATAATAAATAAATAAATAATTAAAGACAATAAAATTAAGTGATCTAAATAAAATAAATGCATAATAATAATTTAATGAAGGAACGAATGTATTCAAACACGACGTAACGTCGACGTAATCTAGAGGTTGAAAATTGAAACTTTGCTCGATGGAAGATCCTCGTTAGCTGCCAACTTCACTACCAATTCTCAAACTAATAAATAAAATTGAATATTTAGCAAACAAATGTAGACTTGTAGAGAGATATATTGAGAAATTAGAGATATTGTAGGAAGATTTGCAGGAAAGATGAAGAGAAAATGAGTTATTTATAGTTGAAAATTGGGTTAAAGTGTAAATATAATAACTTATGAGTTAAAAATAAATATTAAGGGGTAGGGGTTGGGGAGGGGGCCTAAATGGTCGTTATAACCATAATCTAAAATGATCGTTGGTGCAACGACCATAATCTAAAATGGCCGTTGGTGCAACGGTCATTTTTTGCAAAGGGGAAAAGTGGCTGGGTAGGGTCTGCCGGGCGGGTCGGGTCTCGCTGTCTGGGCGAAGCTCAGTCTCGCGGGACGAGACATCGCCCTGCCCCGAGTTCGAGTCCCGCACTGCTATTTTTTTTTTTTTTGGCGGGTCGGGCGGACCGGGCGGTCGGGCGGGTCGGGCTGTCCCGGCCCACTGGCCAGCCCTACTTTTAACTGGTTTAAAATGATGAATTGATTCACCTATTAGGTTAGTGTGTAGGTGTAATCGCGACTTAAATATATTGAGTCGTGACACTCCCATTATCATTCTTTACTAGCTCGGCTGATTTGAGTTGTTCTCCTTTAACCCTAGTCGAGAAATCCCTCTTCTCAAAGCTATATTTGTGTGAATGGATTGGTGTTACTATTTTCTCACTTGTTCCTCCAGTAGGTATTTTTAGTTCATGATTCTTACAAGTGAGCTTTAGTGAAGTTTCTTTCTCAGTATGACTCCATCCAAAATCTATTCGAACTTTCCTCGTTCCCCGAACTCTTTCGCGTTACTTGATAAGCTAAGTGTTCTAGGAGCAACGTCTTGTCTTATTGTGAGCTTTCTTCGGTCGTCCCCTCGCTATTCCAGCGGAGACGCACAATTGTAACACTTAACGTACCAGAATAAATGTTTAAGATTACAAGTTTTAAAAATTTTATAACGATACAAATGTTATCTATTAAAATTAAAAATCTCTATTTTTTCTTTTTAAACTTCGTGTCTATTCAATTTTTTTCGTTTACCCCATCCCACCCTATCAGAATCATCAATAGTGTTTTCACTTACCCAACGGAACTCAAACCTTCAACCTATCGGGGTTAATGGTGAAAATGCTCAACCACTAGAGCTAGTCCTACTTATCGGGTTTATTTAAACTTTATCACATAATTTGAAATTAAATGAATAGTGCCCTCTATGTCATAATTTATATGACATCATTTTCTTTTTAATTTGTTTTAAAAAAATGTTATCTTTCTGTATTAGAAATAATTTAACTTTATTGAATTATTTATAACCATACAAATATCTAAAAATTATTTTGGACCATAAATTTCAAAAAAATTCATTTCTTTCTTAAATTTCGTGTCAAATTAAATGGGTCACATGAGTTGGACGGAGGGAGTAATAATTTAAACTTGATAAAGTAAAAATTATTAGAATTAGTTGTTTCAATTTTGAGAGAAGATGAAAGGGGAAGGAGAAGTTACCTAAGAATTTCCCGATTTACCCTAAAAATGAGGATGACCGTTCACAGTAAAATCCTCCTTAATATAATGTTTTCTCTATCCTACGCGACAGTCACGTGCAAATCTGAAGCCTTAACATAACGTTGAGCTTTTCGGCCCTCCCAACAAAACCTACAGTCTCACTCTGCTAATCTCTGCAAATACTGCAACCTTTTCCCCCATAGATACCAAAACCCAGAGAGAAATAATACATACATACATACACAAACTATAGTATAAATTGTTTTTTTAATTTTTTAATACAATTTATAGCTCTTACTTCTACATCAAGATGTCCTTCAAACCAGCACTAGTTGCAGCCTTTTTTACTATCTACCATCATCATCATAGACACTGTTTCTCTACTACTATTATCATTGTCCATAAAAGAAGATTTGTCTTCACAGTCCCATCACAGGAGAAGTGTAATTATTACACCCTTTTTAGCTCTACTCTTACTCTTCACTTTCTTGTTATTAAAATCTCAAATATTAAGTCTAGGTATATAGAAAACAGTTTTTCTATGTAATCAAGGTCTGCGTATATCTTTTTCTCTTTCCGGATTTCACTTATGGGAATACATGGTAAGTTGTTATTACTGTAAAATCTTGGAAATTAAATACAATCTTGGAGACACCCTGTTTTTATTTATTAGTTATGAGGCACCCCATTAAATGATAACTTGAAAGTTTGCATGAGGATATAAATGAAATTAAATTAAAGTCTTTATTCATTACTGTTGTGATGTGTATGTGTGAATGAATTGTTGTACTGATATTTGTGTCTTCTTGGTTGTTGGTATTTGACATTACTATTTACTAGTGTTTTTCTGCCTCTTTCTCTGGACCCCCTAATTATCCCAAGTGTCAGTAAAAAACTTAGTACAGTAGTAATTATTTCATCTGTCTTCATCACCTTCTTCCTTCCCCCCTTCAATTCTTTTTATTTTTAAAATTAATGTTTGTATTACTCCTTGGCCCGCCTCTTACTCTAAGGCCCCAGTTTGTGTGTATACATTTGTGAAAATAAGCAAAAAATAAAGACTTTCATTTGTCAGCAAGACTATAACTATTATTTTACTAAGTCTGCAACTTTCAATATTATTAGTCTGTGTGTGTCCTTTGGTGTTTTCCCATTTGCAATTTCATTGTATTTTTGCAAGATTCTTCAGTTGGGTAATTGTAAAAACTCTTTTATATGTAGAAACAAGGCCAAGATTGCGGTGGTTTTTGGTGGTGAGTTTGATTAACCGTTGGTGAAAGTGCAGTAAAAAGAAGGAAAAATGGCAGGGGTTGGTTCTGGAGGAACTGCTTCAGTGCCATCTTTGCCACCACCCCGCCCAAAATCACCACCTCAGTATCCAGATTTGTATGGCAAGCGTAGAGCATTGGCTAAAGTTCAGATGCTTGAAAGAGAAATTGGCTTTCTTGAGGTGAGTTGTTGCCCGTTTCAAGTGTTAATTTGGTGGTAATGAGTTAAAATTATCATGTCATTCTTGATTCTATGTAACCCTGAGATTACTATTCTGAGGTAAAGGTTTGTTACATCATATAGAATTTATAGTTTTTTTTTGTCTCCCATCCCGCCGTTAGGTGTCCGGTACCAGCATTGGAGCCGGACTAATCCGGATTTACATCGCGTAGGGTCCATTTAGCCGTCCCTACCAAGGATTATCTCATATACAGGGCTCGAACCCCAGACCTCTATTTAGTTAACGGAGATATAGAATTTATAGTTAAGCATAAAAGATTGTTGCTTTCTGTATTGGACTATCTTTTACTTCTAGTCCTTGTTTTTAGTTTTTCATAGTTGGTCTTGAAGAAGAAAAACAGTAGATTGTCTGCTATGAGGGTTAAGGGCTGAATCTTTGTTTAATTTGAATTCTCAGATTACCCTAATTAAATCTTTATTGGGATATCAGATTGAGGAGCATATCTGTAATATATTAATCTTCACTGTTACTAAACTAGTGACTAGATGCATAGAATGTACTGCCATGTACTCAATTTGAATTCTGAGCAGTTTAACTTAGATACTGGACCACTTCAATTAATTAACTATCATAAAGACATGATATCACATGCTAATTTGAATTACCAATTAAAAGGAAGAAAATGCTCCAAGATTTTCTTAAATTGAGCTCTTAGACTTTAAGCCTGGACATTTGTTTGTCAAGTTTTGTGCTTGCTGGTGGAGGATTAACTTAAGATTTGAGAAAATTGCATGATGCAGTGTTTACATGTTTAGATGCTCATGTATTTTTTCCAGAGTCAACATATCAAATGAATTTATTTCCATCAGAATCTGTATTACTTGCACATGTAATGCTGCCTAACATTGAAACTTTGGAATCTCATTTTTTAAACTGGTTCCATACTTTTGTGCTTCTCTCCTCTTGCACATTTATTCCATACTTGGGTACTGCAGACTTCCTGTCTCCCCTCCAGAGGGAAAAAACAGAAAAAGATGAAGGCATTAGATTTATGCTCACACTTTGGAAGTTGTCTTCCTACTGAAAAGGAGAAGCTTACTTAAGGGTTCGTTATTTAGTTATCACGACCTATCCCCGGGCTCTTCATCGTGTTATATAGGTAACAAATGGCTCTTTGAGGCATTTCCAAAATTTGATCCTAAAAAGTTTGAAGACAATGTCTTCAAGGCTGGTCTGAAAGTCGCGTAACATCAGCTTCAACTAACCTACAACCACTAAAGAATTGTCACAAAATAACATGATTTTGGCTTTGCATATATCCTTGACAGCATGTCACGAGTTTCCTTGTTGGGATAAAGGAAAAACTTGGAAGAATTTGACTGAAACCTAAGATATAGGTGGCAGTTTAATCTGCTACAATTTGATGTTTTACAACTTACTAGAGATTGTATTGTATATCTTACCATAATCTTGTTTGTACTTTGCTATGATGAATGTGCAGTATCTTTAATGATACAAGGGCTTGCTTCAGAGATTTTTATGTGAAGTTATTTTCACTTGGTTCTCGTCTCATTCAATCCAATTCTTATGAGCAGGAAGAACTGAAATCCATTGACGGCCTTCAACCCACTTCTCGACCCTGTAAAGAGTATGTAGAGAGCGTATATTCTACATGTGCATTTATTTCCACATGCTCTGTACTACTGAATTCATGTACAATGAATTTATGTGTGTTCGTTTAAGGTACCTCTGTATTGAATGATGTTGACAAATTTGCAGGGTGACAGAATTTGTATCGGAACATTCAGATCCTCTTATACCAACGTAAGAAAGTATTCAACAGTCATTTCTACAAGATTTTAAATGTAATTCCAATCTCATATTTTACACTTTCTAATTGCCTTTTTGCCTTTGTTTCAGAATAAAGAAGAGTGGTAGATCATGTTGCTTCTGGAAACGGCTCTGGTATGCTAAGTTTTAAGCTTTTCTTTTTTGGGTTATACTGAGCATGAAATATGATTGCTGTTCAAGATTCTATATTGATTTTAGATTCATATAAAAATTAAAGAGATAGCGAGTGGTTATCTTGGCATTAACTGTATGAGAGAACTAAACCTAAACATCAGAAACTTTTTATGCAGAACTATGAAATGTTCTTAGGTTTCCTATATAGAAGTTTAACATCCTGGTAGGCAACTTGCAAAATGTTGCACAGAAACTATTCAGTTATATGTGGGTCATAAGCTAGAAGAAAATAAAGTAAATAGTAACTAAGGTTAGTTGCAACTGTGATCCAACACGGGTGCTGATTTCTCACATTTTTAAGTAATAACATAATGCTATCATACTTGCAAAAAGTGAATAGAGCTCTAGGTTCATAGAGAGATACTCCCTCCGTCCCAATTTATGTGGTACCATTTGGCTAGGCATAGAGTTTATGAAAGAAAGGAAGATTTTTCAAATTTGTGGTCCAAAATAAACCTTTGAGATTTGTGTGGATGTAAATCATCTCATAAAGTTAAATTGTTTCTAAATATAGAAAGGTGACATTCTTTTTGGGAGACTATAAAAAATTATGCCACATAAATTGGGACAGAGGGAGTAATACTTTATTGGTGGCTCATAAGCTGGAAAATAGATAGTAAATAGTAACCAAAGTTAGTGGCAATTGTGCTTCAGTGTGGCCAGAAAATAGTAACCAAAGTTCGTGGCAATTGTGTTTCAGTATCGCCAGTAAATAGTTACTAAAGTTAGTGGGAATTGTGCTTCAGTGTGGCCACTACTTGTATTTTTATGGATTATGTTTGTGCTCTTCCTTCGCTCATAAGCTTCGTGAAATCTAGTTTTGGCAACTAAGTCTTTTCAGGAGGAAACTTTTTTGTTTTTTTTGTAAAAAAATAAAGAGGAGCAAGTTCTTTTTGTGCAATTATAGTGCATCTTTTTGTACCTAGCCTTCATAATGCCATTTCTTACTGGAAAAGAAAGATTACTCTATGAACAGAGTAATTAGCCTCATCTGCACTGCTGCAGCATGAAATATGTGTTCAACGAATTCAGTCATGACATTTTTTTTCCTTTAAGGAGGATTATAATTAAGAGATTACGTCTTTACATAGACTTAAATATTTCTATATTTTGTTGAATAAGCATCTTGCAAACAGATAAACAAATTTGCTGCTCATCTCATTGGGTGTCATATGAGACTCATTCAGTTTTCAGGAACTTCCAAATAATTAGATTGAGAGTTTTTTATCACTGTTGTGTCTTCTCCTATTGACATAAGTTTCTTTGACATTGTAGTGGCTCGTCATGTTTCAATCTGTCGTGGATTTGTTGCTGGTGCCGATGTTCTCGTATAAAGATGCCGGACTGCTGTAACTGCAATATATGTAACTGCTGCCCATCTATCAGTTGCTCAATACCTAAGTGTCAATGTTTCTCCTGTCCACGGTCTAAATGCTGCTGCAGCAAACCTGTCTGCAAATGGAGTTGTTGTAGCTGCTTAAAATGTCCTTCCTGCTTTAGCTGCCCCTCTTGTAGCCCATGTACATGTACATGTTCTTATCCTAGATGTCCAAAGTTAAATTGTAGTTCCTGTTGTCAAAATTGGTCCTGCTGCTTCTGCCCTTGCTACTTTTGTTAGTAGTAGTAATAGTATTAAATCATGCAATAATTCCTATATGAAACTGCTTCTATAAAGTTGTGAATATTTTTGTCTGAATAGCATTTGAAGTTACATTGTTTCCTACTTTACAATGATCTGTGTTGTGGCACCTCTAGGGCTCTCAATACAGGAATATATAAAGTTCAGTTGATACATAAATATTGCCTTTTGGTCATGCAAGTGCTTCACCTTTTCCAATTAGCTCTTCAAGCTAAGGCTTCACCTTTTCCAATTAGCTCTTCAAGCTAAGGCTCTAACCATGCATTTCTCCTTTGGATGGATACCTGGACTTTTAGCTCTTCATGCTGAGTAGGTTCTGAACATTAGTGAATGGATCAATACCTGAACGGGGGTGCATATGCCAGAAAGTGAGTGGTACTATTGTTACGAATTTAGGGATTGAAAACTGGCAGGGCAAGTGTGATGAAGTCTTAATCAGCTTAGCGTTTTTTCGCTATTTTAAACCCGTCTTGCATGACCTGTTTTACCCTGCTTAACTTTTCTTTTACCCAATTTCTATGAGAAATGTGTTTATTTTACTTGTTCATCTTCATTTAGTTCGTCTGTCACGCCCCACATAAGAACTTCTCTGTCCTGGGACTAGTTATGATCCCTAGGCCCGTAATTCTGGTAGCTAAGTCCCCTCTTTGAATCCATACTGGTATGATCCAAGGCCCATAGATCAAGGGTATGTAGGTCCATATTTGAGCTAATACCTTGTAATGAGGGATCTAAATTTCTTACCAAACAGTCATACCTATTCAAATGCTTGTGAGCTGCAACATTGGTTGCTATGTAGGCTAGCTAATGTTGCCACTCGTGCTGCAACATAGCAAAGGGCAGAAATAGTTCACAGCATGATACATACGTGTTTGGGAGAACCGCAACACCAAATTTCTATTGGGTCAATTTTATTGCATTTTTACGCATTGCGTGATGTCCAGGAAGATGTGCCCTCGGCCTAATGGCTTCGGACGCGACTTGCATTCGGAGACTCGATGGTTCATGGGACCCGCAATTCACACCAAGTATTGCATTTCACTATGCTTTTCATTGATGCAAGAGTCGAGATATTCATTGACGAGAGTCGTCTATTGGGTCAATTAGTTTTGTAGCTCTTTACGAATTTGTTTTTAGTTTGATGTGCAACAAAGATCACAACAAGTAATGTTGAGGTATTTTCAACTTTGTCCAATGGGCGTGAATCTGCACTTGAAACTCCCAGCTAATCACACAGCTCGAAGTCACTTTTGAATTACATTCTTGGGGGACTTCATACTCTACCAAGAGTTTATATGGGATAGGGTATGGGTGTGGTGAAGGTTGAGAAAAAACATTAGCTTCAGTAAATATCATTAACCAACTGCAAATGTATAAGTTGAATGAGAAAACCTCTTACTTCACATCACAAACGTAGATTCTTTCAGGATTTTTACACTCTTACTTCACATCACAGATGTAGATTCTTTCAAGAATTATGTTGAGATGTAATACTACATATTATCAGTGAATGCTCACATCTTCCATCCACTCTATCACTCAATTGCTAAAAACACTTCCATTTGCAGATCTGATTACCACAATTTTGTTGGTAATTTAAAAGGGGGAAACCATACATTAGATTAAGGGTACAACCTTTCAGTTAAATAGCTGTGACCAGGAATATGAGACTGGACTCCTAACTCGGGTCTGAGCATTATTCCAAGAAATCGAACCAAATGCACTCTTGCTCATTGTGCTAACACCCTTCTTGGACACAAATGTGACGGTGTAGCGCAGCCTCTCTCCTACCCTTTTGAATACAAGTTTTGATGGCTTCACAGTCACAGAAACGGTTAGGGGAGCATCAATGACTACCTCATAGACGGATCCTGAAGCTCCCACATTGGTCACTGAACGGGTGTAACGAACAACCCTTGATTTCCCGAATAAAACTGAGAATGAAGGGTAGTTGATCTGCCCAGGATCTGCAAATTTCTTAGCACAAGTGACATTCGGGCTTTTGACAATGGCTTGTATGTGACCCAACTCGTAGTCCAAGGAGCATAAGAACTTGATGTAGTCCCTTGGGGTAATATCGTAGACGAGACCCGGGGAGAGTGCCTTGTGGGGATCAACATGACCTGATCCATGAGCCCATGGAGTGGAGAGTTGACCACCTTCAGCATCACGAAGAGGGGAGTTGGTGGTGTCAAAAACATAGGCGGTTGTCATAAGTGCAGACTTGATGGCACTCGGACTCCATTCAGGATGTGCTGCTTTCAGCAGTGCAGCTAGACCACTGATATGAGGACAGGACATGGATGTGCCTGCAAGAGTTTTATTTAAAATAAGATCAATCAATATTGTAACCAAATACAAAATTCAAATGAGTGAGTTTTGTGTGAGAATTTCAGGTGATATTCGTTAAGTACATCAAATTATTTCCAGCTAATGAACTGTATCAGGTAGGTCCAGAGTACTCAATGGGACAAAGGATGATGTTAATCCATGATTAGTTTATGACCTTTAAGCTTTTTTTTTTTGGTAGGGACCAATCTGGGATTCCATGGGTCCATGGATCATGGGAACTCATTAGTGGAAGACAGAGACTATACTATACCACTTTTCCATATTTAATCTCACTATTGTACAAAAGCTGAACAGGCGTAACATAATGCTCATACTTACACTATCAGATCATCTATAACTTAACTTCGAGGTAATTGTTCCTAATAAATGAAATTAGTAACGTACTACGATAGGTTTTAATATACTGATGGACTAAATATGTTTTTCACCGCCAGTGTATATAATTTAGATCAATTATTCATTTCTCTAGACCAGCTCGTTCATGTCCAAACTCCTACAACAAGCCCCTCTTTTTTTATAACTGTGGTGTCTGGGTCAACTTTAACACTCGATTAATTCCACGAGATACCTGACACCTACCATCAGCTACAATAGGTATCAGGTAACTCTATCCACCAACTTTGTCCACCAAGACTAGAATAGATTGAAAGAAATCACCTAGTGTTTTTCTATTGAAAATTAAACGTAAGACCTCCTAGCTCAACCTACTTCATTAACTACTAGACCACACCCTTGGATGCACCACGAGCCCCTCCTTTTGGCTTGAGAAGATGTTTATTTTCATTCACACGTCATATCGTATTTCTAAGTCTTAAATTTAGTCAACTTTTTCTTGGAAGCCGCATCTGATACTTATTATAACTAAACTAATGTAATTTAGAATCAACTCCCTCTACATGTGAACCTCTTAACTTTAGGCATGTGCTATAGTACCTGATTATATTCCAGACCACTACGCACTAATTAACCATGTTGTCCAGACAAACACAAGTCTTCTTTATTAAGTTTGTAGCTTAGCAGTAATAATTGCGAGATCTAATTAGAAATATAATTTATCTAAAAAGAAATTATCCGTTGGTGATACTTCACCTGACATGATGTTGAACTTGGTCCTCCTGGTATCCTTCTCAAGCCCAGTAGGCCCAATAGCTTCAGACCAAGCTGCCAATATGTTCACACCAGGCCCAATTACATCAGGCTTCATAATCTGTGGAGTCACAGTATTGGGCCCTCTTGAACTAAACGCTGCCACCACCGGCGACGGTTTCACATTCACCACCGTCCCACCAAAGCTAAGCACCGCCGCCGGATTCTTCTCAGTCTTCACATACTGCCTTATAAAATCCCCCACTTTCCTCCCTACCGCCAATGCCGGTAACAAATGACTATCCGCCACCATCTCCTCACCACTCTCAACAGTATTCGCCAATATCATACCAACCCCACCAGCTTCTTTAACAACTAGCCCTTTTTCTACCCTTGCATTAGTTCCTCTATCACACACCACTATTTTCCCACGTACAGTTTTCGGGTCAAGTGAACCTGGTAAACAAAGGCTAGCACTACTATCCGAGCTATAAACTAAACCAACTAGCTTTTTCCCCATACCATTACCACTATATAAAGACACCCCGGTTATCTTTTTCCCATTACCTAACACAGCAAAAGCAGGGAAATCACGGTCTATTGTTCCGGCACCAACGGTCATGATCCATGGAGCGGTATTTGCAAGTGAAGCTTTAGCTGGACCACTGTTTCCAGCAGAACAAGACACAAAAATACCTCTCTCCATAGCAGAGAAAGCACCAATAGCAATGGTATCGCGATAATAAGGACCCGACCCACCACCCAAAGATAAAGACAACACATCAACACCATCCAAAATAGCACGGTCCATACCCGCTAGAATATCCGACCCGAAACACCCAGTTGGCCAACATACCTTGTACGTAGCTACACGCGCTCGAGGAGCCATACCACGAGCGATTCCACTGGCGTACCCGAGTAGGCTAGCGTTCACCACCGGTGCACCGGCGGCGGTGCTAGCTGTGTGGGTCCCATGACCGTCTTGGTCCCGGGGTGATTCGGGTTGTCTTTGTTGGTTCGTAAATGCGCTAGATGACATCCGGTAACCTTTAGAGAAAAAACGAGCACCTATTAACTTTTTGTTGCAATGTAGTTTCGGGTTGAAATCGGGACCCGATTCACATTCACCTTTCCATCTTGAAGGCACATCGGGCATACTGACATCACTAAAACTCTTAGATTCCGGCCAAACACCGGTATCAAGGATACCAACGACAACATCCTGGGCAGCACTGTTAAGTTGTTGTGGAGTATGACCAGACCAAAGCCCCAACTCATTATCCAGCCCAAGAAATTCAGGGGTACGAGTTGTATGAAGTGTATAAACAGTATCTTCATACACCCCAACAACATCATCAGATTGACGGAGCAATTCAACTTCATGGGGGTCAAGAGAAGCAGCAAAGCCAGGATAAGCAGTGTCGTAAGAGTAAAGAAGGGAGGAGGTTGAAGTAGAGAGAGATTTGAGCTGAGCATCGTACCAATCATGATGGGTAGAAAAAGAAGGAGGTCTTTGGTGGTGTTTCATATGAACAATGTAAGTTTTCTTGTTGGCTAAACATGGCTGAAGAACGACAAGGAGAATAGCAATGACAGAGAAACAGCATACAGAAGAAGAACCCATCACCCTTTACTTTAATGGTGTTTGTCGCAAGGAGGTATGGAGGACGAATGTCGGGTTTATATTACCAATGGTTTGCTCTTATTACGTCAATGCCACGGATGGGAGTGGGTTTTCATCTCATTGTTTAGTGGGATACCCATTTTCACCCACTAGTGCGCTGCGCTGTTCAAAATTGTTTTACCACCAACCTAAGCCACTCTTCTTTTTTAGCTAGCCTTTGATTTTAAACTTTTATTTATCTTCAAGTATTTAGTTAGATTTATAAATTTATTTTTAAAATATTTTCAAGTTTTAATATTTTAAAAATTTATCTTCAAAATATTTTCAAGTTCTAAAAACTTACAAAATGTATGTTCAAATACAATTTCAAAATTCAAAATTCAAGTTTCAACTTCAAGATCTATGGCTAAATTTAATGGGTAAATATTTATTCAAATCGACTTCACACCATATCATATAAATTTACTATAGTTAAATAATTTAATAATATAAAAATAAATATGAATTAATTATGATTAAATTCTTAAAATTTATATGCAAACACATATCATAGATTTATTGACACATATAAGTTTTAACTATTTAATATGATAGCATGTTGATTGAGTAATAAATTTTTAAAAGTAAAAAGTTAAAATTTATATGTATAACACAATGTTATATTTATGCCACATAAATATTATATATATTTACAATTGGTTATATGTTTATTATTTTTAAATACTACTATTATTAAGGTAAAACTTTATATTCTTAGAAAAAAATGTACTTAAACAAATTATAAGTTAAACTTTTTAAGTAAAAAATAGAAAAATATATTTGAAAAAAGCAGTATATTTGACTATTGCAAATGCATGCTTTAATGATAGTATCCCTTACCTAATTTTAAAATTCAAGTTACAAGAAATAAAGATATTCTGCGTTCTGTATTTCAAAGGGGTTAGCTGATGATGCAAATAGTGATAAAAAGTGTTGTACACCTTCTACTTCTTTAGCTACTTTACTTCTTTGAGCCATGTGGCATTGTGAAAAAAGCTACTGCATGTACTTTGTTTTTATTTATAAAAACAATTTAGATCACTATGTACTTACTTTAATTAATTTTAAAACAAATAGATCACTATGTACTTACTTTAATTAATTTAATAAGACCTCTTTGTCTTGCATTTATTTCTTCTAGTTTCTCATTTTACCCCTAGTGCAACCACCAAATAATCACTTATCATGAAGTTCATATGCTATTAGATCTTATACATCATTAAATTAATTCGTTAATGTTCTAGATTCACATTATTAGAGATTTAAAAAAATCTATAAAAGCATGATAGAAAATGATTATCTTTTGGTATTGTGATTACCAAATTGCAAACAACTCTTTTCCTTTTAACTTTTCATTAAAAGAATGTTGCATAAAATATAACAAGGTGTGGCACATAGATAATGATAATAAGGAGATAAAGAACTCCTTCATCATTGCATGTTTCACATAAAGATCACTAATCACCATCACTTCTTTCTTTAGACTATTCAAAAAAGTGAAATAATATACATACTAGTGTACCTATTATTCTTTGGCTTTCCAAGATTATGAATTGTATTTTTTTACTTGGTTTAGTTTTCTTTCACTTTCTTTTGTCCTCTTTGAAAAATGGGTTAGGAACATTGCATTATCACATAGGTTGATTGCTAACTAGCTAGCTACTATATAGCACTTATAAATGGTCTATCTACTTGCCTTTAATTTGATTTTCTAGAGCACATTTAGGTAGTTAGAATTTGAGACACATTTATTTTCCTCATTATATTGCTCCATCTGTATTTTAATTCAATGAGGGATGAGAAAGTAATGAGTTCTAGCTATAATTAAAATGTGATGTTACCTATCTCTATCCTTTTTTCAATCGATATTTAGTATTTATTTTGGAACCAGATTAATGCTGAAAAGTTTTACTTTGAAAGTTTAAGCGCTTCCTACCCAAAGTAACTTCATTCTTAGAGCTCGGCCCAAAGACTTTTGATCAAGAATGAGTAGAGGCGAAACTGAGATTTCAACTTTATAGATTTTGAATTTTCGAACGATAATTTCAATTGTTAATAATTGAATTCTAAAACTAATTTTTATGCAAATTTAATGAATTTTTAACACAAATATACCGTTTGAACAACTAGATTCAGAGAAACCCGTTTCCGAACTTTTATCTCTGCTCGTCTTCGAGGTATGCACCAATTAACTAAATTAATTTACTATAGGCAAGTAATAAATTGAGGTGCAAATAAAATTTCACTAATCATGATTTAATAAAAGTGTATTTAAACGGCACATGTAATAGAAAGTTATAATTTGAGGGACCAAAAATAAAAGAAAGGCATAAAAAACCTCCTCAAATAAATGCCCTTGGGGACTAGAATGTAGCATTGCCCATAAGTTGTGACATAAAAAGGTAGATTGTGATAGAGACATGACCATTTTACAAATAAGGAGCTTTTTCTAAAACAATTCAGAAAGAATTGTTTTTGTTTGTTCTATTGGTTAAGGACAAAATTTTAAATTCCTCCAAATCTTCACTGAATTTCTTTATTGAGATTATGGTACACTAATTTCGGTCTTTCTGCTTGGAAAATGACAATTATGTTTCACGGATTTTAATTGCAATTTGGATTGTAATTCCCTTATTTTAAGTCTGATTTTCCAGTCTGTTAAGCAGGAAAAAGGAAATTGAAATCAATTAAAAAATTTGGAAAAGAAATTGGCTTTAACTTTATTAAAGATTAATTAAAGATTGAGACCCCAGAGGTCATATTCAGATCACACCTTATTAAATTCAACTGTAACTCTATGATTTAATTCTTTTTTCCTTCTTTGTTTATGTAAAGAGGAAATTGGAATTTATTGTTCTGCTCGAAATAGAAAGAAGAAATCTACTGCTGATTCATAAAATTAATTATTTCAAATTGAGATTTTCCATTGGGTCATTTAACATAAATTCGAATATATCTATCGGAGTAAGAGGAAACTGAAATTTATTGCTTTGCTAGAAATAGGAAAAGAGTAAATCTATTGTTGATTCATAAAATTATTTATTTCAAATTGAGATTTGGTGCTGGACTTGAATCAATTAGGTTTTCTTTTAGATTTAAAAAATGAATTTTTGGAAAAGTTTTTTGTAAAACAATTTATTGCAAAAAATATGTGAGTGTTCTTTTAAGTTTCTAATATATTGAGTGATCAGAAAAAATAGTGAAAATTAAAACTCACATATACTATGTGAAAAAAAAGGCTACGAGTATAGTTAGATAATAAATCTTGGTGGTACAGATATAGAATTCGTTTGGTTAGCTGATTAAAAGTAGCATATTAAGTGATTTATTTTTAATTCGTTGAAATTAATCTGATGTGTCTGCTAAAAAATTTCTGATAAATATTTTTTTATTAAAATTATTTATGAAAAATATAAATTTAAAAGTATTTTTAAATGAAAAAGGATGAATAATAAATATGAAATGAAGAGGGTGCTAAGGGTTTTATTTTGAGAAGGTATTTCATGGATTACAACAAAAAAAGTAGTAAAATACTTAATCAAACAAATAGTTTAAACACTTAACTTATAAATATATTTGATATTTACATGTTTATAAATTAAGAACCTATTTGGAAACAAGGTAAAATGATTAAGTTAAACATAAAAAGCTTTTAGTCTAAAAAGTTACGGCATTAAGCTTGTTTTGGCTTAAAAAGTATTTTTGGTATTTTTCAAATAAACAATAAATAAAAAAATGTTTTTAATTTTGATCAGCTTTAAAGTTAATTCAAACATTTGATCAGTTTAAAAGCTTACAGAGTTGGAGAGAGAGGGAGCGGGGGGAGGGGCAATTATGGGAAAACAAAAGAAGGGGCCATGCCGCGTTAAGCGAAACAAATAATTGGGGAGGATTTTGTCCCGTTAGGAGTCGTGAAATTTGAGGACTCGATGTGTAACGGCTAGTATATCATTTTTAGGCAATTCTTCACTGCCCAGTTTGACCCAAAACGAGTGATAACACCAACATTTGCAGGTGTAATTTTCAACTACTATTTAACAACGGAAATGTTAAAAAGGAAATACGGCAAATAATGATGTGTGCTGATCCCATTACAACTACAACAACAATATACTCAATAAAATCCACAATGTGAGGTCTGGGGAGGATAGAGTATGTACGCAGACCTTACCTTAACCTTGATAGATAGAGCGGTTGTTTTCGGGAGACCCTTGGCTCAAAATAAAGCATAATCACAAGCAAATCAAACAAAGCAAAGCAAGAGAAACGGTCAGACAAGAAATTAAAACAATATGAACATGTTGATAACAAAAGCAAAAAAATCATGATAGCGCATTTTGAAAAAATAAGTAGTAACTATCGCAGATAAATAAGCTAAACAAAATACACTAAACTACTGCGATTATAAGTGTGATAGGCTAATCGGGCCTACAGTAATAGCCCTACAACTATTATTTTGTAAGTATAAGTAGGACTACGCTCGACTACCTACTACCCTTCTACCCTAATTCGTGTCATCCACAACTTTTTATCTAAGGTCATGTCCTCAGTAAGTTGCATCTGCGTCATATTCCGTCTAATCACATCTCCCCAATATTTCTTTAGCCTAGTGCGGAGGTGTGAGAGGTTGGATATGGACGGGTACATAAGGGGTAGAGATAGGCCGAAGAAGTATTGGAGAGAGATGATTAGCGGAGGTGTAAAGTCTTGACAGGCCAACACTCCGTCCTATACAACATAGTCGGTCTAACTACCACTCTATAGAACTTGCCTTTAAGTTTTTGGTGGAACATTTTTGTCGCACAAGACTCCATATGCTAGCCTCAATTTCATCCACTTTGTCCCAATACGATGTGTGACATCGTCATCAATCTCTCTATTCCCTTGGATAATAGACCCGAAGTACTTGAAGTTTTCTTTCTTTGGAATGACCTGAGTACCAAGCCTCACCTCCACGTCTGTCTCAGGGTCGCTCCCGTTCCTGAACTTGCACTCTAAATATTCTATTTTGGTCCTACTCAACCTGAACCATTTAGACTCCAGAGTCTGTCTCCAAACCTCCAGCTTGGAGTTCACTCTGCTGCGAGTTTCATCAATCAGGACTATATCGTTTACGAATAACATACTCCATGACACCTCCCCTTGGATTTGTAGCGTCAGTCCGTCCATCACCAAGGCAAATAGGAATGGGCTAAGAGCTGATCCCTGGTGCAGCCCCATCATCACTGGAAAGTGCTCCAAGTCCCCTCCTACTGTCCGTACCTTGGTCTTGGCTCCATCATACATATCCTTGACCACCCTAGTGTACGCCACAAACACACATTTAACCTCCAAACATCTCCATAGGAACTTTGTCGTATGCCTTCTTGAGGTCGATGAAAATCATATGTAAGTCTCTCTTCATCTCCTTGTACTGCTCCATCAACCTCCTAATAAGATGAATGTCTTCTGTGATCGAACGCCCCGACATGAATTCAAACTGATTCTCGAAAATAGACACGCCTCTTTTCACCCTCATCTCCACGACCCTTTCCTAAACTTCCATAGTGCGGCTCAACAGCTTGATACCCATATAGTTGTTGCAACTCTGGATATCACATTTGTTTTTACAAGGGAATTATTGAACTCTACCTCCATTCTTCGGGCATTCTTACCATCTTAAAAATGACATTAAATAACTCAGTCTGCCACTCCAAACTTGTCTTGCCTGCGCTCTTCCAAAATTCAACGGGGATCTCATTAGGCCCGGTCGCTCGTCCCATGCGCATCCTGCGAACAACACCCTTAACCTCTTCAACCTTAATGCTTCTACAATACCCAAAATCCCGGTACCTACCAGAATGCTCAAGATCTTCCAGCACAATGTCTCCATCTCCTTTTTCGTTCAATAGTTTATGGAAGTAAGACTACCACCTCCACCTAATATGTGCGTCCTCCACCAGTACTTTATCGTCCCCGTCCTTGATGCACCTCACGTGATCCAAGTCACAGACCCTTCTCTCCCTTGCCTCGGCTAGTCTGTACAACTTCTTATCCCCACCTTTCTTCTCTAATTCCACATACAGGCGTTCAAAAGTCACCGTTTTCACCCCCGTAACCGCTAGCTTTGTCTCATTCCTCGCCCTCTTATACAGTTCCCTATTCGGCCACTTTTCCACCTCATCCTCACTTTCTACCAATTTCGTATACGTCGCTTTCTTCGCTTTCACCTTCTCTTGAACTTTACCATTCCACCACCAGTCCTCTCGATGCCCACCACGGTTACCCCGTGAGGCCCTTAGCACTTCTCTAGCTACCTCCCGAATGCAACTGGCCGTCCTGTCCCACATACCGGTCGCATTCCCACTACTCCCCAAGTCCCCTTGGCCATGAACCTCTCTCCCGTCTCCTTTGCACTAGTCATTACAACTAGTATGGCATAAAAAGAAAAACCCATTACGGAAAAATGTTTCTCACGTAATTTTTTTTTCATAGAGTAATTTTCTCACTTATTTTTTTAATATTTGTAAATAAGTAGAAAACATGGTCCCAAAAATAATTTTATAAATTTGTGCTAGAAGTGGCAAATGAACGGGTCGAATCGACTATCGGTAAGTCGAAAAGGTATTAAATAAAAACGGATAAAATATGTGTCCCGCCTGTATTTAATACGTATATAAAATAAGTTAATCGACGAATAATATGAATAACCAGTTAAGGGTGTGGTCTAGTGATCAATGAAATGAATTGAGAACTATGAGGTCTTATATCGACAAATTCAATCCATATTTAATGGATCAAATTTGATGGTTATTTAGTTTCTACTTTCTAACCATTTTGACAGCCTTAATCTAGGCAAACAATAGAGATACATGTAGTGCTAGTGGAGGGGGTATTAGCCAATTAGTATGAAATTACCATTTATGATTGTTTTTTTCCTTATCTTTTGTAGGGAAGGAACTTATTTTTCTAAAAAAACATTTTAATTTTTTTTAACTAATTCAATTAGGAAAGAGGATGCTTCAATTTTGGCCGTTATGATTTTTTTTAATGCATATATATGTATATGTTTTGTAAGAAATTCACTGCTATGAAGTGTGATCACCACATCAATACACCATTCTCGCCCCCTAGGAGTCAAAAAAAAGTGCAACTACTTCTGAGTTCTGACTATGGAAGTGCCGCATTTGTCTTTTTCAATAAGAAAAAAATTGTTATGAACAGAAAAATTTCAATAGCTCTTTATCTTCATAATTTTGCGGCATAGATGTAACACCTTTGTATTTTTGTAGCTTTCAGTTTCTTACTTTCTGACTTGTGAGACTTCTCTTTTTTTTTTCTTCAATGCACGTGTCTTAAATTTATAAATGTTCAAAAAAAAATTTCTAAGAAACAATTAATCAAATATGGAAGAGGTTTTTTCCCAAGGAAACTTTTTGTACTAAAAAACCTTTTTTGAAGAAAAATATAATTATAGTGTAGAATTCAAATAAAATAGAAAATTCAGGGCAAATCTTAACAAATCTCCTCTTTCCTCTTGACTTGAATTTTCTAGCAAAATAATCTGCATCGCCCTTCTTCACATAATCTTTATCACTGATGCTTGCCATGGTTAAAAATAGATATGGGTTAATGTATCACATACACAATCAATTTTTCTATATCCTTTTTCAATTTCCTGAAAGTTGAAGCAATTAATATGACTACAGCAGTAAAATTAAAGTATTCGGGACAGAAATAATTAGGTATTGTTATGTGGAAGTATGCGGTAGCAATTGAAGATGCTGAGAATATAGAAAAGATTGATGATTTGATGGATATTTCTGCTTTTAGTAGTTTGAAATGTACATCTTTCCCTGCTTATTATCTAGTGCATGTATTTTTGTATTTTAATTTGTTGAACTGAATAATATCTAGACAACTTCCTTCTTTATAAGGCATTTAAACTTGGAGGAATGAGGACTTAACTATGGGATTATGCCCTAATTGCCATAGCTTCAAACATGTGGTAGTTACTGCTCTTTTTTTCAGAATGCTTTATCATGACTTATTCGCTTTCGTTATTGTCATTTTCATATTGTTTTGAATTTTTTGTCCTTATCTGACCTTTTCTTATGCTTATGCTTTCTCTTGTGCCGAGTGTCTTTCGGAAACATCCTCTCTACCTGCCAAAATAGGGGTAAGGTCTGCGTACACTCTAACCTCCGCATACGCCACCTAGTAGGATTATATTGGGTATGTTGTTGTTGTTGTTGACAGAGCTTTAAACAATAAAAGAACCCGCCAAAGCTGCCACAGTTGAAGGATTTCCTTCAGAGAACTGCAAATGGTTATCTGGTTGACATTATCTTTGACCTTCTTTGACTTATCACCCTTCTTCTATATCGTGTAGCTCGTGGAGGACATTAGTTGCTTTGTTGTTTTCATGATTTTCAGAGATATTGTATTTCAGTAGTTGCAGATTAATCAGCTGTAGACTAAGAAAATACTCATAAAATAAGGCATTAGGTTTGTGAAGAGATAGTTGAATTTCTCTGAAATATAAATCAAGGAGTACAGTATGCGTCTTGACATCTCTCTGGCTATTTGATAAATTTCAGTTGGAAAGATGAACCAATGTTCTATTTTATCATGAATTAATAGAAGTCTGGATTTGTTCCAAAGTTCTTCTTTTGGTTTCAGGTACTATCTTGATCACAAACAAAACGGAGAGTGCGTTGACAGCAGCATAAAGAATGAAAGTACCTGCAACCGGTGAAACCAATGTGAGTAGAAATATCTAATCTTTGATCTAAAACCTTTAGCTGTCTTGATATGCAGTAAACTGTTTATACCTCTCCCGTCTTATTAGTTTCTCCTTTCTTCTGACAATTATTCTTTTACCATGATGGATAAATGGACTTTCCTGCAGAACCCTATCCTTCAATCCCAAGTGGGAAAACTAATTTCTAATATAGGTTCTTTAGGCAGCACCTCTACAGCATTTTTTTTTGCGTAATTCTCATTTTCTCATTGCTTCAGAAGTGATATTTGTGACAACTGATGACTTCTTACCAAAAGAGTTCCAGGTCATGAGGAATTGAAAGCGTAAGAGCATGCCCATGCACCAAACCAATTCACTAGTGTTGCAAGGCTTCCAGCAGCACCTTTAATATTTATAGGATGTATCTGCAAGAAAGGCAATTAGAATCAAATATCTCAGAATTTTAATAGAGTATAGTATAGATTTTACATACCTCCGACATCACAACCCAGGGAATTGCTCCCATTCCTGCTGAAAAGGACCCTATATAGACCTGCATTTGAGAATTAATATTAGATAAGCAGGAAAGAGAGACCTCCATTTTTTTCTACTTGGTTGGAGGTGAGTATGGGTTGGGATAAGCTACTGCATTGAGGACAATCAGGAAGGATGATGATGGTACCAGTGTGCCTGTTAATGCAAGTATCGGCACTGCCTTTACTGCAATTTCATGTCCCTGGTCCAATAATGATCTTTTTGTCAAATGTTCAAAAGGTATGCTATGGATTTCAAAAAATCTTGGTTTTAATGTTAACCTTCAGATAGAATGAGGTTCCTGTTAGTATACAGCCGATGACAAGTCCTGTTGCAGAAACCTGCAAAGATATGGCTATCCTTATATTGGGTGAATACAACGGGTAATATCCTCGAGAAATTTTCTTTCTTTTTCGAGATATACCAATAAAAGAGGTTTTCTTCCAGCTCTGTCAATTATGACTGCACCAAATGCGTTGATGGGAAGCTGATGAAGAAAATAATGCAAGCTGAAAGATCAATTATAACACTAAACTTTAGGAAATAGATATCTAGTTTCCCTAGAACTGAGAGAGTAAGAGTTGAAACCTTCACAATTGCAAAGATTATAGTTCCGATGTCAGAAGGGAATCCTGGAAAAGAAATACAGTAATAAACAAATAGTTTCTGGCTTAACACACAGTTCTTTGCTTTAAATTCTTGGGTAGAAGGGTAATAAAATGATAGGTACTTTATACTTAAATTGGGAACATAGATACAAATGGCTAAGGAAGTAATCTGTGGGGATTAGTTAGATTTCAAATTGTAAATTTATCTTCTCTCATCTGCTCATCACATTAGGCGATGATTCAATGTCCTTTCATTTCTTTGCATGTAAAATAATGGTATTTGAGTATGAGGGATTGCTACCTGCAGACTCAAATATGCTACCAGTGTAGAAAATGACTCCATTGATTCCACCAAATTGTTGAAACACCACAAGATCAACTCCCACCCGGCCATAGATTTGTCATGAATATGAAACTAGCAGCTTTAGCTACCAAAATGTCGAAAACAATTGTGGAAAGGAAATTTACTATGACTGAGCGCAAGTATCTTCTTTGAAACAAATCAAACAAGTTGGCTTTGGGAAGCTTTTCAAGGGTTTTTATATAATCCTGTCAAGCATATCAGATGAGTAATATTAGGAGAATATTTGAAGAAGTTTTAGATTACTTCCAAAGAAGGAAAGAAACGAAAATTGATTGTTCCTAAATAATGAACCTGGATTTCAGTCTCCTCCTCAGGTATGTCAGCATTTTTGCCTCGAAGTCTGCGCAGTGCAATTTCGAACTCCTTCTGATGTCCTATTTTTGCCTGCAGATATGGTGGAAATGTTATGCCATTTTCTTGATTTCAACAACAGGATGAAGCCATTGAATTTTGCAACTCACCAACCACCTAGGAGACTCCGGAATGATGAAGAGACCAAAAAGGAGAACAGCACGTGGTACTAATCCTGAAAAACAAAAGAAAACACTTATCACTTTAATACATTATTCATTGCGGTCATTTCTCTGTTTTGCCTTTATCTTTCTTTTGGCTCGTCTTTTCTAAAACATACCTGTTAATGCCCAAAGCCCTCCATGTCAGCATAGTTCCTATGATTAAGGCAACTGAGACTCCAGTAGATATCATCAGCTGGAGGTTTAGAAGTAAGAAACAGTCGAGGGATGATTATGTATCTTCCTATTTAGATTTTCTTTATTTTAGTAAACTGATATAACAATAATGTTCTTAAGTTGTCTCAACTATGAAATGATGGCATAGTCACTCCTACATTTCAATTGCCTTAGGACTCCAATAAGTAGAAAAATGTTAGGTGCAAGTCTTGCACATAAACAGTGTGTAGGTTTTACTTGCACTGGAGTCGTATGCTTTTGTTCAGCTGTAATACGATAAGACTAGCAATCAAAGCCATTTAAATGGTTATTGCATAACATATATACTTTAGAAGAAGTTGCAAAGCAGAAAAGAATAGTTGTTTTTTAATAAAGAAGGCCAGCAAGCTGCAACAACTTGTCCCTAGGCTGTAGTTTTAATTGGAAAGTATAGCTCCTGCATGAAACTAATTTCCTAATATTATTTGAGATATGAAAAAGAATGTGAATATTAATATCTTATACTAATTTTCCATCTTTTTACGGTATCAAAAAATCCTAATTTTATATCATCAAATCACTTTTTGAATTTTGTCAATAATCACACTGTCAAAATCAAATTAAAATAATTTAGTACAACGGATGCTGAACGCGGAGATGATATGGAAAAGGTAAGATGAATTAACAACGAGGAATTTGAATATTTTACACTGTTTCTGATTAGGCTAAAAATCCTAATGTCGCTTGAAATATTTCTGTAGTTATTGAAACAATTGGGTGTTAAAATGCTTTATAAAGTTGCCGTACGGAGCATAGGTAGCGAGTGTATTTCTCTACCTGGTTTATCGTTGTTAAAAGCTCCTCGTAAGTCTATAGGTGCAATTTCAGCTATAAATACAGGCACCTGGTTTGTTGTTGTCAATGGAAATGTTGGAATCAAGAAGGTTGAAAGTATACTATGGTGGGATATGTTGAGAAAGTCATAGAACTACAAAATCTCTAAGAAACAGAGTATGTAGCAAGTAAGAGAAAACTCCCATTCCATATCCTGTTGCCAATCTTCCAATGTCCAGAGAAAGAGCACACCCTTGAAGAGTAAAAGATAGTTATCAGTTTGTAAGACCTACGTAGCAGCAATTTCTTGTCATGAATTGGAGAAGAGAACTTGTAATGAACCTGATCATAGTAAATGGCTAACCACCCAGCAACACAGAAAGCGCTCGACACTCTCATTGCCTGTTTGTGTGTTACATACAATAGTTCAGATAATCATCAGGCTAATAATTAAGAAGATATGTAAAAGTGGATATTGGTGTCGTTAGAATCTTCTCCAGCTTACCCCTTTGCGGCCAATATAATCAGCAATTGGACTGCTTGTGATTGCTCCAATCATCGCACCAAATGTCAATATTGAACCAAAAAGCGAGTACTGCATGGAGAGAAAATGTTAGGCATATTCAAGGTAAAGCCTATCAACACTTCAACTAGATAGGGAATTCAGTAAGGACTGATGTTTTCTGATCAAAGTTTAATCTTGACATCATGTTATTGTGCTTTCCTCTATTACAACCACCCTTTGCAGAAAATTAACCATGTACATACTAACATTTGCATTGTAGTAGTAGGTCATTTCTTGTTTGCCTGGAAGAAGTATTTCAGGCTGATTGCAAGTAGATTGAACTTATCTTGATCACATTAACTAGAAAATGCTCAGCTAACCAAGTGAACGAATGAAAACATATTGAAAAGTTGCAGGCATGTAATTATATGTTTGGTAGGATATTATTGAGAAGGCAGAAAAGAAATTAACCAACTGTAAGGGACAATATTTATCACAGGGTGGCAGAATCGCATTAATAAGCAGCGTATTAGATTTACTATATGATATCTTTATTTCCTATCCCTGCACACTCTCTGAAATTTTAGTTAATATAGGTAGAAACTTCTTTGGGAACGAAATAAAGAAAAGGGATCCTTTCATTTGGTCAACTGTAGACCGTTCTATTGAGTAAGGAGGATGGAGGCTTGGGTTAAGAAAACTTAATCTTCATAGCCACAGGCTCCTTTCAAAGTGGTTGTGAATGTATGCTACAGAGGAAAGGCTTTATGGAGAAACGCTGCAGATTCTAATATGAGTAGTAGTATTATTTGAGAAGTAAGGAAGTAGATGGAACTTATGGTTGTAGGATATATAAAACTATTAGGAGTCCGTGGAATGGCTAACTCAAACAAATCTGCAAACAGTGGATTTTAGATGTGTAAGCAGTGTTGCTTTGATGATAGAGATGTTGAAAATAATGCACCTCCGATCCTACATTGTGAAGTAAATGGACAAGCTTGACATCTCTTCTTCAGTAATTTTGGGATAAAATAGGTCATTCCTGCAACCATTAAAGACTTCCTGAATAGTTGGCTGATCTGCAATGATAGTAAAAGGGCAGCCCGGTGCACTAAGCTCCCGCTATGCCCCGGGGGAAGGGCCGGACCACAAGGGTCTATTGTACGCAGTCTTACCTCACATTTTTGCAAGAGGCTGTTTCCACGGCTTGACCCATGACCTCCTGATCACATGG
The DNA here is from genome assembly GCA_029783415.1 of Anisodus acutangulus. Classification (NCBI taxonomy): domain Eukaryota; kingdom Viridiplantae; phylum Streptophyta; class Magnoliopsida; order Solanales; family Solanaceae; genus Anisodus; species Anisodus acutangulus. Next base: position 13,627,440 of record CM056502.1, on the reverse strand, counting down.
CAACAACTTTACTAATTACTCCAATCCATGACCTCCTGATCTGCAATGATAGTAAGGAGGTGAAAAGGATATGGGGATCCATCCCCAACTGTGTTTTTTGGACAATTTGGAGAGAAAGACACCTAAGATGCTTTGAGAGAAAACATGTTTTTATTCATTTGTTGAAGTATAAATGCTTTAGTAACGTAGCTTCATGGTACAAATTACTAATAGATATATATGATGATGAGAAATTACAAGAATTTATTAGCACATTGCAGGATTGACATTGCTGTAATCATTGGAGGATGTACTATCCAGCACCATCTTAGTGCTAGAGTTTATTATTTAATAAAAGTGTTACGTATAAGAAAGTTATAAGCTAACCAAAGTTTCTGTCCACTGGCTTTCATTATATGTATATCTTTTTTCTAACTCTGCTATAGATAAATTAAGATCTTCCCTGATTGCGGACTGCGTTGGTGATGAGTAACCAGCCTGAAAAGTCTAGAAAAATCACAAATGATGGTTGTAGGTGGAGAAGCTTAAAGTCAAGCAGAAGAAAGCTTGAGTGGACTAGTGAGGAAGATGGACGCACGTAAGATCCCAATGCAAAGGAACTACACACTGCCACAAACGTGCAGAGGTAAACCATGCACCTGTCTTGTTTCCTCTCGCAGCCATTTTCAGCCTGCTCTTCAGTTACCCTTTTACTTGTTTGGATGATGAGAGGAGCTCTTATTTCTTCATGTGCACTGTTCTCACTCTGCTCTCTATCTTCCTGCTGCTTCCTGGTGGCCATACTTTTTATCTCTGTGTGAGTATGTTTGTTTTCGGGTGTTTTCTGGTCTAGAGAAGTAAGAAGATTTTTAGAGGCAAGGACATTTGTGAGGAAGAGAAGCAAGAAAGGAACCCCGAGGGTGTGGCGTAGTGGTCCAGAAAATCTTTGGAAGACCAGGATTTTAATTACAACAGAGACAAAAAAATCATATTCTTAAACCTTGGTAGACATAGTTATTGAATACCTATGCTAGTAAAATATATCATATAACGAGTAAATTGAACAGGTACACACAATTTGGTGCGGATACTACTGTTATTACTGTTGGAAATTTGTCTTTGGTGGGGAGGTGCGTCCACCCGTATTTAATGACTTAAACACTAGGGTTCCGTATGTTGGAGGCTTTGTCTATTCACACGTGCATAATCTATCAAGTGAGTAGATGACCGTAGGGCCAAGAATCGTCAAATTTCATTGAGAAATGAAAGAGATATTGGTCCACGAAGTAAGGTGTTTGAGGCATGGAAAAATGGTGTGGGAAAAATCTACCACATCGGTGAGAAAATGAAGAATTGTTCTCTTTATAAGTCTCAAAATTGGCTAAGGGTTTGGGACCCCAAGGGGTAACCCATGTGTTTGAAGGATGGAGGACCTAGATGTGCTTGGGTTCAAGGCTAAGTCCACACACGCGCCGCCGCTGCCCGTCGGGTCCGGGCTCGGGTCTCGGGTCGTGGGCCTTGGGCTTCTTTTGATAGACCCCCAGATTATTTGATACTTACAGTTTGGTCCCTGGAGTTTCTGGAAAGTTGAAATTGGGAATGACGGAAGGCAGAAAGTTTCTGCCTGCCATTGGAGTTGATTTTTGGAGCGTTAAAACTCCATTAATCTGCACCTTAACTCCTCCCTAACAACTCCTTTATGTTGCACATTAAATCAGCCATTACTTGGCTGATTAACTCCCTCACTAATGGCCATAAACAGCCATTACTTGTCAGTTGATGAGTCCCTCCCATGCTATATATTGGAGCCTTTGGCTTAATTGCAGAGACGAATATATACAACACAGAGACAAACAGAAGAGAGCACAACACAAATTCTGTCCAAAACGTGACCAGAAACAGTGGACAAAAAAAGAAAACTTTTCCTTCCTTTTCTATTCTTCAGCAAGTCGTTTTGTGTTTGTTTTATTCGTTAGAATCAACCTATTTGCTTTGTAGTGTTGATTAGTTGTTTTATTTTGGGAGACTATTGCCCGTTAACGTAAAATCATATATACGGGACAATCTTGTCTTAAAGACAGAGAGTCATCTCTCGACTCAGCAACAGTTGTAACAATCCAGATTTTAGTGTTTCTTGATTTCAGGTTATCAAGATTCAAGACTTAACAAGCTTGCGACAGTTCTGAATTGCCTATTTGTTTATCCTTTCGAACACTTGTAATATTTATTTACTTCCCGTACTGCTTTACATATCCAACAATTTTAGGACAAAATTGTATTAGTGATGTCCGTCAAAAGTTGTGTGACCAAATCTGGATATGGTTGTGGTTTTCTGGTTGAAGAGAGTTTTGATTATGCTGTTGAAGGTCAACGTGTTCATGGTGTCACCGCTCTTGAGAGTGGTGAGAACAAGCGCCCACGAGAGGCTGGGGATGTCAACTGGGACAAGAGGAGAAGGCTGGAGATGTGGTTCTATCTTGTAGCAGAAGACCTATATCTGTCCCAGACAAAGGATCTGAATTATGGTAAAGAGGAAATGGACACTCAATCCGATGAAGTGATTGAAGTGGGCCAGAATCCAAAATTGGGATAAATAATTTTTCTTCCTTGTCAAAAATAAGATTAAATGATGTCTGATTAAAAAGGGCTTAAAGTAAGGAGGAATATGAAAATGTTTTCCGAAATAATTTATATTCCTTACGCTTTAAAATCAGAAGTTTAAAGATTGGATTTTGTAAACGACTTAAAAAGATCCGTTCTTTTAAGTGTAAAGTGTGTAAAGTATGTTCGTACATATGAGGGAGAAAGATCTACTAACTGTGCGAAAACTGTTACCACTCTTAAGTAAGCGCCAAGAATTGTCTGGGCACCAATCATAAGGGAAGAAAACTAAAAGCTAAAGACGTTGAGCCTGTCATACTATTTGGCAGAAGATCATTCATAGGATGATATTGGACACTCAGTCATACAAAGCCTACGGGCGACTGGAGTGAGGCCAAAATTCCTTTGATAGGATGATATTGGACACTCGGTCATACAAAACCTACAGACGATTGGAGTGGGGCTAAAATTCACTTCATAGGAAAAGTAATGGACACCTAGTGTGGTGGGCCAGAATTTCCAGGTCTCTAATGATCTGAAGGCCAAAAGAAAGGCATAAGAGTAATGGACACCTAGTGAGGTGAGCCAGAGTTCCAGGTCTTAAATGATCTGAAGGCCAAAAGAAAGGCATAAAAGAAATTGGACACTCAGTCTGCCAAAGCAACTGGAGTGGGTCAGAGTATCCAGATCACATATGATCCGGTTACGCCCTAACCACAGGCAAAAGGTTATTCATGTGAAGCAACGCCATCTCTAAAGTAGAAGGAGTTGGAGAGGTTGTCCTCAATAGGACTTCAGGGAATGGGATCACTCCAAAAGGAGGTGATACATGTCCCAAAACTTGGTTAAGGGACGATGTTGGTCAAGCTGGTTTGAGACTAGTCCAACAGGTCTGTAATAACTAAGAATGGTACAATATGTCTGTAGCTAAATGAATGATGTATTTGTAATCCGTGCATCTATGCCATCATAGATTAAGACACGTTAAATAAGAAGTCATTCAAAAGCTAACGAAGTTGAGATTGTTGCCTTCTGTCGACATAAACCCTCAAAATAAATGTGAGGTAGGCGAAGAGGCAAAATCACCTTTCCAAATTCCGTCAAAGGAATAGCGAAAGAAGCACCGCTCCTCTAGAACTTAGTCACACCTACATGGGTGATTTGAAGTATATACAAAATAGAGGGGGGAGCCAAGTACTTTGTGACCTTCATTGATGATGGTAGAACGTATTGCATCCTTTGTTTGTAGAAAAACAAAGATGAAGTTGTTGAAACGGATAAGTGCTACAAAGCAGAAGTTGAAAATCAACTAAGCTTACAGATTGAGGAATTCGTAGTGATAGAGGGGGAGAATATGAAGCATCGTTCATCAAACGACTGCTCATTACTCACCCCAGTCTAACGGTGTTAGCCAAGCGCAAAGCCGTACGCTCAAATTATGTGAGGCAAGGCGATCCTTACCGCTAATGCGATTCTCAACAGAAATACAAATAAGGATAAGGATAACCCTCCGTGTGAGACATGGTAAAGATCTCACATACAAATGTTGTGATGTGGGGTGGCTTGGTGGAAGTTGGAATACCGAAACAGGTCAAGTTGGACCTAATACTGTAAATTGCATTTCCACTGGATCTGCAAATAACAGTAGTGCTTATCGCCTCTTGGTGTCAAAGAATGCTGAATTCTTTGAGGATAACTTTCCTTGAGAAGGAAAAAAGAGTTATTGCTCGAGGTTAACAAGAACCCGCGAGGGCCTGACTGTCCTGAACTAGACGTTCCGCATCTACAAGACTCGAAAGTTGCTGACTATCCGAAACTTAATATTCCAGATCTACAGAACTCAGGGATTCTAGATGTTGAACCGAGACGGAGCAAAGAGGGGACAAAGACTTGTTCCAGGCCTTCTAGCTTGTATGGTTGAGAACGAACCATGGAAAATTAACAAAGAATTGTCATCTCCAAAAGCGCTGCTTTGGAAAGAAGCTAAAGAGAGAAATATATTCCATCATATAGAACCATACTTGTGTAATGGTTGATCTTCCTCCGGGAAAAGAACATTTGGGTTGTGAAAAAGGATACTCAAAAGTGAGTACAAAGTAGATGGATCTACTGACGAGTATAAGGCCTCGGCTACTTGTACATGTACTTCCCTGTGAATAGCTTAACATCCAGGGCCATTGCAGTCTTGCGTGGCATGGATGTTGAAACAACCTTTCTAACCAGAGAGTTAGAAGGGGAGGATCAGAGTTGGTTTGCTGGACTGTTGGGCTTCTTCCTGAACTTTCATTTTGGTCCCTGAAATGTTTACATTTTGGTTCTGGAAGTTTCAGATAAAACAGAAACAATGAATCTGACCACAGAAACATTGACTCTGAAGTTAGAAAGCCAACAGTTGGAAAACCAACAGTCTGAGAGTGGAAGTTATATTGAAACAAAAGATATGGGTATTACAGATGACATCTTAGGAATTAGATTTCTAAGACATCTAACGGAATTGTCTAACTCCAAACTCAGTTGTGAGATAATTGACAGTCTCGTTGAAGCCACCAATAGATATGAATCATAGAGCTGATTGGATCATGGTGCACCCATCGACAAGGAGCGATATGTGCATGTCACATGTAGTTCAATGTATTATACACACTACAATCGACCTTCTATCGGCCTACAAAGCAGATCAGTTGAACTAAGGTTCACTGATGATTTTAATAAATGATCAATAGAAGGCGTTGAGTCGGATATGATGTTATCTGAAATATTCACTTATCTACGGATTATGATATTCTGGATGTCCAACGGTTCTGGGAGAACACAGTAATGCAAACTGGACATCAGATGTGAAGAACACCAAAGCCACAAGTAAATGTGTATGGTGGGTCTTAGAAAATCCTCTAAGCAAACTTGTATCGGCCGATTCATGATGGAATCGGAGTTTATCGCTTTATACAAAGCATGAAAGAAGTTGAGTAACTCCACGACTCCTTAGATGACGTCCCTTATTGGGAGAAACCCGTGCCTTCAGCAGTTATACACCGTGGCTAGCCGGTCGGCTTTAGGAAGGACACGGATGACGGCGTCTGGACATATCTGTCAGGATCTGTCGGAGACATAAAACCGTATGGCAGTTGATCATCACGGGTGTCACCTCCTTGATTACTAATCAAATGATATACAAGATCCTTTTAACTAAGGGACTACCCGAAGATCAAGTGTTCTGCATGTCTAGGGGAATGGGCTTAAAACCCAAATAATACGAACCTTTGCGGTGGTAACCCAACCATACTGATTGGAGATCCCAAGAATTTGGTTCAATGGAAAAACTAAGCTGCAAAAGGTTCAGTTGAGCGCTTCGGTGGAAGCAAGAGCACTTCCAATGATGATTTCTGTAAGGAAACATGAATCCAAAGTTGTTCCCGCGATAGACATTAAAGTGCTACCTGCATGGTGGGTAAAAGTTAAGCTTCCAAACCTTTAACTAACCTCAAACGGTTGAGGTTATGGTTGGGGAAACTTTTAATGATTCCTAACACTTGTGAAGTGGGGTATAGCAAGATACCTTGTAGGAGATCACCAATTTAAGTGCGAGGACATGCTGCCTCAAATGAACGCACTTAAGAATCCAAGTGTGTCCATGGCAAGAACGGACAAAACAATAAGAAGAAAATGAATAAGAAGAGTTATTGTGTTGGTATCATTGTCTAGGCTTACACTAAACACTGACGGTTCAAGACATCATGTTCACCGCGCAATAAGTAAGTCCGGTGGTATTCAACTAGGGAAGGTTCAAAGTAAAAGCTACCTCTCCTGATGCAATATTCTTTCGCTGAAAGATTGCTGAAAGTAGGCATCTTGCGTGTGCGCTAAAATCTCTTTCAAGAGGAGATTGTTGGAAATTTATATTTGGTGGGGAGGTGCATCCACCCTTATTTAATGACTTAAACACTAGGGTTCCGTATGTTAGAGGCCTTGTCTATTCACACGTGCATAATCTACTAAGTGAGTAGATGACCGTAGGGACAAGAATCGTCAAATTTCATTGAGAAATGAAAGAGATATTGGTCCACGAAGTAAGGTGTTTGAGACATGGAAATATGGTGTGGGACAAATCTACCACATCGGTGGGAAAATGAAGAATTTTTCTCTTTATAAGTCTCAAAATTGGCTAAGGGTTTAGGACCCCAAGGGGTAACCCATGTGTTTGAACGAGGGAGGACCTAGATGTGCTTGGGTTCAAGGCTAAGTCCACACGCGCGCCGCCGCCGCCCGTCCGGTCCAGGCTCGGGTCTCGGGTCATAGGTCGTGGGCCTTGGGCTTCTTCTGATAGACCCCCAGATTGTTTAATACTTATAGTTTGGTCCCTAGAGTTTCTGAAAAGCTGAAATTGGGAACGACGGAAGGCAGAAAGTTTCTGCCTGCCGTTGGAGTTGATTTTTGGAGCGTTAAAACTCCATTAATCTGCACCTTAACTCCTCCCTAACAGCTCATTTATGTTGCACATTAAATCAGCCATTACTTGACTGATTAACTGCCTCACTAATGGTCATAAACAACCATTACTTGGCCATAAACTGTCATTACTTGGTAGTTGAGGAGTCCCTCTCCTTATGCTATATATTGGAGCCTTTTGGCTCAATTGCAGAGACGAATATATACAACACAACACAGAGACAAACAGAAGAGAGCACAACACAAATTCTGTCCAAAACGTGACCAGAAACAGAAAACTCTTCCTTCCTTTTCTATTCTTCAGCAAGTCGTTTCGTGTTTGTTTTCTTCATCAGAATCAACCTATTTGCTTTGTAGTGTTGATTAGTTGCTGTTTTATCTTAGGAGACTATTGCCCGTTAACGTAAAAACATATTTACAGGGCAATCTTGTCTTAAAGACAGAGAACCATCTCTCGACTCAGCCACAGTTGTAACAATCCAGATTTTAGTGTTTCTTGATTTCAGGTTATCAAGATTCAAGACTCAACAAACTTGCGGCAGTTCTGAATTGCTTATTTGTTTATCCTTTCGAAAACTTGTAATATTTATTTACTTCCCGTACTGCTTTACATATCCAACAATTACAACAAGAAAGGGAGTCAGTTTATAGATGAGCGTTGTTAGCATTTTTATGCTCTGAAAGTTGTACAAACGGTTCATTTTATTACATTTTCTAAGTTTAATCAGAACTCTGTTCCAACTATTGAGATGATAACAATAGTACATTTTTGCAGAAATGACTTTGTAGAGCTACTACAACAGACGTGTGGAACTGATTGAAGCAGCAAAACCAATACCTTAGGGAGCCAATTTCTAACCAAAACTTCTTTTTCTATGTATTTGGTCTACACTTGAGTCCAATGGTGGAACCGAGCTAGATGCATCGGGTTTGAAAGAATTATGTGTGTGTAAAAATAATTTTGTGTATGTAAAACTATCAGCACATATATAAAGAACAGAATACACCGACTTTCTGAATTCACCATCATTGGCATCTTCTTTGAGTGTGACCAATTAATTTCTGGAGCAGACATACAACTAATTCCTTTTTCTTCTGTTCTTAAAACCCCTTGTTGCTTTGGGTCGTTAAAGATTAATTAAAAACTGTCGAGTCGTCAAATCTAGTGTAGTGGTTTTTATTTATTGTCCTAGAGCTTTACATTATTCATTTATAATCAAAGAATATTTTTTTTGTTTCGTACTGCTCATTTGTCTTCTAATGCTCTATGTAAATACATGAACAAAACAGTGGTCCTTGTCCTAACTGCTTGGTTTTCTCCTGTTATTTTTTTTGGTTACACTCACAAAAAAAAGATGGTATTCTAGTCATATACTTTTTGGCAGTTCTGCCATATGGCAATTGAATATGGTAATTTCCAGTTCAGGATACTTCAACTGTTCACATCTGGCTAGGCATCTTTTTTTTTTATAATGTTTGCATGCAACAATAACTATAGATTGTTATTTCTTTATCTCAAGCTAGTTACAATTTTCCAATAAATTAAACGTAGTATTTTTTTTTGTTTTGTTCTTTTTATTTGTTCCAAATTTTGTTCCTCTGATAAATTCATAAAATAAATAGGAGTATGTCATGTTAAGAAGTCTTATATTGTGGCTCAATTTCAAAATTGTTGGTCTATATATAAAACACCAACCTCTATGCTGTACATAAAATTCTCTTTTTGGTTCCTTTAAAATTGTCTTAATTTGGAAAACTTTCATATGGCCTTTAATGATATTTATAGGCGGAGGTGGCAGTCTTACTTCCATAAACTTTTGAACAAAAAAGAAGATAGAGACATTGTACTGGGAGATCTGGAGCACTCTGGTAGGTACCAGAATTTTAGGTATTGTGAAAACATTAAGGATGAGGAGGTTCAGGGTGCTGTGCGCAGGATGCGCAGGGGATGAGTGACCGGGCCTGATGAGATCCTAGTTGAATTTTGGAAAAGCGCAGGCAGGGCAGGTTTGGAGTGGTTGACGGAGTTGTTTAACGTTATTTTTAAGACGGCGAGGATGCCCGAAGAATGGAGGTGGAGTACAATGATTCCTTTGTACAAGAACAAAGGTGATATCCAGAGTTGCAACAACTATAGGGCTATCAAGCTGCTAAGCCACACTATGAAAGTTTGGGAAAGAGTCGTGGAGATGAGGGTGAGAAGAAGAGTGTCTATCTCCGAGAACCAATTTGGATTCATGCCGGGCGGCCGACTACAAAAGCCATCCATCTTATTAGGAGGTTGGTGGAGCAGTATAGGGAGAGGAAGAGAGACTTACATATGGTTTTCATCGACCTCGAGAAGGCATACGACAAAGTCCCTAGGGAGGTTCTATGGAGATGTTTGGAGGTTAGAGGTGTACCTGTGACATATACTAGGGCAATCAAGAATATGTATGATGGAGCCAAGACCAGGGTACGGACAATAGGAAGAGACTCGGAGCACTTTCCAGTGATGATGGGGCTGCACCAGGGATCAGCTCTTAGCCCATTCCTATTTGCTTTGGTGATGGATGGACTGAAGCGACAAATCCAAGGGGAGGTGCCATGGTGTATGTTATTCGCAGACGACATAGTCCTGATTGATAAGACCCGCAACAGAGTGAACGCTAAGGTGGAGGTTTGCAGACAAACTTTGGAGTCTAAAGGGTTCAGGCTGAGTAGGACCAAGACAGAATACTTGGAGTGCAAGTTCAGTGATGGGAGCGACCTTGAGACAGACGTGGAGGTGAGGCTTGGTACCCATGTCATTCCAAAGAAAGGGACCTTCAAGTACCTCGGGTCTATTATCCAAGGGAATGGAGAGATTGATGACGATGTCACACATCATATTTGGTCAGGGTGGATGAAATTGAGGCTCGCATATGGAGTATAGTGCGATAAAAAAGTGCCACAAAAAATTAAAGGCAAGTTTTATAGGGTGGTGGTTAGACCGAGCATGTTGTATGGGGCGGAGTGTTGGCCGGTCAAGACTTCGCATACCCAAAAGATAAAAGTTACGGAGATGAGAATGCTAAGATAAATGTATGGGCATATAATGAGAGATAGAATTAGAAATGATGAAATCATGGACAGAGTGGGAGTGGCCTCGGTGGAGTATAAGATGCGAGAAACTAGGTTGAGATGGTTCGGACACGTGCAGATGAGAGACATAAATGCCCCAATGCGGAGGTGTGAAAGGTTGGCTATGGATAGGTACATGAGGGCTAGATGTAGGCCGATAAAGTATTGTGGAGAGGTGATTAGACGGGATATAGCGCAGGTGCAACTCACTGAGGACATGACCTTAGATAGGGGGTTATAGAGGACACATATTAGGGTAGAAGGATAGTAGGTAGTCCAGCGTAGTCCTACCTACGCTTACAAAATGGTAGTTGTAGTATTATTATTGTAGACTCGCTTAGCCTATCATATTGTCTTATAGTCCCTTTTCGTTTGATTTATGTTGTTATATGTATTTTGTTTGTCTTATTTACTTGCATTAGCTATTGCTTCTTTTTGCTTCTTTCTTTTTCAAAATGCGTTGTCATCACTTACGCACTTTGTGTGTCTTACTTTGCTTGGGCTTGGGCTTTTTCTTGAGCCGAGGGTCTCTCGGAAATAGTCGCTCTACCTACCAAGGTAGAGGTAAGGTCTGTGTACACTCTACCCTCCTCAGACCTCACATTGTGGAATTTCACTCTGTATGTTGTTGTTGTTGTTGTTGTATTTGATTATACATATGGTTCCACTAGTCCTTTTGCCAAGCAATTAAAATGTCTCACATAACAAATATGTGACACAAAATAAAATTTTACTAATATCCCCATCTCTACCTGGCCAATCTACGTCCCACAAGTAAACTTAACTAAACTAAATAATTTAGTTAGGTACGTATTAGAGTGATTGAATGATACAAAAGAAATAATCGTGCATTTATTGATTTAGTGCAATATCTAATGCTAGTAAACGTTTTGTGTATGTAGTTATAGCATTCTTAGCGTAGTGGTTTTACTTGCCTCTAGACTCTTGTTAACTTGTGCTTTCACTTTGATCCCTTCCTGTTTTAGGGTAAACGCTTGACTAGTTTATTATTTTATATTTGCTTTAGTGGCTTCGGTAACTGATGGTAGACTAGGATCATGTTCTCGATCGGGGACGGGGGCGAGGGTTAGGGGGTAAGTGGGGTAAGAGAGATGCTAGGCTGAGAATAAGGTCTTGGAACATTGGGACTTTAACGGGAAAGTTCATAGAGCTAGTTAAGATTCTTAAGAAGAGGAGGATTAATATAGCATGTGTCCAGGAGACCAAATGGGTAGGACCTAAGGCTAAGGATGTGGACGGGTATAAGTTAAGGTTCTCGAGTAGGTCGAGGTATAGGAATGTGGTAGGCATTTTAGTAGACAGTGAACTAAGGGATCAGGTGGTAGAGGTTAGGAGGGTCAATGACAGGATGGTGGCGATTAAGTTGGTAGTTGTAGGGTTCACTATAAACATTATTAGTGCTTACGCGCCGCAGGTGGGCTTGGACGAGAAGGAGAAGAGACGTTTTTGGGAGGATTTGGATGAGGTGGTGGGTGGTATACCACCCACTGAGAAGTTATTTGTAGGAGGGGATTTCAAAGGACATATCGGGTCACTTATGGGGTTATGACGACGTGCATGGAGGCTTTGGGCTCGGGGACAGGAATGGGGGAGGTGTCTCACTTTTGGAGTTCGCTAGAGCTTTTGGGATGGTGCCAATTCAAGGTTCCTGAAGAAGGAAGAGCACTTGGTGACTTTCCGTAGTTCGATGGCTAAGATTCAGATATACTTTTTGCTCCTTAGGAAGGTTGACAACGGTCTTTGTAAATACTGCAAGGTTATTTCGAGGGAGTACCTTACAACTCGACATAAGCTTTTGGTGATGGATTTGGAGATCAAGATGGAGAAAAAGAAGAGGGTTATGGATGATAGGTTAAGAATTAAATGGGAGTGTTTGACCATGGCTAGTGCAAAGGAGATGGGGAAAAGGTTGATGGCTAAGGAGGCTTGGGGGAGTAGTGGGGATGCGATCGATATGTGGGACATGACAGCCAGTTTCATTCGAGAGGTAGCTAGAGAAGTGCTTGGGGTCTCGAGGGATAGCCGTGGTGGGCACTGAGGGGACTGGTGGTTGAATGGTAAAGTTCAAGAGAAGGTAGAAGCAAAGAAAGCGGCGTATGCGAAATTGGTAGAAAGCAAGGATGAGGTGGAGAAGTGGACGAATAGGGAACTGTATAAGATGGCGAGGAAGGAGGCAAAGCTTGCGGTTACGCCGGCGAAAACGGCGGCTTTTGAACGCATGTATGTGTAATTAGAGAAAAAAGGCGGGGATAATGTTGTACAGACTAGCCAAGGCCAGGGAAAAGAGGGCTCGCGACTTGGATCACGTGAGGTGCATCAAGGATGAGGACGACAAAGTACTAATGGAGGACGTGCATATTAGGCGGAGGTGGCAGTTTTACTTCCATAAACTCTTGAACGAAAAAAAAGATAGAGACATTGTGGTGGGAGATTGGAGCAATCTGGTAGGTACTGCGATTTTGGGTATTGTAGGAGTATTAAGGTTGAGGAGGTTAAGGGTGTTGTTCGCAGGATGCGTAGGGGACGAGCGACCGGGCATGATGAGATCCCAGTTGAATTTTGGAAGAGCGCAGGCAGGGCAGGTTTGGAGTGGCTCATTGAGTTATTTAACGTCATTTTTTAGACGACAAGAATGCCCGAAGAATGGAGGTGGAGTACAATGATCCCTTTGTACAAGAACAAATGTGATATCCAGAGTTGCAACAACTATAGGGGTATCAAGCTGCCAAGCCACACTATGAAAGTTTGGAAAAGGGTCGTGGAGATGAGGGTGAGAAAATACGTGTCTATTTTTTAGAACCAGTGTGGATTCATGCCGGGGCGTTAGACCACAGAAGCCATTCATTTTATTAGGAGTTGATGGAGTAGTATAGGGAGAGTAAGCGAGACTTACATATGATTTTCATCGACCTCGAGAAGGCATATGACAAAGTCCCTAGAGATGTTCTATGGAGATGTTTGGAGGTTAGAGGTGTATCAGTGGCATACACTAGGGCAATCAAGGATATGTATGATGGATCCAAGACCAGGGTACAGACAGTAGGAGGAGACTAGGAGTACTTTCCAGTGATGATGGGGCTGCACCAGTAATCAGCTTTTAGCCCATTCTTATTTGCCTTGGTGATGGATGGACTGACACGAAAAATCCAAGGGGAGGTGCCACGGTGTTTGTTAACGCATATGACATAGTCCTGATTGATGAGACTCGCATCGGAGTGAACGCTAAGCTGGAGGTTTGGAGACAGACTCTGGAGTCTAAAGGGTTCAGGCTGAGTAGGACCAAGACAGAATACTTGGAGTGCAAGTTTAGTAACGAGAGCGACCTTGAGACAGACATGGAGGTGAGACTTGGTACTCAGGTCATTCCAAAGAAAGGAAGCTTTAAGTACATCGGGTCTATTATCCAAGGGGATGGGGAGATTGATGACGATGTCATACATCGTATTGGGTTAGGGTGGATGAAATTGAGGCTCGCATCTGGAGTCTTATGCGACAAAAGGTGCCACCAAAACTTAAAGACAAGTTCTATAGGGTGTTGTTAGACCGACTATGTCGTATGGGGTGGAGTGTTGGCCAGTCAAGACTTCGCACATCCAAAAGATGAAAGTTGCGTAGATAAGGATGATGAGATGGATGTGTGGGCATACAAGGAGGGATAAAATTAGAAACGATGATGTCTGGGGCAAAGTGGGAGTGGCCTCGGTGGAGGATAATATGCGGGAAGCGAGGTTGAGATAGTTCAGACACGTGCAGAGGAGAGGCGCAAATGCCCCAGTGCGGAGGTGTGAGAGGTTGGCTATGGACGGGTTCAGGAGGGGTAGAGGTAGGCCGAAGAAGTATTGGGGAGAGGTGATTAGACGGGATATGGCGCTGGTGCAACTTACTAAGGACATGACCTTAGATAGAGGGTAGTGGAGAACACGAATTATGGTAGAAGGGTAGTAGGTAGTCCTACTTATGATTGCAAATTGGTAGTTGTAGTGTTATTATTGTAGGCCCACTTAGCCTATCTTACTAATAGGCGCAATATTGCTTTATAGTCCCCTGTAGTTTGATTTCTGCGGCTATGTGTCATTTAGTGTACTTTGTTTATCTTATTTACATGCGCTAGTTATTGCTGATCGGGTCTGACCATTTCTCTTGCTTTGCTTTTGTTTTTGCTTTGCTTTGCTTGTGCTTATGCTTTGACTTGAGTCAATTGTCTCTCGAAAACAACCGTTCTACCTACCAAGATAGAGGTAAGGTCCTTGTACACTCTATCCCCCATACCCCATGTTGTCGGATTTCACTGGGTATGTTGTTGTTGTTGTATCTAATGCTAGTAAAATTTTGCTTTTTTATTGTGTGCCATTGTGTCCTTTTTCCTTTTGCAACTTCATCCATTACAATGTTTTACCTTGCAACTTTTGTCAAACTCTTTTTTATTTCTTTGGTTTTCTATTTGATGCTTGCATAATGATTAATGCGTTATACTGAAAGCAAGACTGAATTTATTAACCCCTCATATATATATTAATTCAGGAGCACTGGATATCTCTCTCTCTATTCATTCTTGTATCAAACGACCTCTTTAAAACTGCACTTGAAATACTTGGAGTAAATTCATTCCTAATAATATGAAAATTTAAGCATTCAATGTGCAACACCTTATTTCTATCATGTATTAGAGGTAATGTGTAATTCCATTTTTCCTTCTATGGTTCGAAACTTTGGTCAGAGACAGCCAAATAAATTGAAGCTCAAATTGATAAATCTATGGTGACGTATAAATTAATAAGGCATTAGGTTTCACGTGAAGAGATAGCTGAACTTCTCAAAGACTCCCAAGTGATTAAGAAAGCAGCCAACAGCAAGCTAAGGTTCTGAAATACAAATCAACGAGTACAACAAGAAATTGTGATTCCACATCTTGAGAAGGATTCTCTTGACTAACTGAATGATACTCTTCTGCACTTACAAAGAGAAAAACAAAAAACAAAAAACAAAATGGGGTACTGGAACAAGTCAGTCTGATCGTTTTCTTCGTCTATAGTGTTCATACCTTAAGAAAATGGAGAATGTGGTCCACGGTGCAACGAATACTCGAATGTTTTGAATCTTTGGAAAATCTCAGGATGAGTATGAGAATGTAGTTTCAACGAGCAGCACACATCCTGTCATCTCTGTGGCTATTTGATAAATTTCAGATGAAAAGTGCTAAGGTATTTTATGATGCATTAATAGTGGCCTGGATTTGTTCCAAAGTTCTTCCTTTGGTTTCAGGTACTATCTTGATCACAAACAAAATGGAGAGTGCGTTGACTGCAGCATAAAGCATGAAAGTACCTGCAACCGGTGAAACCAATGTGAGTAGAAAAATCTTATTAGTTTCTCTTTTATTCTGTCAATTATTCTTTTACCATGATGTTTTTTTGAGGAATGACTTGTAGAACCCTATCGATTGATCGAGTTTGCTTGCAGTTGCAAGAAAACATTTTAATATAGGTTCTTTAGGCACTTCCACATCTCTTGTGCATGATTCTCATTTTTGCATTAATTTGGAAATGATATTTGTGACAACTGCTTACCAAAAGAGTTCCAGGTCATGAGGAAGTTGAAAGTGTAGGAGCACGCCCATGCCCCAAACCAATTCACTAGTGTTGCAAGGCTCCCAGCAGCCCCTTTAATATTTATAGGATATATCTGCATGAAAGGCAATTCTTAGGCTCAAAATATCTCAGAATATTAATGGAGGATAGTATTATAGATTTTTACATACCTCCGACATCACAACCCAAGGGACTGCTCCCATTCCTACTGAAAAGGACCCGATATAGACCTGTATTTGAGAATGATTATTAGATAAACTGGAATGAAAACCTCCTCGTTTTTTCACATGGTTGATAAAGGATAGAGATGGTACCAGTATGCCTGTTACGGCAAGTGTTGGTGCTGCCTTTAGTGCAATTTCATGTCCCTGGTCCAATAATAAACTTTTTTTTGTCAAAATGTTTAAGAGACATGCTAAGAATTTTAAGCAATTTTGGTTTTAATGTTGACCTTTAGATAGAATGAGATTCCTGTTAGTAAACAGCCTATGACAAGTCCTGTTCCAGAAGCCTGCAAAGATATCGTTATCATTATATTTGGTGAATGCAATATGTAATATCGTCAAGAAACTGGCTTTCCTTTCTGAGATATACCAATAAAAGAGGTTTTCTTCCAGCTCTGTCAATTAAGAGTGCACCCAATGCGGTGATGGGAACCTGTTGAAGAAAATAAAGTTAGGTGAATTATTCGTTATAACACC
Source organism: Anisodus acutangulus (assembly GCA_029783415.1). Classification (NCBI taxonomy): domain Eukaryota; kingdom Viridiplantae; phylum Streptophyta; class Magnoliopsida; order Solanales; family Solanaceae; genus Anisodus; species Anisodus acutangulus. The sequence continues at coordinate 13,611,002 of CM056502.1, read as the reverse complement.
AAAACTCTGGAGGGAGATATCTAACATCCATAGAACTCTGAGAGTAAGAGTTGAAACCTGTATAATTGCATAGATTATAGTTCCGATGTCAGAGGGGAACCCTGGAAAAGAAATACAGTTAAATAAAAAATAACTTTATGAATTGAAACTTTATATTTTACAGGCCTTCGAACTTAAATGGAGAATGTAGATACAAATGGCAAAGAAAGTAGTCCGAGGAGACTAGTGAGGTTTCAAGTTCTAAACATTATCCTTCCTCATCTTCATATCACATTAGGTGATTATACAATATTGAACGTGCTACATTTCTTGTCGTGTAAAAATGACATTTGACAATGAGGGATTGCTACCTGAGGACTCAAATATGCTACCGGTGTAGAAACAGATTCCATTGATTCCACCAAACTGTTGAAACACCATAAGTCCAACTCCCACCTGGCCATAGATTTATCATACGTATAAATTAACTAACAATTTCAGCTACCAAAATATTGAAAAACAATGTATGGGAAAGGCACTTACTATGAGTGAGCTCGAGTATCTTCTTTGAAACAAATCAAACAAGTTGACTTTGGGAAGCTTTTCAAGGGTTTCTATATAATCCTGTCAAGCAGATCAGATACGTACTATTAGGAGAGTGTTTTAAGGAAGTCTTAGGTGACCTCCAAAGAATGAAAGAAACTGGAATTTGAATTTTCCAGAATAATGAACCTGGATTTCAGCTGCCTCCTCAGATATGTCAGCATCTTTGCCTCGAAGTTTGCGGAGTGCAAGTTCAAACTCCTTCTGCCGTCCTATTTTTGCCTACAGATATAGTGGAAATGTTATGTCATTTTCTTGATTTTACAGGATGAACTCTTAACCATTTGATTTTGTAACTCACCAACCACCTAGGAGACTCTGGAATGATAAAGAGACCGAAAAGGAGAATAGCACATGGAATTAATCCTGGGAAAAGAAAAACAAACTCTTGTCACTTGAATACATTGTTCATTGTGGTTATTTCTCCGCTTTTCCCTTTTTTATAGCGCGTCTTCTTAGATCTCTCTATACGACTTGATGCTACAACAAACCTGTTAACGCCAAAGTCCTCCATGTCAGCATAGTTCCTATAATGAAGGCAACTGAGACTCCACAACATATCATCAGCTGGAGGTTAGACAAAACAAACAGTCAAGGATGATAATCAAGATCCAACAACTACAACATCTACTCCATAACCTTTACAAAATATAGTATGTTTCTTCCTATTTAGCGTTTCTTTATTTTAGTGAGACTGATATAACCATATTGTCACTTTATCTCAACTAAAGAAATGGTGATATATACCACTTGCTAAATAGGAGAAAAAGTTAGATTTATAGTCCTAGTTATACTATATTAAACTAGTGTCCCCTACCATTCAATTACCTAGAATTAATTTAGTATAGCTTGTGCATGAAACTAATTTGTAATATTGTTTGAGTTATAACAAACAACAACATACCCAGTGAGGTCCCACAACATGGGGTCTGGGGAGGGTAGAGTGTACACAAACCTTACCTCTTCCTTGGTAAGTAGAGAGGTTGTTTCCGAAAGACCCTCGGCTCAAGACAAAGCATAAGCACAAGCAAAGTAAGAAAAACGGTCAGACCCGGACAAGTAATTTAAAGCAGTATGAAAATGATGGTAACAAAAGCGGATAAGCCATGATAAATCATTCTGAAAAAAGAAGCAGTAACTAACGCAGGTAAATAAGATAAACAAAGTACACGAAAGAACATTCAGCAGAAATTGCAAAGGATGTGAAATATTAATTTGTCTTACACTATCTTTTCTTTTTAATGTATCAAAAGATTATAATGTAATATGATCAAATCATATGAAATTAGTCAGTAATCACTTAAACAAATTTCAGCTATAAATACAAGTAGTGTGTGGAGCACAGATAGCCAGTGTATTTCTTTACCTGGTTTATGGTTGTCAAAGCTCCTCGTAAATCTCTAGGTGCAATTTCAGCTATAAATACAGGCACCTGATTTGTTTTTGTCAAGGGAAATGTTGGAATCAAGAAGTTTGAAAGCATACTATAGTTGGATAGTTTGTTAAAGCTATAAAATCTCTAGGAGACAAGAGTATGTACCACATAAGAAAAAACTCCCATTCCATATCCTGTTGCCAATCTTCCAATGTCCAGAGAAAGAGCTCCCTTGAAGAGGGAAGAATAATTATCAGTTTGTAAGATCTACTAGCAATTCCTTTATCATGAATAGGAGCAGAGAACTTGTAATAAACCTGAGCAAAGTAAATGGCCAACCATCCAGCAACACAGAAAGCACTTGACATTCTCATTGCCTGTTTGTGTTTTACATACATAATTATCAGGCTGTATAAAGAAGATAGTGAAGGTGGATACTAGTGTAAGAATTTTCTCCAGCTTACCCCTTTACGGCCAATATAATCAGCAATTGGACCGCTTGTGATTGCTCCAATCATCGCACCAAATGTCAATATTGAACCGAAGAGCGAGAACTGTATATGAAAAATGTTAGGCACATTCAAGGTAAAGTCTACAGAAACACAGGTTAAGGATACCAAAAATTGCTAGAACAAGATTAGTAGTCCATTAAGTATGTAAGTGTTCTAATCAAGGTAGATTCTTGATATCATGTTTCTTTCCCCTAGTACAACCACCCTTTCCAGAAAATTAACCAAATTCATACAAACATTTGTATCCTATACTAGTTCATTTCTTGTTTGTATGGAAGAAGTATTAGGCTGATTTTAAGAAGATTGAACTTTTCCTGATCGGATTAACTAGAAACGCTCGCCTACCAAGTGAATGAGTGAAAGATTTAACCGCATACATTGACAGTGTAATATTTTTACACTATATGTGTAGTTTTCTTGTTGTAGCACGTTACCTGCCTTATTTTCCTAGTTACTAATCTCACTTATTATTAATTATTACATATAGTTATCTTCTAAGTAAACTGATAGTATAGAACTTCTTTTACACTGCCAATAAATAAAATTATAGTCCTGAGTGAAAGCATACTACAAAATTCCTGGCATATAACTATCAGTATAAAAATTTATAAACCACTCAAAGTTTATATCCATTAGCTTTAATTTATTTCCTTGAATGTAGTATTTACTGTATTTAATAGCAATAGATATATTCTTTCAAAAATGTATAGATGTACATCTTTTCTCTAACTAACCTCTGCTATAGATAAATTAAGATCCTCTCTGATGGCTGATTGTGTTGGTGATGAATAGCCAGCCTGAAAAGTTGAAAAAAAAGTTACACATGAGAAGGGGAAGAAACAGGACCGCATAAAAGATTTTTTACACTAGCAATGTTGTTTAATCACACACATCAGATTATTAACCATTTTCATTAGGTTACTAACTAATGTTTATCCTAAAAATTTATCAGTAAGTACCTTGTAAGTAATCTAATTATACAAATACTTACACCGTCAAGTATGGGCAGACCAGGGTACCGCAAGGGGTTCATCCAAACCACTTGATCGAAAAATAACATTGTATATATACAAGGTCAAAATTATTATATATATATATAAGATGTTGAACCCCTAGTGCTTACTTCTTTATATTTTGAATCTCCTTACTGAAAATTCTAGTTGTGCCACTGCCTTTAGCGTATAGAATTTAAGTGCACTAGTGAGAAAGATGAACTTACACAAGATCCAAATGCAAAGGAACCACAGACAGCAACAAATGTGCTGAGGTAAACCATGCATCTGTTTTGTGTCTTCTCATTGCATCCATTTTCAACCTTTTCTTCATTTACTCTCTTATTTGTTTGGATGATAAGAGGAGCTCTTATTTCTATCTGTACACTGTTCTCACTTTGCTCTATATCTTCCTTCATATTTGTTTTTGGGGTGTTTGCTTAGACTAGACAAGTAAGAAGATATTTAGAGGTAAGCAAGAAAATAAGGGAGTTCATGGATGAGAGCCATATGCGTATTTTATACTGTGGAAATTTTACATATGGTTCCTTTTTAGTAGTATTATTTAATTTTCTAAGTGTACTTAGATAGTTAGATCTACATCCCAAATATTGTGGCAATAGTGACTTGGCAGAGCTAGAACAGACGTACGAAACTGATTAAAGTAACAAATCTAATTATAGTAATTACCTTAAGGAGCTAATTTCTAATTTTAATTTGTTTGTCTTACTTTTTAAAAAAAAAAGAAAGAAAAAGAACGTCTCCTTATTTTGACAACTCTTTAATTTCAAAATTCACATGACATGTTTATGACCACAAGATTTAAAGAACATTTTGGCACATTACACACATCTTTAGTTTAAGACCACAAGATTTAAAAGTCTTTTTTATTTTCTGAAACTTTGTGTCGAGTCAAATTAAGACAAACAAACTGAAACGAAGAAGTAGTAATTATCTTAAGGAGCAACTACTGCCATTTTAAAATAAGTGGTATTTTTACATTTTCATTTTATTTCAAAATAAGTGGTGTTTCACAAAATCAAGCATTAACTTTTTTCTTCCAATTTTACTCTTATTTAAACAAATGTGGTTTGACATGACCAAACCATTAAAGATCTACTTAGTTTTCAAGGCATTTAATCAAGAATAAGTTAGTAAAAACACTTCTTACTTTTGATTTCACATAACCACGATCTACTTTTTTTTCAAGACATTTAATTAAGGTAAATTAGTAAAACCACTTTTTACTTTCTAGAAATGAGTAGTTTTCTTAAGAAATATACCCAAATTAAAAATATCACTTATTATTAAACGGTCGGGAGTAATTTCGAAATATAAAGAGTGCCGGATTCAAATGCGGATTTGCGTGGTAGGTAAAATCCAGAGTTTTGAGAACAAACTTTATATATGTAAATAACTAGTACGATTTGAATTAACTATACATTTGTGAATTCACCCTTCAATTCAGAACTCACGACGTATAAATTTTAAATTCAAATTTATCAATAAAAATAAATTTTTTTTCTATTATTTGCTATTTGGTCCAGACTTGGCTCTTTTTTGACAGTGACCACTTAATTTCTGGAGCACACATACCATTAATCCCCTTCCTTACGTTTTTCTTTTTTCTGATTTGGGTCGTTTAAGATCCATTAAAAACTATTGTTTCGTCAAATTCTGATGCGTACTGGTCTTTATTTTCCATGTTCTATAAATATAAACTTGTCCTAGAGTTTAATATTATTCACTTGTAATTCAAGTATATATTATTTGTTCGTACAGCTCATTAGTCTTTCATTTAATGCTGTCTATATCTAAATATCTTAACAAAAATGGTGGTCCATATCCTAAGTTGCTAGGCTTTCTCTAATTTTTTTAATGAATATACACAAGACACACGTAGATAGGTAGACAAAAGGACAAAGATTAGCCAAGTAATATGTTTTGGCCAATGCATATGACAATTTAAGTATTTTATATTCAACGTAGTTCCAATCCAGAAAGGTCATTGGTTGGCTTAATCCAATCTTTTTGGCTTTTTAAGCTATGATCTGTGTGAAAATTGCTGAAGGTTTTGATTATAGAAATGCAACTTGCATCATGCTATTGAGAGATCAAGATCAATTTTGATTAGCCAACTAGGTGCTTTTTTTTTGTTTTTGAAATTTTGTTTGATTAGGATTTAGGACAGTAGGGTATCCGAGGGTATAAGGAGAAAAAAATACATTCGGTATTTATATCAAATCAAGTGAATGTTAAATATGTGTCTTTTGTACAAATATTTCTCTTTTGCTTATGGTTAAATGATATGTATTCTCTTTTTAAATTTTAACTGCTAGATTAAATTATTTAGTTTGATATAAACTCGTGAAAAGGGAAGATTATGTGGTAGCCGCTTGATAAGTTTTTAGCAACACCGCGATATTCTGCTTCAGCACTCGAACGGGAAAGTGTGGCCTGCCGCTTGGCGGACCATGAGATAAGATTATCCCCAAGAAATACACAGTACCCTGAGGTGGAGCGACGTGTGTCGGGGCATCCTGCCCAATCTGCATCCGTGTAGACACGTAGCTTGGTTGGCGCAGAGGGGTATAGATGTAATCCGAAGTTTAGTGTGCCCTTAACGTATCTGATAATACGTTTGAGGGCGGCAAAATGGGACTCTCGGGGGTCGTGGATGAACAGACACACCTGCTGAACGGCATATGCAATATCAGGCCTAGTGAATGTAAGATACTGAAGAGCACTTGCTAGACTCCGATATAGAGTGAGATCAGAAACTGACGCACCGTCATTGGCACTAAGCTTGGATTTTGAGTCCACCGGAGTTGACATAATTTTACAATTTTCCATATTGGCCCTGTACACTATCTCTTCTACATACTTACACTGACATAGGAACATAGTGGTTGCAGATCTGGTCACCGATATACCCAAAAAATAACTTAGCTTGCCCAAGTCAGTCATAGCAAATTCAGTTTTGAGTAGAGCAATGATTTCATTCTTCAACCCGTCAGATGAGGCAGTAAGAACAATGTCATCGACATATAATAGCAAATATGCAGTGCTGCTACCTCAGTGAAAGGTGAAGAGAGAGTTATCACACCTGCTATATGTAAAACCAATTTGCAGAAGATACATGGCAAAACGATCATACCAAGCGCGGGGTGCCTGTTTCAATCCATACAGTGATTTCTTGAGACGACATACAAACTGCGGAACTGCCGGATGAACAAAGCCAGAGGGCTGATGCATGTATACAGTTTCTTTCAAATCCCTATGAAGAAATGCATTCTTGACATCTAGCTGATGAATCAACCAATACAAGCCCATAGCAATACTGAGAACATTCCGAATAGTGGCCGGTTTAACAACCAGACTGAATGTCTCACCACAATCAATACCCTCCTGCTGATTAGTGTCATTTGCAACTAGTCTTGCCTTATACCTCTCTAAGTCACCGTTGTCTCTGAACTTGTGACGAAATAGCCACATACACCGGATAACATTCACACCAGCTGGTCTAGGTACCAAATCCCAAGTGTTTTGCTTGGTTAAAGCGTTAAATTCCTCGCACATGGCTGTATTTCAATTAGGGTCCAGTTTAGCTAGTTTTGGATTATTTGGAATGGGTGACAAGGTTTGTGTGGAGAGATTGAAGTGAACCTTGGGTTTGAAGATTCCGTGTTGTGCACGAGTCTCCATGCGGTGAGAGGGCAGCAGTGGGAGGTCGAATCGGGAAGCGGCTCGTCCACCGGTTACGGGAGTTGTTATCTTTGAAAAGCGCAATGCGGGCAGTGGGCAGCGGCTGCTGGAAGTCTGAGAGACTCGGCCAGTTCTTTGGGTGGAGGCAGTATGGGTAGAGCAGGAGACTCAACTGGATGCGGGACTGTTGGGGTGGTGCTGGACAGTGGCGGGGACGAGACTGTGGGAATAGTGGGCTGTTGTTGGTATAGATTTTGGATGACCGGGGACAGACTTGGTTCATCGAGAAAGAAGTAGTCGGTGGTCTGAAATTTCCGAAGATTTGAAAAAGGAAAGGTTGTTTCATCAAAGGTGACGTGACGGGAGACGATAATTTTGCGAGTAGCAATATCATAGCACAAGTAGCCCCGATAATTAGGAGACAGACCAAGGAAGACACATGACATAGTCTGAGGGGCAAGTTTGTGAGGTGCAGTGGAGGCTATGTTGGGGTAGCATAAGCATCCAAAAATACGTAGGTGATCATATGATGGTAGCCTACGGTATAAGATTTCGGCAGGGGTCTTATTTTAGAGTGTGTTAGTTGGTAAAATATTAAGAAGAGATTCTACCATTTTGACAGCATAGACCCAAAAAGGCGGTGGTAGGCAGGCATGAAACAAAAGTGTGCGGACCATGTTATTGATGATATGTATAATTCTTTCAGCCTTTCCGTTTTGGGAGGAAGTATAGGGACAAGAAAAACGAAAAACGAAAAACCATGCCTTGTTTAGAACAGAAATTGTGAAATGCCGAGTTATTAAATTCACGTCCATTATCACATTGGAATAATTTGATAGATTTTTCAAATTGTGTCTTAATGAATTTTTGAAACTCGAGGAATTTTGCAAAAAATTCAGATTTGAATTTCAGTGGGTAAATCCAGACAAAATATGAAAAATCATCCAAGAATACTAGATAGAATTTATGACCTAAAGAGCTAACAATCGGAGATGTCCACAAATCAGCATGAACAATATCAAAGGGAGAAAAAGTAACACTGTTTGATGACATAAAGGGAAGACGAGAATGTTTGCCTAGTGGACAAGAAAAACAGTGTTGGGCAATTTTCCCATTATTACATTGAATGCGCTTAGAAGTCCTAAGAAAAGTAAAAACTGGATCTCTGGGGTGTCCGAGTCTGTTGTGCCAAGTGGAGGGAGAGATTGCCGCAAGGTATAGATGTGCTTGCGGTCTGACAGCGGAAGATTGAGTGAATGGGTAGAGGTCTCCCACACTATTGCAGCGTGTAAGAATTGTCCCCGTATTGAGTTCCTTCACAGAAAAATCAAAAGGGTCAAATTCGACAGACACATAATTATTGCTAGTGAATTTTCTAACAGAGATTAAGTTTTTAATGATGTTAGGTGTGTATAGGACGTGGTTTAGGGAGAAAGGCAGGTGTGGATGTTTGGTGTGTGTGTTACCGTAACCCTCAATTGGAATACGATGACCATTGCCGACAGTAATAAATTGAGGACACTTTAATCGACGTAGTTGAGATAGGTTACCTGACGATCGAGTGAGGTGAGAAGTGGCTCCGGTGTCCATGTACCAATTGTGGTCGGGCTGTTGAAGGTTCACGGTGGTGTAGGCCTGGCCCAAATCGATCGGGGCAGTGCTGCTTCTTCTTCTTTATTGCGATTATTCTTCTTTGCTAGGCGCAACCAGGTGGGCTGCTTCGCCGCTTCTTGGTGGTGGTGGGCTTGCCTGGTGGTGAGGCGGGGCCCAAGAGGCCGGGTCGACCAAGGCTTTCTTTGGGCCCAGGCCCTGCGGTCGAATGCGGGCATGCAGGTGAGGCCTAGTTCTGCTGGTTGGGCCCGCTGCTGCTCTTCTTTATCGATCCAGTTTGCGTTGCCCTTTTCCGCGGCCCTTGCCTTTGTTGTTGCGACCTCTGCCGCTGGACTGCTGCTGTTGTTGGCCTTGCGGTGGTGGCTGGTTGCTGCTGGTCGCAGGTGTTGCCATCCCGTCAACGGCTAACGCCTTTTGATTATGGGCATCTTGTTTAGCACGTCTAGTTTCTTCCAACAATAGTTGTGAACGTGCCTTGTTGAAACTTGGAAGAGGGTCGACTTGTTGAATCATTGTTGCGAATGTGTCATATTCACCTTTCGGTAAACCCGCAACAAGTTGAAGCACCATCTTGGTTTCTGAAACAGAAGTCCCGACGTTGGATAGTTGATCGATTATGAGTTTCAGTTGCTTACAATATTCGGACATGTTGTTAAAATTCTCGAGGCGGGTATTGTTGAATTGCTCTTCTAAATACACGGCCTGAGTATTTTTATTGTCCTAAAAGATTTCTTCTAGCCGGACCCAAAATTCACGTGACATAGCACCTGTTTTCATGATAGTGCACAATAGGTCTTTGGAGATGGTGCCGTAGATCCATTGTTTGACGATGACGTCAAGACGACGCCAGATTGAGTCTGTAACATCGGTGGGACGAGGAACAGATTCGTCAATATGATCGAGCACGTTGTATGCACATGCATGAATGTAGAATAGTTCCATCCACATGGAATATTGACAGTCTTCTTGATTAAGAATTATAGGGATAAATTTTTTGATGTTGTTAACGGCGAATGCCGGATGAAAAGAATATTCTCCGTATATTTTGTAATTATGATAGATGTATATTTAAGGTAACTTAGGATTCTAATTGTATTAGGAATCAACCCTTGTAAGGTAAGTTAGGATTCGTACCATATTAGGAATCAACATTTGTAAGGTAAGTTAGGATTCGTACCATATTAGGAATCAACCTTGTACAACTATATATATTGTGAAAGATAGAATAATTTCCATTAGGGATTCCTTTCATTATTCACAATATATATAGTTGTACAAAGTTGATTCCTAATATGGTACGAATCATAACTTACCTTACAAAGGTTGATTCCTAATACAATTAGAATCCTAAGTTACCTTAAATATATATCTATCATAATTACAAAATATTCAGAGAATATTCGCTAATAGTTTGTGTAAGTAAATAAAGACCCGAACCCACCCATATAGAACGTGGATACTGAGGATTTATGACAGTACCAATTAGTTCGGAATTGTAGTTAATATTGTTATTGTAAGAGAGTACAAGTTTATTAAAGATTTTTTTCGTACAAAATATCTTGTAATTATAAGTTTATAAGCACGTTCAATTATAAAAGTTGGCTACCAAAATACAGCTTATAAAACCCGAATTAGATGAGCATATGCCATATGATCAATGTCAGATCCGATCGGTCTGCTTATAATAGCAATAAGGCATGCCGTTTTTAATCACATGGGATTGAGACCCATTTGGCTTTGCTAATTCTCCATTCAAGATTTACATAATGTGCTAAAAGTAACGTCTATATTCTGATGCATCCGAAATCTGAATCTCATCGAAATTAACAACACATATAATCAGGGGGTGGTAGGGTATTACTTACGAATTCAAATGAAATCAGTAACTTTTGTTTAAATTCTCGGTTTGTATTAGATGATCTTTTATTTCTTTTTTCGACCTACTTTGATTTTTTTTTTTTGAGTTGAAGGTCTATCGGAAATAACATTCTTACCTCCCATTTGGTAAAGGTGAGGTCTACGTACCATCTATCCTCCCCAGACTCCACTTATGAGATTATACTGGGTATGACATTGTTGTTATTATTTAATTACAAATCCAATAACTAAAATGAGCTATGAATTTGGTGGAAGTTCAAACCCCATAAATTTCAAATCCTAACTCCACATGTAAATATAATGCAGTTTGTTTATCTGAGCACGTCGCTAATTTCTTCTTCTTTTTTTCAGCTTAAATATGGTCATATTTATTACTGTAATAGTGTAAATCTCTTTGAGGGAGTTATCTTATTAATGTAATACATATAGAGTATACAATTGTAGTCCTAATAGAATTAGGATCTCTATTTTATTTTAATTATGGAATATATTGTGAATATATATGGAATATATTCACTATCACACCCCCTCAGTCGGAGCGGGAGAAGGCCGGACGCTGAGACTAAATATGAAGTCAAGGAACAGTTGCCGAAGAAGCCCCTTTGTGAAGATATCTGCATACTGATATGAAGAAGGAACATGGAACACCCTAACGTGACCCATTGCAACATTCTCACGAACAAAGTAAATATCCATCTCAATATGTTTGGTTCGCTGATGCTGAGCCGGGTTATGAGACAAGTAGACATCAGATATGTTATCACAGTAAACCAAAGATGCCTTATGTTTGGGACAATGAAGCTCAAGAAGGAGATTTCGGAGCCAAAATAGCTCGGCAACAACGTTCGCAACGCCTCGATATTATGCTTCTGCACTCGAATGGAAAAGCGTGGCTTGCCGCTTGGCATACTACGATATGATGTTATCCCCCCAAAAGACACAATAGCCGGACGTAGAGCAACGACTGTCCGGGTAGCCTGCCCAATCTGCGTCTGTGTAGGAGAGTAATTTAGTCGTTGCTGAGGGATATAAATGGAGTTCATAGTCAAGAGTGCCCTTAACGTATTGAATGATACACTTAAGAGCTGTAAAAGTGAGGCTCCATGGGCGCGTGCATGAACAAGCACACCTGCTGAACCGCATATGCAATATTTGGCTGAGTGAAGGTGAGATACTGAAGAGCACCTGCGAGACTCCTATAAAGAGAGGGATCACTGACCGGATCTCCGTCATCTGCACTTAGTTTGGACTTGGATTCGACGGGAGTGTGCATGATCTTACAATTGCCATTTTAGCCCTGTAGACGATCTTCTCTACATACTTACGCTGACATAAGAACATGGCATGTGCGGATCTGGTCACTGATATCCCCAAAAAATAACTCCTTATCCAAGTCAATCATAGCAAATTCGGACTTGAGTAGAGCAATGATCTTGTGCTTCAGGCCATCTGAAGAAGCTATCAGTACAATATCATCCACATATAACAGAAGGTAAGCTGTGTCAGTACCTCGATGAAAAATGAACAATGAATGGTCACTCTTGCTGCACACGAAACCGATTTGTAAGATGTAAGTGGCAAACCGCTCATACCAAGCCCTCGGGGATTGCTTCAGCCCATATAGCGACTTACGAAGACGACAAACATGATGAGGAGCCTCCGGATGCACAAAACCTGGCGGTTGATGCATATTGATGGTTTCTTTCAAATCCCCATGTAAGAAAGCATTATTTACATTAAGCTAATGAATAGGGCCAATTCTTCCACATAGCAATTCTCAAAACTATGCAGATGGTAGCTGGCTTAAGTGGATAGGTTAAAAGTCTCACCACAATCAACACTCTCATGTTGCCCTGTGCCATTTGCCACAAGTCTGGCCTTGAGACGTTCAAGAGCACCATTATCTCTAAACTTATGACGAAATATCCACATACATCGGATTACATTCACCCCTCAGGTCGCAGAACAAGATCCCAAGTGCACTGTGAGATAAGCGCATTAAACTCATCTCGCATGGCCGTATTCCAATTCGTGTCAAGTTTGGCTAATTTTGGGTTTTTAGGAATATGTGAGATGGTTTGAGTGGATAGGTTAAAGTGAATTTTAGGTTTGAATATCCCGTGTTGTTCACGGGTTTCCATGAGGTGAGTGAAGACGGTCACGGGTGGGTCAGAGAGGTTGGGTGGTGACGGACATGGTAGGCGGCGGGGTCGAACTTGGCGATGGTGACGTCACGAGGTGGCGGGGTAGCGGTGGGTCTGGCGATGGGTTGAAGCGATGTGGCGGGTAGTGGGTTGGGGCAGAGGCGATGGTAGCGAGCGATGGGTTGGGGTAGTGTGTCGGGTTGAATTTGGATAGTGGTGGATAGAAGTCGAGGCGGTGTCTTGGGATTGTGAGTTCGGGCAATAAGCGGTCGTGGCGATGGGGTGGGGTCGACGGGACGGTCGAAGGGTGTGGATTTTGTAATGCATTTTGGACTAGAGGTGAGGTGTCCGAGTCATCAAGGAATCTGTAATCAGTGACTCAAAATTTTGGATGTTGTCAAACGGGAGAACGTACTCAACAAACGTGATGTGGCTTGAGATTACGATTTTGTCTGTGGATAACTCATAGGAAAAGTACCCCTATGGTTCGACGGGAAACCTATGAAGATGCACGGAGTGAAGCAATGTGCTAATTTGTGAGGGACCATGGATGCCATATTTGGGTAACAAAGACAACCGAAAATATGAAGGTGATCATAGGAAGGGATCCGACGGAAGAGAATTTCAGTGGGTGTCCTATTTTGAATTGTACGGGTAGGTAAGATGTTAAGAACGTGTTCTACCATTTTAATGCATATACCCAAAAGGTAGGGGGAGAGACGCATGAAAAAAGAAGGGTATGAATCATATTATTAATGATGCGGAGAATTCTTCCAGCTTTACCATTTTGAGGGGAAGTATGGGGGCAGTAGAAATGAAAAACTATGCCATTAACCGCATAAAAATTATGAAAAAGGGAGTTATTGAACTCACGACCATTATCACATTGACACGTTTTGATGTCTTTTTCAAATTGCGTTTTGACCAATGTACGAAATTCAAGGAATTTGGAAACCACTTGAGACTTGAGTTTAAGCAGATAGACCCAAAGGAAGTGAGAGTAGTCATCTAAAAATACCAAATAATATTTATAGCATAAGTTGCTAGTTATAGGAGATGCCCATAAATTCGTATGAATAATATCAAAAGGAGAGAAAGTGATACTTAAAGAAGACGTAAATGGAAGTCTAACATGTTTCCCTAGATGACACGAGGAGCAACTATGAGAAAGTTTTCCTTTATTACATTAGATTAAATTGCGGTTTCTAGAGGAATCAAAGACATGCGCTCCCGGATGACCAAGTATAATATGCCACGTTGATGGAGATATTGCAGCTAAAGCGGTGGGAGGAGTGACATGGGCAGTGGACGTGGATAGGAAAGGATAGAGGTCCCCATCACTATTATATCTTGTAAGAAGTTTCCCCATACGCAGATCCGTTATAGAAAAACCAAATGGGTCAAAGTTGATGGATACAGAATTATCGGTGGTAAATTTTCTAACCGAGATTAGGTTTTTGATAATATTAGAGGCATTTAAGACGTTTTAAGGGAGAATTGGGGATGCAATTGTCACGACCCAACCCGACGGGCGGCGACTAACCGCCCTAATGACGTCATTATCCTGACCTGTCACACATAATCCAACTAACACCTAATGGGTCTAAAATCCGACAGCATAACACTGCAATAACAACATATGTCAGGGTAGGCAAGTCGACAAGGCTGCCTTTACCCCCGAATGTACCTACCTCCTGAGGAGTCACAACTAGCCAACACAATACAATAGGCAAGCCGACAAGGCTGCCACTAGATAATATCATATATACACGGGGACACCCCAACACAGAGTACAATAGCATGACTGACCAAAACAGAGTTATACCCCTTACATAAGTACAACCCACAACTGTCTACAGGCCTCTATAAGGACAACGACATATGACGGGACAGGGCCCCGTCGTGCCCCTAAATATACATAAATCAAAATGATAGGGTTCTGTACAAAAATGGTAAAGCTCTGGATCAAAGGAGCTTTCCAAACAAGGCAGAACCTAAACCGGAGGGTCACCAAGCTGAGCACTGCACTGTGGGCATGACGCAGACCCCAGAGTAAAGGGGTCGATGCAAAATAATGTACTGAGTATGTAAACATGAAATACTGCAAATGAGATCATAAGTAGCCAATGGATAACAAGAGGTCAGTATAAACATCAGGATCCAAATCCAACTGTGCCATAAACAATAAAAGTCAGTTGTGCCTTATAAAAAAAATGAGAGTCAAGTCAAGAAAACATGAATGCCTGTCCATATGCATATATATACCTGTAACGTAACCCGGCACACTAATGCGGGACTCGGTAGAATCATATCATAACCCGGCCCATATTGGGACTCGGTGAAGTCATATCATAACCCGGCCCATACTGGGACTCGGTAAAGTCATATCTCGGCCCATACTGGGACTCGGTAAAGTCATATCTCATCTATGGATCCATCCTACATAACCCGACCCTCTAGTGAGGGACTCGGTGAATAATGCAAGGCTGTACACGAACATAACCCGGCTCATATTGGGACTCGGTGAAGTGAAGTAATAACACTTAGCACGAGTAGATTTCACGAGTAACCATATGTAATCAAAATTTTCATTTGACTCCCAATAAAATCATTATAATAATGTCATAATAAACTCTTTACTGAAAAATCATAGGTACTTCTCATAACTAACATCTTTAGGAATTAAACTGTATAAGAATCATGTACGTCCGCCGTACCTTCATTAAATAAAAATCATGCCAAAGGAAGAAGGAATCGTTCACATACCTCTTAGACGAACTAATCAACTCAATATTAGAGTACGTCTCATTTTAGAACTTCAACCTATAATAATGGTAATACGTTCGTCAATTCTATGTTCACTGGCATACTTTATATCGAATAATGACTTCCTATTCTATAAAAATTCGGGCATCACTTCCCTTGTATACATGTTTCCACAACTTCCAAACGAGGCTAATAACATCAATAGCCAAGCACCAATTAAGGGCACAACCAAAACAGCAACAAAGGGGATTTACACACACACTTCTCATGTAAATTTAGCCTCTTAATCCACATTAAAACAGCCCACAAAAAACAGTCCATGTTCCAACAACAACGAGGGTAGAATGTGAAGCCTTTCTACACATTTCTACACCCTTACTACTTTAGGACTTACATTAGCAATTACCACACGTAAACATGTATAGTGGTAACTAAATTTTCAGCATAATAACACCACAAAACAGTCCCTAAAATAGTCCATATCCATCTCAACATGTCCAACGATTTCATGCAAGTTCTTGGCCATAACATGTCATAATTTCATATTTCAATACTTTCATATAACTAATTTTAAACTTTAATATCAATGTTTTCTTTCAATTTCATCATGCAATTAGTGATAATAATAACAACGATAACCAACGAATCCAACAATCACCAAAATCTATCCCAAATTGGCAACTAGCCCAAAATTGTCACATGCATTGTTTAAATTCTAAATTTTTTCTTAACACAAATTCATATCCTTAATTCTAACAACATGCATTCAAATTAGATTATAGAAAGAAGAATTTTATACCTCAAATTTCGTCCAAAACAGTCCGCACAGTTTGCTCACTGCCCGGGTCCGAAAATCCCCACTGTTTTCGTATTTCTTTCCCTTTTTTGTTCACTTCTTCAACTCCAATTGACATGCAAGTGTTCTACAATGTTAAGTCATCATCCCTACATGTGTTTCTTCCAAAATTTCATCCCAAAAATCTCGAATTTTCTGGGCAAGTTCTCGGCAAGCAGTGGCTGTTTTTGCCACTGTTTTTGGTGTTGTTTTGGCTTCTAATTTTTGGTGAAAAATGTAGTCTAAGAAGAGGAGATAAAAACCTTAAATTTGGTTATGGGTGGGGGGTTTCTCGGCTGGCTTGGAGGAGAGAAGAGAGGAGAGTTTTTGGTTAAGTTAGAATGAAGATGAAGAGGTGAGTGTAGGTTATAAAAAAATCTGAATTTTTCTTATTACACTTTGCCCCCCCAAGTTCTTCAATTAAAAAAAATCTCAAACCCACTTCTTTTAATTTCCGAGAATTTCATAAGCCTCATATCATCAATGTCATAATTTTATAATACATTATTAACTCATATCAGGACTATACAATTTTTATAAGTTTCCAACGGCACCCTAATTGTGACCAACATCTTTCCGGAATCACATCCTCTTGTATACTAATTTCCGGTATTTGAATCCTATTTTCTTAATCTTACGAGGTGTAACATTCTTCCCCCCTTAGAAACATTCGTCCTCGAATGTTCATAATAAGTCTTATGCTAGAAAAATTTTGGCAGAGTCTCCTCTATAACTATGTCTATCCACCTGGAGTCATAGGGAACAAGTAAGGATATTTCTTCTTCATTTCATCTTCTGCCTCCCAAGTCATTTCCTCCATATTGTTGTTTCGCCACAATAGCTTGATGGAAGCCACATCCTTCGTCCGTAATCTCCTGACCTAGCGATCAAGTATGGCTATGGGACTTTACTCATAAGACAACTCCTCTATCACCTGGACACCATCTACTGGGAAGACTCTGGAAGGATCACTAATACACTTACGCAACATAGATACATGGAAGACTGGATTTACCGCCTCCAATTCAGATGGTAGATCCAACTCATAGGCAACCTTGCCTATCCTACGAATGACCTGGTAAGGCCCGATGTACCTTGGGCTAAGCTTCCCTTTCTTGCCAAACCTCATCACACCCTTCATGGGTGACACCTTTAGGAACACCCAATCATCAACCTGAAACTCTAAGTGTCGACGTCAACTATCAGCATATGACTTCTGTCGACTCTGTGCTACTAATAATCTCTCCTGAATGAGCTTCACCTTATCAACAACTTGCTGAACCATGTCTGGGCCGATCAACTTAGTCTCACATACATCAAACCAACCAATAGGTGACCTGCACTCCCTCCCGTATAAGGCCTCGTACGGTGCCATCTGGATGCTAGAATGGTAGCTGTTGTTATAGGCAAACTCAATGAGTGGTAAATGATCATCCCAACTGCCTCTGAAGTCAATAATACAGGCTCTCAGCATATACTCTAATGTCTGGATTGTACGCTCTGCATGTCCATCCGTCTGAGGATGAAATGTTGTGCTGAGACTCACTTGTGTCTCCAATCCCTTCTGGAATGATCTCCAGAAGTTAGCTATAAACTGAGCTCTTCGGTCTGATATAATAGATGTGGGAACCCCGTGCAGTCTCACTATCTCCCTGATGTATAGCCTAGCATAGTCCTCAGCTGAGTAAGTAGTCCTCATTGGAAGAAAATAGGCTGATTTCGTCAGCCTATCCACGATAACCCATATGGAATCACACTTTCGCTGAGTGCGAGGTAAGCCTGTAATGAAGTCCATATTGATCACTTCCCACTTCCAAGTCGGGATCTCAATCTCCTGTAATAATCCACCAGGCTTCTGGTGCTCAACCTTAACCTGCTGACAATTTGGGCATTGGGCAACAAATTCTGCTATGTCTCTTTTCATGCCATCCCACCAATACAAGCATCTAAGGTCATGGTACATCTTCGTCGACCCTGGATGAATGGAATAACGGGCATTGCGTGCCTCTCCCATAACCTACTGTCGTAGCCCTGCAACATCAGGTACACATAACCTGCCCTCATACCTCAGCACATCATCAGGTGTAACCTCAAATAAAGTCTTTCCCTTTCGGAGAGCTGCATCTCTATACCGAGCCAGAACAAGATCCTCATACTGACGTTTTTTTACCTCTTCCACGATAGAGGACTCAGCAACATCCCGAATAAGAACCCCGCTATCTCCCGAATCCGCCAACCGGACTCCAAGACTAGCTCGCTTGTGTATCTCACGAACCATCTCCTTCGCCTGATCGCACATCCAGTCAAGCTACCCATGGATCTACTGACTAAGAGCATCTGCCACAACATTGGCTTTCCCCGGGTGGTACAAGATATCAACATCATAGTCCTTTAGCAACTCTAACCACCGCCTCTGTCGTAGGTTCAACTCCTTCTGCTTAAAGATATATTGGAGACTCTTGTGATCCGTATAAATATCAACATGAATCCCATACAAATAATTTCTCCAAATCTTCAAGGCATGAATCACCACTGCTAGCTCCAAATCATGAGTGGGATAATTCTTTTCATGCTTTCTGAGCTGTCGGGAGGCATAAGCTATAACTTTGCCATGCTGCATCAACACACATCCTAGCCCAATACCTGAAGCATCACAATAGATGACATAACCATCCGGTCCCTCGGGAAGAGTCAGAACTGGAGCCGTAGTCAACTTATCCTTCAACAACTGGACACTGTGCTCACAAGCATCCGTCCACTGATACTTAGCTGCCTTCTGGGTTAGCCTAGTCAAAGGCGCTGAGATCGAGGCAAACTTCTCCACAAACCTTCTGTAATACCCTGCTAGCCCCGTAAAAGCTGCGTACCTCGGTGAGGTGTCGTGAGGTCCGGGCCAAGTCTTCACCACCTCAATCTTACGTGTATCCACCCGAATACCATCGGCCAGATAATATGCCCCAAGAATGCCATCGAAGTCAACCGTAACTCACACTTGGAAAACTTGGCATACAAGCTGGTCTTTGGAGGACCCTAAGTACCGCCCTCAAATGGTCCGCATGCTACGCTCAACGGGAATAAACTAGGATATCATCAATGAATACAATGACGAACATGTCTAAGAATGGCACGAATACCTGGTTCATCAAATCCATAAACAACTTCTTTGGAGCATTGGTCAGTCCAAAAGACATCACCCTAAACTCATAATGTCCATATCGGGTTCTGAATGCTGTCTTTGGAATATCTGCCTCCCTTACCCGCACCTGATGATAACCTGACCGCAAGTCTATCTTCGAGAAGCACTTAACACCCTGCAACTGGTCAAATAAATCATCAATCCTGGGAAGGGGGTACCTGTTCTTGATGGTTACCTTGTTCAGCTGCCTATAATCAATACACATCCGCAGCGATCCATCTTTCTTCCTCACAAATAACACTGGTGCTCCCCATGGAGATGTACTCGGCCTAATAAAGCCTTTCTCCAACAAGTCTCTCAGCTGCTCCTTCAACTCCTTCAGCTCTGCAGGTGCCATTCTATAAGGAGGAATGGATATAGGTTGGGTACCTGGCAATACATCTACACTAAAATCTATCTCCCGCTCTAGAGGGAGACCTGGAAGATCATCTGGGAATACATTCGAAAACTCACTAACTACCGGAACTGACTGAAGAGCCGGTACCTCCGCTTCTGTATCATGCACCCGAACCAAATGATAGATACAACCTTTTCTGACCATCTTCCTTGCCTTGAGGTATGAAATAAACTTACCCCTCGGCGATGCTGCATTCCCTTTCCATTCTATAACTGGCTCGTCTGGAAACTGAAATCGAACCAACTTCTCCCTACAATGAACGTTGGCAAAACAAGAAGCCAACCAATCCATACTCATAATGACATCAAAGTCGGTCATATCCAACTCTATCAACTCTGCTAAGGTATGACGGCTATATATCACCACCGAACAATTTTTATTCACACGCTCGGCTATAACCGAATCTCCTACCGATGTAGCTACCTCAAATGGTTCTATCGGCTCAGGTTCTATCCCTATTCTATTAGCAATAAGAGGGGATATGTAGGACAAGGTGGAACCTGGATCTATCAAAGCATATACATCACAGAAAAAGACCGATAGTATACCTGTAACATCTGGTGACGCCTCCTGATCACGTCTACTGGCCAAAGCATATATGCAGTTCGAAGGACCGCTACCACGACCTGCTGGCGTCTGAATACCCCACCCGGTGGGGCGCATAGCTATAGATGACGATTTAACCAAAGACTGACCCGTAGAGCCGAGTCATCCCACTGAACCACCCATGTTGGGACACTCTCATCATATGGCCTCGACGGCCGCAAAGAAGAAAGCACTGTGGTCAAACGACATTCCCAATATGAAGCTTTCCACACCGAGAGCACCGAGGATAAGATGGCCTCAACTAACTAGAGTCCCTGTTCCTCACGAGAACCCAAGCCTGGAGCTCTGTCCGGCCTCGAATACCCGGCGGTCGAACCTCCCGCTCAGATCGTAGAGGAGCACTCTGGCCGGGCCGAGATGAATATCTAACTCATTCTTTGGAAATGCCGCCTCGAGACTCACCGGAATAAGCAGCCGACCTAGCCCTCTTATGCTGGTCCCTGTCATGACCTATGTCTGGCTGTCGCCCTCTATGTCGGTCCTCAACCCCCTGTGCATATGCCTGGATACGAGCAATATCCATACCCGGCTGAAGAGCCACCGCCATACAACCATCGATCAGATAATGGTCCAGCCCCATCACAAAGCGATGCACCATGTCTGCCATATCTGCTACAATAGTGGGTGCGTATCTAGCCAATGAATCAAACTCCAGGCTATACTCACGAATGGTCCTGCCACTCTGCCTCAACTGTAAGAATCTGTCCACTCTAGCTTTCCTCATCTCTGGAGGCGAGAAGTGACCAAGGAAGGCCTCTGTAAACTCCTCCCATGTAGCTGGAGGAACATCCTCTCCCGTGGACAACTCCCAAGACTCATACCAGTTTGTAGCTATATCCTACATCCTATACGAAGCCAACTCCACAGACTCAGTCTCCGAAGCCCTGATTACCCTCAAGGTACGCTGCATCTGTCGGATAAACTCCTGCGGGTCATCCTCGGGCCTTGACCCAAAAAACTCTAGTGGACTACATCTCAAGAAATCACGGACCCTCAAACTATCTGCTCTGGGGCTAACTCCTGGTCCCTGTCTATAAGTCTGCCCGGCCACTAACCTAGTCAGCAGCTGCACCGCATCTCTCATGGCTTTGTCCTCTGCCCCCGACTGAGGAGGTGGAGGCTCAGGTGCTGGGGCCTCGGAAACTGGTGATGTTGCCCCCTGAATTGGAGCCTCTGGTGGTAGCGACGAAGCAGAGCTCGTCGACTGGGGCGCAGTCTCTGGCATAGACTGAGTACGGGACCTGGTAACTCTCTGAATCTGACTAGTATCTCCCGCTGGAGGCTTGCCCTTCTAGGCTGCTATCGCCTTCTTCGGCGTAGCTGTAAACATAGTAAGTCGTCAGAAAGGGATTATCCTAATAACATAGCTCTATTGCACGATCTAAGAGATGAAAGAATAGAAACCAATCCTAAATGCCCTGCAGCCTCCTGCGTATAAGTATGGTGCACAACATACCCATACGCAAGACTCTACTAGACACGGTCTGTAGACATTCCGGGGACTAATCGCTCACGATACCACTTTTGTCACGACCCGACCCGATGGGCCGCGACTAACCGCCCTAATGACGTCATTATCCTGACATGTCACACATAATCCAACTAACACCTAATGAGTCTAAAATCCGACAGCAAAACGCTGCAATAACAACATATGCCAGGGTAGGCAAGCCGACAAGGCTGCCTTTACCCCCGAATGTACCTGCCTCCTGAGGAGTCACAACTAGCCAACACAATACAACAGGCAAGCCGACAAGGCTGTCACTAGATAATATCATATATACACGGGGACACCCCAACACAGAGTACAATAGCATGAATGACCAAAACAGAGTTATACCCCTTACATAAGTACAACCCACAACTGTCTACAGGCCTCTATAAGAAGGACAACGACATATGACGGGACAGGGCCCCATCGTGCCCCTAAATATACATAAATCAAAATGATAGGGTTCTGTACAAAAATGGTAAAGCTTTGGATCAAAGGAGCTTTCCAAACAGTTGCGCAGGAACCTAAACCGGAGGGTCACCAAACTGAGCACCTATACCTGTGGGCATGAACGGCCGAGGAAAGGGGTCGATTTAAATAATGTAATCGAGTATGTAAACAGGAAATACTGCAAATGAGATCATAAGTAGCCAATGGATAACAAGAGGTCAGTATAAACATCAGGATCCAAATCCAACTGTGCCATAAACAATAAAAGTCAGTTGTGCCTTATAAAAAAATGAGAGTCAAGTCAAGAAAACATGAATGCATGTCCATATGCATATATATACCTGTAACGTAACCCTGCCCACTAATGCGGGACTCGGTGGAATCATATCATAACCCGGCTCATATTGGGACTCGGTGAAGTCATATCATAACCCGGCCCATATTGGGACTCGGTGAAGTCATATCATAACCCGGCCCATACTGGAACTCGGTAAAGTCATATCTCATCTATGGATCCATCCTACGTAACCCGACCCTCTAGTGAGGGACTCGATGAACAATGCAAGGCTGTGCACGAACATAACCCGGCCCATATTGGGACTCGGTGAAGTGAAGTAATAACACTTAGCACGAGTAGATTTCACGAGTAACCATATGTAATCAAAATTTTCATTTGACTCCCAATAAAATCATTATAATAATGTCATAATAAACTCTTTACTGAAAAATCATATGCACGTCTCATAACTAACATCTTTAGGAATTAAACTGTATAAGAATCATGTACGTCCGCCGTACCTTCATTAAATAAAAATCATGCCAAAGGAAGAAGGAATCGTTCACATACCTCTTAGACGAACTAATCAACTCAATATTAGAGTACGTCTCATTTTAGAACTTCAACCTATAATAATGGTAATACGTTCGTCAATTCTATGTTCACTGGCATACTTTATATCGAATAATGACTTCCTATTCTATAAAAATTCGGGCATCACTTCCCTTGTATACATGTTTCCACAACTTCCAAACGAGGCTAATAAAGTCAATAGTCAAGCACCAATTAAGGACACAACCAAAACAGCAACAAAGGGGATTTACACACACACTTCTCATGTAAATTTAGCCTCTTAATCCACATTAAAAAAGCCCACAAAAAACAGTCTATGTTCCAACAACAACGAGGGTAGAATGTGAAGCCTTTCTACACCTTTCTACACCCTTATTTCTGTAGGACTTACATTAACAATTACCACACTTAAACATGCATAATGGTAACTAAATTTTCAGCATTATAACACCACAAAACAGTCCCTAAAATAGTTCATATCTATCTCAACATGTCCAACGATTTCATGCAAGTTCTTGGCCACAACATGTCATAATTCCATATTTCAATACTTCCATATAGCTAATTTTAAACTTTAATATCAATGTTTCCTTTCAATTTCATCATGCAATTAGTGATAATAATAACAACGATAACCAACGAATCCAACAATCACCAAAATCTATCCCAAATTGGCAACTAGCCCAAAATTGTCACATGCATTGTTTAAATTCTAAAATTTTCCTTAACACAAATTCATATCCTTAATTCTAACAACATGCATTCAAATTAGATTATAGAAAGAAGAATTTTATACCTCAAATTTCGTCCAAAGCAGTCCGCACAGTTTGCTCACTGCCCGGGTCCGAAAATCCTCACTGTTTTCGTATTTCTTTCCTTTTTTTGTTCACTTCTTCAACTCCAATTGACATGCAAGTGTTCTACAATGTTAAGCAATCATCCCTACACGTTTTTCTTCTAAAATTTCATTCCAAAAATCTCAAATTTTCTGGGCAAGTTCTCGGCAAGCAGTGGTTGTTTTTGCCACTGTTTTTGGTGTTGTTTTGGCTTCTAATTTTTGGTGAAAATGTAGTCTAAGAAGAGGAGATAAAAACCTTAAATTTGGTTATGGGTGGGGGGTTTCTCGGCTAGCTTGGAGGAGAGAAGAGATGAGAGTTTTTGGTTAAGTTAGAATGAAGATGAAGAGGTGAGTGTAGGTTATAAAAAAATCTGAATTTTTCTTATTACACTTTGCCCCCCCCCCCCCCCCAAGTTCTTCAATTAAAAAAAAATCTCAAACCCACTTCTTTTAATTTCCGAGAATTTCATAAGCCTCGTATCCTCAATGTCATAATTTTATAATACATTATTAACCCATATCAGGACTATACAATTTTTATAAGTTTTCAACGTCACCCTCATTGTGACCAACATCTTTCCGGAATCACATCCTCTTGTATACTAATTTTCGGTATTTGAATCATATTTCCTTAATCTTACGAGGTGTAACAGCAATGACCATTTCCGACCATAATAGATCGAAGAGTATTTAAATTGTGCAGTTGAGGAAGATAACCAGAATTGTTGGTGAGGTGAGACGTGTCGCCCGTATCCATATACCACGCATCATCGGGTTGCTGCAATTTTAAAGACACAAAAGTAAGGCCCAAATCTGTTGTATTGAGGTTGGACGACTGTTGTTGGGCCGCTGTGTAGTGGGCATGATGGCTTGGGCTAGCCTGGCGAGCCGCTGGATAGGCTTCCAGGATAATGGGTCTCAGTTTATCCCACTGAAACTGCTGGTTTTGTGCCATTGGAACGTTGCTGGAAGGGCAAGCCCAGTCTGAATTGTCCCAACGCTGTTGGAAAGGCAGGCCCAGACCGAACGTTACTGGGCCTGTTATGAACTGCACGTATTGTTGGCCTAATTTCCACAAGGAGGATTTGTGACGCCGGATGTTGAGGAAGCGGAAGCGGGAGAATCTAGTAGGTGAGTCAAAAAATTGGTGGAAGAAAATTGGGTGTGGGGCTGCCGTATATCAGTTGTATAACAGCAGTATACAGGTCTGATTTGAGGGTTATATGTGTCTCGGGTGGTTGTATATCGCATGTATACCTGATGTATACAGGCGGGAAGAGGAAATACGAGGGTCGGATGTCGTGTATATAGATGTATATCAGTGGTATACATGTTTATTTTTGGAGAGGAGACTTGTAAATCACGTAGAAACAGGATATACTGGCTATATATCACGAAGAGGTGATGCTATCTAGGGTTGTATGAGGCTTAATGTCGCCGGAAAAAGGGAGGCTGAGAAGATATGGACGGCGGCCGAAACTAGGGTTAGGGTATGGAAGGATTTTTGGCTCTTTATACCATGTAGAATAGTGTAAATCTCGAGGGAGTCTCTTATTAATGTAATATATATAGAGTATATAATTATAGTCCTAATAGAATTAGGATCTTACATAATATATTGTGAATATATATGGAATATATTCACTATCAATTACTACTAGTAAGCACGTCAAAATAGTTCTCCTACGCATACAACTGCACTATATGCTATTGTATACTTAAACCTATTTTCTATGAATCTTTACGATATTCCACTCTAAGGTATGTTCCAAAATATTTTATTACTTCCTCTGATCCCAAATATTAGTCTTTTCGGCTAATACGAATTCATTCAAAATATTTGATTTTTTTCCAGAAATTGCAAGAGGTCATTTGTAGATATTATTATACTCTTTCCGTTTACTTTTGCTCGTCACGTTTCGCTTCTCGAGAGTCAAATTGTATGGACTTTGAACAACATTTTAAGATGTATTTTTATCATATAATATGAAAAGAATTGCAACTTATACTAATATTTTTTTGTATAGTTATCTAATAGAATTAGATTGCATTTATAATTGTACATCTCATATATTAGGTAGAATTAGATTTCTTTTGTAATTAGGATTGATTAGTTACCTAGTTTGTAGCAAAGTAAATATTTCTGTAACACTATATCTATTGTACACCATTAATGAATAAAGGCAAGAAAGAATATTTTCTACATGGTATTAGTGCCAGACTCATTCCAATTCTCTGTTCACCGATGTTGGGCCCCCAAATTATATTATTCACGCTTCAGTTAACAAGGTTTGGGCGTGCAGGGGAGTGAAGAGTCCCTCGGATATGGAATGGGAACATGGTCTCCTATGGACTTGAACAATCATCACCTTACAAGCTAGCTTTTGGGGTTGAGTTAGGCCCAAGATTCATTCTTTATATGGTATAAGAGCACACTCTTGGGCTTACTCCACTCGACGCAAATTGGTACATGGACATCGGTGCAACGTCTCATATGACGTCCTCATAGGGTAATCTCTCGTCCTATTTTAATTTGAGCAATAATCATGGTATAATTATCGAAAATGGTCATTCAATTCCAATTCGTGGTTATGGTACTACAAACTTGTCTCCTCTGAACCCACCGTTAATTTTGAAAAATGTCGTTCACGCACCTAAATTAATTAAAAACTTGATTTCAGTTAGAAAATTTACCACTGATAATTGGATTTCTGTTGAATTTGATTCTTTTGGATTTTCCGTGAAGGATTTTAAGACGGGGATGCATCTAATGAGGTGTGATAGTCGGGGCGAGCTCTATCCAATCACCACAACCACACATCAAGGCAAATTACCATCCACTTTTGCAGCTTTAGCTCCTTCTTTATGGCATGAACGTTTGGGTCAACCAGGAACACCTATTTTTGCTTCTCTTAAACAAAACAATTTATTGAGTGTACTAGACCTCGTAGTTCTCATGTTTGTCACTCTTGTTCTCTTGGAAAATATGTTAAGTTGCCTTTTGTTGCTTCTAATTGTCGTACTGTTATGCCCTTTGATATTATTCATAGTGATATTTGAACCGTTTTGAGCTCTTCGGGTCATCGATATTATCTTCTGTTGTTGGATGATTACTCTAATTATTTATGGACTTTTCCTTTGTCTAAAAAATCGCAAGTTTTTTCCACATTTCTATCCTTTAAAGCATACATCTGCACTCAATTTGAATGAGACATTAAAAATATTCAGTGTGATAATGGTAGAAAATTTGATAATGGGTCTTTTTAGGATTTTTGCAAAACTAATGGTTTGCCGTTTCGTCTCTCGTGTCAACATACATCATCTCAAAATGGAAAAGCAGAAAGAAAAATTTGAACCATTAACAATATTGTTAGAACCTTACTTGCCCATGCCTCTCTACCACCATCATTTTGGCATCATGCGTTATAAATGACAACCAATATGTTGAACATACTTTCGAACAAACAAGTAACCTACCAATCCCCACTTAAAATTTTATACCTAGGGGACCCATCATATTCTCATTTACGGGTTTTTGGGTGCTTATGCTATCCTCTCTTTTCTTCTACTACCATTAATAAACTTTAACCCCAGTCAACTCCGTGTGTTTTTTGGGATATCCGTCAAATCATCGTGGTTACAAATATTTCGACTTATCCTCTAATAAAATCATTGTAAGTCGTCACGTAATTTTTGATGAAACAAATTTTCCTTTTGCCAAATTACATTGTTCTGGGCATCCTACCTATGAATTTCTTGAGGATAGCATACCTCCTATTTGATCCATAAATTAGCCTCCCAA
This sequence comes from Anisodus acutangulus, assembly GCA_029783415.1. Taxonomy (NCBI): domain Eukaryota; kingdom Viridiplantae; phylum Streptophyta; class Magnoliopsida; order Solanales; family Solanaceae; genus Anisodus; species Anisodus acutangulus. The sequence goes on along the minus strand of CM056502.1, from coordinate 13,582,971 downwards.
ATAGGCCCCATATTTCCCGGTGTCTCGGCCCAATCACTGAGCCCAGCGGCTGCTGGACCAGCTGAGTCCCTCGCTGAGGCCCAGTGGCTGGATTTTCGCGGGGTCTCAGCCCAGCTTTCGGCTCAGCGACCATCGCCGCAAGCCCATCGCCCGACAGTCCGATCCATCACAATATCGCCGGCAAGACATCCTTCCCACCTGGCCCAACTCTAAGTCCGACCCAATGGCCTGCCACTCATAGTGAACATGGGATTTTTAAGCCAAACAAAAAATACAGTCTTACCACCCATGTTTTCAAGTCACCGTTGCCTCGTAGTCCTGTGTCTGTCCTTAATGATCCGAATTGGAAAATGGCTATGGATGATAAATTTAATGCTCTTATTAATAATATGACGTGGGATTTGGTGCCCCATCCCCCTGAAGTTAATGTGACTCGGTCTATGTGGAGTTTTAGTCATAAAGAAAAATCTGATGGTACATTTGAGAGGCACAAAGCCCGTCTTGTAGGTGATGAGAAGACTCAACAGGTTGGTGTGGAATCGGGTGAGACTTTCAGTCCGGTGGTCAAACCGACAACTATCAGAACGGTTCTCAGTCTGGCTCTTTCAAAGGCATGACGACTTCATCAGCTTGATGTCAAAAATGCCTTCCTGCATGGAGACCTCAATGAAACAGTGTACATGTATCAACCCATGGGGTACAGAGACCCTACTTATCCTCATCATGTGTGCCTGCTGAAGAAATCATTATATGGGCTCAAACAAGCTCCTAGGGCCTGGTCCAAGAGGTTTGCCAATCTTATCCAAATTTAGTGTCGAAGCAGAATATCGAGTAGTTGCCAATCTAGTGTCTGAATCTTGTTGGCAACTGAACCTTCTTTTAGAGCTCCACTATCTAGTTCTGAATGCCACATTGATTTATTATGATAATGTTAGTACAATTTATCACTCAGGGAATCCAGTTCACCACCAACGCACTAAACATATTGATATGGATATTCACTTTGTTCGCGAAAAGGTTGCTCGTGAACAAGTACATGTCTTACATGTCCTGTCACGTTATCATATTGCCGACATCTTTACAAAAGGTCTTCCGCTGGTTTTATTTGAAGACTTTCGGGACAGTCTCAACATACGCCGACCTCCCGCTTCGACTGCGGGGGTGTAATAGAATTAGATTGCATTTATAATTGTTCATCTCCTATATTAGGTAGAATTAGATTTCTCTTGTAATTATGATTGATTAGTTACCTAGTTTGTAGCAAAGTAAATATTTCTATAACACTATATATATTGTACATCATTAATGAATAAAGGCAAGGAAGAGTATTTCATACATTATCAAATATCTAAATTTATAATATTTAATTAATTTAACTCAATTTAACTTCGAAAATTAGTCATATTAACTTTCTTGAAGCGAAACGTGACAAGTAAAAGTGAACAGATGGAGTATTATGAAGACCGTGCAGGTCCAGTCTAGTCTACTAATTGGCCCGCCCCAAGATGTTAACATGACTCAAGCATCATCTTGAAAGATTGCGTAAGTGTATCTCTTTGAAGAACGAAATATATTTTTTATATGATGGACGAAACTGAAAATTTATTGTTTGTGTTATCATCTCAAATAGGAAATCCAAAGTACTTAGTAATTATAACGTTAGTAAAAACCTACCGTTACTGATCGTGGATCTCTAATGGGCCAGATATTGAGAAAATGAGATATTTTGCCCTCTTATAGTTTTAATAGAAGAAAAATGACATTTTCAGATCTTTTATGTGTTCTTTTCAGATATTTTATGTGTAAAAAATGATTGTGTACCATCTTCAATCATAAAAAGGAAAGGGGGAAGAGTAAATTTTAGCATATAATTCGTCCTTTCAAGTTCTGTGTACACTATGTGCTCTAAAAATACTATTTGTAAGTTGGGTTATCTGACATCTATATTGATTGAATTAGGCGAGGTGTAGACAAGCTGGCTCAAAAACACGGCTATCAACAACAATATATCCAGTGAAATCCCACAACGTGGGGTCTAGGAAGGGTAGATTATATGCAAACCTTACCTCCACATTGGTAGGTAGAGCGACTGTTTCCGGAAGACCCTCGGCTCAAGATAAAGCATAATCACAAGCAAGGCAAAGCAAAGAAAGAGAAACGGTCATACTCTGACATGAAATTAAAGCAGTATGGACAGTATGAACATGCTGATAACAAAATCGAATACGCTATGGTAACGCATTCTAGTAACAGGAAGCAGTAACTAACACAACTAAATAAGATAAATAATGTACACTAAAGAACACATAGCAGCAATAATCAAACTACAAGGGACTGTAAAGCAATATTGAGCCTATAAGTGTGATAGGTTAATCGGGCCTACAGTAATAACACTACAACTATCATTTTGTAAGCGTAAGTAGGACTACGCCCGCCTACCTACTACCCTTCTACCCTAATCTGTGTTCTCCACAACCCTCTATCTAAGGTCACGTCCTTAGTAAGTTGCACATGCGCCATATCCCGTCTAATCACCTCTCCCCAATACTTCTTCGGCCTACCTCTACCCCTCGTGAACCCGTCCATAGCCAACCTCTCACACCTCTGTACTGGGGCATTTGCGTCTCTCCTCTGCACGTGTCCGAACCATCTCAACCTCACTTTCCGCATCTTATCCTCCACCGAGGCTACTCCCACTGTCCCGGATATCATCATTTCTAATCTTATCCCTCATTATCTGCCCACACATCCATCTCAGCATCCTCATCTCTGCAACTTTCATCTTGTGTATGTGCAAATTCTTGACTGGCCAACACTCCGCCCCATACAACATAGTCGATCTAACCACCACCCTATAGAACTTGCCTTTAAGTTTTGGCGGAACATTTTTATCGCACAAGACTCCAAATGCAGGCCTCCATTTCATCCACCCTGCCCCAATACGATGTGTGTCATCGTCATCAATCTCTCAATTCTCTTGGATAATAAACCCTAGGTACTTGAAGCTTCCTTTCTTTGGAATGACTTGAGTATCAAGCCTCACCTCCACGCCTCCTCACCTCCACGCCTGTCTCAAGGTCGTTACCGTTGCTGAACTTGTACTCCAAATATTCTATCTTGGTCCTACTCAACCTGAACCATTTAGACTCCAGAGTCTGTCTCCAAACCTCCAGCTTGGCGTTCAATCCGCTGAGAGTTTCATCAATTAGGACTATATCGTATGCGAATAACATACACCATGTCACCTCCCATTGGATTTGTCGCGTTAGTTCGTCCATCACTAAGGCAAATAGGAATGGGCTAAGAGTTGATCCCTGGTGCAACCACATCATCACTGGGAATTGCTCCAAGTCCCCTCCTACTGTCCGTACCTTGGTCTTGGCTCCATCATACATATCGTTGATCGCCCTAGTGTACGCCACAAGCACACATCTAACTTCCAAACATCTCCATAGAACCTCCCTAGGGACTTTATCGTATGTCTTCTCGAGGTCGATGAAAATCATATGTAAATCTTTCTTCCTTTCCCTATACTGCTCCACCAACCTCCTAATAAGATGAGTGGCTTTAGTAGTCGAACGCCCCGGCATGAATCCAAACCGATTCTAAAAAATAGATACGTATTTTCTCACCCTCATCTCCACAACCCTTTTTCAAACTTTCATAGTGTGACTTAGCAGCTTGATACATCTATAGTTGTTGCAACTCTGGATATCACCTTTGTTCTTGTACAAAGGGATTATTGTACTCCACCTCCATTCTTCGGGCATTCTTGCCGTCTAAAAAATGACATTCAACAACTCAATCAGCCACTCCAAACCTGTCCTGCCTGCGCTCTTCCAAAATTCAATTGGGATCTCATTATGCCCGGTCGCTCGTCCCTTGCGCATCATGTGAACAACACCCTTAACCTCCTCAACCTTAATGCTCCTACAACACCCAAAATCCCGGTACCTACTAGATTGCTCCAGATCTCCCACCACATTGTCTCTATCTCTTTTTTCGTTCAAGAGTTTATGGAAGTACGACTGTCACCTCCGCCTAATATACATGTCCTCCATCAGTACTTTGTCGTCCTCATCCTTGATGCACCTCACGTGATCCAAGTCACGTGCCCTCCTCTCCCTCCCCTTGGCTAGTATGTACAACTTCCTATCCCCGCTTTTTTCTCTAATTCCACATACATGCGTTCAAAAGTCGTCATTTTCACCGCCATAACCGCAAGTTTTGCCTTATTCCTCGCCATCTTATACAGTTCCATATTCGTCCACTTCTCCACCTCATCCTTACTTTCTACTAATTTCACATACGCCGCTTTCTTCGCTTCCACCTTCTCTTGAACTTTACCATTCCACCACCAGTCCCCTCGATGCCCACCACGGTTACCCCGTGAGGCCCCTAACACTTCTCTAGCTACCTCTAGAATGCAACTGGCCGTCCTGTCCCATATACCGATCACATCCCCACTACTCCCCAAGCCCCATTAGCCATCAGCCTCTCCCCCATATCATTTGCACTAGCCATGGTCAAACTCCCCCATTTGATTCTTAACATATCAGCCACAACCCCCTTCTTCTTCTCCAACTTGATCTCCAAACGCATCACCAAAAACTTATGTCGGGTTGTAAGATCCTCATTCAGAATAACTTTGCAATCTTTACAAAGACCTTTGTCAACCTTCCTAAGGAGCGAAAATTCTATCTGAGTCTTAGCCATCGAACTACGGAAAGTCACTAAGTGTTCCTCATTCTTCAGGAACCTCGAATTGGCTATCACCATCACACAAGCTCTAGCGAACTCCAAAAGTGAGACGCCTCCCCCATTTCTGTCCTCGAGTCCAAAGCCTCTATGCACGTCATCATAACCCTCCGGAAGTGATCCGATATGTCCATTGAAATCCCCTCCTACAAATAACTTCTCAGTGGGTGGTATACCTCTCACCACTTCGTCCAAAGCCTCCCAAAAGCGTCTCTTCTCCTCTTCGTCCAAGCCCGTTTGCGGCTTATAGGCACTAATAATGTTCATAGTGAACCCTCCAACTACCAACTTAATCGCCATCATCCTGTCATTGACCCTCATCACCTCTACCACATGATCCCTTAGCTCGCTGTCTACCAAAATGCCTACCCCATTCATATACTTCGACCAACCCGAGAATCATAACTTATACCCGTCATTATCTTTAGCCTTAGGTCCTACCCATTTGGTCTCCTGGACACAGACTATATTAATCATCTCTTCTTAAGAATCTTAACTAGCTCTATGGACTTCCCCGTTAAAGTTCCAATGTTCCAAAACCCTATTCTCAGCCTAGCCTATCCCTTACCCCCTAACCTTCGCCCCCATCCCCGATCGAGAACATGACCCTAGTCTACCATCATTCACCAAAGTCACTACAACAAATATAAAATAATAAACTACTCAAACGTTTACACTAAAACAGGAAGGGATCAAAGTGCAAGCACAATTTAACAAGAATCTAGAGACAAGTAAAACCACTACGCCAAGAATGATATAACTAAAGACAAGAAGCGACAAAATTTAACGACAAGGTTAAGGACAGAGAATGAATATGGGCAACCGGAGGTAACAACTCCAGTTGGATCGAACCTGTTTGCCGGCGAAAATCATTGTTCACTGGCACCGGCACCGGCACCGGAAGTGCTATTTGTCCGTCGCTGCCGAAACTGTTCACAGTACCGAGAGTACTGTTCACCGGAGTTTCACCCAAAAATCGAGCACCTGCGTAGATCTAGGAGAAAAAGAACACAAGAACAAGAAAAGGAACAAAAACAAATGAAATTTTGTAAAAAAAATATTTTTCTGTCGCCGCTGGTGGGTGGTCGGAGCGGTGTTGTTAGGGTCTTACCGTCACCGCCGGTGAGTGATCGGAGCGGCACTGTTGGGGGGTCTTACCATCAGGAATGGGGGGTGGGGGTTGTATGGGGAGGGAGTTGGTGATGTTACCGTTTGGGGAGGAGTAGGTTAGAGAGAAGTCAGACAGATCTCTAATGGTTCTAGGAGAAATTATTTAAAATCAAAATCATACCTCATTACTACTGGTTCTATATAAGGTCTCCAAAACCACGGCTACAAAAAAATAATAATTATATGCTTGAAAATAAGCACTTAATTACCTTTTTTTTTCCAAATCTTACTATCCCCTACCAATAGGTCGTCTCTGGAAAAATAAAAACAATACTAATAAAAAAGTTCCTCAACGTACAAGAATAACCATCGTTTTCACAAAATGATGTTCAACAATAAGATCAAGGTCTAATGTAGTGTAAGATAAAGATTTATCCGAATTCAATAGCTTTGGATCAGATCATGTATATATGTCAAAAAGCCTAACTAAAAAGTACACATAATTGCTTTCAAACATTGTAAATCAAATGATTTCAGGTAGAATCTAGAACTTGAACTCATAAAGTTCAACCTCAACTAAATAAGATACCTACTCCCTCTTCCGTCCAAAAAAGATTGACCTAGTTTGACTTGACACAAAATTTAAGAAATAAATGAAAGATTTTTAAAATATGTGGTCCAAAACAAATATTAAATATTTGTGTGGTTGTAAATAATTTCATAAAGCTAAATTGTTTCTAAATATAGAAAGGAGTAAATCTTTTTGGGACAAACTAATAAAAAAAATAGGCCAATCTTTTTGGGACAAAAGGAGTAGTTCTTTTTCAGGATCAATCATTCACTCGGGTAAAAGAAGGAAAAAACTTTTGAATTTTTTCTTCTTATATTGTAAAAAGGGCAGCCCGGTATACTAAGCTTCCACTATGCACGGGGTCCGGGGAAGAGCCGGACCATAAGGGTCTATCGTACGCAGTTTTACCTCACATTTCTGCAAGAGGATGTTTCTACGGCTTGAACCCATGACCTCCTGGTCACACGTCAGCACGAAGATAAACTTTAGATGCCTTCTTTTCACTCCTTTGCTTTGACAAATAATTATCTTTGAGACAGACGGAGACCAATAGCTTCTGATCATATTACAGTCATAAGGGGTAAATTTGCTAATCATTTACCACCAAGAGGTAAGATCCAAAATTGAGACTACAGGGCAACTTGCATTAATTTAAACATAAGATATGCATTTTCTGAAAAAAGGAAAACACAGTAACAGATAATATTACACTTTTAGTGACATACTTATTAAGTTATTATGAACATAAATATGTTTGACATCATCACTGTGTCACTTACAAAATTTACCATTCCAGTTGAGATCTTCTTTTAGTAACATAACTAACTACATAAGCTATTAGTATTGGTCACTAAATTACTATTGCCTAGAGACATTAGTATATTCCTGATCTTTAGCTAGTACCTCCTCTTGAAGATTGTTCCTTATGAAATGCGATAAGTTTGATAAAATATGGATGGATTAGTGTAAATAAGTAAAATCCTATCACTAGATAACTAACTACATCGGCCGCCAAGCACCCTCTATACCGCTATAGACAAGCAGATAGAAAAAAGAAAAATACCTGGTCAGGCAAATTTTGATCCAACTAAGGAACAAATGAACATTTCTACAGCGAGGCAAACTAAAACGCTTAGCTAAAGATCACTTGTCCACAAGAGTGTGGAATGGATAATGCAATGTACCATTTGACATATGCTAGCAATAGAGGTGATGTAGTTCTTGCCATGAACTTAGCTCCACCCATCATGATTGTTGTTGCTGAGAAATAGAGTCGCAACCTTTCCTGAAGACTTCAATCTAATATGGAACAGAGTTGATACTAATCAAACTTGTCCTCTTTGCCCTTACAAACTCTGCTTTGATATCACTGAGATTGCCTCTTCGATATTTCATATGTTATTCCTGACATGGCCTTCCCACCTGCCGTACTCTATTGTTAGGAAGCAATAAATTAGAAATGTATTTGCAGGATCAGTTAGTTGAAGGTACTCAAATGCATTACATAATAGGATTTAGCAGTATCTTTAGTCTTGGTAAAGCAAGGGACATGAGGAGAGCAAGCTGTGTACCCAAAATCATGCTTTATTCATCCTAATTGTAGTACATCAGAATCAAAATCGAGTACACAAGCATAGTCACTGTACAATTTGTGTTAGTATTCTGGTTCCTATATCAGAAACAAATTCGAGAATAAACCAATGAATGAGCTAGTAATCACAACTCATAGAATGTTTATCGAGGCAGGTAGTTCAAAACGATACTGTGCAGCTCGATCACTATCTGGGATCCAATGTTCTGGCTTTGACAGAATCACTATCTGCTAGGGATGCCTTGCGTTCAGTTATGTATAGCTGATAGCCTCCAGCAGTGGACAGATTACCTGAGCCACCACTACTGCTGACGGACCTTTCAATGTCATCAAGATCAGCAATGAGAGAAATTGGTCTCTCCGGTATGGTTGGAACAGGTATCTCAGCGTCCAACATGTTCACAACCTGGTCCATTGTTGGCCTCGCGTACAATTGTGGATGGGAACAAAGAACAGCTACTAATACATACTTCTCCATAACTTCTGGAGGGCCTAAATGCAGAATGTTATCTTCAAGAACATCTAACGGTCTGCCTTCCCTGACTAATGACCAGGCCCAATCAGTCACAAGCGTCGGTTGCCCATCATTAAACTCTATTATTGCTTTCTTTCCACTCAAAAGCTCAAGAAGCACAACTCCAAAGCTATAAACGTCGCTCCTTTCTGTCAATTGTCCATACAAAGCATACTCAGGTGCTACATATCCCATCGTCCCTGCTACACGAGTGCTCAAATGTGTCATTCCTTCAGGAGTGAACTTTGCTAATCCAAAATCCGCCACCTTAGGCTCAAAACTATCATCTAAAAGTATATTACTGGCCTTAATATCCCTGTGAATAATACCCGGTTGTGCTCCATAATGCAGGTAAGCCAAACCTCTAGCAGTGCCAATCGCAACCTTCTGCCTAATACCCCAACTCAATTTTTCATGTCTCGTCCCAAATAAATGATCGTAAAGACTCCCATTCTTCATCAAATCACAAACAATGATCCTCTGGTGACCCTCAAAAGGCGTCGTAGCAGTGCAGTATCCCCTCAAAGCTACCAAATTTACATGCCTAACACTAGCAATAACCTCCACCTCATGTGTGAAATTTGCATCTCCAGCAACTGAACAATTCTTGAACCTCTTCAAAGCTACTTCAACCCCACCAGGCAACACACCCTTATACACATTCCCATACCCTCCTGTCCCAATTATATTCGTCCTAGCGAAATTCTTCGTGGCAACCTTAATTTCATCAAAAGTAAACCTAACCAATGTAGTACTTCCACTAATCGAATCCAAACGAGAACTCAAATTACTCTCAAGTCTCCTAGTATTCCACTTGTGAGCCAATCTTATTTTCCTCCTCCTCAACAAAAACCAATAACCAAACACAACAAGAACACAAACCAACACACAAACTACCACCACAACAACAATAACCACATTCTTCTTACTTTTTCCTTTACTAACAGCACTAATATCAAGAAGAAACAAACATTTTGCAGTACCCTCATCAGTAGGACCAAACTGATTAGCAAAAGCTGCTGCATAAATGGAAGGATAAGCAGCACAATCAAAAACATTACCAACAGAAGGACCGGTTAGATATGAAGCAAGACTAGATAAACTAGTAGTACACGTGGCACAAGGAGAGTTGTTTTCCAAAGACTGATTACATGAAGAAACAATATTTGAAAGTGCAACAGGGGATACTTTTGATTCGAATTCGAAACGAGTTGTGATATTCATGCATCCTTGAGAGATCCAAGAGGTTTGAAACTCACAAGTCCTGCGAATATCGACGTTAGGGACATAGTCGTTGACTAAAGATTGATAAGAGTTCCAGCAAGAATTAGCTGAAATGAGAGGTGGAAAGAAAGAATTAGTACGACGAAGATATTCTGATTGAACAAGACGAAGACCTTGACGAATGTATTGACACTGTGCTGTTGAGTTCAAAGTTGGTCTTCTTGAACTTTGATCTATCATTTTGCCAAGTGTATTGAAATCTAGAGGGCATGGGGTTGAAGAGTTTGAAGTTTGTCCATAACAAGTGAAGGATAAGTGGAGAAGGATGAAGAGATGAAGAAAGGGAAACATGGTTCCCTGAGGCTAACAAGATTAGTATTTCTTGAAAAGTGTTTGGGTCTAGATATTGTTTTCTATCATAATTAGTTACATATTATACTGTTATGGGACATAATAATGGAGTAGTTGGTTATGGAGGTGAAAGGTGAGATGAGAGCAAAGAATTGTTGAGTTGGAGTTGATTATAGAATCAATCATCCATCCAAGAATTCTTGAAATTGTGTAGGTTCTGGGAAATGGCTTGGATGGGTTCAGATTTGAGATATATTCTATGTCTCATAGGGGAAGAGGGTCCTACTTTGTTCCCATGATCCATATAGAGCCTGTTTGGGTTGAGCAGTTGAACTTCTGAAATTAATGATAAACTTTGTTAAAGTAGTATAGTTGAAGTATCCTTGATTTTTGTATATAAACTTATGAATTTAAAAAGCATATTTATAAGGAAAGAATGATGAATATGAGATGGAAGAGGAAGTTACAAGTTTTGTTGTGGAAAAAGTAATTTTAAAAATTAGGAAAAAACCAAAGAATCGTTTTTAAAAAAAAATACAAAAGTGTCTATAAGTTTTTTGGTTGATTGTGGCTTATAAGGATTTTTTATGTTACCAAATATTTAGATAAATTAAAAGGTATTTATAAGCTTACTCAAATATTCATTTTATACATGTGATGTGAGAGATAATAGATTACTCTAAATGTGCAAAAGTAAGAACAAGTTCAATTGATGTGACACCATTTTTTTTAACTGTCTAAAAAATGTCATATTTTTATAGTTAGAAGTAATTTAATTTAATGAGATGATTTACAGTTATACATTTATAAATTGTTTGTTTTGAACCACATATTTCAAAAGTCTTCATTTCTTTTTCAAACTCCTCAAATGGTGTCACATAAATTGAGACGGAGAAATGTCACATTTCTATATTTATAAACAATTTAATTTTATGAGATGATTTACAGTCATACATTTATAAATTGTTTGTTTTGAACATATTTCAAAAGTCTTCATTTCTTTCTCAAACTTCATAAAGTAAAATGATGTCACATAAATTGAGACAGAAAAAGTAATAGAAATGATTTTTTTTCTAAAGAATATTGAAACAGAAGTAATCATTTAAAGGAGCTTGTATAATTTTCAAACAACACCATTAATGGTAAAGTTACCTTATATTTATAATAATATATACGTAGTAGGTATTCATGAAATAATTTATATATGCGGAAAAACACAAGTCAAAAACACCAACTGATGCTACTACTAGTACAAAAGCTGATTAATGTCTTGCTAGGATTGGCCCAGTTATAGCTAATTACACCAACTCCCTCCTTTGGAATTTAATGGTTGTGGCTGAATTTTATAAATGGTAGGGAAAGTCAAATTGATATTTCCAGTAGGTAATCATTTCTCATTTGGATGCTATAACTGAACAAAAAGTCTGAACCTAATAGCTGGGCTTCAATTAGCAGTGCGTTTAATAAGGGGGAAACAACACAAAATACTCTTAAAATATAAAATATTTATCAGCTCATGTTCCCTCCTAAATTAATTTTGTCTTTACCCAATTAGTCTAATTTTTTTACCTGAGTACCCCTGCCTCAGAATACTTTCTTCGTGATATCATCACAGTATATTTATAGTCATTTATATATCATGATGGCCGTTTCAACAAGATTTGGGTCTAAAACCAAATTTCATAAAGAAGCCCTAATCTTTTTAAAGAAAAGATCGTAATATATATTTTGTTTAAATCCTATTTCCTAACTTTTTTAGATGCGCAGTCATTAATTATTTTTTATCAATTTTAATTTTGAAAAACTTATTTTGGCCGAGGCAATAATCATAGAAACTATTAACGTTATTTTGTAAGTACTATATGTATTTGAAAAGAATCAAGTCTTTTTATTTGTAACTTGTAAGCCGCAGTAAGTGTTTGAGAGACTTTTCAATATTGAGAATAAGAACAGTAAAATGGAGAAAGAAAAAAGTAAATATATGAATAATAATTGGGCCCATAATTTTTACTATATAAATGAGACAATAAAGTAGCTACCCAATTATCATCTAAAGCTATTCCATTCTCAATTAGTGCAAGAATCACCACATTATAATGTAAAAAGTTAATGTATTTCTCTCCTAAAAAATTCTTCAAATTTAACAGTACACATAAATTTTTTTAGATTATATATACATATAGAACAAGAGTGATATCTAGAACTGCAATAACTACAGGGGTATCAAGCTTCTAAGCCACATGATGAAAATCTGGGAGAGGGTGGTCGAGTTGAGGATGAGAAAGAGTGTGTCTATCTCCAAAAACCAATTTGAATTCATGCCGAGGCGATCGACCACAAAAGCTATCCACCTTGTAAGGAGACTGGTGGAGCAATATAGGGACAAGAAGATAGACCTACACGTGGTATTCATTGACCTCGAAAAGGCGTATGATAAAGTCCTGATGGAGGTCACTTAGAGATGTATGGAGTCTAGATGGGTGTCTGTAGCTTACATTATGGCTATTAAAGACATGTCTAATGGAGTTAAGACTCGGGTTAGAATAGTGGGAGAAGACTCTGAACACATTCCAGTCATGATAGGGTTGCTCCAGGGATCAGTCCTTAGCCAGTTCTTATTTACCTTAGTGATAGACGAATTGACATGACATATTCAAGAAAAGGTACCATGGTATATGTTATTCGCAAATGACATAGTTTTGATCGACGAGACGCACGGTAGAGTTAATGATAGGCTAAAAGTATGGCGAAAGACCTTAGAGTCTAAATGTTTCAAGTTGAGCAGGACTAAAATGGAGTACAAGTTCAGTGGTGTTGTGCATGACATAGAGATAGCAGTGAAGATAGAGGATCAAGTCATACCTAAGAGAGGGAGCTTTAAGTATCTTGGGTCTGTAATCTAGGGAGACATGGAGATTGACGAGGATGTCACCCATCGCATTAGAACGGGTGGATAAAATAGAGGATTACCTCCGGGATACTGTGCGATAAAAAGGTGTCGCCAAGGCTCAAAGGAAAGTTTTACAAAATGGTGATTAGACCGGCATTCATGTATGGTGCAGAGTGTTGGCCAATCAAGAATGCCCACATTTAGAAGATGTAGGTAAAGGAGATGAGGATGCTCAGATGGATGTGTGGGCATACGAGGAGAGATATGATTAGGAACGAAGTTATACGAGACAATATGGGAGTGGCATCAATGGCATACAAGATGAGGGTAGCAAGGCTGAGGTCGTTTGGGCATGTGAAGAAGAGGGGCGGGGATGCGCTAGTAAGAAGTGGCGAGAGGTTGGCTGTAGCTGGAGCTATGAGAGGTAGAGATAGGCCGAAGAAGAACTCGAGGGAGGTGATTAGGCAAGATATGACACAACTTCAGCTGACTGAGGACATGACCTTAGATAGAAAGATATAGAGGTCTACGATTAAGTAGAAGGCTAGTAGTAGGTAGCTAAGTGATGGGAGGGAGGGGCGAGTTTTCATCCTCTCCGTTCTTTCTTTTAGTATTATTTGTCAGATATCACATTATTTTTATTTTCTTTTTGGGCATTATTGTATGTTTCCACATTTATTTTATATCTTGCTATTTTTTGTCTTCTTTCATATATTTTTGCGACATGTACTTTTCTTTTGAGCCGATGGTCTACTGGAAACAACTTCTCTATCTTACAAAGGAAGAGGTAACTACATACATCTTACCCTTGAGGAAGAATTGGGTGGATTTTGGAAATTTGCTGGACTTGGGACAGACTATCCACAGAGTGGGCTCTTTGGCTCAACACTGATAAACAAATTTGGACTAGTGGCGGGAGTGAATTTGGGTGCCTTGAAACTGGCCCAGTGATTATACTGGGTATTGTAGCTCGTGACGCGGCAGTGGGGCCAGCAGGCCGTGGGCCCGCTGGAGAATTTTGGGTGCGAGAGACGTCCGAAAAATGGTGAATAATATACGAGGATATACCATCATCCAAAAAATTATACGAACTAGGCACGAGAGTACTACCCTTAGCAAACAGGAATTGGGATTCATAAAAAATTACATGGCGATTACTGATGATTTTATTAAAGGATAAATCAAAGCATTTGTAACCACGATGATTAGACGGAAAACCCAAAAATACACACGGAGTAGACTGGGCCTGACGTTTGTTAATTGTGGTGGACGGGAATAACGGATAACACAAACACCCAAAAACCCGAAGATATGAATATGAAGGAGTCTTATTATATAAAATTTGAACGGGGGAAGAATATGTCAAACCTTTGGAAGGAATTATGTTAAGGAGATATGTAGCCATTTGAAGAGCATGATGCCAAAAAGACGGGGCTATGGAAGCATGAATCAATAAAGTTCGGACAATGTTATTTATGGTACGAATTTTGCGTTCGATTTTTCTATTTTGTGAAGACGTATGAGGACAAGAAAAATGAAAATTAATCCCATTATTAGCACAAAATTCTCGAAACACCCCCATTGTCATATTCTTTCTCATTATCACACTGAATATTTTTGATTTCTCGTTCGAATTGAGTTCTAATGAATGCTCTAAATTTTAAGAAGACGGAAAAAATTTGAGATTTTTTTGCCATCGGAAAAGTCCATATAAACTTAGAATAATTATCCAAAAAGAAAACATAATACCGATGACCCAAAGAACTAAAAACATGAGAAGTCTATAAGTCGCTATGAATAATATCAAATGACATTAAAGTATGAGAATTTGCGTCTACATGCAACCTAACAATTTTTTCTAAAGAACAAGACTGACAATTTGGAGTACTACTTGTACCCTTACATAAAATAAAATTATTTTTATCTAATGACGACAAAATAGATGATCTGGATGACCAAAACGAGCATGCCACAAGGAAGGAGAAAGGGCTGCAAATGCGGATGGCAAGGCTTGACTCGATGGACCAGAACTGGTGTGATAAGATAAAGATCTCTCCTACTATCACACCTCATGAGAGGACTCCCCGTCTTGAAATCCTTCATAGAGAAACCAAATGGATCAAATTCAATAGAAACGGAATTGTCAGTAGTGAATTTATAGACAAAGACTAAGTTTTTAATCAATTTGGGGGCATGTAGGGTGTTTTTCAAGATAAGAGGTGGATGAGGGGGAGATAAAGTTTTATGACCATAACCATGAATTGGAATAGAATTACCATTACCAACAATTATGCCGCGATGGTTGTTCAAATTGGAATAAGACGAGAGCGTACCTGAATCGGATGCCATGTGGGTAGTTGCACCGGTGTCCATATACCAATTTGGGTCCGGAGGATTTAAACCAAATGTGTACATTGCGGCTTCGATGTTAGTAGAAGTGGGGGCCACTGCGTGATGGGCCTGCGGGGGCCGAGGTCTAAACACCCCTACTTGCTGCCTCGGCCCAGAAGGTTGACTGAAACTGGGCCACTACATATTGGGTTGTGACTGAGGTTGGCCGGCCCACTGCCATTGAGGTGAAAACATTGGACTGCCACTGTTTCGCCCAGATTGCGGGCCCACTGCCACTGCATAGGGGCCCAAAACTGTTGTTGCTGCTGATCGCCCCGAGGGCCACCGCTGCCACCACCATTGTTCCGGTTGCCGCCGCAATTTTTGCCATTATTTTTCTTATTTTGTCTCTTTTTGCCACCACCATTGTTGTGGTTTTGGCCGGAGTTGTTGGAACCGGTAGGATGAAAAGTGGACTAGGTCATCATGACTACGGGACTAGCCCCGGTAGCTGCCTTTTTAGCCATGTCTGCTTTTTCAAGTGTAAGCATAGAACGTATTTGATAAAATTGCGGAAGAGGATTGCTTTGACGAAGAAGCGTTCCAACACCACTATAGGCCTCAGATATGCCTGAAACCATTTGGAGGACCAAATGATCATTCGAAACTGGCGCGCCAACGTTGTGGAGTTGGTCTGCCAATTCCTTCAGTCTTTTGCAATAAGCCAAAATGTTAGGAAATCTTCCATATTGACGTGGGAGAAATCCTGCTCAAGAGTAACAACTCTAGAATTTTGATTATCTTGGAATATATCACGTAGTCTATCCAAAGTCGCATGCGCCGTAGCGTCAGGTTCAATAATCGTTTCCAAAAGGTCGGTAGAAATTGTGGAATATATCCACTAAAGGACGGTGGCATCAAGAGTTGTCCATAACTTAAGATCATCCCCGCGTCGTGGGGTCTCCGTATCCTCAGGAGCTGCTGGGATTATGTGATGGATGACTTGATGCGAGCGTGCGTGAATTTTGAACAGTTCGGCCCACGTCGCATATTAGACGTTTTCTATTTCAAGAACAAGAGGGATGTTATGTTTGATGTTAGAAACTATAAGGGTAGGATGAAACGTGTTTCGTGATGTAGACATACTAATAGAACAATATGTGATTGAGGGATTGGAAAGAAAATTTTGGGAAGAGAGGAGAGACTGTTGGGCACGAAATTTGAGAAAGAAGGCTTAGAAATCGAGGCAGATCGCTGGTAATGGGAGGAGGTCGACAGAAATTATGAAGAGAGGAATAAGCTTCCACTCTAGAAGTCCAGGATCAGAAGTCTAGGTTTTTATTCCTCTCTTCATAATTTTTGTCGACCTCCTCTCATTACCAGCGGTCTGCCTCGATTTCTGAGCCCTTTTTCTCAGATTTTGTACCCGACGGTCTCTCATCTCTTCCAAAAATTTTCTTTCCAATTTCTACCGACCTTTTGCAAATGATTATTGAACTTGACGCTACGGCGCATGCGACTTAGGATAGACTACGTGATATATTCCAAGATAATCAAAATTCTAGAATTGTTACTCTTGAGCATTATTTCTCCCATGTCAATATGGAAGATTTTCCTAACGTTTCGGCTTATTGCAAAAGATTGAAGGAATTGGAACACCAACTCCGCAACGTTGGCACACCGGTTTCGAATGATCATTTGGTCCTCCAAATGGTTTCAGGCCTATCTGAGGGCTATAGTGGTGTTAGTACGCTTCTTCGTCAAAGCAATCCTCTTCCGCAATTTTATCAAGCACGTTCTATGCTTACACTTGAATAAGCGGGCATGGCTAAAAAGGCAGCTACTGGGGCTAGTCCCGTAGTCATGATGACCGAGTCCACTTTTCATCCTACCGGTTCCAACAACTCCGGCCAAAACCACAACAATGGTGGCGGAAAAAAGGGACAAAATAAGAAAAATAATACCAAAAATTATGGCGGCAACAATGGCGGCAACCAGAATAATGGTGGTGGCAGCGATGACCCTCGGGGCGGTCAGCAGCATCAGCAGTTTTGGGCCCCTATGCAGTGGCAGTGGGCCCCGCAACCTGGGCCAAACAGTGGCAGTCTAATGTTTTCACCTTAATGGTAGTGGGCCGGCCAGCCTCAGTCACGACCCAATATGCAGTGGCCCAGTTTCAGTCAGCCTTTTGGGCCGAGGCAGCAAGTAGGGGTGCTTGGGCCTCGGCCCCCGCAGGCCCATCACAGTGGCCCCCACTTCTACCGACATCGAAGTCGCAATGCACACGCTTGATTTAAATCCTCCGGACCCAAATTGGTATATGGACACCGGTGCCACTACCCATATGACATCCGATTCAGGTACGCTCTCGCCTTATTCCAATTTGAGGAACCCTCACGACATAATTGTTGGTAATGATAATTCTATTTTAATTCGTGGTTATGGTCATAAAACTTTATCTCCCCCTCATCCACCTCTTATCTTGAAAAACACCCTACATGCCCCCAAATTGATTAAAAACTTACTCTTTGTCCGTAAATTCACTACTGACAATGCCGTTTCTATTGAATTTGATTCATTTGGTTTCTCTGTGAAGGATTTCAAGACGGGGAGTTCTCTCATGAGGTGTGATAGTAGGGGAGATCTTTATCCTATCACACCCAGTTCCGGTCCATCGAGTCAAGCCTTGCCATCCGCGTTTGCAGCCCTTTTTTCCTTCCTTGTGGCATGCTCGTCTTGGTCATCCGGAATCATCTATTTTGTCGTCATTAGATACAAATAATTTTATTTCATGTAAGGGTACGAGTAGTACTCCAAATTGTCAGTCTTGTTCTTGTATACTGACTATACATTTATGGTAATACAAATATTATGGTAAGTGTACAATACTAATTACATTACAACATTACCTAAATTGGGATACTAAACTACTACTCATCCTACACGGTACAAGGGGAATCCGAAAGCCAAATATACACAATATACACACGATATACATGTGTATATTGTGTATATTTAACATGAAAGAAATAATATCTTGATTATTTTCATTAATTGAAAGACTATATATACAATTTACATATTTCCATAATAGGAGAATCTTATTCCTATTCTACTCATAAAACCTTATTCTACATGAAGATTAACTAGATAATTATGGTAAGAATACAAGACTAATTAAGATACACTACAACTATACAAATTTGTGTACAATAATGACAATATCCGAGGGAAGCCGAGACCAAGTATACATAGGATATACACGTGAATAACGTGTATATCTATGTAGACTTGGTATATTTAACATATTCCAAGAAGCTGATGGCCTAGAGTTTGATAACAATCCAAGTGATATACTTTTCAAAGCTAGTTACATATTCTGACTATTTATAACCAAATAAACAATTTGCTTACTTTAATACAAGTTGTATTGTATTGCTTGAAATTTTAAGCGACTATATATAATGTTTTAAACGTGAGAATGTAAAGTAGTTATCTACGTTATTTATTTCTTTAATTAGCTTCTGATTTCTTGCCGGCTGGTGTGGTCCATTAGTTATATCTAAATTACATATTAGCAACTTGTAAGTTATTCATTTACTATATTAGTATAACTATAAATAGACAAAATGGCGGTCAAGATCAATGTTCTTCCCGAAATTGAGGCTAGCTAGCCACAATTGGTGAACTTTAAGCATGACTTAAAAACTTATTTACTGGATTAGAATAACACGCATGCATCGTTTTACTAGCAATCACGTGAGAGACTAATATAAAATCACAATTTAACCAGTGAGTTTAAAATATGTGTAAACATGCCAACCAAATATCTTCAAGTTCTTGGATAATTGTTCCCGAATAATACTTGCCCCGATGACTAATTACTTTTCTTGTATATACATTAGTTTCTTAATGATCTTGGAGTTGTACACAGATATCACATATGCTAGTTTTTAGATATGCTATGTGCACCCCATATCAAATTAAGCAGTGTCATGGGATATATAGATATATAATAAGCAAATGAAAAAAATCGTATATTTAGAAAATAATACCATTTGTCATTATAATAATTTATATACTTGTTCACATAATCAAATATCGTCTCTTACTGAAAATTATGCATACACCACTAGATTCGTGCTAAAGACTACATCCGTCATGCATGTGGTGTGGTCATTATAGTATGTGGAGCCGACTAAATGAGTTTGGTGCATGGTTCTAGATCTCATCGGCGATAAGGTGCATGAGTCCTCTTTACTTAGAGACTGATCAAATATATTTGAGATAATGATAAAAAATAAATGTGAACTATTACTTTTTTTTTGTGAATTTCACATTTAAACTATCAGTTATATTTTTTTATTATCAAAAATATCACCATTTATTATTAAAATATATCTAGGTGATAATTCAGGTAGGAAAAAAGTATCAGTTGATAGCTGGCCTAATCAGCTTTAATGTGTATTTTAATACATAGATGGTGATAATTCAGGTAAAAAAAAATAAACAACTAATAATTGGGATATGAAACTCGCAAAAAATAATAGTTTAGATATATTTTTGACCATTAACTCAATATATAATTAAGGAAGGGGAACGCCCATAATTATAAAAGAAAATGAGTATACCTAAATACGCATGAGGGAACTTAGTTAACGTGGCAATACCCTATATATCCCAGAGAAATTGTTGCGAGTTGAAAAATAAACGCCAATCAAAAAGTGTCTCATAACACTGACATAACTTATAACAGAAGTCTATAATCCTCACACAAATCAAACTGAAAGCAACGACATCCGCATATTCACTAAAGATCCATAATATTGATTTAGTAAATCATTATTAGTCGTTTTTGCAAGGTTTGCATTCCACGTTTTCTTCTCTTTTTACCTATATTTGATCATAATTTGATAAATGGTTGAGTACACAATAATTCACAAATCTTGCATCATGCATGGAAGGGACTGCTGCAGCTTATAATATTGCATCATGCATGGAAGGGACTGCTGCAGTTTATAATATTGCATCATGCATGGAATCAGGGGCGGAGTCAGGTAGGGCTAAGGGAGTTCATCCGAATTCTTTTGGCGGAAACTATATTGTTTATATATGGTTAATTTTTTTTTATGTATATATAGTAGATGTTGAACCCCCTTTAACTTCTTCTGTGTTTACTTCTTTATAATTTGAACATTCTTAGTGAAAATTCTGGCCCCGCCTGACTCCGCCACTGCATGAAATATCTTTTTTTTTAAGAATTCAAAAGAATATGTAACTATTGAACAAGCAATTCTCCTCGTTCCATTTCATTTCCATGTGACACTATTTTCTTATTAATCTTCCTAAACAAAAGTGATACCTTTTTATATTTCAAAGCAATATGTAACTTAAGTTTTTCACTTTATTTTAATAACATACTTTTATAATAAAAAATTTATTAAGAAAGCACCAATAGTCATTCACTCATTTCAGAACAAATATTGAATTTAGTACCTAACATCACATGCATATACATATCTTTCTTTTATTTATCTTAGATTCAATCTTACTCAAGAATCAAGCGTTGAAATATGATATATTTAATCTTACATATTAAAATATCATTTTTTATTAAATTATGTGTCAGAATTAAATTACTTCACATAATTTAAAAAGGGATTAGAGTAAATTATACTAGTAGTAAAATGTAGTGGAGATGATGATCACAAAATTGCAATACATATAGTTGCGTACGTGTGAAAAAAGTGTAGGAGTAATGATGAAGTCATTTAGATTGCAATTATCATGACAGGTTGCTTCCTTCACAACCCGATTTTTTTTCTTTCTTTCCCTTTTCATCGAGTCAATTGCAATCCTTTTCTTTTTTATAAGTTAATAAAATATAGAAGAGTGGGTTTGAATTCGGATCGACATGGATGCTTGATTTCTTTAAATTTATAATTAAAGATATTTTGGACTTTCTATTTAAGCAACGTGACTTTTAAATGAATATACATCATTCTCTTTCTCCCCTTCATGTCTTCTTCCCAATTCCGTTTGTGCATGATATTAGGGGCCCAGAATAATTATTCATGCACATTCGTCAATTAGTTTGAACAATGATCTTTGTTTAGAAACCGCAATATGTATCTTTTTTTTTTTTGACATCAAACAACATTTCTCTATAAATGCATAAACGATCTCAAAATTTTAAAAGATGACATAGCATCAATTACAATCCAACTAGAAAAAATAGAAAACCAAATAACCTTTAGTAACAACGAAATAGCAAATTTAGCTAAGTTGTGAGCTATCATGTTCCAAGATCTAGGAATATGTACAACATGTACATCTTCAAATAAACTCATAAACTTTCAAATGTCTTCACAGATAGTCTAGTCTCCTATGAAGCTACACTTCTTTTCAGTATCATATCCACCACAATCTTTGCATCGGACAAGATTTGCACATTTGATCATCCTTTCTTCATGCGATTTTCAACGCTTCACGAATTGCTAGTGCTTCATCGGTTATGGTCTTTCCAACAAATTGAATTGGGAAACCAAAGGTTTGAAGCAAATGACCATAGCTATCCATAGCTGCCACTCCAATACTTGTCATCTTCTTCTCCTTTTGTATACTAGCATCTGCAAACATAACAACACCATCTTGTCCCACGATAATATTTCTTTCATTAGTACAATTTGGTACAAGTAGAAGAGGAGGAGAAGTACTAAGCAAATTATTTTCACATTCATGGAAATCAAAGAGTGTCTTGTTTACAATTTCACCGGGTTCACAAATTTCCCCACTAAAGCTTTTAGAGTTTCTTGCCTTCCAAATTTGCCACACGATAGAAATATTTAATTTAACAAGATCAATAAAATCGGGATATTGAGTAGCATTAACATAAATATCATTCCACCATCTAGCAAAATCCATTGTATTTTCTATATTAGGTCAATTAATAGGGCATATTTTCTAAACCAATTGTGCTTTAGGGCATGTAAAAAGCATATAATCAATTGTTTCACTTTCTAGACCATAAACTTTACACACATCACAAATATGCCATAATTTTTTAAAAATAATATGATTAACAGGTAGCACATTCAAAATACATTTTCAAACAAAATGTTTATATTTGTTTTTAATATTCATAGACCATAAAAAATCCCAGATATTTTCGAAAAAGACTGATAACTAGATTGAGGTCTAGCATTGATAGCTTCTCTACATTCTACAATTTCTCTAGGTAGATGGTATCCCGATTTAACCTCATAATTACCAGATTTTGTATGATGCCAAATAATTCTTCGGATGACCCATTGGTAGAAATTGGAATAGAAACTATTGCATGAATATCGCCTATACAAAACCATTTATGAAGATCTTGCATCTTCCAAGTGTGAGTATTATGGTCTATAAGGTCATTCACTTGTAACTCTATATCCATTTGAGCATGAAAATGACTAAGTTTGAAATCATGAGAGTTGGGGATCCAAGGATCCGTTCATACTTTAATATTCTCACCAGATCCTACTCTTCATCTAATATCTTTCTGTAAAAGATCTCTACCCCAAATAATATTCTTCCAAATTCACGAATTAGCAGAAGAACACGTAGCTTTAAGGAAGATGTATGTTGAAAATATTTGCTTTTAAGAATTTTAAAAAGAAGAAAATCTTCCTCAGTCAAAATTCACCAAGCGAGTTTTGCCAACAAGGCTTGATTAAAAGATTTTAGTTCTCTAAATTCAATACCTCCTTTTGGTTTTGCTAAACACATATTCTCCCATTTTTCAAAATGCATTTTCCTTTTATCCTCATCATGCCCCCACCAAAAGTTGGAAAATATAGTTGTGATCTCTTTACACAAAGTATCCGAAAATTGAAAACAGGACAAAGCATAAGCATGAATAGCAGATAAGACAGATTTAAGCATCACTTTTTTTCCTGCAGAACTTAAAAAGCTATTGTCCAACATTTTATCTTAGTCTTAACTCTATCTTTAATAAATTCTAACATTTTCTTTTCAGACCTTCCAACTACCGCATGTAAACCTAAGTATGCTCCTAAGTTGTTTCTTTGTATTTGTTCTAGCTTCGCAAAAATATCATCCTTTTCTAATTATGAAGTATTCATACTAAAGAAAATAGCTGATTTAGTAAAATTCACTTTTTGTCCAGAATCTCAAATCTCTCTATTATTTTTGAAAAAAGTGGATTCCCGCCAGCTCTCATACTTGGCCAAGAAAGACCTGGGTACGGCAGAAGTCTTTCCAGAGCCAGGGACCTGCATCGAATAGATTCTCACTACTGGGAAGAGTTTCTGATGCCCTATCGAGGCCAAGGATGGTCAAGGTTCCTGTCCCACCAACTCACTCTATCAGGAGCGTTAGGCCTAGCCGTGAGTTAACTTTTGAAAATGCTAGGTTAAGCGAGCTCAATTTCATCGATCCTCTCCTTTTAGTCGAGCATTTTAAACCTCTCAAGCAGAGGATTCTCGAACAGCTTGTCTTTGATGCATCTCATCCATGTCATCTTCTAAATACTTTTCGACAAGGAAAATCATAGCTTCATAAGTTTTAAGAATTTTCGCTACTTTAGCAGTATTTTGAATATTAGTTGAAAAAAAGATAAAGGAATTATCCGCAAAGAAAAGATTAATAGTAGGACCACCCCTTTTTTCCGAACTTAAGCCTTGTAGGTCTCCTTGTCTTTCCGCTTGATTGAGAAGTTTTGAAAGGCCTTCTGCACATATTAAGAATAAATATGAAGATAGAGGATGCCCTTGCTTTAAACCTCTAGTAGGTTTCACATCACCCACAATTTTCCCATTAATGTTAAACCTATAAGTAGAAATGGTAGTACATTGCTTAATCCAATTAACAAAATTATCGTGGAAATCCATTTTGAGAAGTAATTGTTGAACGTACATCCATTCAACACGATCATATCCTTTGGCCATATCTAATTTCAAAGTCATATATTTTTTCTTTCCTCTTCTTTTATTTGTTAGAAGATGAATAAATTCATGAGTTAGAACAACATTATCCACTATTTATCTTTTTCGATAAAAGCAGATTGATTAGGTGAAAGAATCCTAGGAAGATGTGTTTTAAGTCTAGCCGCGATTATTTTAGCAATAATCTTGTAAACCGTAGAGCACAAATTTATGGGTCTAAATTGACTAATACCACTAGAATTTTTCACTTTGGGGATCAACGTAATTAGAGTATTATTCCGAAAAGGAAGCAAATAGTCTAAATGAAAGAAACTTCTAACAACTTCACAAATATCGCTCGACAAAATATTCCAGTACTTTTGAAAGAAGAAAGGAGTCATACCATCTACTCCAGGAGATTTAAGGGGATGTATATCAAAAACAACCCTCATAATTTCATCATCCGAGACATCTCTCATAAGCCCATCATTAATGAAGTTATCAACTATGGTTGAAACTAAATTTAGGATGGAATCAAAAGTAGTAGGCCTAGAAGTAGTGAATAGCTTATTATAGAAACATTCTACTTCCTTCACAATATTGCTTCGCTCGGAGACCCAATGAACATCATCTAATTGAAATCCTTTAATGTTATTACACTTACGCCTCTGAATGACTTTCATATAAAAAAGAAGAAGTATTTTTATCCCCCTCCTTTAGCCTTAAAGCTCTAGACTTTTATTTCCAATAGGCTTCTACATCCTTATAAGCATTTCCTAGCTCTTTTCTAAGCAATTTCAACTTAGAAATATCAAAATTCCTAGTATCCATCTTAAGTTCAACAATCCTATCCTTAATACCTTGAATCTTCTTCTTAGAATTTTCTTTTCCCCCTATAAGCTAAGCTAGCAAGGATGATCGACACTTTTTTAACTTAAAAACTCACTCTAGATTGCTCGAAGCCTCCCACATCTCAATTCCACGATCTAGCTATAATCACGTTCACTTCTTATCACTCCATCTTTTGTCAAAATAAAACCGCTTCTTCTTTTTTAGAGCATTAGCTTCCGTATTCATAATTAAAACAGAATAGTCTGAAGCCTCCGTATCTACATGAAGGATATTCGCAGCATTAAATTCTAGTCTCCATCTCGAGGAGCTTATGGCTCTATCTAATCTTTCTTGAATAATACCATCGTTTTCTCTAAAACGCCACCAAGTCCACGGTTTGCCATTAAAGCCTAGATATATAGCTCCTATATCCCATAAAAAATTCTTAAAGTCCTTAAACGAAATTATTTCTCTAATCCTACCTTCTGATTTTTCAGAGTTACCAATTATATCATTAAAATCTCCAGCCATTACCCAATGTGAGCCCCAACTACTCGATTTAATAATAAGCTCGTTCAATTGAGTTCTACGAGTAGCTTTGTCAGTACTTAAATAAACAAAAACACATCAATATTTACCATCTGATGCCATATCTTGTATAAAAGTTTCAATGTAAAAGGAGGAAGAATGAGATTGACATACCTGAACATCGTCGTTCCAAAATAAGCATAATCCTCAAGCTAATCTCACTGGATCCACAATTATAGCTTGTGTCATATTTAGTTGTTTCTGGACACTCAACACCATTCTTTCACGATTCTTTGTTTGACTTAAAAATATCATACTCGGGGAGTGGAGATGCATTGTCTCCTTCAGAAAGGGAACTGTCAAGGAACCTCCCCAGCCCTCGATAATTCCACACCAACATCTTCATCGAGAGGAGGGAAGCCATTTTGGATTGGCCTCCCGATCTACCACATTTTTCTATTTCTTAACTTCTATTTCATTAATCTGACCCTTATCGTTTTTCCGTTTATCCCCGATATTTGGACTACAAAAATCAGTAACCTCACAAAATTATCATCAAGTCCAAATATTTTCTTATTTTTCCTAGTACCTTCCGTAGCTACGTTAGATCTAGCCAAACGTTTCCAGTTCTTCTGTTTTCCTTCTACTTTAGTATTAATAAGCTTCTAGTTCTTAGTGTCTAGCACACCAACAATTTCTACCTCTTTTAACATTGTTTCGGAAGGTATTTTATCACCAATTCTACTCGGGACAGAACTAAAAGTATATGTATGTCTTATAGACAATCTATATTAGGACAAATGTACTTTATACACGTTCGTATTATTAATGGAGATTAATATTTTAGCATTTGCAATTATTGAATTATTAGTTGATTGTTTGTAATATTCTATAATATGCATCCTTAGAGGTTACATTGTTATTAATAGTGTAAGATATTAATATTATAATGTAACTCTTAAAATAGCCTCGACTAATGATCATCGAGAATGAGATATCGATGATATGTGATAAGTCGACATGTGGTCTGCATCACATCCTTAGAGAATGTAGCATGTCTCACCTGCTACAAGTAATGGCTACTCGTGATGGACACATGGATACTTTGGAAGTATTGGTATACCCTGCTGATATACTGTTTGTTATACATGTCTAAAGTATGATCAGCGCGAGGGAGATAGAAGTTCTTAGACTTGAGGTCAATACACACCTTGTCTACAGAGTAATATACTTTGATTCTGTCCTAAGCTCAAATGCCTTATAGGTTAAGATACGACTTGTATTGGGTACATTACGATGTGGATTAAAGGTGGTAGTTGAGCCAAGATTAGGATTCATTCCTCGAGTGTATATTCAAGAGAACACTCAGCTTCTCAGTGATATTGGGTTGACTAAGTCATTGGCCAACGCAATAGACATATCTAAAATATGGTATTGTTGTCAACCAATATAGATAAGATATAATGATCAAGCAATTTGATAGACACTTGGCAAATCCAAGTTTGATCGAGTGCATCGAGAATGAAATGATTTTATCTTCCCACATAGAGGTTCAGTTTGCTGATTCGTGTAAATATATTTCACATATTGAGTTCGTCTTACGGCGCCGTCTAAGAGTTCCGTGTAGACCCTAATATGATTAATGTCGATATGTGAAGACATGTAGGGTAACACTATGTCAATTGTTTCTTCGATCTAAGGGTGTATTGAGAAAGTGTTAAATATTCGATTTGGAATCGAGATATTTAAATTAATAATAACTATGGAATAATTTCTATTTGATGGAAATTATTTAATTAAGTCAAGATTGAATTTTGAATTTAATTAAAATGTGCTGAAAATATTTTGTGAAAAGGGCGAGGAGCCGCGACGCTAATTGAGAAGCAGACCAAATCAGATTGGCCTGCTGAATTCGTTTTGGGCCAGACTTTGAACCCAACCCAAAATCTGAATTTTACCCTAATTTCACCTATATATAGAGCACATCCTCATTCCTTATTAGACACATTATTCATATATTATTCTAAGTCGTAGAGACCTAGAATAAAACTTTTTCTTGAACCTCTGCCGAATTTTCTAGTTGTTCGAAGGAGGTATACATCGGAGTTCTTGGAATTTGCTGTCGAGGATAAATTGCATGCACACCCTCGGAAATTACTAAAAGACTCCAGAGTTTCCAAACCGTAAGTATTCTATCAAAGTATTACAGTTATATACATGTTATGTATTGACGTGTTTTATAATACTACATAATCATCCTACAGTTCATCGCTTGTTGGGTTTGAAACACAAAATTTCAAATTCCGCTGCGTACACGAACCCAACGAAAACAAGAACATACCTGCTGGAACAATTTTTCCCCATTTAAAACGTTCTGCTTCATCTTAGAGTATTCAACATGCTCAGCTTGCCGAGATTTAGCCTCCATCTTCTCAAAATATTTTTCAAATTCTCCTTCTTTAATGGTATCCCCAAAGTTCATCTTTGATAATATATACAACTCTCGTGCTTCCCGTCCTGATAATGTATCATCGAAGACGGGTTCCTCCCTCTTGTGGAGCTGCTGTTGTGATGCATTTTTCGCCTTCAATGCCTTATTTTTCTCCATTGGTACAGCAGCAAGTATATTCACCTGTCGAGAATCTGCCGCAATTTTTTTTGTTCTAATTATCGACGTCGTCTTGATCAAAGGTCCCAGGCCCATCTTCGATGATAAATATTTCTTCTGTCCCAATTTATATGACACACATTCAAAAAAAGAATGACACATTTCCTTATGTGGCAACAATTTAACTTTAAAATTTACATTTTATACTTAACGAGATGTTATATAATCACACAAATATATTTTGCTTGTTTTGGACCACAAAATTCAAAAGTCTTCCTAAATTTCTTAAATTTCGTGTCCAATCAAACTACTTCGTATAAATTGAGAAGGAGGAAGTAATGCTCTCTTGCTTCCCTATCCGCGAAGACAGGTTCATCCGTAGCAATACGTTGTTTTGATTTTCCAAAAGTTAATTCATTCACTGGCAATGTCCTGTCTACTTGCATATTATCCACCATCTGATTCACTGTAGTGTTTGTTTCTTAATGACCGTCCTCATTTCGTCCATAAATTCTAGGTTCGACATCGTTGACATGATCCGGATAATTTTTATTTCCATGAGTATCTCCCTGATCATTAGCTTTAACATTCTGTTCAACTGAATGATCTCCATCAACTTGATTTCCTTTCTTCAATTTATTGAAAATCTAATGTGTTGTAAAGGAAGGGGATTCTCAAAGAATGGATCTTGGGCCTAACTCAATTCCAAAAGCTAGGTTGTAGGGTGAGAATTGTCCAAGTCCATATAAAGAGTCTATGTTCTCATTTCATTTCCGATGTGGGACTCTTAACACTACCCCGCAAGCCCAGACCTCGTTAACTGGAGCGTGGACAATATAATTTGGGGGCCCAACATCGGTGAACAAAGAATTGGAATGAGCCTGACTCTGATACTATGTAAAGAATGGATTCCGCACGCCCAGAACTTGTTAACTGGAGCGTGGATAGTATAATTTGGGGGCCCAACATCGGTGAACATATAATTAAAATGGGTCTGACTCTGATAACATATAATGAATGGATCTTGGGTCTGACTCTGATAACATATAATGAATGGATATTGGGTCTGACTCTAATAACATATAATGAATGGATCTTGGATCCAACTCAACCCCAAAAGTTAGCTTGTAAGGTAAGGAGGATTGCCCAAGCCATATAAGGAGGTCAAGGACCACTTATCCCACCAATGTGGGAGAACACAACACTCCGCCTCACGCCCAGGGATGGACATCTGGAGCGTGGACAATATAAGAGGGAGGGCCAACATCGGAAATAATTAATTGGAATGAGTCTGACTCTGATACCATGAAAGAATGAATTTTAGTCTTAACTCAACCCCAAAAGTTAGCTTGTAGGGTGAGGATTATCCAAGTCCATATAAGAAGTTCATGTTCTCATTCTATTTCCGATGTGAGACTCTTAACAGCTACCATTCTTCCTGCGTACCTCCACTCCATCGTCATTATTCATTAGAACCAGTACCTTCCGCACAATCCATGATCTTTTTCCGCTTGTTATTCGTTAAACCGGAAAGCCGCACATTGTTGTTACCTTGTCGTCTTGAATTTTCTACAGCAAAACCATGAGTTTCCTCCCTCATCCAAGGACCGAATTGTTATCTTTTGACAGCGCCTCGTCGCAATCTTCCTCACGAAGAATACATGACCTCTCCGTATGTCCTAGTATCCCACAGTAGTAGCAAATATATGGCAGATTTTCATAACGGAGTTCTACCCATCTTTCCTCCGATCCCATCTTTATTGATTTGCCACGAGATAGAGGCTTATTGATACTCATTAAAGCCTTTAAACGAATGTAACGACCATCCTTGCTGCCATTTTCGGGTATAGCAATATCAGAAGTCCCGCCTAAAGCATGTACAATCTTACTGCCCACTTCATAAGATATCCAATGCAATGATATATTATATTTTAAACTTGAAGCCATATCTCACATATGTTAAAAATAGGAGAATTAACATTAAGCTCTGGTTGCTATGGATGTATATTGAGAAGATACTGGCGTCCCGTACAACACCTTCTTCATATCATCTTTGTATCAGAAAACAAACCAATAAGATTTTCAGCCCAACCGGACTTTTTTTCACTCCTGTAATACTCACTTGTTTGTCCGCAATCACCTTTTCATGAAGACTTACCTCACAATGTTCCATGCTAGACATAATATCTTGAACGGCGATCTCAATCGAGTCCTTTTCCTCTTCTGTGAGAATAAATTTTTGAAGTCGATCCGTAATCTCGTCCGCCATCTTGAATACTATATACTACTAAGTTTGAAATTTCTTATATGGTAAAGTAGTATGAGAAAGAATAAGTAATATAAACACTACTGGAAAAATATGGCTGAAAGATTAAAGCATGGTGGTTTAGTATTTTTTTTGTGGATAAAGTGCATATGGACGTGGGTGTAATATGGTTATCATGGTCAGTTATCTTCATATTTGGCAGTTTTATTCAAATCCTAAACCCCCACTAAGAGTAGAAAAATACTCTCACGTAGAGAGAAAATAACCCCCAGTTTTCACGAGGGACAAGCTAGCAATATGTATCTTCTCCATTCTAATTAATATGACACTTTTTAAATTTTGACAGTTAAATTTTAAAATTTTAATTGTAAATCTGAATATGAAATTTTTAAGTTTTTTAAAATAAAATTTATATATTTATAAACTACATAAAAAATAATACAAGCCACAATAATTAACAATTCAAAATATTTAAAAGACATTCAGACTAACAGTTTAAGATATTTTTTCACTAAAGTGATATGAGAAAAATATCAACTTATTGTATTTTTCGTATAGTTTTGCAATTTTAAAATATTAAATAATCTAATCCGATTTAGTTATGAAAATAATCAAACTAACTCTCGAACTGAAAATATGATACGTGGATGGAGTAGTGAATTAACACCACGTTTAAATTACATGACTATTTTTTCAAAAATTGTGCAAATTAATTAAAATGATTCTATTGGACTTAATCATATTAATCTATAGTTAACCTTCTTACTTTTAATTTGTAATACACTGATTCCAAACCATATACAGGGTATACAAGAGAAAATTACAAATAGTTTAGGATATTAAATTATGATAATAAGTTCACAATTTTTTTTATATTAAATCTAGAGAAAGATACGAAATAAGAGTAAATACTATTAATAAAATTTGTAACCCGTTAGTTTATACTTGAAATTTAGGAATATAACAAATACTATTTGAATTAATTGAATTAATTGAATTATAGTATTTATCACTAAATCGACTTATTTTTTGTGTCGGACCGTGCTTGCACAGGCATCCCATAATCTAGTTATAAGTTAAAATCCTTCTTTCTTTATTCACTATTTTCCCACTGAATTTATCATTGAAAAATATTCAATAGCTATTTGTCATGAATGTCGGTGGAAAAAATCTAAATAGTACTAATGCTTTCACACGAAAAACTTAAGAAGTTTCCCAGCATTTAAATGAAAACCTATTCTCCACCAAGTGTTTTTCTAGTGAGCTGATTTTATGGGAATGAATTGAGAAATTATATTTTATAGTAAATTTTTTTAACCGAATGTGGGTAAAAAATAATTTATATTTCGATTATTGATGTCTAGTGTGTAGATATCTGTTAATTACTAGTAGTATTATTCAAATTTCAACAAATTCCTAGTTCCTTTTAAAGGTGGCAAATTTCAATGCTCAAATGTGTTGAGACATGAGGCGTACACGGCAATGTCCATGTGTTTTTGTTTATGAATTGTAAGTTATAACTGATTAACAAATTTGATTTAATGGATAACAGTATACTATTTAATATTTGAAATATTAAACTGATTAACGTTTGGCTCCTCTTTCCTTCCAATTCTCAATCTATATATGTTCAACTATTAATATTTGAAATATTGAAAACGGAAAAGGACTTAAAGAATAAATCTAAATCATACAGTAACTATTTTGCGGGATTCATTTTCAAAGCCTGGGCGCTATAAGGCGCTCTGGCATGGGACAGTGTGGGTTCGATTCCCCGCAAGCACGAAGAAACTCTGCATGTTGGGGAATTTGACATTGTCTCATTGATCGATTATGCGCTCGAAACGGTCACCGGAGCACATCCCGCGATTTACTGGTAATAGTGTTGAAGGACCGGTGCTATTACCTCCGGGCGTCAGGGTAATACCGGAGAAGTAGTCGGCGCAGTTCTGAAACCTGAATTATCAAAAAAAAAAAGATGAAGGAAATCAACCAATCAATCAATGCAACACATCTATTTTCAAAATTCGTTCAATTCATTTCACTAGTCAAATAATACAATTACATATCATAATATATCATATAAACACAAGTTAGACAATAAAAAGTTACGGTCTATAATCGTACGTGCGTTACATATGATCATGCCTATTAATACTTTTGAAGAAGATCTCGTTAGTTTTCCTTACAATTCATTCACATAAAACTTAGGAAGAAGAAAGATAATTTCATACATTGTTTGGGGGAAAAAAAAGCCATGGGGAGAAGAGAAAGGAAAACCTATTTAAAACAAACAACTCTTGTTTACGTGACACATCTATTTCTTCCAATATGTCTTTTTTTTTCTTCTCTTTCTTCTATTTTATTTTTTGAGTTGATCCATATTTTTTTCCTTCAAGGATATAATATATTAATTAATCTTTAGTAAGTTAGCCACTCTCAAGGATAAACTCATAATTAATAGGACGCATGAAGACTCATATTGATTAAAATTATACGATCCAAATTCAAAATTATGTATATTAATGATATAATATTTTTACGCTATCAGTTCAATTTAATTGTATAAAGTAGATTATTGTTGCACTTTACAGATTATCATATACTGTTACAAATTAACTTAGTTTGATAACGATATATACGCTTCAATTCCGAAGTAATTATGACCTCAATATCATAAATACTCCATTTAGGTTCATAATAATCCAATATATTGTACAGATTATCTAACATTAAAAAAAATTCTAATACATCGTCTTGTAAACATAATTTAAACTCAAAATTATATTATTAAAATAATTTCAGCTTAAGTGGGTCAACTGCCTTGAGATGAAAGAGCAACAAGTGTTTAAGAAACAAATACATAAAATACTAATTAATAAAATTCAAATGGATGGGAACTCAATTTATGAATCCATACAGAAACTTCCAATAAAGCATGAGAATCACGCCTCACACATGACACAACACAAGTGTGTCTTAATTAAAGCAGCCACATTAGCTGCACTAATAATATTTCGTCATTTCTATCAGCTTCTATAAATTTCATTCTTCTCTAGCTAATTTTCTATTTTATTAATCTCTTTTAAAAGAATTCTTTTATGATATTTAGTTTTACTTAAATATCATAATCATTTATTTCCTCTTAGTCATGTTTTTTATGTTTAGACGAAATTAAATTGCCTCCTAGTTATAAAAATAATTTAGTTATTTTCGTTATAAAACTTCTACCACATAATAAAGTAATTTGAATGATTATTCATAAAATTGTAGAGTGAGCTACTGTTTAGTTCTTGAAAACAATCTTTTTTTCTCTCCTTATATTGAAGCTTCTTTTTTTTTTTTTGTATTTTGAGTTATTCTTTATGAAGGGGAAAGTCCCGAAGGCGAAACCCCCACCTGTACCAGAGGCTCCTTGGCCAGGTAGGATGTAAATTGAGGGATATGCGCGAGTGACAGCCCTATAACGGAGAGGACTAACGGGACACGAACCCAGCAATAGTCCTTGCAATATTTCAGCAAAGACTGTCACCACACGAATTCGAACCCGCGACGTCAGAGTGATTGTACCCCAATCACCTTGGCACTTACCAACTCGCCTGTGCCTTGGGGCCGTATTTTGAGTTATTCTTGGTTGGTGAGGAGTGGGGTAATTTTGAAGAAAATAGAACATACCCTCCTTCAGGAATAACAACAAAAAAGATATAAAGAAACCATAAAAATTGAATTAAGGAGCCAAACTTTGAATTCTCCTTTATTTAAAAAAACCACTACTATATTACTTTATGTGTATGCTTCTAAAACCCAGAAATATATTTTACTCCACTTACAATACCCATATATCTCCGTATTTATCTCTTCCACCGTTCAACTTTGTTCTTGAACTTTGTCTTTCCTTCTTCTTCTTTCTGGTATGTCATCATATGAAACTTCTATTATGTTTCGAAACTATTAATGAACAATTCTTGTAAGATGTGCTTTGTTTTCTTATCTTATTATGGTAGATAACTTGGTTCTGTTTCTGGGTATTTCTAGTTTTTCTGTTTGCAGATATACTTATTCAGCTACTCATAATTTTCTTTCTTGATAGTACTGTGCTACCATTTTACTATATCTTTCTGTTTAAGTCTGTTTTAAATATTTTGTTAGCTTAGCTTTGTGCCTAGTCAATCACCATCATATAAAAAATGAAACAGAAGAAGTTACTATAGTTTATGGGAGATGCTCTGTTTTACTTGTTGAATTCTAATTCCTTGTTCAGGTCAGTTTCAGCATGTCTCTTTTTATCAAAGATATTTGGCCTTGTTCTATTTTAAGGTTCTAAATTTTTTATTTTTATTATCATTATCTTAGTTTCTATAAATTATAGTGATTAGTGGTTTTAGTAGGTGTTTGGACATGAATTCAGTGATATTTCAAAAAAGTACTAGTATTTGAGGTTAAGTTGAAAAAGGGTATTTGCAAATTAGAGGTAGAAGTTATGTTTGGACGTGCATTTCACTTGAAAATATATTGAAGTTTAAGAGAGAATTGTTTTTTTTAACTTGAAAATTGGACCAGTTTGTCAAACATGATTTTTTATAGCAAATTTGGAGTGAAAATTGACACAATGTATAACCAAACATATTTTTGAAAAAAACAATGGAAAAAAGAAAAAAATTCATGTCCAATCGGGCCCTTGAAAGCTGTTATTGTTCTTGATGTGGTTCTGTGTTGCTACTCAAATAATTTTGACAATTATGCATGGTTTGAAAAAAAATTGTATTGTGTTTTAGTCCATTTATCTAACAAAGTGTTTGCTATTTTATGGCAGACTTATGAACTTTAGAGTTTAGACATGGAGAAAGGAAAAGTGAATACGTATTCTCCTGATACAGTTCTTGAGGACTTTTTGAGAACTGCAGAATCCGAATCAGACTCTTCAAAAGCCAGCACTTCAGAATTTGATGGCTCGAAAAATCAAAGATCCGGTTTGCGATGGACTGGTTTTCTTGAGCTATTCAGAAGTAAATCGAATGGACATTTGACGAAAGATCGTCTAATTACTAGTTCTCTGAAACTGTCGAAAAGATTCAGCAGAAGCATGAGAGAGACAAGTAGCAGTGTCAAGCCAAATCCAATTTTGGATAATGGTTTGAGCTATTTCAAACCTCAATGGGAACTTTTCACCCTCTCTGAGCTTCAAACTGCAACCAATAATTTTCACCAAGGTTAGTTATCTGCTCGAAATTTTGGTTCACCTTACATCTTTGTACATCTTTTGTTAAATTTTGCAGTGACATAGTTGTTGTTAACTTTTTAATCATGTTAGTACGTTTAATTTAGGTCCACTGTTTGTTAGGAGTCTTTTTGGCCTGTTAAAGATATAGTAGGAAAAGTAGAGAACTTCTAGTGCTAGAGAATTAATTCTACTAATATTGGACTCAGACGGGCTTAAAACACTTCAAAAATATTTGGAATTAGCCACGAACTTCATCGCTAATCTGTTGTTGAATTGCTCGTAGCTAGCAGAATCTTTTGATAATCCGTTGCGAAATAGTATCAGCTACAGAATTTGCGATTTAGCTACATAATTTGTCTGTCGCTAACTCCTGGCTTTTTAGTAGTGAAAGGAGCTACATGGATTGCATATTCATTTAGCTGACCCAACTTGCTTGGGAAGCTAGTAGTAGTAGTTATTTTTGTATAACTAATTTGTTCAATGAAAGTACTTCCGATTTTGCAGTTTCTGATGGATAAAACTCTGGCAATTCTTTGTTGTAGAAAATTTGATAGGAAAAGGGGGTTATGCTGAAGTTCATAAAGGACGCTTGCGAAATGGCCAATTTATCGCGGTTAAGCGGCTGACTAGGGGACCCCAAGATGAGAGGATAGGGGACTTCTTATCTGAGCTAGGAATGATGGCGCACATTAACCATCCAAACACTTCTAAATTGATTGGTTATGCCGTTGATGGTGGACTCTTTCTTGTGCTTGAGCTATCTCCTTATGGAAGCTTGACCAATATGTTGCATGGTTAGTGCATCAATATATCTTTATGTGTTGCGTCTTTTTTTTTTCTTTTTCCGTTTTTCTTTACTCTATTCTACAATATTTTGCAGCATCGAAGCAAAAATTAGAATGGAAAATCAGGTATAAAGTAGCCATAGGGATAGCTAAGGGCATAGTATATCTTCATGAGGGAGGTCAAAGAAGGATTATTCACAGAGATATTAAGGCAGCAAATATATTACTCACAAAGGACCTTGAACCTCAGGTATATTAGTTCTATTAATTATTATTTCTCTCCTAATTGTTAAGTGCCTTAATGAAAGTCTCAATGGAAACATAATCCCGTATTTTGTACTTCCAATTTTCTTAGTAGCAATCATACCTGAATTTTCTGCTTTAAATTCAGATATGTGATTTTGGGCTTGCAAAATGGCTACCAGAACGATGGACTCACCTCACTGTAGGGAAATTTGAAGGAACGTTTGGGTGCGTATATATTTGTTTCGCCTTCTCTTACCTTTCAGAAATGCAAGGTAAGACTGCATACAATAGATCCTTGTGGTTCGACCCTTTCCCAGACCCCGCGCATAGCGGGAGCTTAGTGCACCGGGCTGCCTTGTGTGTGTGCTTCTCTTACCTTCCTGCTGCTTGCAATATAAGGTTTGTGATTGTTGAGAGTTTGTCTCACTAAAATGTTCTCTTGAAACTTGTGACTGCAGCTATCTTGCTCCCGAGTTCTTGATGCATGGCATAGTGGATGAAAAAACTGATGTTTTTGCTTTCGGAGTTTTACTTTTGGAACTTATCACTGGACGTCGAGCCCTTGATTACTCCCAACAAAGCCTTGTCATTTGGGTATGCCTTAGTTCTCCACCATTACTATACGAGTTTAACTTTTATACGTTAACTGTGCAAAAGAAATTTCACACTAACCAGCCTAAACAATAACTATACATAATAAGTGGGACTAGTAACGTGAAAAATAAGACGGATACCTTGTATTACATGTTAAGATGCACCGATAATGTAAAAAAAAATTCCACTTATTATATTTGCCTCTGCATATCTTATCCGCCAATTTTATGTTCATGTAGACATGCTGAACGCTATTTTTTGCTTATTCTAGGCTAAACCCCTGTTGAAGAAGAACAGAATTAGAGAGCTTGTTGATCCTCCACTTGGTGATGACTACAACTTACTACAGATGAACCTCATGGTCTTAGCTGCTTCTTTGTGTGTGCAGCAATCCTCAATTAAGCGACCTCGAATAAGTCAGGTAAGTGCTGGAAGTTTGATATTAAATTATCCTGCATTTTATTCCCATCGGCTCTTTCAATTCTGTCACGAGCATTAATCTGAAGTAACCCTTCATGAACTAAGATCTGGGCTTTGGATTCATACAGATTCTGCAGCTTCTAACAGGCAACAGTGAAAGCCTGGATTTAATCAGGAGAATTAGAAAACCTTCACATTGGAAGAGGGGTTATGAAGAACTCTTTAATGCAGAAGAAAGCAAAATGACTAAAGGTTTAAGTGGTTTAAGTCTGCAGGAACAAATAGCGTTGGAAGTCTCTAAGATAGTGTGATGAATCTGGCTCAAGGCTCAAATGCTTGTTTGGTTTGTTGAAACAGACAACATCATTTGGAAGAGGGAATAAAGAATTATGGTATCACATGAAGTTGCTCACTTCATCAAGGCTTATGTTGGTAGCCAGGCAGATTTAGGACTGTTCTGTAAGTTCAACTGAAACCAACTTGAACCTGTTACTTTTGGATCGAACAATGTATAAAGATGAAAAATCATTTAAAATATGTAGATATAATAAGAACACGCTCATTCTGAACTTACTGACTCTAAATCTTGGATTCGCCTCTGTTGGTACCTACCTCAAGAAAAGAACACGATGATACATGGGAAAATAGTGTCATGTATTTGACTATAGATCTTCAATGTCCTACTCTGAAGCTGTCAAAATCTATGTTCAATGCATCAGTGTGGGGGAATCAAGCAAATGATATCGATGAGATGCGGAATTTTTTTGCCAAGGCTGATTTCTGTAGCTGTACAATAGACATGCTTGTACATTTCCGACCTGTAAATACTTACTATAATCAGACTATGTATTGAAATTCTTTCCTAAAGTTTGGTAGTTCTATACGTCTTTACTATATTTGTTTTTCTTTAAGGGGAGCTTTAAAATTCTTCATGTATATAGAGATGAAAATTAGCTTTCTCCTTATGCAATTCTTTACCTTAATGCAAAATCTTAATTATAGATGATGTGGAGGGTCCTGTAGTCACAAATAATTCGAGCAGAAGGTCAAGCCTATTTGAATATTTCCCTCTCCCATTTGAATCGTATGCACAAATAATTTAGGTTTGTATTCGAAGTTCTCCTGGAGCTGGTAATGTGAAATTGGACCACCATAACCCGTTGAGTGTTGTACCGCGGAATTCCGAGCTATCCATAATCTAGATTTTTTTTTTAAAAAAGCCAAGATTTTTCTCTCCACACTCGGACATCATACCCTTTATTGAAATTAGATATAGCAAAAAATGTTGACTTGAACTTTCCGCAGCAAAATAAGTTTACAAACCACTGCAGTAAGGTTATAGGTCTAATTTTTTTTCTTGTACTCCAACCTTTTGGTTCCTTTACTCTCTAGTTTTTATCTTGTCTAAACATTTTAGATTTTTCTCATCCGTTATATTGAATCAAATCCTCAATAGCCCTATTGAAAATGAACCTGCAGAAGTTTACGGGGTTTAAGTGATATTTTCTTTTAAGATTAGATAATATGTGAAGTTAGAAGCACAATCTTTGAGGGTGATTCTCCACTTCCCTCAAATCTCAATCCAACAATGTGAGGTGTAGGATGGCAACAGATTGGATCTGGATCGAATCTTACTAGATCCAGATTCAAATCCGTTTTTCATACCTGGATTCATATCCGAATTCAGATTCACCGGGTCCATAAAAATCAGATCCAAATCCAAATCCACCGGGTCTATAGATCAGATCTTGATTCACATCTAAAAAAAATCTTTTAGAGTTGTATATTGTTTTCATGTTTCAGATTTTCATAGGAGTCAAGTGGTTCTCAGAGTTGTATATTTTTTTCATGTTTCAGATTTCAATCCTAGGCATGTCTGTCAAATGAAAATTGAGCGCTACAACAACATTAAGCTACATTGGGTGTCAATTCATCCATTTTTCTTTGTTTAATCTGCACTTTCATTAGTGTAAAAAGAATTAAAGGTGGAAGCCATAAAGTTTTAATCTTGATCTTATATTAGATGTTGTATTCAACCACAATTAATCATCCTTCATGACTGTAACTTTTATGAGGAATATTTTGCAACGAATCCACTCTTTCATCTGCTAAAGCATGACATGAGATATGAATATTTCAACAGAATGAGATCAAATAATCAGCTCCTTTTACATGCAATGATTGTACCATCATTTGTTTTCCGCTTAATTTTTTATTGGGTTTTTTGAGAATTATGGGCTTAAACGTATGAATCATTTAAAAAATAAAATCCATATCTAAATGTAAAATATAGAAATTATGATTTTTTTTAAAAAAAATACTTATAAAATTACATTCTAGGTTATGTATATACTTAATAAAAAATGGATCCACGGGTCGGATCTGGACCGGATACGGATCTCAAATACAAGATCCAGATCCGATCCGTCAGAAACGGATCCGGATCCGATCCGGGTCGAATCCGTCGGGTCCAAATTTTGAAAATCCATATCCTATAAAACGGATCTGGATCCACCAAATCCGGATCGGATCCGGTATCCATTGCCATCCCTAATGAGGTGATATTGTCCCAAGAAAGTAGGTAGAAAAGGTGAATTTGTCCAACTGTCAATAAAATCTTGTCTCTTAAATTAAACTTCACTAAATTAAAATTGTAAAGTTCGCATTAACATGGGCCAACACATTCCACCTATTTGGACGGTGGCCCTACCAAACCCTCTCACACCACAATTGAAAATGTTTTTTGAGTAACGCATCATTTTTTTTGCGTGGAATGTTCTTCTTTACCCCTCAATTAGTTGGTCTTTAAGTTCCCCTTTCTTCTCATTAATGACCCGTAACGCATATTACTCTCATCTATTGGACTATTTTATTTTCTTTTACTTTTTCTAGTTTTAATTAGATAAGAAACACTTTAATTTTTTCTTTGAAAACACTTGATCTCTTTGAAGGGAAGAATATTTGGAGCTTCAAGTTGGCAGTAAGATTTAGACAAATGATATAAAGCTTCATTTGTTTATATTTAATGAAAGTCTGAATCTTAATAAATCTTATTAGAAAATTTAGCCTCATTTAGCAGGTAAACTACCACACATTTCAAACTTATTTGCTTCGATTATCAATTGAGAACATTCACCAACTTTAGCTCAAAATAAATCTATTTTTTTGGTGTTAATTTTCGTACCAAGTATCCATATCGTTTGTTTTTATGATTTTACGAGGTATAGAGGACAAATTAATGCAAAACCGCTAGAGATACGTTGTAAGCGAAACAAAATCGGCCTCTGGTTGGGTGCACCCGCTTAAGTTCATTAAATTGGAATTCATCCTCAGTCAATGCTATTAATTTTTATATATAATAACAATAACTATAACTATAGCTAGGCCTGGGCATCGAGTCGAGTCCAACCGAACTTAGTATATATCGAGCCGAGCCTAATTGAGCTTTAAATCGAGTCGAACACGAGTCCGGCTCAACGAGCTTTTCTATATTTTGACCGAGCTCGAGTTGAGCCGACTCTTTTATATTAAATCAAAAATATAATTTGAGGAAGTCTATGATCGTAATTGAACAAGCTATCATAAAAAATATTTACATTATTAAGTAAAGAATATGATGATTTTAGTTGTAATGAAAATAATATTCCTATTAAATAAAAAAATATGATTTAAGAAAGTGTATGATTGTGATTAAACAAGCTTTATATTATATAATCCAAGCAAATTATAGCTACGATAACAAAAAGATAGCAAAGGATTATAAATTGGCAGAGGATGAAATATTCTTTTCTAATTGTACGAAGAAAAAAAAGAGACTAAATACCTTGAAATTTCTTAATAACCGAACCAAAGACAACAACCAAATAGATAAATATGTATTATATTGGTTTGATTTAATTTTAATAATCGACAAACTGATTGAATTGATTTGATTTTGATTTTAACCAAAATGTACCCAAATTGAACCTCAAATAACCCTACTCATATAGTACGCTTAAGTTACATTATAGCTAGAATTTTTACCTACACTAAATAAAAATATTAATTATATAATTGTTAAATTAACACAGTATGTTAAGTTAAATTTCTAGTGTACTTAGTAATTGAGCCTAATGAATGGATATTAATTCTTAAGTCGAGCCGAGCCGAGCCAAGTCAAGCCAAAATTTAACTAAAATCGAGTCAAGTCGGACTGAGCTTTTTCTCGAAACGAGCCGATCAAGCCGAGCTAAATACAATCGAGTCGAGCCCCGAGCGGGCCCGGCTCTTTGCCCAAATCTAACTATAGCCATGAATTAAAAGGAATATTGATGTAAACAAATCAACTTGGAGTTTTTAGTTACGTAACTCACCAAAATTCTTTGAATTCTTATCAATATCAATCATATCACAAAAAAGTTTTTGTCATTTTTTTCCCAAAAGCATTGAAAGATATCTATATGATGTGATCAGCACAAAGTTGTCGTAGCTTTCTGTTCACTAAGTAAGTGAATTTATCTGAATTACTAGAAAATTCTTCACTTTCAAATAAAATTCAAATCAAGAGCATTTGTTTTTCTGCTTCTTGCTTTGTAAGGGGATTTTATTAAAAATAAACAAAACGTTGTAGAAACATAAATTTCCGCCCATCACTACCATCTACGATAAATGCACCACCAAAAAATGTGGTGTAGTGGATGTGACTGCTCCTTCTTTAATCAGAAGTCTCTGATATGATGAAAATCCTTAGTAGAAAGCGTTTCCCCTCAATGGGCCTATGCAATGCAAATTCAAATATAGTCGGACTCCAATACGAGTATCGAACACCGAATGGAAAACCAAAAAAAATCTAAGATAAATGCTAATCTGGCTAATGGTTAAATCTAATAAATTTTATTGATGTTAATAATGAAGAATAAAATTGACTCATGTTGTGCAAAGTAAATGCTAAATGAATTTATACAAGGACGGAAAATAGAGCTGTAATACACATGCGTTTCAATCTCATAGTTTACTTTGACTTAGATACTAGATTTAGTAAATCCGATAATGTCTGATTTTTGTCCGCTTGGGCAGCTCAATTGGTTTCAAGGGGGATATTTGGAATAAGAGACCAAGGATCGAATCCCGTCAGCGGCAGTGTGGGGGTTTCTTCTTGAAATAAAGGAGGGCCCCTTGTGCGCAGCGTGGTACTGGTCTAACCTTTGAAATCAATTGAGTCACCATGATTTACCTCCTTCACAGACCTGTCGGACCGGGGTGGGGGGCTCCTGGGGTGGGAGATTCCACCTTTTGGAATAAGATAATGTCTGATTTTTTATATAGAACAAATATCATTATGCATCAAATCAAGGGTGTAGCAACTGTGCGAAAAGAGTAGGTACTTGGTTTTTTTTAATATTAAGCCAATTCCACATACTACAGTTATTTGTGGCCATTAGGGGGTTTGGCATTGACCCTGCCTTGTTAATTGAATACTCAAGATGTACATGAGAGGAGGGCTACGCCATGACTCCCTCTAAACTTTACTGAGGAGATTCCTCTATGAGCATGGCCCTATCACTAATGAGAACATTACTAGTTAGAGATCTCAAACAAAAACTGTGGGTACAATAATTGTAGGACACCGGAAGTAAATAAAAATTAAAAATGCTAGAAAGGATAAACTACTCAAGATTACAACAAACTGGAAATAAAAACGATTACAAACTCCTTGTGATTTGCTGGGTCGAGTGATGACACTCTGTCTTTAAGACAAGATTGCCCCGTATATATCATTTTACGTTCGTGGGCAATAGTCTCCCAAAATACAACATCAACTAACAAATGAGCAAAGGAAACTCAAGTGTTACTCTTGAAGAACTTTGAATATAGAAAACTTGCTAGAGAGGACGAAGAAGATTTCAAAAAATTTCTAAGTCTTGAACAATTGAGCAAAATGCTTCAATTTATAGTGTAAGGAAATGACCCCTCAACTAGCCAACTAATGGCCTTCAATAGAAATGTAATGGCACTTATTGAGGGGTTACATTCAGCCAAATAATTACTGAATTAATGTACCAAATAATGGAGATTCAATGCTCCAAAACCAGCCCAAAAGTCAGAACTTTCCATCTTCCCGTCGCAGCATTCTACCTTCGAAGCGCCGCAGCTCTGCGAATTAGCGCCTTGGCTCCAGTAGCCAAAGCCATCATTTAGCACCGCGGCGATTTCCGACTCGTTTCATCTTACACTTTGTACACTTCTTCCTTCGTTTACCAACGTGGAATACTTGTCATTTGGCCAATAACCATCCATCATTCTATGTCTCAAACGTATTACGTATGTACCAATATCTATTTCACTAATGAAATTTACGATACTTGGTACTATGTGTACACGTTTGTGGAAACGACGTTTTCGACATGCGGGGCCTCAATTGTTCGAGTCATAAATAATGAGATAAACTTAACTCCACATTAGTAAATTTCCAACAATCCCCTCTTGAAAGAGATTTTGGCGCACTCACAAGGTGCCTATTTCCAGCAATCTTTCATTCCAGCAATCTTTCAACGGACATATGTGCATCTGGATAGGTAGCTTCCGCTTTGAACCTTCCATAGTTGAATACCCTCGGACTTACTTACTGCGCGATGAACGTGATGTCTTGAACCGTTAGTGTTTAGTGTAAGTCAAATCAACGGTACCAACACAACAACTTCTCTTACTATGTTCTTCGTAATATTTTATCCGTTGTGGCCGTGGACACTTCTTGGATTCTTAAGTGCATTCATTTGAGGTGGCTTGTCCTCGCACTT
Source organism: Anisodus acutangulus (assembly GCA_029783415.1). Taxonomy (NCBI): domain Eukaryota; kingdom Viridiplantae; phylum Streptophyta; class Magnoliopsida; order Solanales; family Solanaceae; genus Anisodus; species Anisodus acutangulus. Next base: position 13,538,429 of record CM056502.1, on the reverse strand, counting down.
AAATAGGTGGTCTCCTACAAGGTATCCTGTTATACCCACTTTACAAGTGTTAGGAACCATTAAAAGTTTCCCCAAACCTAACCTCAACCGTTGAGGATCATTAAAGATTTTGGAAACTTAACCTTACCCACACTATAGATAACACTTAATGTCTATCACGGGAACGACTTTGGATTGATGTTTCTTTACAGAAATCACTATCCGAAGTGTTCATGCTTCCACCGAAGTGCTCAACTGACCTTTACAGCTTAGTTTTCCCATTGAACCTAATTCCTGGGATCTCTAGTCAGTAAGATTGGGTTACCACCGTATTAGTCCTTATAGCTTGGGTTTTAAGCGCATTCCCCTAGACATGCAGAAAATTTGATCGTTGGGTAAGCCCTTTGTCAGTGGGTCTACTATGTTATCTTTTGATTTTATGTAATCAATGGATATTATACCCGTGGTGATCAGCTGTCTAACGGTCTTATGTCTCCGTTGAATATGACGAGACTTGTTATTGTACATAGAACTCCATGCCCTTCCTAAAGCCGACTAGCTGTCGCAGTGGATCATTACAGAAGGTACGAGTTTGTCCCAACAAGAGACATCCTCTAATAAGTCGTAAAGCCACTCAGTTTCTTCTCTTGTTTTGTCTAAAGCGATAAACTCCGATTCCATCGTGGATCGGGCGATACAAGTTTGCTTAGAGGATTTCTAAGACACAGCCCCACCATCAATTGTAAATATATACTCACTGGTGGACTTGGTGTTCTCTATATCAGCTATTCAGTTTGCATCACTGTACCGCTCTAATATAGCTGGATATCTCGACTAATACAACTCATAAGTTAGCATGTATTTCAGGTATCGTAGTACCCGATTCAACGCCTTCCAATGATCATTACTAGGATTACGGGTAAACGTAGCCAACTTGTTGATTGCATAAACAATATCAGGTCGGGTGCAGTTTGTTATGTACATCAAACTTCCAATCACCTGTGCATATTACTCCTGGCATACGGGTGCACCACGATTTTTATCAAGCTTTTGATTTCTATCTAGTGGTGACTTCAGAGGCGAACTGTCAAACATCTCAAACTTTCTCAACACATCCTCGATGTAGTGAGACTAAGATAAGACCAGTCCGTCAGACGTCTTAGAGATCTTTATCCGTAAGATGACATCTGTGATACTCATATACTTCATATCGAAGCATTGTTTCAACATGTTCTTAGTCTCTAGAATCAAGCTAGGACTGCTTCCTGTGATCAACATGTCATCTACGTACAAGCATATCATGACGAATGAGTCAGAGTTACCTTTCGTGTAGACACATTTTTCACACTCATTAATGGAGAAACCCTTCGATAGTAGAGTACTATCAAAATTTATGTGTTATTACTTCGGGGCCTGTTTCAGCCCGTACAGAGATTTGACAAGTCGACAGACTTTCTTCTCTTGCCCTGGAACCACATACCCCTCGGGTTGTTCCATATAAATTTCTTCTTCCAAATCACCATTTAGGAAGGCTATCTTGACATCCATTTGATGTATCTCAAGGTCACACAATGTTGCGATCATAATGAATACTCGTATGGACGTCATCCTAGACACTGGGGAGTACGTATCAAAATAGTCAAGGCCTTCCTTCTACCGATAGCCCTTGACTACCAACCTGGCCTTGTACTTATCTATAGACCCATCTGCTTTATACTTCCATTTGAGTATCCATTTATAACTCAACAGTTTATTTCCCGGAGGACAATCAACCAACTCCCAGGTATGGTTATGCAGGATGGAGTCTATTTCACTCTTAATAGCTTCTTTCCAGAGCGGTGCCTCTGGAGTTGACAATGCTTCAGCAATTGTCCTTGGTTCGTCATGAACCATGTAAGCTACAAAGTCAGGACCGAAGGTTTTATCCTTCCTAACCCTTTTACTTCGCATTGGTTCCATCTCTGGAGTCTCCAAGTTCTGAGAATCTGGAACACTAGATTCCGGATATTCAGCCACTTCGAAGTCCACTAGATCTTAACCATCTAGATACGGGCAGTCAATGACTCCTGGTTCTTAAGAGCTTTGTTCAAAACTTCATTTGCGAGAGATTATGTCTTTTTCCTTTCTAGGAAAGGTATCTTAAAAGAATTGAGCATTCATTGATTCCATGATTGTATCTCCGTGGATATCTGAAATATCTGACTTATTCACTAAGAAACGATAAGCACTACTGTTATTTGCATATCCGATGAAAATGCAATCTACAATCTTAGGCACAATCTTGACATGTTTTGGCTTGGGCACTTCGACCTTTGCCAAACAACCCCACACCTTTAAATATTTATAGGTGGGTTTCCTTCCATTCCATGATTCATATGGAGTTTTGTCCTTACCCTTAAGTGGGACTCTATTAAGAATCGTATTAGTGGTAAGGACGGCTTCTCCCCACATGTTTTGGGGAAGACCGGAATTGATGAGCAAGACATTTATCATTTTCTTCAACGTGTGGTTCTTGCATTTAGCAACACCATTCGATTGAGGTGAGTATGGAGACGTCGTTTGATGAACAATGCCTGATTCGACATAATATTCCTCAAATGACGCTACGTATTCTCCCCCTCTATCGCTACAAATGGATTTAATCTGCATGCTTAGTTGGTTTTCAACTTCTGCTTTGTAGCGTCGGAACGCTTCAAAGGCTTTATCTTTACTTTTCAACAAGTAAAGGTAACAGTACCTTGTGCTATCATTAATGAATGTCACAAAGTACTTGTTTCCCCTAGCCACAAGTCATCCCCGTATTTTGCCACATACGTGGGTTCGGTCCTCTAGTTCGTGCAAACTTCAAATGACATATATCTGTGTGAATAAGCTCTAGAGGAGCGGTATTCCCTTTGATGGATCGAAAAGGAATCTTTGTGAGTTATGTCTCTACGCACACCTCACACTTATGTTGAGGGTTTACGTCGATAGACGACAACAACTCCAACTTAACCAACCTTTGAATGGACTTATAGTTAACATGTCCTAATCTATGATGCCATAAATTAGAGGACTCAAGCATCTAAGAAGAATCTTCAATATAATTGCTTGCACGCATTACAAACATGGCGTTAACTTTGAAGAGGCCTTCACAGACGAAGCCTCTTCCCACAAAAGTTCCATTTTTGGTGATTACAAATTTATTGGACTCAAATACTAGCCTAAAACCAGTATTAACCAATAAATGACCTGAAATTAAATTCCTCCTAATCTCAGGGACATGCATCACCTCCTTTAGAGTGAGCTCCTTTCCAGAAATCATCTTCAGGACTACCTTTCCTACCCCCAGCACGTCAGAAGAAGTGTTGTTACCAATGAACAACTTCTTGTCTGTAACTGGTGTATATGTGGAGAAGGCATCTCTATTGGAACAGATGTGTCTGGTAGCACTCGTGTCCATCCACCATTGTATGGTATTCTCAACAAGGTTTGCTTCAAGCACCACCGCTGAGAACTCCTCAATTATGTCGTCAAGAAGCATGTCTTTGACGACGTTAGCATGTGCCTTGCCTTTGGCCTTGGCCTTCTCTTGTTGCTCAGTCTTGAGCTTGCGGCAGTCCTTGATCATATGACCAGGTTTCCCACAGTAGTGATAGTTCTCCTTGAACTTCTCTGCCGCATGGGTCTTGCCATCTTTTAGGAACTTGCGCTTCTTGCTTGGGTTACCTTTAGCCTTAGCTAGATTTGCCTTTGCCTCAGCTGGTTGTTTTCCCCTAGGCAAAGCCTTCTTATTATCTTCTCGAATCTGGAGTTTGATAATAAGTTCCTCAAAGATCATTTCCTTTGTCTTGAGTTTTAAGTAACTCATAAACTCATTCTACGAGGGAGGTAACTTCTCAATCAGTGATGCAACCAAAAACTGCTCATTTGGTTTCATACCTTCCAAATCCATGTGATGTAGAATCATTTGGAATTCCTGGACTTGGGACTTCACAGTTTTGCTATCCACTATTTGAAATTTCAGAAATTTCCCAACGATGAATTTTTTTGTACCAGCATCTTGTGCGTTGTACTTCTTCTTCAACTTCTCCCATAACTCTTTGGCGGTGCCTACGACGCAATACACCGTGTAGAGGGGGTCTGACAGACAGTTCAGAATATAGTTCTTACACATAAAGTCAGTATGACTCCAAGCATTAAGAACCATCTTCATGCCATTGCCGACATGGATACCTTGGCTCCCTCCAGCCGTTTCATTAGGCTGAGGGTCCACTTCATCTCCAGCTTGTGGAGGATCTTCTGTTAGGAAATGAGTCATTCCCATAATAATCAGATAAAACAACATCTTCTGCTGCCATCTCTTGAAGTTGGAGCCCATGAACTTTTCTGGGCGTTCATGATGGAATCCAGATGGTGGAGGAACTGTAACGTTCCCTTGAGCAGCAGGAAAGGCATTGGATGTGCCTTGAGCAGCAGTGAAGGCATTGGATGTGCCTTGAGCAGCAGTGGGGAAGGAAGAGGGGTTGCCTTGAGTAGTAGTAGCAGTATCAGAAGCGAGTTGTTCTCTTCCAGACATCTTTCTAAGCACTTACAATAATCTTGTCTTAAAATTGTGGGTACAACAATTGTAGGAAACGAGAAGTAAATAAATATTGCAAATTCTAGAAAGGATAAACTACTCAAGATTACAACGAACTGGAAATAAGAACGATTACAAACTCCTTGTGATTTGCTGAGTCGAGTGATGACACTCTATCTTTAAGACAAGATTGCCCCGTATATATCCTTTTACGTTTGTGGGCAATAGTCTCCCAAGATACAACAACAACTAACAAATGAACAAAGGAAACTCAAGTGTTACTCTTGAAGAACTTTGAATATAGAAAACTTGCTAGAGAGGAAGAAGAAGATTTCAGAAAATTTCTAAGTCTTGAAAAATTGAGCCAAATGCCTCAATTTATAGTGTAAGAAAATGACCTCAACTATCCAACTAATGGCCTTCAATAGACATATAAAGACACTTATTGAGGGGTTGCATTCAGCCAAATAATGGCGATTCAATGCTTCAAAATCAGCCCAAAAGTCAGAACTTTCTATCTTTCCGTCGCAGCATTCTGCCTTCAAAGCACCTCGACTCTGCGAATTAACGCCTTGGCTCCAATAGCCCAAGCCACCGTTTAGCATCGCGGCGCTGACATGAGGGCACTGCGGCTCCGATGGGTGTTGCGCCGCGGCCCTTCACGGCTCCGCGGCGATTTCTGACTCGTTTCATCTTACACTTTGTACACTTCTTCCTTCGTTTACCAACATGTAATACTTGTTATTTGGCCAATAACCGTCCATCATTCTATGTCTCAAACGTATTACGTATGTACCAATATCTCTTTCACTAATGAAATATACAATACTTGGCACTATGTGTACACGTGTGTGGAAACGACGTTTCCGACGTGCGGGGCCCCAATTGTTCGAGTCATAAATAATGGGATAAACTTAATTCTACATTAGTAAATTTCCAACAAAAACTATACCTCTATGGAATATCATAACTAAAGTAAAAGAAAACCCTGCTAATTTTACAAAGGGCATGTAATACATTCAGCTTGAAGGTACTACCAATTGGACCGGCAAAAAAAGGCTACCATACTATAAAAAAAAATTAAGCTCCTTCTTGCTTTGATTTCCTTTGGTCTTCTTCTGCATGCAGCTTCTCCTATTTCTTCTGTAGTTTTTCCCTATTTTTCATCTTGCTTTCTGATCCTGAAATTTGCCATTTAAGCTTTATCCATTCTTATTGTCCCTAGCTTCACTTGGAAGTTCCTGCATTGAATTGAATATATAAGCTATCAGACTATATTGAGAACTACTCTCAAATTTAGCCAATGCATCAGCTAATGTGTTTGCTTCCCTGAAAAAGTCCTGAATTTTGAACGTCTTTCAGTGATCTTCTTCATGTGATCTACTTCTTGTGCGAACTCTCAAGGGATAGTATATGATCATTCTAGCCATTTGACTACCAGCATAGAATCCACCTCTAAGATGCAATCATTGATACCGTTGTAGTCCACCCAGTTGATACCAAAAGAAACTGAACTAATCTTTGCACTGTCGTTGGAGCAAAACTGTAGAGATTTGGCAAAAGTTGTGATGATATCCCTATTAGAGTCTCTAGCATTTCCCCCAATTCCAGCTCTGTTAACTTGAGCTAAAATGTTCCCATCAGTGTTTATCTTTATGACATTATGAGGAGGTTTGTTCCAGATGACAGGTTTACTGGATAGCCTAGCCTTATATGCCTCCATTTTGCTGCAAATCCCTCTCAAGTTGCAATTAGATTCCACCTCATAACCTTTCTTGTTCATGTAAACTCTAAGGTGTTGAGTAATTTCATAGCAGATCTTGGTTACAGAGTAGTTCTTATGACCATATTTAACAGAACTCCGGGCTTTCCAAAGTTCCCAGCAAATAAAGACGGGCAAACGTTGGCAAAATACTCTAGTGATAGAATTTCTAGTGTTGAAGTTCCACCAGGAAAGGATCATGGATTGGATATTTTGTTTCTGCATGCTGATGCCCATGGATTCTCCAAAGAATTTCCACACTTTATTAGCCATATCTACTTCAATGAAGACATGAAAAACAGTTTCTTTTTTAGGTTTATCACAACAAATACACAGAGAATCAACCGTCCTGGCATAATTTTTTATTCTCATACATAAGAATCTTTCTTTTGATGGCTCTCCAAGCTATAAAAGTCATTTTGAAAGGATTTCCTTTGTCCCAAACACACTTCCAAATAAGCACCTCTGGCATTCTTTTCCTAAGAATTTGGAAAGCACTGGCATAAGGAAAATCGCCATAGGAGTTGTAAGTCCAAATAGTCTGATCTTTCCTGTTTCTGGGGCAATAACCACACTCTGGATAACTTGCCAGATATCATTTGGCCAGAAATTAGAAATATATTTCATGTCTCAATTGTCACCTTCAAGGCAGTCTGCAACATTGAGAGGTCCAGGATTACTATCAGAATGGTGATACAATCCCAGTGGTCCCATACCAGTCCAGTTGTCCCACAAAACAAATACTTGAGATTCATTAATCTTCCACAAAATATGTGGTTCAGCTTCAGCTTTGATTCTCAGTAATTCTTTCCAAACGAAGGGATGACTCCCTTGAACCTTCCTAGCCACCATATGACTTTTTTGACCATATTTAGACATCATGAATTGAGATCAAATATTATTCTCAGCTCTCAACCTCTATCATCTCTTAGCAGAAAATATTTGCGTATGTTACCACCCTCTTTAGGAGGGTAATACATACTAATTCAGGAGCTCCAGTGGTACCTCATTTTGTTGTCCATTTGACCCCAGAAAAAGTCAGCCAAATATCCTCCATGATAGAAAGGGAGTATACAGGGTACAAACTGTGTATACCAAGTGGACGAAACATATTTGGTTACTTACCATATTTTGTAGAATTCTTGTACAGTTGTAATTATGATATTAGTATTATATAGGGATATGTATTAGTCTTGTATTAAGAAAAGATAGATTTATTTTCCATAGTTAGATATTGTATATATACCTCTTCATTAATGAAAATAATCAGGGGATTTTTCTCTTTCATGGTATCAGAAGTTTAGGGCAATTTTTCCTTCTCCACATTAAACTTTTGCAGCCCTCATCTCCTCGTAAACCTCACTCTCGGTCGCCGGCTGAGTCTTCTTTTCCGTCTCCCAGATTTTCTGCCAAATCCCTAACTCTCATCTCGTTCTTTCTTTATGTCCACTACGAAGAACACGTTTCATCCTGCCCTTGCAGTCTCCAACATCAAGAACCACATCCTTATCATTCTTGAGATGGAAAATGTCCAATACGTGACGTGGGCAAAATTATTTAAAGTTCATGCACGCTCGCATCAAGTTCTTCATCACATCATCACTTTGGAAACGGACAAGGAGAAGGTGCCTACCGCCGTTGATGACCCTGTGTTATGGACAACTCTTGACGCTACCGTACTCCAGTGAATTTATTCCACTATCTCTATAGACCTTTTGCAGACGATTATTGAACCCGACGCCACGACGATGAAAACTTGGAATAGGGTGCGTGATATATTCCAAGATAACAAAAATTTCCTTGCCGTCACTCTTGAGCAGGAATTTTCCCATGTCAATATGGAGGATTTTCCGAATGTCTCAACCTATTGTAAAAGGATGAAGGAATTGGCGGATCAACTCAAGAACATTGGTGCGTCCGTTACCAATGATCTTCTTGTTCTTCAGATGGTTGCAGGCCTATCCGAGGTTTATAATGGCATTGGGACACTTCTTCATAAAGTAATCCTCTTCCACCATTCTACCAGGCCCGTTCCATGCTCACATTAGATGAGGTCGGCTTGGCTAAAAAGACGGCTACTGACGCTAATTCCGTCATGATGAGGTCCACGTCCGATGACCCTCACTCATTCTGGACAATTCTAGCCAAAACCATAACAACAGTGGCAGCAGCCGCAACACCACTGGCCACAACTTTGGGCCAAACCCTGTCAAAGTCGACGTCTTAACCTGACTTCCTAAGCTCAGTTAATTCTTGAAGCAATAGCTCTGGATCGAGAGTTGGATGCTTACCCAACGCACAATGGTCGTAGGGCTGCTGGGCCAGTAGCCAATGGCCCAACATGGCTTTTTCTTATTTTCGGGCGCCCAAATGACCAGGCAAGTGGCCAGCAGAGGCCCAATTCACGCTCCAAAGATTATCACCCTGGCACTGGCCTGGCAGCGTTCATTTAGGCCTTCACCTCGTGAGGGCCTTCGCACCTGCGGGCCTAGTTTCTGGTCCGACACCTATGTATATTGAGGCCGCGATGCATACACTTGGATTAAATCCTCTGGACGCAAATTGGTACATGTACACTGGAGCCACGTCTCATATGACGTCTGTGCAAGGTAATCTCTCATCTTATTTCAATTTGAGCAAATATCGTGGCATAATTATTGATAATGGAAATTCAATTCCAATTCGTGGTTATGGTCACACAAATTTGTCCCCCCCACATCCACCTCTAGTCCTAAAAATGTCATTCATGCCCCTCATTTAATTAAAATTTTGGTGTATGTCCGAACATTCACAACTGATAATTGGGTTTCTGTGAAGGATTTCAAGACGGGGATACCTCGAATGAGATGTAATAGTCATGGAGAGCTTTATCCAATCACCACCACTACCATTTCCACAAGTAAAGCCACACCTTCAACATTTTCCACTCTTGCTCCTTCTTTGTTGCATGCCCGTTTGGGTCATCCGAGGTCGTCTATTATTTTTTCTCTTCAAAATAATAATTTTATTGATTGTAAGAGTACGCGTAGTACTCCTATTTGTCATTCGTGTCCATTAGAGAAACATGTTAGATTACCGTTTATAGCCTCTACTTCTAGTACGTTGATGCCTTTTGACATTATTCATAGTGATTTATGGACATCTTCCGTATTAAGTTCTTTGGGCCATCATTATTATGTGTTAATTGTTGGATGATTATTCTAATTTTTTGGACCTTTCCTTTATCTAAAAAGTCTCAAGTGTTTTCAACCTTCTTAAAATTTAGAGCATTCATCCGTACTCAATTTGAACGAAAAATTTAAAACATTCAATGTGATAGTGGAAGGGAATATGATAATGGGCCGATTCGAGAATTTTGTGACATTAATGGCATATCTTTTCGGTTTTCTTGTCCTCATACGCCCTCACAAAATGGAAAGGCCGAAAGAAAAATTCGTACCATTAATAATATTGTCTGAACCTTGCTAGCCCATGCTTCATTAGCTCCTTCTTTTTGGCATCGTGCATTACAAATGGCTACCTACATCCTTAACATTCTCCTTACCAAAGGTTTAACATATCAATCCTCACTTAAAATTCTTTATAATAACGATCTCTTGTATTCTCATCTTAGAGTGTTTGGTGTTTGTGTTATCCACTTTTCCGTCTACTACAATCAACAAACTTCAAGCCCATTCTACCGCTTGTGTGTTTTTGGGTTATCCATCTAATCATCATGTGTTACAAATGTTTTGATTTACTCTAATAAAATCATAATTAGTCACCATGTTATTTTTTATTAAATCCAATTTCCGTTTGCTAAATTGTATAAGTCTGTGTCTAATTCGTATAATTTTTTAGATGATGAGCTCTCCCCGTATGTCATCCGTCAGTGGGCCCAACAATCTCGTGACCCCGACCCAATCACTACTGAATTAGCCATTATTTCTCGGCCAGCAGGCCCACTGCTTGCTAGCCCAAATACCAGGCAGTCTGCCAACGTCCCTAGTCCAGTCCGCTTCTGTTATGAGTCAAGGGCCCGTTACTCGTAGCCAAAGGAGTAATTTTAAACCTAAACGACATTTTAATCTAAATTCGAATGTCACTAAATTACCTCCCTACCACGTAATCAAGTGTCTGACATTCATGACCCGAATTGAAAAATGGCCATGGATGATGAATATAATACTCTTATTGAAAATGAGATGTGGGAGTTGGTGTCCCATCCGCCTGGTGTCAATATTATTCCTTCCACGTGGATTTTTACTCATAAAGAAAATTCTGACGGTTCTTTTGAGAGGCATAAGGCTCGTCTAGTAAGTGATGGTAAAACTCAACAGGTTGACGTGGATTGTGGTGAGACATTTAGTCTAGTGGTCAAACCGGCTACCATTCGCACTGTTCTTAGTCTGGCTCTTTCGAAAGCATGGCCAATTCATCAACTGGATGTGAAAAATGCTTTCTTACACGGTGATCTTAAGGAGACAATATACATGCATCAACCCTTGAGTTTTAGGGACCCAAATTATCACCATCATGTCTGTTTGATGAAAAAGTCCTTGCATGGGCTTAAGCAGGCCCACAACTTGATATAAGAGGTTTGAAGATTATGTGTCTACTATTAGTTTTTCTCATAGCATGTCTGATCATTCTCTGTTCATCTATCATCGTGGTACTTCTCTGGCATACATTCTGTTATATGTGGATGATATTCTATTGACTGACTCTGACTCTTCTGATAATCTGCGCAAGTCTATCATATCCTTCTAGTTATTGTATATCTTAATAAAAATAATTATGAAATTATTCTCTTTTAACTAGGGCTGGCCAATGGGCCGGGACAGCCCGACCCCGACCCGAGCCCGTCCCGGTCCCGCCCCGACCCCGCAAAAAAAAAAAAAAAAATACGGCGGGACTGAATTTCTGGACGGGCGATTATGTCTCGTCCATGAGACCGAAGCCCGCCCAAAGTTCGCGAGACCCGACCCCTCCCAGCCCGCCCGACCCCGACCAGGCCTTCGATTTTGCAAAAATGACCACCAACGACCATTTTAGATTATGGCCGTTGGCCACAGCCATTTTAACCCCCACTCCCCAACCCCTACCCCTTAATATTTATTTTTAACCCATAAGTTATTATATTTACACTTTAACCCAATTTTTCAACTATAAATAACTCATTTTCTCTTCATGTTTCACAAATCTTCCTACAATCTCTCTAATTTCTCAATATATCTCTCTACAATTCTACATTGTTTGCTAAATATTCAATTTTATTTATTCATTTGGGGAATTTGTAGTGAAGTTGGCAACTAGCTTGAGAATCTTCCATCGAGCAAAGTTTCAATTTTCAACCTTCGACATTACGTGATCGGCGTCGGCGTTGTACATTCGTTCCTTCATTAAATTATTATTGTCTGTTTATTTAGTTTAGATCACTTAATTTTATTGTCTTTAATTATTTATTTATTTATTTATTATCATAATTAAAATGGAATGATTAAAATGTATGTTTAAGGGTAAGTAAGGGTAAGTGGTGCTTCTTCTAGTAAAGGGGCAACCAGGGCAAGGGTACTTCTTCTAGTCATCTTATTCCTACACATGATGATTTTGTTGATACTCAACATTTTCCTACAATACCATTAGATTTAGACCAGGAGCTATTTTGGAACTCAAGAAGACTTTAATTTAGACGATGATCTAGATGATATACCCACTAATGTTGATGACAACACACCCACTAGTGCACCTTCAACTGAAATACCTCCTATTCCCCTAGTATGAGACGAGGTCCGAAACGACCATTAAAATCGATGCATGGACATTTTTGATAGGGACGAGAGAATCAAGTAGCCATATGTAAAATTTGTAAAAATGTTTTAAAATTTAAAGCCGGAAAAGGTCACGGTGGGGCGGGGTTTAATTAGACACGAGTAAGTGCTCATCCGATAGGTATGCCCAATACCAGGCTTCAAAACCTGCGCGCAAACGCTTGCTCCATCAGACAAAGGTTCACATACTAATATTGTCCGGACCAAGTACAAGGTCAAATTAACCCTATGGACGGGGAATTGTAGGCCCTAAATACAATAAACATAGAGATAAGCAATATCAAAATTAGTTCTTTGTGGAGGGTTTGCCTTTTTCATTTCCTTCATCTCCCTGCTTTATTCATTACATTAGATATATATAATCTGCTTTTTAACGGTTTTCCTAGATCAAGCTGTTAAGAGAGATGTATTTAAATTCGCGCATGAATATCAACAATATTTACGTTTTTCATTATATCATTTTAATGGCAAAGTATCCATCATCTGATATAGGTCGTAGTACTAACAGCCATGATTATTTAATCAGAACTTGTCATTGGATAGATTATAAATGGTCTATGCAAAACGTATTTTAGCGTATAGATATATAGATGATAGGCATACCGGTACTTTTATTGCAAAATATTTATCGTTGTGCGATTATTCTTTAATTACCGATAAAATTATGACTATTACATTAGATAACGCTTCTAATAACAATTACGCAATTACAATTTTAAAAATAGCTTAACTCCGTCTTTTCGGACCATTTTTTCATATAAAATGTGCGTGGTATATATATATAATTTAATTGTAAAGGATGGTCTATCACTTTTGAAGACATTCTTAGTAAAATACAATTTGCTATAAACTTTATTTTTAAAAGTAATAAAGTACAACGTAGAAAGAATATAAAAAAATTTGTCATGATTGTGGACTACCTTTTAGAAAAATTCCACAAGAAGTATCCACTAGGTGGAATTCTTTATACTGAGCAACTACTTGTTGCTTATGACTATAAATTACCTATAACTTTATTTTTTAACTCTCATAATAAAAGCCAAGGTGATATGATTTTAGATAGTGATTGGGAAAAATTTCGAACTTATTGTATTTTTAGAGAAATTTTTTCAAGCAACAAAAGAATTTTCCTAAGATATATTATCCTACTATTTCAACTATGTTATTTTATATAACTCTAATATTTTTATTACTTAGTGAATATATGGAAAAACCAAGCTTATAAGACAAATATTAAAAATGTTTCTCAAAATAAAAAAATATTTTATTCCTATTCCATCTATTTATATTATTAGTTACGTATTAAATCCTACTATTAAAATAGACATTGCTAAATCACTAATTGAAACTATTTACGATTGTATAGAAGTACTACCACCTCCAAGTCCCAAAAATCTAAATCACCACCACCTATTGAACAAACTAAAGAAGAAGTATTGTCTAGCGTAGAACACCAATGCAAAATATATATAGATTTTATCAACAAGAAAATGCTAGTAACTTACAGCTTCATACCATCTTCTTCATCTTCAATACAACCTCACAAAAAGAGACATCTTTGTTTAGCGCTGGTATTGAAAGCCTCGAAATAGAATGTGCGCTTGATAAATACCTCTATTACTAACCAAATTAGCGAGTTGAATATTTTTGTTTTGCAGGTTCGCACTATCAAGAAGTTATCAATGAAGATGGACATGAAGACTTTTGTGAAATCATCGGAGGGAATAGAAGACCTTTCCGACACTTTCAATGATAGCTTCGAGATGTTTTGAACATTCAAGCGTCACAATCGCGTCTCTAAAGGCGCTTTCTCCAGTGATATCAAATAGGAGATCACAGACACTCATTAGCCGGAGCGACTGGAAATTGCAGATTATTGAGATTGGATACGAGGCGGAAGGTGTGATCAACTGGAGATCAGCGAAGAAGATGATGAAAACTACAAGCGAAATCTTAATGGTAAGGTAGTAGGCGGCGTGGATCAATTTGACCAACAAATACCAATTCCAACCAAGAACCACATGAAATCATCAAGCAATTAGAACAGGTTTTTGAGAATGTAATTTTTAATTGTAATTTTATTATGTAATTTGTAACTTTGGACAACACCACAAAGTTGCAATTTAGATTTTAGACAATTGTATTTTGTATTACAAAAAAATCATATGTCTATTAAATAATATAAGAGGCACAAAAAGCTTGACTTGTGATGTTTTTATTATACTATCTTGTTTTGTTTATTGAGTTTTTATACATATGTTATTTTTAAAAAAAAAAACCCGCATCCCTGACAGAGCCCTAGACCCGAGCCCGCCCCTGAGCCCGGGACGACGGGATCGGGTCGAGCGGACTTGCTCCAGTCCCGCCAAACCCGACCTTCACTGAGCCGCCATACCCGACCGCGCCCCTTCTCCCCGTCTCCGCCCGACCCCACCGCTGCAGACTACCGGCCAGACCCGAACCCGGCCCACTGGCCACCCATACTTTTAACTCCAAAAGAGAGGACATTGCCTTGGCACCCCTGCACATTGTTCATGATAGCCTTAGTTATATCAACAAAGAGTAGTGCTTGGTAGAGCCGAGTATTTTTCATTCTATTAAAAAGGATTGTTCTTTTTTTGTCATGTACAAACTGTTTTTTTTTTTTTTTTTGTGTGTGTGAATGGATCACCTTTGTGTTAGCTAATGAATGTGAAATGAAAAGACTTTATCCCATATACGAAGAAGGAACGAATCACGTGTTAATAGAAAAATATTTTTACTCTATCTTAAAGAGTTGGGAGACGGCAAGTACTCGGCACCATCTTCGTTGCTCGGCTTCGATTAAATAATTTGATCAATATATAATTTTTTATCTAATTTTGCACCATTTTTTAAGGACGCACAATGCAATCCGTAAACTCAGAAAATTATTTTTATTAACTAACGAATTGTTACTATTTATGTTTTTTTACTTGATTCAAATACAGAAATATAACATTAACTTTTTGCAAACTAAGACATCAAATTAATAAAAAATACATTAAGAAGGAAAATATGATCATCTATTAGGGAACATATATGGTAGGACAAAAAAAAGTTTTCAATTTGGACATTTTGTATTTCCAATACAGCCAAGAAAGTGACAGTTTTGTTATTTTAATGAATGTGCGTTTGTCATGGGGGAGTCAATTCAAGATTAATCACACCATTGATTTCGTACCATATCAAGGTCCTTTTCAACGTCTTCTTCATCTCATATATATCTATTACATCCATATTTGTCGTGCATCCACAAAGATCTGCTTGTTTTTTCAAGTCCCCCCATAAGTTTAAAATTAGTGATTTAAGAGTCGGTGTAAAGTTGGAAAAAAGACACCAAAAATCATGGAAATTGTTGGCAAGTTGCAGAAACAATTTATGGACTTCATGTCATCTCTTTACCGTGAGGTGAGTTTTTAGTCTTCAAGAAAAGGGTAACCCAGAAAAGTAGAGTTCAAAAAGATTCAATCTTTACCTATTTTTTCCCTATTTTGTGTAATAGAGTTAGAAAAGATTCAATCTTTTATCTATATTTCTTCCCAAATTTGTGTAATAGAGTTGGAAAAGATGCAATCTTTATCTCTTTTCCTCCCTATTTTGTGTAATAGAGTTGGAAAAGATGCAATCTTTATGTCTTTTTTACCTTATTTAGTGTAGTAGAGTTGGAAAAGATGCAATCTTTATCTCTTTTTCCTCCTATTTTGTGTAATAGAGTTGGAAAAGATTCAATCTTTATCTCTTTTTCCCCCTATTTTGTGTGCTAGAGTTGGAAAAGATTCAGTTTTTGTCTCTCTTTTGGCTTCTTGGTGTTTTTTTCTCCTTGTTCTTGTTTGTTTTACATTTATTTGATTTGGGTATATGTTGGTTTGAGTTTTTTCTGATGATGGTTTTTGATTTTGTTGTTCTTGAACACAAGGGATTCTTGGATGATCAGTTTCTTCAGCTTCAGAAACTGCAAGATGAGAGCAACCCTGATTTTGTGGTTGAAGTGGTTTCCCTTTTCTTTGAAGATTCCGAAAAACTTCTAAACAACCTGGCTATGGCTTTGTGAGTAGTAGCAGTAGTAGTAGTGTCTTTTTATGATTGTTCTTGGTTAGCTTGACTTTACTTTGTTTAATTTAATTTTTAAAGAGGTGGCTGAATTGGTTTTTATTCTGATTACTTATACAGGCAGCAGCAGGTAGTGGATTTTAAGCAGGTTGATGCCCATGTCCACCAGTTCAAGGGTAGCAGTTCCAGGTATACCTTTTATATTGGCAGGACTATTTGTCATATAGTAACTGGCTGAAATTATCGGAAACAACCTCTTTATCCCAACAAAGGTAGAGGTAAGGTCTGCGTACATCCTATCCTCCCCAGACCTCACATTGTGGGATTACACTGAGTATGTTGTTGTAGTAACTGGCTGAAATTGATGCTTGAGCATTTGATTTGGTTATTTCCATGGTATGTGGACAACTAAGAGATGGCTAAATATTTTATTTCAGTCAGGAAATGACCTAAGATTCTGCTTTTGTCGTTTGGATTTAGATAAGAATATCTAGGAATTTGCATAAATTCTTAAAGGTGGTTGTTAGTATCGAGCTCGTTGTTTGACTAGAAGCCCCTCTTGTTTTGCAGTATAGGTGCACAAAGAGTAAAGAATGCTTGTGTTGGTTTCAGAAACTTTTGTGAAGAGAAGAATCTTGACGGGTGAGTTTTTCTTTATGCTTTTAGTGTAACTATTTCCTAGACATAGTTGGATTCTGAGAGAAGTTACTCCGGTGCACAAACACGGCTGCTTGATTTAGTAAAGGAGCTGTTGGGAGAAAAAAAAATTGTAGTCTGCCATGTGCCTTGTTGGCAACTGTAGTTATGCACTTGTAGGCACTACTTAATTTCATGGCATAGTAGCAAAATCCAGAGATATCCTAGTTTCTATCACAATGATCGTGCTTCATCCTGGTTTTTGGTATATACTCTATTTTCAGTTTAACTATTTGTGTATAGTTGTGCTTTCCATATAATTTTTCTGTATATAATTCTTATTCTGAATTGATGGTCTAAGACTAAAACAAATCAAGTGGATCTTTGTAAACTTGACTAGGTCATGTAAATTGGAGTGGAGGTCGTATGAGATTTACCTATGATGGCATGGTGTATATCTTAATTGCAGGGGGAAATATGTTTATAGACTTATACTCTTATAGGGCATTGATATTTATGGACATAATCTGCAGGTAATTAGCATTCTAGAACTTCCCAAAATTTTCTTTGATCACAATAGCAAACAACCAATCTTTCTCTCATCTCAGTTGACCCCTTTCACTGTCACTCTCTCAAAGAAACTCTTTTCCGTCTGTTCTTTCTATCTAACAAATTTAACCTTGTCATTATAACAAAGCTTATTAAGACTGGCACCATTTTTTGAGTTCTGTAGAATCAGTTCTTCTCACTTCATATTCCCTGTTATGATTCTCAGTGGCGTAGCCAGGAATCTTGTCAAGGGTGTTCAAAAGAAGTCAATCATTTTTTTCCCCGATGAATGGGCGCGTCAAAAGTTTTGAGTTATACTACACAATATTTAGCTAAATCATAAAGACACTTGCAATAGAACTACAATTTTATAAATCAGAAATAACATAAAGAAGACAACAAAATAATTTGATCTAATAAATATACGATTCAAATATATTACTACAATTGCGGCCGAAGAGTAGAACGTTAGAAGCCTAGAATCAAAAGGTGAGAGAGTCGAGAGGGTTTGTAGTCTGTAGAGAGTTTTTTGTTAAAGCTTGAATTTTAAACTTTAAGATTTGTTTAAAATAAACAACTTTTAATTAAAAAATTATTTATTAGATTGATTGTTTATAACTTTATATTTATGCAATTGTTAAGTTTTAAAGTTGCTCCTTTATTAGGAAAAACATTTATATTAATTTAAAAAAGAATGAGAAACAATCAAACTCACTGTATTTGATTTGTTTAGTTTTAAGAGTTCTTACACCACCGTGTTTGGTTTGTTTAGTTTAGGAAAACAAAATGGATCAAATGGGGCAGATAAAATTATTAATTCATGAATCGAACCCATGCGCTCTACCTCATTTTGGAGTTTGGACACCCTTGGCCGCTGGGTTGCCTGTGTTAGCTATGTCAAGAGAGTTCAAATTATAATACTGGTATTTGACCTATATACATTATAATGTTCCGGCGAAGGATGTTTCGTTGACCACCCTTGGGATACTGTAGCTCCACCATTGACCATTCTTGGACCATCTGGGTTGTATATAGAGGATGATGGATCTCTTATTTCCTATGTTGTTCGGACGCTTCAAAAATGTTGTCGCACCCGTATTGGATCCTCCAGAGATATATGCATTTTTAGAGGATCCGACACACCCGACGATATTTTTGAAGAGTCCGGAGCAACATAACTTATCACTAAATCTTTTGGAATCCGTGAAGGAGATATCTCTAACTTTAAAAGATAAATTGAAGTTATGGACCAGTTTGTACTTGTTTATATCTTTGGAATTTTATTTCTGAAATTATCGTACTACACCACCATTTTCGTTATGCCTGCGTCTGTTCCCAAGTGGACGCCATTATGGAAATTCTGGAAAGGCAACATTTAAACTTTGTCCAGCTCACGTTTTCTCACACACATGTGCATTATTTCCTTCTGATTATCATAATTTTCATTATACTATGTTTTAAGAGAATATACTAGCTAGGTTGAAGCATCAAATTGCATAATCTATGCTATTATTGGGAAAACTAAGCAATTTAGCTATAGCATATTTCAGAAAATGGTATCTATCCTAGTGTGCTTAGTGCCTATCTTAGTGCGCTCAGTATTATATTAGAAGAAATTGTTGAGAGTACCTGTGACTTAAGCCTCATTTTTTTTTGCACTTAATGGAGGTCTGAATCTGAATGGTTCAGACCTTAGGTCATTAAGTGCATTTGTTTACATTAAAATCTTAAACACTTATTTGGTCTGAATAAGTTTTCATCATTAAGATCTTGAACAAAGTTTTAATATCATTAAGATGTATTTTATATGGATAATTTTTACCACCGGTTCAACCCCCCTCCCTCCATCCACCCCGACCACTACCCACCACCTACCCTGATATGACCCGAGCGAGCTCAAGACCATTCACTCGTGGCCAAGCAAGGGAACTTCAAGAATTACAATCCATGTTCATGATGAAAAGAGTGTTGGAAGAGCTTGAAAAGAATATCTCACGAGTGTATAATGTTTGGATGATAGCTTGGGAGGATATTCAAGAAGAATAAGATACAAGAGGAGTCACTTCACAAATGGCTAAAGAAGAACCCATATGACCTTTGTTGTAATAGGCATAACTATAAATAGTTGTCTTAGTTTCATTTGATAGGAGTTTTTGGGATGACAATTAATACCTTCATTAGAATTCTACTTAGGCATATAATTAGTGTTAATTAATGATACACTTAGTTACAGTATAATTTTTTTGTTGTTGGAGAACACTTCCATGATTTCTCACATGAACATGTTCACTTGTGGAAATCATCTATATTGTAGGTGCTTTAGTTGAATTTAATTGAAGGAGGTCTTGGGTTTAATATACCCTTAGTTGTCTTTGATTTCAATTATTGTGTCTCACTCTTATCTTTCTTTCCTTGCAATTTTTAATTTCAATTCTATCTTTATTTTGTGTTTTGAGTTTCTTAGGGTTTCCAATTAGGATCCTATCATGTGGTATCCGAGCTTAGGTTCTAAGTTTTGGTTATTGTTATTACAAAATTCAAAAAAAAAATCAAATTTCGAAACCCAAAAAAAAAAAACCCTGAAAATTTGTTGGTATTGTGGTGGATTTGAGGCCAAATTTGAGTTCCTTGGTATCAAAAACCCCTTAGCTTTCAAATTTCGTGGCATTTAAAGTTGTATTGAAGATTCTACCATTGAAGTACCTTGAAGGTTTGAAACTTGAAAATGGGTTTTGGTGGAAGAAGGTGATTTTAGCTTCAAGAGTTATTGGGCTTTGTTCTACCAATCAAGAGGAGCTTAGAATTAAAATTTGGTGCAATTTGAAGTTGATTTGAAGGTGTTTGAAAATTTGGTGTTCTTGAAGAACTTCAAATCTTCATAGAGAAGAAGACCTAAAAGAGGTGTGTTTGATCCAAAAGTCTTCAAGTCAAAGGTTGAAAAGTGTTTGTGGGCCCAAAGTAAAAAAAAAGAAGGGAAAATCAGTTCGAAAATCTGATTTTAAAAAAAAATCCACGTCAGCAGCCATGCGCCTGCAGGGCACGTGACAACCAACTTCAGAGGCTGTTTTTGCTCTCTTTTGGGCATTTTTTACCCGATTTTCGCCAAAAATTTCTTTCGATTTGATTTCTTATCCTATTCTTAATACTTTAATATTTATAATTAATTAAAAACAAGTAATTAAACATACTTGTTTGCTAATTAATTCTTGAATTTCATCACTTTTCCCCAAAAATTCCAAAAATTTTCTAAGTGTTGAAATTCATTTTTTTTCTTTCCTTCTCATTTCTTTAATTTTATAAGCTAGTTAACAATTAGTAATTGTTCTTACTTGATTGTTAACTAGTTCTTGAGTCCGAGCTTTCATTTCGTGCCAATTTCTTTTGTGCTTTTTTTCTCTATTTTCGTTGAAACTTCATTGGCTCCGTCCGTTAGATTTGAGTCGTACGTCGTTCTATCTAACAAGAATCTATTCTTCCACAAGGCTTAGCATACGTGTGCGATTGATTGGATTAGAGGTTCTTCACCAACATTGGAAGAACACTAGAGTGAAGTGAGACTTGAGTGAAAACACGAGTGACGTGAGGAACTCTTGCTCTAACTTGTTTGTTGAGTTTTGTAGGTACAATGACGAATTCCGGAAGCCATTCTCATGATGGAGAGGATCCGTTGTCCTATATACTTCGTGAATTGAATATGTTGAGTACGACGATAGGAGGGATGGCAGAACAAATGGGTAGTGTGGAAAATAGGTTGGTGAATGTTGAAAATGCTAGTCGAGTGGGCACTCCCCAATCGAACGTTGACGTCGAATCAAGTAAGGGTCCTAACACATCACCTACTCTTACCCCGGGGCAAGTACAAGAGTTGCTTCATCCCTAAAACTCACTCCGCACCTTCTTCATATATCCCCCACCTACTATCCCAAACACCACCACCTGAAGTCTTATGAGACGAACCAATCCTCAAACACATCCATATTTATATCAGCCACCCCAAGAGGAACCAATACCCCACATGATCCCGAGAGTCACTCCACAAAATATTCCCTACACCCCAATGCATGCGCCACCACAAGATTTCCACCCGGAGCCACAAATGCATTTTCAAAACCCCCTATTTGACGAAGGCGTTGAGGAGGTTGATAGGGAGATATAGTGGGAGGAGCCTAGATACGGAGGGAGACCTGGGAATGATGCCTATAGGGAACGAGGGAGACGAGGAGGTATGGGTAGGCCCTATGTTCAAGAAGAGGGGGGTAGATGGCAATGTCATGATGACCGGGCAAGATGGCAGGGCTACGAAGATAGGGGAGTCCAAGATCGCAATTTGAATACTATTAAAGTGGAACTTCGAAAGTTCAAGGGAGGTAGTGATCCGGAAGAATTCTTGGAAGGGAGGTTACAAAATGAGCGGATATTCCTCACCAACAACATATCAGATTCTTTGAAGGCGAAGTATTCCCTCACTCAATTTGAGGGATATGCATCCACTTGGTGGGAATCCAAGAGGCGTGAACGAGTTCAACGGTACCTATTTGATATTCCAACTTGGCAAGAGTTGATTGAGTTCATGGAAGCAAGGTATGTGACACCTGACTATTATCAAGGCGTTGTTAAAAGGGTGTACATGTTGAGGCAAGGTAGTAAGAGAGTAGAAGAGTACTTCGATGAGTTTGAGAACTTAAGGTTGAAATCCAAAATTGAAGAGCACTTGAACTACACGGTGACCCGATTTGTGGCCAATTTGAATCATGAAATCACCAAACCTATGAGGCTTCAATCCTATACCACTCTTGAAGAAGCATTTCATGACGCAACTAAGGTTGAAATGGACTTGAAAGCGGAGATATCTTACAAGGCTAAGAATATCTCATCCTCATCATTGAGCAAAGGCAAAGATAAGAGGGAGAAGCCCAAGACCACTACTTCAACTCTCCAAGCCAAGTTCGACTACAAACCTAAGAGCGAAGACAAGGCTAGAGGAGGTAACAATGCTAAAACTAACTTTCCTTGTCCTTCTACCATTCAATGTTTTAAATGCCAAGGTAGAGGCCACATTGCAAGTGAATGTCCTAATAGGAGATCAATTGTGGCCATGCTTGATGGTTATCGAATCGATGGAGAGGGGGAATGTGGTGAGGAGGGTGGTGATGGTGAACCTAAAGGTGAACATGAGGGAGGATTTGAAGAGGAGGATGATGAGCGGCACCTAGATGAGAATATTAATTTGGCATATGTGTTGCGAAGGATCATGGGTGCAATGAATAAGGAGGGACTTGATCAACGGGAAAACCTATTCCATACTCGATGCAAAATCCTAGGTAAGGTGTGCTCCTTGATCATTGATGGCGGTAGTTGCACAAATGTGGTGAGCACAACATTGGTTGACCATATGAAGTTTCCCACAAGGAAACATCTTAGCCCCTACAAGCTTCAATGGTTCAATGATTATGGATAAGTGAGGGTCACTAAGCGGGTTGTAGTGAAATTTAGCATTGGCAAGTATCAAGATGAAGTCCTATGTGATGTAGTGCCAATGCAAGCTTGTCATATGTTGCTCGGGAGGCCACGACAATTTGATAGGGATGCATAACATAGTAGGAGATCTAATAAGTATTCCTTTGTCTTTGAGGGAAGAAAACATATTCTCACGCCATTGACACCCTACCAAGTGAGTGAGGACTATAGAATCATGAAAGAGCTTCGGGGGAGGGGTCAAAAGGAGGAGGTTGAGAAAGAGTCTTTACTTAGCCAAGAGGGACAAGGGGAAACAAAGGGGAAAGTTAAGATGTGTACACTTGCCAAACCAAACAATTGTTTGAAAGGAGTTGATGAAGGGCATTGTATGGTGTGCCTTGTCAACAAAGATCTTTTGTTACATACTAACCAAGATACTAGCATTTTGCCTAGTATTGTTTCTTCTCTTTTGCAGGAATATGACGACTTATTTCCGGAGGAGATGCCCAAAGGATTGCCTCCATTGAGGGGTATTGAACATCAAATCGATTTTGTACCGGGTTCCCAAATCCCCAACAAACCGGCATATATGAGCAATCCGGAAGAAACTAAAGAATTGCAAAGGCAAGTCGAAGAGCTACTTGATAAAGGGCTAGTGAAGGAGAGCCTTATCCCATGTGTCTTGCCCGTGATACTTGTTCCCAAGAAAGATGACACTTGGAGGATGTGTATCGATTGTAGAGCCGTTAACAAAATAACAGTGAAGTATCGACATCCTATCCCGAGACTTAATGATATGTTGGATGAGCTATGTGGCTCAAGTGTGTTCTCTAAAATTGATCTTCGAAGTGGGTACCACCAAATTCGCATGCACCCCGGTGATGACCGGAAGACGGCCTTCAAAGCCATATGAGTGGCTTGTCATTCCATTTGGTCTCACCAATGCGCCTAGCACTTTCATGAGGTTGATGAACCATGTGTTGAAGCCTTTCATCAATAAATTTGTCGTCGTTTATTTTGATGACATTCTTGTCTATAGCAAGACTATTGATGATCATGTGTGCCATTTGAGGCAAGTTTTTGATGTCTTGTTGTGTGAGAGGTAGTATGCTAATCTTACGACCGGGTGATATTCTTGGGTTTTGTGGTAAGTGTGAATGGTGTGGAGGTTGATGAAGAGAAGGTTGAATCCATTAGAACTTGGCCCACTCCTAAAAATGCAACCAATGTAAAGAGTTTCCATGGGTTGACAAGTTTCTATAGGAGATTTGTGAAGGGATTTAGTACCATTGCCACTCCTTTAACCGAATTGATCAAGAAAGATATACCTTTTGTATGGGGAGATGAGCAAAAGAAGGCATTTCAAGAGTTGAAGGCGAAATTGAGTACTTCCCCATTATTGCAATTGCCGGATTTTGGGAAGACATTTGAGATTGAATGTGACGCTTCGGGTATTGGCATTGGTGGAGTCTTGATGCAAGAAGGGAAGCCATTGGCCTACTTTAGTGAAAAGTTAAAAGGGACTTCTTTGAACTACTCTACCTATGACAAAGAGTTGTATGCACTAGTGAGGGTGTTAGCTCATTGGCAACACTATTTATGGCGTATGGAGTTTGTGATCCGTTCGGATCATGAATCCTTGAGAGACTTGAAGGGTCAATCTAAGTTCAACAAGAGACATGCAAAATGGGTGGAATTTATTGAGTCTTTTCCTTATGTGATCACCTACAAACGGGGAAAAGAGAACGTTGTGGCGGATGCTTTGTCTAGGAGATTTGTATTGTTGAATGCCATGACTTTTAAAATGATGGGATTTGCAAGTTTGAAGGAGTTCTATTCCAATGAACCCGATTTCAATGTGGTTTATGAAGAGTTAGCCTAAGGAAAGAGGGTTGATTGGTTCCAATTCATTGATGGGTTCTTGTTCAAAAATTGTAGAGTATGTGTTCCCAAAAGCTCATGGAGTAAACTTTTCATGAAGGAAGCACATAGTGGAGTCATGATGGGTCACTTTGGAGTTGCCAAAACTCTTGACATCCTCAAGGAGCAATTCTATTTGCCCAAGATGAGACATGATGCAGAGAGGTTTTGTGGACAATGTCTAGAGTGCAAGCAAGCCAAGTCCAAGACTCACCCTCAAGGTATGTATACCTCTCTTCCTACTCCTAACAGCCCTTGGGTAGACATTTCTATGGATTTTGTTTTGGGTCTACCAAGGACCAAAAGGGATCATGATAGTATTTTTGTGGTAGTGGATAGATTTTCAAAAATGTCCCATTTCATACCATGTCACAAGTGTGATGATGCATCTCATGTGGCATCCTTGTTTGTTATTCATGTTCTTAAATTGCATGGGGTACCTCGCACTATTGTTAGTGATAGGGATTCCAAATTCCTTAGTCATTTTTGGAAGAGTCTATGGGGTGCACTTGGCACCAAGCTCATGTTCTCTACTTCTTGTCACCCTCAAACAGATGGACAAACTGAAGTAGTGAATAGGAGTCTTGGGAGCATGCTTATGTGTGTGGTTAGAGGAAGAACAACTTCATGGGAGGTCCATTTACCTTTGATGGAATTTGCATATAATAGATCTCTCCACTCCTCTATTGGCACGACTCCATTTGAAGTTTGCTATGGTTTTAATCCTTTGTTTCCCTTAACCTTAACCCCTTTGTCTAGTGATGTTGGTGTGAGTTTAGATGCAAAACAAAGGGCAATCGAAATGGTGAAGATTCATGCTAAAGTGAAGGAACACATAGAGAAGATCAACAAAGAGTGGCTAAAATACAAAACAAAGGCCGAAAGAGAGTGAACTTCCAACCAGATGATTGGTTTGGGTTCACTTTCGAAAGGAGAGGTTTCCCCAATTGATGAAGGGCAAGTTGTGCCCAAGAGGAGATGGGTCGTTAGTCCTTGAGAAGATCAATGACAATTCCTACAAGAGAGTACAGTGTCCATAATGTTTTCAATGTAAGTGATCTATCTTGTGTTGTAGGTGAACCTTTAGATTCGAGGATGAATCCTTTCCAAGAAGGGGAGGATAATATGACCCTAGCGAGCTCAAGACCCTTCACTCGTGGCCAAGCGAGGGAGCTCCAAGAATTACAATCCATGTTCATGACGAGAGGAGTGTTGGAAGAGCTTGAAGAGAATATCTCACGAGTGTTTAATGTTTGGATGATTACTTGGGAGGATATTCAACAAGAAGAAGATACAAGAGGAGTCACTTCACAAAGTGGCTAAAGAAGAACCCATGTGGGGTTATTTGTGCAAAGACCACTTTTGGGCCTTTGTTGTAACATGCATAACTATAAATAGTTGCCTTAGTTTCATTTGATAGGAGTTTTTGGGATGACAATTAATACCTTCATTAGAATTCTACTTAGGCATATAATTAATGTTAATTAGTGATACGCTTAGTTAGAGTGTAATTCTTTGTTGTTGGAGAACACTTTCATGATTTCTCACATGAACATGTTCACTTGTGGAAATCATCTATAGTGTAGGTGCTTTAATTGAATTTAATTGAAGGAGGTCTTGGGTTTAATATACCCTTGGTTGTCTTTGATTTCAATTATTGTGTCTCACTCTTATCTTTCTTTCCTTGCAATTTTTAATTTCAATTCTACCCTTGTTGTGTGTTTTGAGTTTCTTAGGGTTTCCAATTAGGATCCTATCACACCCCCAACAATACCCCCCTCTCCACCCCCCACCAACACCACCCCTACCCCTAACCCACCCACTACCACCACCTAACCTCCACCCCATTCACCACACCACCCACTTACCTTACCCCCAACCACCCATCCCACCACCACCCCGACAACCCTTCCACCACCACCTCCTACCAACCCCCACCCTACCCCAAAAAACCTCACCCACCACCACTACAAACATCTCCATCATTACTAGCAAACATAAATGTTTCAATTTTTTATCAAATAATATTTTCATTTTATTAAATTTGTATTTATTTTTTAATATTTAGTTACTATTTTATTTGAGTTGTATATTTATTATATTTAAATAAATACATTATGCACATTCACATGTTGAAAAACAAACAATCTTAATCATTCAGTAGACAACATCTTAATCATTCAGATGTGCATTCAGATTCAGACGTCTTAATCTTAATGGAAATAAATGAGGTCGGAGTGTCATGTCAATAGAGACACCTGACTCAGCAGTTTGGACCATATAGAGCCAAATTTTGGGTGTTATTTGGTTTCTTGACAAAAAACATATGGTGAATGGATACATACATACCCAATGAAATCCTATAAAATGGGGTCTGAGAGGGTAAAGTGTACGCAGACCTTACAAAAAAATTAGTAATTTGTATTTAGGTTGATGTACATAGTTCCTGATTCAAAAAAAAAAAAGGTTGACATACATAGTTGCAGAATTGTTTTCATAAATGGCTGGTTCCATTCTAAATTTTGATTTTCAAGATTGTGTTTCTGACCATGATAACCCATAATTCTGCACTTCTGGGATAACTAAGGTTCTTTTCTTTTTGGGTGCAGGTGTATGCAATGTCTGCAGCATGCAAAGCATGAATATTTTCTTGTGAAGAATAAACTTGAAACTTTGTTTAGGGTAAGTATATCAAAGGATTTACAGATCAAGCGCCATTTCATTGAAAATAAGTGCTATTTGAACTGTAGAGTCTTTCATTCCTTTTTTTGCTAGGTTCTCCTATGCTTAATCATCGATTTGTCTGTTCAGAATGAGGTCTTTGTGTCATAGTTGGCGCAACGTGTGCTGTAAGTTTGGAATTTGATAAACAATTATGAAATTTAACTTTTAAGGCACGGTGCTTGGCAACCAAATAACACATCAACCTCTCTCACCTTTTTCTTTCTGTTTTCAACCTTTTCCATCCAAGGATTGTTTGGATCCTTGATTCTCCTATGAGGCATCTTTTGAACTTCTTGCTTAAACAACTGATTAGAAAAGTTAGTTCTTCTTGTCACCGTCATTAAGCTGTCGAATATTAGATTTCTGGTATCAAAACTTCTTCTATTGGAAGTATGGGTTCATATCCTCTTTGGCTTCAGCTTTTTTTTTCAGTTTATCTTCTTTCTTTGATAATCAAAGACATTTGCCAATATATTTTTATACATACATAATTCTTTCTAATACAAAAAGGACTTGAGCTGACGAAAGTCTTTAAGTAAGAATTCGATCTGATTTGTCTTGTTTGATAATGCAGCTGGAGCAACAAATCCTGGCTGCTGGTGGTACGGTTCCTATCATATCTTAGGTGCTAATAACCTGAAGGCATGTCGAGAAGAAAAAAAGTAGGGGGTTTGCTGCTACATATCTATGAGGATCTTTTCATCATCTATTAACTCTAAAGAGGATAGGATATAGACGGTAATAT
The DNA here is from genome assembly GCA_029783415.1 of Anisodus acutangulus. NCBI lineage: Eukaryota > Viridiplantae > Streptophyta > Magnoliopsida > Solanales > Solanaceae > Anisodus > Anisodus acutangulus. Next base: position 13,510,215 of record CM056502.1, on the reverse strand, counting down.
ACTTCAAAGTTTATCAAATAACATGTAGCATGGAAGCGATTATTATTGGGTAAAAATTCATTTTTAAATTTATGAGTCTATAAGCTTTATCCAATATTAATATCATATCTACAGAGACTACATTTATCAAGATTATAATTAGAAACACAGTCTAAAAAACATACCTCTTGCAGAATTTTAGATCACCGGAAATACTCGACACACCCTGGCACTTGACTCCCTTCTTTCTCCACTGAATTTACGAGATTAATGGCCTAGGTGTTTGGGAGTTTTTTCAACAGACTTTTTCTAAAATACTTTTTAGAGATGAAGGTTTGTTGCACTAATATGATTCTAAGTATAAACTTTTAAAGTGATTTCCTCTTGTATTATGATATTGCTATTGGTATCGATTATAGACTAAAAGAGTGTTTAGCTAGACATTGAGGTTTTTCAAAAGAGGATTTTTCAAATGAATCACAATGCTTACAAGATGCTCTTTATATAGATAACCTCGATTGATTCCATGATTGCAAAATGACAAAAACTTTTTTCAAAAGTCGTAAAACATACAATAATCTGATTACATGATTGCAAAATGACAAAAAAAAATTTCAAAAGTTTAAAAGGCTATAGTACTATTGTTGATTTGCCCTTCTGTCATTTTTGTGGGTCTGGCGGCTTTTGCTAAGGCTGGCTGCTATTGTCTCTTCCAGTTGTCTTCATTGGTGTCAGCTCATTTAATTTGTCTTGTTTTTTCTGCCATGTCTTCTTGAATATTTTTATCCTTGTTGTTTTGTTGGATGGTATGAGTAGTATGATAATATGATTTGTAATATGAACCTTTCTATAGTTGAACTACATTGGGCCGTTAGAGTATCATAACGGGCTTGCTGTAGTTAAAACTACATTGAGCCTTCTTTTATCATGCAAAAGGGTTAGAGGATCCTTCCCTTTTCATAGTAGTATCAGTAGCAGTGATAACATGTTTAGTATTGATCACAAGCTTTTTTCTCTAGCTTGTTAATATCTGATATGGATCCATAGTTTCTTTAGCATGTCTATGTTTTAAATTCATAATTCTATTATGCATATTAGTAAGTTCAATAGTGTTCTGGGATAATTTATCATTGTTGTAGTATAGGATAATCAATTCTTCCACATCTCCACCTTTTGTGGTTCCAATAATGCAAGCCTTCCTTGCTTTTAGCATGTCTTCTATTTTTAATTTCAATGTTAATAGTCCAATTGCTCTTTTGGCACTTGGTCATTCTTGGAATTTGTCCAAAGTACATGGTATTTTCATTTTTAGATCTCCGTCATCTCCACGAATATTGTTGTTTCTTCCAGTTTTAAATAATTGACAAATTACAATAGGTTTGCCTGTCAAGTCAGTTGAAACATCAAATAATTGTATACCGTATTAACATTTTCCAAATGAATCCATCATAGCTTTAGTAGATTCTACAATAATACTGGGAAGTTTAGAAATATTATAGAAAGTTTCATCTACTATTATTTTATCATTAAAACCATAGGTAAAAAGTTTAACTACTATGTCAGGGTTCGCAGTTTCACTACATAAATATCTTGGGTATTTACTTAATTTAGACTTCGCAAAATATTGAGATTAGATTTATAATCATAAAATTTATTTATTTATTTATAAGTAGTAATATAATCATGTGTATGCTTTAATTTATCACTCATTGTTGTCGTTGCTGATATCTGAGAAGATGAAGATGGTGTAGTAGATGACATAGTTGCAAGTTTGGATGCAATTTTTTTTGAAAATGTAGTAGCAATATTTGGTTTTTCTTTAATAGATTTAGGGGATTTTAAGGCTTTTAGGGTTTGTAAGTCTTGTACATCATCTTTAAGTTGGTTTACTAGATGTGTATTTTCTTTAGGGTTAATAGATGAACAAATAAATAAATTTTATGATTATAAATCTAACTCCAATATTTTGCGAAGTGCTAAATTAAGTAAATATCCTAGATATTTATGTAGTGAAAATGCGAACCCTGACATAGTAGTTAAACTTTTTACCTATGGTTTTATTGATAAGATAATAGTAGATAAAACTTTGTATAATATTTCTAAACTTTCCAGTATTATTGTAGAATCTACTAAAGCTATGATGGATTCATTTGGAAAAGGTATATACGGTATACAATTATTTGGTGCTTCAACTGACCTGACAGGTAAACCTATTGTAATTTGTCAATTATTTAAAATCGGAAGAAACAACAATATTAGTGGAGATGACAGAGATCTAAAAATGAAAAATACCAGGTACTTTGGACAAATTCCAAGAATGGCTAAATGCCAAAAGAGCAATTGGACTATTAACGTTGAAATAAAAGACATGCTAAAAGCAAGGAAGGCTTGCATTATTTGAACCACAAAAGGTGGAGATGTGGAAGAATTGATTACCCTATACTACAACAATAATATATTATCCAGGACACTATTGAACTTACTAATATACATGATAGAATTATGAATCTAAAACTTAGACATGCTAAAGTAGGGCTGGCAATGGATCGCCATCCATCCATCACCCTATTTTTTCTTCATCCACATCCGATTCACCCATCATCCACGGGTGCTTCGCGAATGAAAATTATAGCATAATCAGTCAATCACCTAAAATCTTTGATAAAATAAAATTTTAAAAAATCGATACTCATGGAGAACAACCATGTGAGCACATGACCATCAAATAATTTAACCCGATTTTTAATGGTCATCGGTTATAATTTTCATCCGCGAAGCACTCGATTTTCATCAGTTATAATAGCTACTCTTCCCACATGACCATCAAACAACTTCTTGAGATTTGCTTTCTCACTCACAAACATCTTCATAATATCACTTTTTATAGTGTTGCGACTTATTATCTTGAAGTTTGGATTCAAGCAATTAACAAATCTCTTATACTCAATATGCTCTACAATTGACAATGGGTACTTATGGAGAACAACCATGTGAGCCAACTCCTTTCTTGATTCTTCTTGACTAAAGACATAATTTTCTAGCCTTATGCTTGAATCTTGTCTACGATTAACCGACAATAATTTTTGACGTATATCAACCTTCATGTGTTTTTAGTGCATCTGAGATCAAGATGGTCTTTCAAATGAGAAGTCTCATTCTTACTATTGTCCGAAAATAAAACCTTACAGTGCAAACATCTAGCCTTTTGTTCACCATTGATTATCGTCTTCTCGAAGTGATTCCACACTTCTGATTTAAGTCTCCTAGCCTGATGTGGAGGTGACAGTCTCATTTCTTCTTCTCCCTCTCCTTGTTGAGGTTGAGTAGTTAGACGAGAAGGTATTATGACTGAGATTTCAGGAGACAACGGAGAAGGAGAGAATGAGACAAACTTGGAACCAACACTACTATCTCTCATGTCCATCGCTGTCATACACCAAATTATACACCAAATTAACTTAACATAGAAGAAAATCGCAAAGATCCATATTTGCAACAATAAAATATGATACTTTATCCAGTAAACTCCAATCAACAAAATCAAAATAAATAAATAAAAATTCAGATTTAATAGAAATAAAATAATAAGAAATTATGAGCTTTGGACATACCTTAGAGATGAAGGGAGAGAGAAGAAAAAAATGGTGTAAATTTGAGAATATTAATTATTAGGGGGGTTTATTGTGACAACTAGGGCAACGAGAGAGACTGAGAGATACAGAGAGACTGAGAGTCGAGAGAGAGGCAGAGAGGGTAAATGATGAAACGCTAGAATTTAGTTGTACATTAAAAAAAATTATAAACGGGTAGATGGATGGGTCGGGTGGTGGGTTGGATGTATGTCCACCCGATCCGTCACCCGATCCATCCGTCACCCGATTAAAATCCGTATTTTGTCAGATTTTCGTCCATATAATCGGATCGGGTGGATCGGATATCTATCGGGTCAATGTGAAATTGTCAGCCCTATACTAAATAAACTCTGGATCAATATTAGATATTAACAAGTCATAGAATACTAAACATGTTATCACTGATACTATTGTGAAAAATGAAGGATCATCCGACCCTTTTCCATGATAAAAGAAGGTCCAATGTAGTTTTAACTACAACAAGCCCATTATAATACTCTAACGGCCCAATGTAGTCCAACTATAGAAAGGTCCATATTACAAATCATACTACTCATACTATCCAATAAAACAACAAGGATAAAAATATTCAAGAAGACATGGCAAAAAAATAAGACAAACTAAATGAGCTGACAACCGGAAGAGACAATAGTAGCCGGCCTTAGCAAAAGCCGCCAGACCCACAAAAATGACAGAAGGACAAATCTACAATAGTACTATAGCCTTTTAAACTTTTGAATTTTTTTTGTCATTTTGCAATCATGTAATCAGATTACTGTATGCTTTACGACTTTTGAAAAAAGTTTTTGTCATTTTGCAATCATGGAATCAGTCGAGGTTATCTATATAAAGAGCCTCTTGTAAACATTGTGATTCATTCGAAAAATCTTCCTTTGAAAAATCTCAATGTCTAGCTAAACACTCTTTTAGTCTATAATCGATACCAATAGCAATATCATAATACAAGAGAAAATCACTTTGAAAGTTTATACGTAGAATCATATTAGTGCAACAAACCTTCATCTCTAAAAAAGTATTTTAGAAAGAGTCGGTTGAAAAAACTCTCAAGCACCTAGGCCATTAATCCCGTAAATTCAATGGAGAAAGAAGGGAGTCAGTGGGTCAAGTATTTCCGGTGATCCAAAATTCTGCAAGAGGTATGAATTTTAGACTATGTGTTTCTAATTATAATCTTGATAAGTATAGTCTCTGTAGATATGATGTTAATATTGGATATAGATTATAGACTCATAAATTTAAAAATGATTTTTACCCAATAATAATCGCTTTCATGCTACATGTTTGTTATTTGATAAACTTTGAAGTATAGTACCATCTATATCCTACCCTCTTTAGGGTTAATAGATGATGAAAAAATCCTCATACAAATTGGTTTTAATTCTTCAACAAGTAAAACCTATATATTTTCACATTTATTGTTATTTGGTGTATTTTTAGGGTCTTTCTTTTAGAGCCAAATACTTGTACTGTTCTATTATAACATCTTTTTGGTCTTTTATTTCATTATCGACTAGGTTTTACTTGTTGAAGGTCTAAAGAATTTCCTGTGAATAACATATTTTAACCATCTTTGTTGCTACAGTTTTTATAGGTTGTTTCGCAAGCTATCTTATGTCGACCTGTCATTTCTTTGTTTCATAAACTAAATATTAATAACAATTCAGATGTGGGGTGATGTTTAAGACATTATTAGTCATTTGTAGACATTGAGATGACAACCTTGTAAGTTCTCCAAATAAAGGAGGATTGTGTTTGATGCCCAAATTGATACATTTTGTTATTTGCTCACTTTCTTGTACCTATGTTATTTGTAACGCTCAAACATTGATCATTACCACATTATGGTATTTCTAACAAAGTCCTCAAACAACAAAATATTTAGTGTAATGCCCCAACAAGGTTTTGAATAGGGTGGTGTGTACGCAGCCTTATTCCTACCTCGTGAAGGAAGAGATTGAGTATTTTTATCTAATAAACCCTCAGGTAAAGCTCCTAACAAGGTCCTGACTTTGAAAATTTGTATTATAAGATTCTCTAGCTGATCTTAAACACATAGTCTGGAGTTTTATTTGGAGAAGCTTGAACTTCAGCATTTGTGTTAGAGCTTAACTTGTACAAGCCTGAAGTTTAATCTGCAAAAGCTTGAATTGCGGCACACTATGCCCTAGTTTGAAAAAGACGAAATGGATCTCTACTGCTTTTTAAGTTGGAATGTTCCAAATATTATTTTCGCATGAACAAGTGACTAAATTTCGAGGAGTTTCAAAACCGAGATCTATTTTGAAAAAAAGTACACTTTTGCCTTTCAGACGGCTTGGTCTTTAATTTTTGTCTTTCAAGTGGTTGATCTTTAATTTTTGTCCTTAGTACGAACTTATGCTTAGCGGGGCATAAGTTTCTTAAGGATGCAGGGAATAACTTGTGAAATATTATGAAGCAAAAATATAAACTTATGCGTTACGAATAAACTGTCTGTTACGAGGGACAAAAGTGGAAATGGCCGTTTTATTTTCTGAAAGCAGTTGTAAAAGTGACTTTTTTTGTGAATATTACCCTCCTCCCATTACAAGGCTCAAGGATGTTATAGATCATATTGGGCTCTAGTCTAGTCAGCCCAACATTTGATAGTTCTACTGGCCTCAGAGGTGTTTGGCATTTAACATAATAAATTTAATTTGTTTGGCATTTAACATAATAAATTCATAGATCGGACATATGCTAAGGAGACAAAAAGATGAATAAAGATTAGTTGGACCGAACAACTTATTTGTTTGAGGCATGTCGAATTGTAGACATATTGGATCTTCGACTCTATTACCATCTCTCAAGTGGTAATCAAATGAACTAAATAGGCGCTTTATATAAGGATTAGAGGGGGACCGAGCTGCAAATTGAGTTTTATTCAACTGGTCAAAGAAGAAGGGTATGAGTCTTGATAATTTTATTTATTTGGTAGTCATGTGGACTCTAATGTGGCAAAATACGAGTAATGACTAATCAACCCATCGATCATTCTGGACGATCGTAATTAGAGACAGAGGCATAAATGAATCAATTTTCAATGATAAAGACATTAATGATTCAATAAGTTAATTAATAGAGTTTAAATCAAATCACAAAGGATAGGGGGAAATTTGAATAATTTCTTATTTTTCATTAAAAAAATTCCTACATTTCCCTTGCCCTCTCTTTTTCTTCTTTCAAATCGTTTTAACGTGCGGCGAAATGTACTTTACATTAATGATTTTCTAGTGGTTGATTTCTACCAATATAATTACAAAAAAGGGAGGGGCCGAGTTGATAGGTCTCCCACAAAATTGAAGTATGTAGTTAAAACTATGGAACAACTTAATGAGGGTAATTATATATTATCCTGAATATAAAAAGAGGAAGTACCTTAACGTTTATTTAATAATTTCAAAAAAGTACAAATTATTGAAATCCAATTTAAGATTTTGTAAATTTGACTAAGCTCAGATATTTTATATAAAACACAAATTCTTTTTCAATACTTAGAAGTATATCACGGGTCACGGCATCCGAGCCTTATCTTGTTGAAATCAAATTTGTTTTACAAATTTACCATAATTGTAGAATTCTTGTACAAGTATATTAGGATATTAGTAGTATAGTAGGAATATGATTTTTCATATTTGGAGATTGTAAATTGTATATATACCTCTTCATTAATGAAAATAATCAAAGGATTATTTATTTCATAATATCAGAAGTCTAGGGCTAAAATACCTTCTCACAAAGATAATTCCGCTGCCCTTGCTCAGTCTCGGTTTCCGTGCAATTTCTTCCTCTCTTTCCAAATTTTCTTCCAAATTCCTAATTCATCTATTGTTCTTTCGTTAGGTCTACGTCAAAGAACATGTTTCATCCTGCCCTTACAGTCTCCAACATCAAGAACCACATCTCTATTATTCTTGAGATGGAAAATGTCCAATACGCGACGTGGACGGAACTATTCAAGGTTCACGCACGCTCGTATCAAGTCCTCCATCACATCATCCCCTCGGTAACTGGCAAGGAGAAGGTGCCTACCCCCGAGGATTATCCTACGTTATGGACAATCCTTGATGCTACCGTTCTCTAGTGAATTTATTCCACTATCTCTACAGACCTCTTGCAGGCGATTATTGAACCCGGCGCTACGGCGATGGAAACTTGGCATAGGGTGCGTGATATATTCCAAGATAACAAAAATTCTCATGCTGTCACTCTTGAGCAGGAATTTTCTCATGTCAACATGGAAGATTTTCCGAACGTCTCAGCCTATTGTAAAAGGCTGAAAGAATTAGCGGATCAACTCCGAGACGTTGGTGCGCCCGTTACCAATGATCGTCTTGTTCTTCAGATGATTGCAGGCATATCTGAGGCGTATAATGGAGTTGGGATACTGCTTCGTCAAAGTAATCCTCTCCCACAATTTTATCAGGCCCGTTCCATGCTCACTTTGGAAGAGGCCGGTTTGGCTAAGAAAGCGGTTACCGGAGCAAATTATGTCATGATGATGGCCACGTCAGACGAACCTCACTCATTCTCCAAAAATTCGGGCCAACACCGTACTAACGGTGGCCAAAAATGGGTCAAAATTAGAAAAATAATTGGCAAGAAACGCGGAGGCAGTCGCGGCGGTAACGACGGCGGCAGTGGTGGCCGGAACAGTGGCGGCAACAACAGTGGTGCTCGGAATAGTGGACCGCAAGCCAACTGGCCATAGGGATGGGCCAGTGGCCATTGGCCTAACAACCCTTATTTCCATCGACACCATATCCTGGAAACTAGGACCAATTCCAGTCAGCCTCCAGGCCCGGTTTCCCGATCCAGAATAATGCATCACGATCCAGTGCTGGGCTAGGGCAGCAGGTAGGCCTGCTTGGGCCTCGGCCTCAGCAGGCCTTTATTGTTGCGGGCCCAGCTCTGGTCCCGACACTTACGAATATTGAGGCCACAATGCATACACTTGGATTACATCCCCGGAGGCAAATTGGTACATGGACACCGGAGCCACTTTTCATATGACGTCCGCACAAGGTACTCTCTCGTCTTATTTCAATTTGAGGAATAATCGTGGCATTATTGTTGGTAATGGCAACTCAATTCCAATTTTCGGTTATGGTCATACGAATTTGTCTTCCCCACATCCACCTCTCGTCTTGAAAAATGTTCTTCATGCCTTAACTTAATTAAAAATTTGGTGTCTATCCGAAAACTCACCACTGATAATTGGGTTTCTGTTAATTTTGATCAGTTTGGATTTTCTATGAAGGATTTCAAGATAGAGATACCTCTAATGAGATGTAATAGTAGGGGAGATCTTTATCCAATCACTACCATTTCCACGAGTCAAGCCACACCTTCTACATTTGCTGCTCTTGCTCCTTCATTGTGGCATGCACGTTTGGGTCTTCCGGGGTCATCTATTATGTCTTCTCTGCATAAAAATAATTTTATTTCTTGTAAAGGTACGCGTAGTTAGGGGTGAGCGGGTCCGGGTACCCTAACATTTTTGAACTACCCGGACCCTACCCAGTAAAATATCGGTTCCTAAATTTACTACCCGAAACCTACCCGTAGCAATCATTACTCGGACCCTGCGGTTCCGGGTAGGTTACTGGATACCCGGAATCGGTGTTTCTTTGTGCAAAATAATGCCTTTGTATAACAGCTTTGGTTTAGAAATAAACCCATTTGCTTATCCTCTGAAAGTCAGTGCCACAAAACCCATAAAGAATCCTTTCGGAGCAAATATCCCAAGAATGTTTCAAAGATTTGCTTTGGTTTTCGTTTTAACTTTCTTTTTCAATAACTTAAAGGAGTACATAGTTTAAAAAATTATATTTTTTCAGTTTTCTACCGCTTTTGGCTTTTTCTCTGCTTATGATTGTCACTTTGTATTATTTAATTTATTTCTTGATGGTGAAAGTGATTGTTCTGCATTTGGGTTTTCCCCCTTAAATGGTGTACTTTAGTATGCCTTTTTTTCTTTTTTTTTATTAACTAAAAAATAATGGAATTAAAAAATAAAAATATTTAATATTTCTTAGGTTTCGGGTATCGATTCCCAGTCCGGGTACCCTGTCTCTATTTGCTGGAATCGGAGCCAGACCCGACATTGATCGGTTCCTAATTTTACTACCCGGAACCTACCCGTTATTATAATATATCTACCCGGAACCTATCCGTTAGTGTCGGTTCCGATCGGGTATCTGGGTACCCTGTACCCGTGCTCACCCCTATGCGTAGTACTCCACTTTGTCCTTCTTGTCCATTAGAGAAACATGTTAGATTACCGTTTGTAGCCTCTACTTCTCGTACTTTGATGCCTTTTGACATTATACGTAGTGATTTATGGACATCTCCCGTTTTAAGTTCTTTGGGCCATCGTTATTATGTATTATTTTTGGATGATTATTCTAATTTTTTATGGACCTTTCCTTTATCTAAAAAGTCTAAAGTCTTCTCAACATTCTTAAAATTTAGAGCATTCATCCGTACCCAATTCTAACGGGGAAATTAAAAATATTTGATGTGATAATGGCATGGAATATGATAATGGGCCGTTTCGATAGTTTTGTGATACTAATGACATATCTTTTCGGTTTTCTTGTCCACATACGTCCTCACAAAATGGGAATGCCGAGAGAAAAATTCATTCCATAAATAATATTGTCCATACCTTGATAGCCCATGCGTCATTACCACTTTCTTTTTGGCATCATGCATTGCAAATGCTACATATCTACTTAACATCCTCCCTCTTAAAGGCTTAGCATATCAATCCCACTTAAAATTATTTACAATAAAGATCTTTCATATTCTCATCTTAGGTGTTTGGATGTTTATGCTATCCACCGTTTCCGTCTACTACAATTAACAAACTTCAAGCCCTCTCTACCGCGTGTGTGCTTTTGGGTTATACATCTAATCATCGTGGTTACAAATGTTATGATTTATCCTCTAACAAAATCATAATTAGTATTTTGATGAGACCCAATTTCCGTTTGCTAAATTGTGTAGTTTCGTGTCTAGTTCATATAAATTTTGGATGATGAGATCTCACCGTATATTATCCATCAGTGGGCCCAACCCCCCAGTTCTCCCGATCTGCCAGCAAGCCCACTACCTGCTGACCCAACAGATCTAATACACAGTACCGCGACACGGCCTAATTCCATGGTTGCTTCATGTTCTCGGCCAGCAGGCCCACTGCTTGCTGGCCCATTACCTTTCCCGCGGCCAGCTTCAGTTCTTGGGCCAGCAGGCCCACTGCCTCCTAGGCAGTCCCACATTCTCCCAGTTTCTCATCCAGTTATTGGCCCAGCATCCGAAATGATTCAGCCACTACCCCAAAACTCGTCCCCAACCATCTCGAGTCAAGGGCCCGTCACTCGTAGTCAACGTGATATTTTAAACCTAAATGGCATTTTCATCTAAATTTTAATGTTACTAAATCACCCCTACCACGTAACCCAGTGTCTGCCCTTTATGACCCGAATTGGAAATTAGCCACGGATGACGAATATAATGTTTTTATTGAAAATAAGACGTGAGAGTTGGTGCCCCTTTCACCTGGTGTTAATATTATTCGGTCTATGTGGATTTTTACTCATAAAATAATTTTGACGGTTCTTTTGAGAGGCATAAGGCCCATCTTGTAGGTGATGGTAAAGCACAACAAGTTGGAGTGGATTGTGGAGAGACGTTTAGTTTGATGGTCAAACCGGCTACCATTCGCACGGTGCTTTGTCTAGCTCTCTCGAAAGCATGACCCATTCACTAGCTGGATGTGAAAAATGATTTCTTACACGGTGATCTTAAGGAGACAGTATACATGTATCAGCCCTTGGGTTTTAGGGACCCCAAATATCCTCATCATGTTTGTTTGTTGAAGAAGTCCTTGTATGGGCTTAAGCAGGCCCCACGGGCTTGGTATAAAAAGTTTGTAGATTATGTGTCTACTATTTGGTTTTCTCACAACAAGTCTGATCATTCTCTATTCATCTATTGGTGTGGTACTTTTCTGGCATACATTCTGTTATATGTTTATGATATTATATTGACTATCTCATCGGATATTCTACGCAAGTCTATCATATCCCTTCTCAGTTCTGAATTTGCTATGAAAGACTTGGGGCCCTTGAGCTATTTTTGGGCATAGTAGTCACTCGTCATGCAGGTGGTCTATTTTTATCACAGAAAAAGTATGCGGCAAAGATTATTAAGAGAGATGGCATGTTATCTTGTAAGTCTACTTCTACTCCGGTTGATACAAAACTGAAGTTGAGTGCTATGTCTAGCACACCATACGAGGATCCAACCCATTATCGTAGTCTTGCAGGGGCTCTTCAGTATCTGACTTTCACGAGACCAAATATTATTTATGTCGTACAATAGGCGTGTTTATTTATGCATGATTCACGGATTGAGCATATGCATGCACTTAAACGCATTATATGATACATACATGGCACATTTAATTTTGGATTACGTTTATATCCGTCCTCCGTCTCTACTCTTTTGTCATATACAGATGTTGATTGGGGTGGCTGTCCAGATACCAACCGTTCGATATATGGTTATTGTATGTTACTTGGGGATAACTTGGTCTCTTGGTCATCTAAACGCCAAACTACTTTATCACGATCTAGTGCGGTGGCCGAGTATCGAGGGTAGCCAAGTGGTGTCTGAATCATGTTGAATACATAATTTTCTACTAAAGTTGCATTTTCCTATTCAGAAAGCTACCTTGGTCTATTGTGATAATGTGAGTGCGTCCTATCTTTCTGGAAATCCAGTCCAACATCAGCTCACTAAACATATCGAGATGGACATACACTTTGTTTGAGAAAAGGTAACTCGTGGGCAAGTACGCGTCCTCCATGTCCCTTCGAGATACCAGATTGCAGACATATTTACCAAGGGTCTTCCCTTGATTCTATTTGAAGATTTTAGGGACAGTCTCAACGTCTGACAACCCTCCGCTATGACTGCGGGGGTGTGACAGAAGTATATCACGGGTCACGGGATCCGAGCCTTACCTTGTTGAAATCAAATTTGTTATACAAATTTACCATAATTGTAGAATTATTGTACAAGTATAATTAGGATATTAGTAGTATAGTAGGAATAAAATTTTTCATATTTGGAGATTGTAAATTGTATATATACCTATTCATTAATGAAAATAATCAAGGGATTATTTCTTTCACTTATCTTCTCCCAAGTATGGCTCTTTCCTTCATCAACATCTTCGTCTTGTTGTTATTGATCATTTCTCTTGACCTTTCACTAGCAAAAAAATGTATATTTTTCAAAAAGTATCAGGTACATGTTATCAACAAACTTCCTCCTAATTTCCCACAACTGCAAATTCACTGCGCATCGAAGAATAGAGAACTTGGAAACCAAATCCTTGCCATAGATGAAGACTTAAATTGGTCGTTTTGCGGAATTTTTTTTGATACAACTTTGTACTTCTGTCATTTTTGGTGGGGTTCAAAAGATAAGTCCATTACTGTGTTTGACGACCCAAACAATTGTATCAAACACGGAAAAAATATAAATTTTCTGAATTATTGTAAATGGGAGGTGAGAACAGATGGTTTTAATTTGGAACAGTATAATGCCAGTAACGGAACATATTATATGGATCGCGATTATGAGTGGTCTTAGGGAATATGATGTTTTGCTTGTGTTCTTCTTTATGTAAAATGAGAAGAAAAAAGAGATTGAATTTTAGTGTGGCTTTGTTCTTATTTATCCTTATCTTTTTATTTTGAAAAAAAAAAAAGAGTCCAGATTTATCCATATACTCTACGAAAAAAACTAACTTTGCCCTCAATTAGAGGTTTGACTCATCCATATTCTCGTTGTTATGATTTTGAATAGAAATAGTCCTTAACATTAGCGGACTAACATTGTATAACTAGGGAAGAAAAAGTCTAAATTAATCTTTACGGCTCGAAATTGCTCTTAATCACTAACAGATAAACATTTATCTTTGCAAATATCACCCAAAAGTGGCAAATTAAACTTCATTTCTTGATCGGATATGATGCTACTCATTTTTCATGGTAGAAACCAAATTTAGGGTTTGACTTTTGGCACTTGATTCGATGCGTATAGGAATTAATATTTTTTCAATTTTCTCTTGCTCAATTATATATATATATATATATATATATATATATATATATATATATATATATTAAAAAACGTAACTGGAAGCCCTAGTCATCGATTGCGGGGAAAACAAGATCCCTTCAGTGATGTTTGGTCCAGTTTTGTTCAATGGTATTACCGATTAATTACATGTGTCAATGCTATTATTTCATAGCTGAGATTCACTTTCACTTTTATAGTAGTAAATAGTAATTTTAATCCTTGAGTTATTGTCTCTTATTCATATTTTAGTCCCCGAGTTATTAAACTGAACAGAAGTGACCTTCAATTAAAATACATGTGCATATTTGATCCTTGAACATAACAGAAGATAACAGAAGTTAGAAATTTTAATAGATTCATCAATTAGAAGAAGAAAAAAAAGAAGGGGGGGGGGGGGGGGAGGAGATGAACTTGATGAATAATACTTCTCGAGTTAACTATTTACAGTATTATTAGTTACAATCAACAACTTTATATGACTTTTGGATTTGGAAATTTCTTCTTCATTGCTCCATTACACATCAACTGCATGGCCCTCAACAATGACAGTGTCAAAAGAACCATTGCACCATCCTGGCTGGGATAGGTGACATGCATTAATAACTCCAACTCTCCATTAAAGTTGGAAAGCGATGCATCAATAAGTTATTATATCACCTTCAATGTTCAATGTAAGGAATTTTTACACCAATAAGTATTTTTTACCTACAAACGCAGAGAATCTATTTTGTTTTCAAATTTACAAATTCCACCTTTTAAGAAGGCTTACCAGTAATACATCTATGTTGAAAGGCGGTTGAGGAGCAATTTAATTGTTTGACGAAAATAATATATTCGAGAACATTTAATTCATGTGTTTATCGATTAGTAGGGTAGATGATTTATTAAATAGAACATTTAATTCTCGAGTTGAAAATAAAATGCAAGTTTCCATTAAAAACAATTAACAACTGAACGAGTAAAAGAGGTGCAAAGTTATTAACAGTAAAAAGGAATTAAATTTGATAAATGGGTAGGGGTGGAGCTAGGTAGGCTCCGGGGTTCATCCGAACTCCCTAGGCGAAAAATTATATTATATATATAAGATTAATTTTTTTAAATATATAATAGATGTTGAACCCACTTGACTTCTTCGTGTATTTACTTCTTCATATTTTGAACTTTCGAGAAGAAAATTCTCTGCCACTATAAATGAGAGTGAGATGGAATGGCATCGGATAAATGAGAGTGAGGCAAGAATGGGAGATGTAGTTGTTGCCTTAATGATTGTATGTAATGGACCTATCATTTTAACGTACTATGTCATGTAGTTTTTAATTCAATACCTATTGATTGATTACTTCTTCTTTTCAATTTTATAGGGCATCTTTTTCATTTTCAGGCATTTCAAAAGATTTTGATACAATTTTAATTTGATATTATAATAATTTATATAGCCAGCTACTACTTTTTCCATTTGGGATTGATTGAGGCTGTCTTTTTTCAAAACTTTAAATTCCTTAAACTTTCACACTTTAATCCTTGACACGTGATGTTTGCTCTCTTTTTGCTGGTTTTACAAAGGATTGCAGGAAACAAAAATTACAAGTAACTGCAAAGTAATTCAAGAACTGAAAATTACAATAGAACAACAAAACTGAAATTACAATTTTGTTGAAGAAGAAAACTGAAAACTGTTTTGGTTTTTGCTGAGTCAAGTGTGACACTCTGTCCTTAAAACAATATTGCCCCGTATGTATCCTTTATACATCCTGGACAATTCGTCTCCCAAGATAAAACAACAATGGAACAATTGAGCAAAGGAAACTCAAGAGCTACCGTGAAGAATATTGAGTAACGAAATGATGCTTGGAAGTTGTAGGAAGAAACTATTTTTCTGCTTGTGTATTTTCGTGTATATCAAGTGTTGCTCAACAATGGTGCAAGGGGTGTTTATATAGGTGAGGGAGGGGTTGTTTGACTGCCTCCATAACAGCCATTATTGGCCAAATAATGACCATTATGGAGGTAGTAAAGCTACCAACATAAATGGTGAGAAAGACCAACGGATTGGCCTAGGAGGAGTAATTCAGCCAAAATAAATGGTTGAATTGAGTGCTTGACGTTTCTGTTCTGTCTGCCGAAATTCTGACTTTCTGGAAACTTCAGGGACCAAACTGTACATCTTGAAATTTCAGGGATCAAACTGTACATCTGAAAGAATTCTGGTCTAAACTGTACATATAAAACTTCTGGGATCAAACTGTACTTCTGGCAAAGTTTTCTGGCTCAAAAAGAAAATATTAGAAGGCCCACAGCCGGAACTGGACGGGCACGCGGCGACGCGCGTGTGGGCTTTCCTCGAACCGAAGCACATCTAGGTCCTTCCTCCTTTAAACACATGGGATACTCCTTGGGGTCCCAAACCCCAAACCAATTTCGAGTCTTATATATACAACAATTCTTTCTTCCTCTACCAATGAGGGAGAATTGATCACACACCACACTTTTTGATGCTTCAAACACCTTACTTCGTGAACCAATATCTTTTTCATTTCTCAATGAAATTTGACGATTCTTGGCCCTACGGTTATCTACGTACTTAGTAGATCATGCATGTGTGAAGAACCAGATTCTCCAATATGCGTAACACTAGTGTTTAAGCGGTTAAAGTTGGTCGGTCACAACTCCCGCCAAAGACTAATTTCCAACACTTTTCAATCAACATTTAAGTATTCCCTTTCATCGTTAGACTAATGTATCACATAAGCCAACTCAAATACCATATACTCAAATATCATTACATAAATTTCAAACAAATATGTATTAATAGGATGTATGATGTAATTCACTCAGTTATCCATCCCAAATTATTGCGCGTGGACAAAAGTAACAAGAAAAGGTCAAAGTTCAAACTCATCTTTTTGAGTACGCAAGTTTTTTTTTTTTTAGGGAAGACGATAAAATGAAAGCTCTAAATGGTGAGAGAGACCTACAAGACCAAAGGAAAAAACCATATGCATAGGCCTTTGGGAATATTTGTTAAATAATGAAGCATGTGCATTAATTTTTAAATCAATATATTGCAAAGCACCAAAAAGAGAAGGTAGGGCACTGACTAAAATGGGAAATATTGGCCTAATTTTCAGTAAATGAGAGTTATAAGCACCACCGCAGAAATAATTGTATATGAAAGAGACATGCTACCTAAGTTCTATAAATATTGAGACATTCCCCTTTTTCCTTCACATTTTCGTACAGATTATTTGTACAATGTTAGGCTCATGCTATCCTCAAATTGTTAATAACTTAGATTCCATTTGGATTAGCTGATTTAAAGTAGCTGATAATCATTTTTAAGTGTTGAATTTGATTTAATAAATAATTAAATACGTGTTTGGATAAAAGTGCTGAAACTTATAATAATCAGTTGAAGTGTTTGGCAGATAAAGTGCTAATAAGCAGGTTTTCTGTTAAAATGACTTAATTATCCTTAAAATTATTACACTAATAAAAAGAATTTTTTACAAGATTTTCAATTTCAGGTTGATTCAAACAAAATCATTTGTCTCATTTTATTTTTAATATATATATACACACACATACATACAAATTATGATAGAATATACACGTACTCGTGTATATTTGGTATATAATTTGTAGAATTCTTGTACAAGTATAATTATGGTAGTAGTCTTGTATTAGGAAAAAGTAGTAGTCTTATATTAGGAAAAGGTAGATTTAATTTCCATAATTACAAATCGTATATCATGTATATGTACCTTTTACATTAATAAAAAGAATCAAGGAATTATTCTCTTTCATTGTATTAGCAGTCTAGGCCAAACTTTTCCTTCACCAAAAATTTGTAGCTTCCGCCGCCCTACTCTCGTCGGTCGTCGGCCGTGACTACCCACCCCCCTCCCTTCAATTTTTTTTCTGACTCCCTACTTCTCCTCTTGTTCTTTCATCATGTCTATCACAAAGAACACCTTTCATCATCCCCTTGCAGTCTCCAATATCAAGAACAACATTCTTATTGTTCTTGAGATGGAAAACGCCCAATACGCAACGTGGGCAGAACTATTTAAAATTCACGCACGGTCTAATAGAGTCCTCCATCACAGCATCCCATGGGAAAAAGGCAATGAGAAGGTGCCTACCACCGATGATGAAATAGAGTTGTGGGAAACTCTTGATGCTACGGTACTCCAGTGGATTTATTTCACCATCTCTACGAACCTCTTGCAGACTATTATTGAACACGATGTCATGGCAATGGAAGCTTGGAATAGGTTGCGTGATATATTTCAGGATAACAAAAATTCTCGTACCGTGACCTTTAAGCCGGAATTCTCCCACATCAACATGGAGGATTTTCCGAATGCCTCAGCCTATTGTCAAAGGCTCAAGGAGTTGTCGGATCAACTCAAGAACGTTGGCGCACCCGTCACGAATGATCGTCTTGTTCTTCAGATGGTTGCAGGGCTATCCGAGGCTTATAATGGAGTTGGAACTCTTCTTCGTCAAAGCAATCCTCTCCCGCCGTTCTACCAAACACATTTCATGCTCACCTTAGAAGAAGCCGGGTTGGCTAAAAAGGCGACAATCGAAGCCAATTCCGCCATGATGGTAGCCACATCCCATCACATCGATGACCCTCACTCCTTCTCGGAAAATTCTAGCTAGAACAATAACAATGGTGGCAGCAAAAAGAGCCAAAATCAGAAAAAAAAAATGGTGGCAAACATCGCGGCGGCAGCTGCAGCGGTGGTGGTGGCGATGGCGGGCGATGGCGAGAGAACCTCGTAGCGGCGGCAGGCTGGGCCGCAACATCGGCGCGGCCGCGCGGGTCTGCACGGTGGCCGTGGGGCTTGGCGATGGTAGTAGCCCGATCCACCTTTTTTGACGATCCGGCCCGATTTAGGCCAGGCCCAACACCTTTCAGCATTCTGGGCAGCGACAGAATGGGCCCTGGCAGCAGGTTGTACTGCTTGGGCCTTGGCCTCAGCAGGCCTTCGCTACTGCGGGCCTAGTGACAGCTCCGACTCCCACGTATATCAAGGTAGCGATGCATACACTTGGATTAAATTCTCCAGACGCAAATTGGTACATGGACATCGGTGTCACTTCTCATATGACATCCGCGCCAGGTAATCTCTCGTCTTATTTCAATTTGAGCAAAAATCATGGCATAATTGTTGGTAATGATAATTCAATTCCAATTCGTGGTTATGGTCACACAAATTTATCTCCTCCGAACCCACCTTTAGCCTTGAAAATGTCCTTCATGATACTCACTTAATTAAACATTTGGTGTATGTTCGAAAATTTACAACTTATAATTGGGTTTCTGTTGACTTTTACCCTTTTGGATTTTTTCTGTGAAGGATTTCACGACGGAGATACCATTAATCAAGCCACACCGTCAACGTTTGCCGCTTTAGTACCTTCCTTATGGTATGCGTGTTTGGGTCATCCGGTGGCGTATGTTATTTCCTCTCTTAAAAATAATAATTTTATTGAGTGTAATAGTACGCGTAGTACTAATTTTTGTCCTTCTTGTCCGCTTGGAAAACATGTTAAATTACCGTTTGTAGCCTCAAATTCTAGTACTTTGTTGCAATTTTATATTATTCATATTGATTTATGGACATCTCCCATTTTGAGCTCTTTGGGCCACCGTTATTCTGTGTTATTTTTGGATGATTATTCTAATTTTTTGTGGACCTTTCCATTATCTAAAAAGTCTCAATTCTTTTCCACATTCCTATCGTTTAAGCATTCACCCGTACCCAATTTGAACAGAAAATTAAAAACATTTA
Source organism: Anisodus acutangulus (assembly GCA_029783415.1). Taxonomy (NCBI): domain Eukaryota; kingdom Viridiplantae; phylum Streptophyta; class Magnoliopsida; order Solanales; family Solanaceae; genus Anisodus; species Anisodus acutangulus. The sequence goes on along the minus strand of CM056502.1, from coordinate 13,490,603 downwards.
ATGTGATAATGGAAGGGAATTTGATAATTGGCCATTTCGGGAATTTTGTAACGCTAATGGCATATATTTTCGATTTTCTTGTCCTCATACGTCTTCACAAAATGGAAAAGGCGAAAGAAAAATTCGGACCATTAATAATATTATTCGGACTTTACTAGCCCATGCTTCATTACCACCTTTCTTTTGGCATCATGCATTACAAATGACTACTTACCTTCTTAACATACACCCTAGCAAAGGATTAGCATACCAATCTCCACTAAAAATTCTTTATCATAAAGATCCTTCGTATTCTCATCTTAGGGTGTTTGAGTGTTTGTGTTATCCTCTTTTCCCATCCACTATAATTAACAAACTTCAAGCCCGTTCTACCGCTTGTGTGTTGGGTTATCCATCTAATCATCGTGGTTACAAATATTTTGATTTATCCTCTCATAAAATCATAATTAGTCGTCATGTCATTTTTTATGAAATCTAATTTTCGTTTGCTAAATTATGTAATTCTGTGTCTAATTCTTATAATTTTTTGGATGATGAGCTCTCACCTATGTGGTCCACCATTTAGTCCGGTCCCTGCCTCAAGATTTGGACCAGCAGACCCGTGACCAAAATCACCAGCGCACTCCACTACCCATCGACCCAATCCCTTCCCGTGACCATCGCCGCCAAAGAGCCCATCGCTCGCTATCCCGCCCTTCCCATGACCATCGTCCCGCCAAAGATGCCCATCGCCATCGCCCAATTGCCCAGTCTCTCAGTCCAACTTCTCATCTAGCAGGCCCACTGCCTACTTGCCAATCTCGAGATGTTCAAACATCAACCAAGGTCCAGTTCACTTCTATTCCGAGTCAAGGGCCTGTTACTCGTAGCCAGCGGGGTATTTTTAAACTAAAATAATATTTTAATCTCAATTCTAATGTCACTAAATCACTTCTACCACGTAACTCAGTTTCTGCCCTATATGACTCGAATTGAAAAATGGTCATGGATGATGAATATAATGCTCTTATTAAAAATAAGACGTAGGAGTTAGTGCCCCGTCCGCCTGGTGTCAATGTTATTCGTTCTATGTGGATTTTTACTCATAAGGAAAAATCTGATGGTTGTTTTGAGAGGCATACGACCCGTCTTGTAGTAATGGAAAAACTCAACAGGTTGGCATGGATTATGGAGAGATATTTCGTCCAGTTGTCAAACCGAAAACCATTCACACGGTTCTCAGTCTGGCTCTCTCGAAAGCATGACCCATTCATTAGCTAGATGTGAAAAATACTTTCTTACACGATGATCCAAAGGAAATAATCTACATGCATCAGCCCTTGGGTTTCAGGGACCCCGATCATCCTAACCATGTCTGTTTGCTGAAGAAGTCCTTGTATGGGCTAAAATAGGCCCATCGGGCTTGGTACAAAAGGTTTACAAATTATGTGTCTACTATTGGGTTTTCTCACAGTATGTCTGATCATTCTCTATTCATCTATCGTCATAGTACTTCTCTTGCATACATTATATTATATGTGGATGATATTATATTGATTGCCTCTTCTGATAAACTGCGCAAGTCTATCATGTTTCTTCTGAGTTTCGAATTTGCTATGAAAGACATGGGCCGTTTGAGTTATTTTTTGGGTATAGTTGTAACTCGTCATGCAGGTGGTCTATTTCTATCCCGGAGGAAGTATGCAGCTGAGATTATTGAGCAAGCTGGCATGTCATCCTGTAAGTCATCTCCTACTCCGGTTGACACCAAACCGAAGCTGAGTCCTAATTATAGCACACCTTACGAGGATCGCTTCCACTATAGCAGTCTTGCAAGGGCTATTCAATATCTTACATTCACGAGGCCCGATATTACTTATGTAGTGCAGCAGGTGTGTTTATTTATGCATGATTCGAGGGACGAGCACATGCATGCTCTCAAACACATTGTGTGTTACATTCAGAGCACTCTTGATTATGGTTTGCACTTATATCCATCCTATGTATCTACTCTCATTTCTTATACAGATGTTGATTGGGGTAGATGTCCAGATACCTGACGTTCGACATCTGGTTATTGTATGTTTCTTGGTGATTACTTGGTCTCTTGGTCGGCTAAACACCATGCTACTTTATCGTGATCCAGTGCGGAGGCCAAGTATCGAGGGGTAGCCAATGTTATGTATGAGTCCTGTTGGCTGCGTAATCTCCTATTAGAGTTTCACTTTCCTATTCAGAAAGCTACCTTAGTCTAGTGCGAAAATTGTTTTATGATAATTTAAAATATAATCAAAAGCTATAATGTAACAACTAATAATTTGAAACCGTGTAAAAAATATATGTATAGAACAAAAAAATGCTTAACGAAATTTTGGTTGTTGCTAATTAATTAAGAAAATCAACTATAATAAATACTCTCAGCAATCAGATCACGAATTGTCATCCACATGTTATCTCCTTGATTTTTATATTTTCACTGTTAGCTCCGACGGATATGCCAATATCAGGATCAACAAATGGCATATATCTCTCATTTTCAGCTTCTTGGAATGCCTCGTTCACCTTACATTTTTTTCTAATATAATTGTGAATCACCATTATAGCAAGTACGATATCTCTTTAATGGTCAATGTTATAAAAATACATATCTCGCAAAATAGACCACCTTGCTTTTCATACCCTAAATGTTCGCTCTACAATGTTTCTGTTGGTTACAAAGGATGCAGGAAACGTAAAATTACAAGTAACTGCTAATGTAAGAATTGAAATTACAATTCAACAAGAAAACTGAAATTACAAAGAAGTTAAACAAGAAACTGGAAAACTGTTTTGTTTATGCTGAGTCGAGTGTGGCACTCTGTCTTTAAGACAATATTGCCCCGTATGTATCATTTATACGCCCTGGACAATTGTCTCCCAAGATAAAACAACAAATGAACACTTGAGCAAAGGAAACTCAAATGCTTCCGTGAAGAATTTTGAGTAATAAAATGATGCTTGAAAGTTGTACGAAGAACTGTTTCTGTTTGTATATTTTCGTGTAGTGTAAAAGTGTGCTCAACAATGGTGCAAGGGGTTTTTTATATAGGTGAGGGAGAGGCTGTTTAACTGCCTCCATAAGTGTCATTATTGGCCAAGTAATGGCCATTATGGAGGTAGTAATACCACCAAAATAAATGTTGAAAAGAGGAACGGATTTGGCTATTATAGGAGGAGTAATTCAGCCAAAATAAATGGCTAAATTGAGTGCTGTGGTGTTTCTGTTCTCTTCTGCCCAATTCTGACTTTCTGGAAACTTCAGGGACCAAACTGTACATCTTGAAACTTCAGGGACTAAACTGTACATATGAAAGAATTCTGGTTCAAACTGTACATATGAAACTTCTGGGATCAAACTGTACATCTGGCAAAGTTCTCTGGCTCAAAAAGATAATATCAGAAAACCCGTGAGGCCGTGAACCCGGAACCGGACGGGCGGGCGGCGGCGGCGCGCGTGCGGGCTTTCCTCGAACCGAAGCACATCTAGGTCCTCCCTCCTTTAAACACATGGGATACCCCTTAGGGTCCCAAACCCCAAACCAATTTTGAGTCTTATAAACACAACAATTCTTTCTTCCTCTACCGATGAGGGAGAATTGATCCCAACCACACTTTTCCATGCTTCAAACACCTCACTTCGTGGACCAATATCTCTTTCATTTCTCAATGAAATTTGACGATTCTTGACCCTACGGTTATCTACGTACTTAGTAGATCAAGCACGTGTGAAGAACCGGATTCTCCAACATGCGTAACACTAATGTTTAAGCTGTTAAAGTTGGTCGGTCGCAACTCCCGCCAAAGGCTAATTTCCAACAACCCCTCTTGAAAGAGATTTTGGCGCACTGACATGGTGTCTTTTCATTTCCAGCAATATTTCAGCGGACCGATGTTGCATAAGGAGAGGTAGCTTCAGCTTTGAACCTTCCATAGTTAAGTACCATCGGACTTACTTACTGCGCAGTGAACGTGATGTCTTGAACCATTAGTGTTTAGTGTAAGCCAAGTCAACAGTACCAACACAACAAATTCCCTTACTCTCTTCTTCGTAATGTTTTGTCCATTTTGACCATGGACAACTTCTTGGATTCTTAAGTGCGTTCATTTGAGGTGGCCCGTCCTCGCACTTAAATAGGTGGTCTCCTACAAGGTATCCTGCTATATGCCACTTCACAAGTGTTAGGAACCATTAAAAGTTTCCCAAAACCTAACCTCAACTATTGAGGATCATTACAGGTTTTGAAAACTTAACATTTACCCATACTGCAGATAGCACTTAACGTCTATCGCGGGAACGACTTTGGATTTGGTGTTTCTTTTCAGAAATCACTATCCGAAGTCCTCATGCTTCCACTGAAGGGATCAACTGAACCTTTACAACTTAGTTTTCCCATTGAACCAAATTACTGGGATCTCTAGTTAGTAAGGTTGGGTTACCACTGTATTGGTCCTTATATTTTGGGTTTTAAGCTCATTCCCCTAGACAGGCAAGCCATCTGATCCTTGGGTAAGCCCTTTGTCAATGGGTCTGCTATATTATCCTTTGACTTAATGTAATCAATGGATATTATACCCGTGGTGATCAGTTGCCTAACGGTCTTATGCCTCCGTCGAATATGACGAGACTTGCCGTTGTACATAGCATTACGTGCCCTTCCTAGAGCCGACTGACTATCGCAGTGGATCATTACCAAAGGTATGGGTTTGTTCCAACACGGAACATCCTCTAAGAAGTCAAGAAGCCACTCAGCTTCTTCTCCTGCTTTGTCTAAAGCGATAAACTCCGATTCCATTGTGGATCGGGCGATGCAAGTTTGCTTAAAGGATTTTCAAGACACAGCCCCACCACCAATTGTAAATACATACCCACTGGTGGACTTGGTGTTCTCTATATCAGATATCCAGTTTGCATCACTGTACCCCTCTAGTACAGCTGGATATCTCAAATAATGTAACCCAAAAGTTAATGTGTATTTCAGGTATTGTAATACCCGATTCAACGCCTTCCAGTGATTATCACTCGGATTACGGCTGAACCTAGCCAACTTATTGACTGCATAAGCAATATCAGGTCGGGTGCAGTTTGGTAAATACATCAAACTACCGATCACCTGTGCATATCGCTCCTGGTATACAGGTGCACCAAGATTTTTATCAAGCTTTTGATATGTATCCATTGGTGACTTTATCGGTGAACTGTCTAACATCTCGAACTTTCTCAAAACATCCTCGATGTAGTGATACTGAGATAAGACCGGTCCGTCAGACGTCTTAGAGATTTTAATCCCTAGGATGACATCTGCGATACCCATATCCTTCATGTCGAAGCATTGTTTCAACATGTTCTTAGTCTCTAGGATTACCCTAGGACTGCTTTCTGTGATCAACATGTCGTCTACATACATGCATATCATAACAAATGAGTCAAAGTTACCTTTCGTGTAAACACATTTATCACACTCATTAATGGCGAACCCCTTCGATAGTAGAGTACTATCAAATTTTTTGTGTCATTTCTTCGGGGCTTGTTTCAGCCCGTACTGAGATTTGACAAGCCTACAGACTTTCTTCTCTTGCCCTTAAACCACATACCCCTCGGGTTGGTCCATATAAATTTCTTCTTGCAAATCACCATTTAGGAAGGCTGTCTTAACATCCATCTGGTATATCTCAAGGTCACGCAGAGCTGTGATCGCTAGGAATACCCGTATGGATGTCATCCGGGATACCGGAGAGTATGTGTCAAAGTAGTCAAAGCCTTATGTCTGCCGATAGCCCTTGACTACCAACCTGGCCTTGTACTTGTCTATAGACCCATCTGCTTTGTATTTTCGTTTGAGTATCCATTTACAACCCAACGGTTTATTTTCCGGAGGAAGATCAACCAACTTCCAAGTATTGTTATGCAGAATGGAGCCTATTTCACTCTCAATAGTTTCTTTCCAGAGCGGTGCTTCTGGAGTTGACAACGCCTTAGCAATTGTCATTGGTTCATCATTAACCATATAAGCTATAAAGTTAGGACCGAAGGATTTATCCTTCCTGGCCCTTTTACTTCGCCTTAGATCCATCTCTGGAGTCTCCAAGTTCTGAGAATCTGGAACACTAGATTCCGGATGTTCAGCCACCTCGAGATTCACTAGATCTGAACCATCTAGATCCGGGCAGTCAGTGACTTCCGGTTCTTGAGAGCTTTGTGCATAACTTCGTTTGTGAGAGGTTATGTCTTTTTCCTTTCTAGGAAAGGTACCTTCAAAGAATAAAACATTCCTTGATTCCATAATTGTACCCTGGTGGATATCTGGAATATCTGACTTATGCACTAAGAAGCGATAAGTACTACTGTTATTTGCATATCCGATGAATATGCAATCTACAGTCTTAGGCCCAATATTGACATGCTTTGGCTTGGATACTTCAACCTTTGCCAAACAACCCCACACCTTAAAACATTTGTAGGTGGGTTTCTTTCCCTTCCATGATTCATATGGAGTTTTGTCCTTACCCTTATGTGGGACTCTCTTTAGAATCGTATTAGCGGTAAGGACGGCTTCTCCCCACATGTTTTGGGGAAGACCGGAATTGATAAGCAAGGCATTCATCATTTCCTTCAATGTGCGGTTCTTACGTTCCGCCACACCGTTCGACTGAGGTGAGTATGGAGCCGTCGTTTGATGAACAATGCCTTCTTGGGCACAGTATTCCTCAAAAGGCGCTACATATTCTCCCCCTATATCGCTACGAATGGATTTAATTTGTAGGCTTAGTTGGTTTTCAACTTCTGCTTTGTAACGTCGGAACGCTTCAAAGGCTCCATCCTTACTTTTTAACAAGTAAAGGTAACAATATCTTGTGCTATCGTCAATGAAAGTCACAAAGTATTTGTTTCCCCCTCTAGTTTGTGCGAATTTCAAGTCACATATATCTATGTGAATAAGTTCTAGAGGAGCCGTATTCCTTTCGACGGATCGAAAAGGAAGCTTGGTGATTTTTGCCTCTACGCACACCTCACACTTACGTTGAGGGTTTACGTCGACAGACGGCAACAACTCCATCTTTACCAGCCTTTAAATAGACTTGTAGTTAACGTGTCCTAATCTATGATGCCATAAATTAGAAGACTCAAGCAAATAAGAAGAAGGTTCAACTTTATTACTTGGACGCAATACAAACATGTCATTCACTTTGAAGAGGCCTTCACAGACGAAGCCTCTCCCCACAAATGTGTCATTCTTAGTGAGTACAAACTTATTGGATTCAAACACTAGCCTAAAACCAGCATTAACCAATAAAGGTCCAGAAATTAAATTTCTTCTAATCTCTAGGACGTGCATCACTTCCTTCAGAGTGAGCTCCTTACCGAAAGTCATCTTCAGGGCCACCTTTCCAACCCCCAACACGTCCGAGGAAGCGTTGTTGCCCATGAACAGCTTCTTGTCGGTGACCGGTGTGTACGTGGAGAATGCATTTTTGTTGGAACAGATGTGTCTTATTGCACCTGTGTCCATCCACCATTGCATCGGATTCTCAACCAAGTTGGCTTCTAGCACCACTGCCGAGAATTCCTCGATCATGTCATCCAGGAGCGTGTCCTTGACGACGTTAGCTTGCGCCTTGCCTTTCGACTTGGCTTTCTGTTGTTGCTCAGTCTTGAGCTTACGGCATTCCTTGATCCTATGACCAGGTTTCTCACAGTGATGGCGATTACCTCACGAGCGTCTCATTGCGTGGGCCTTGCCGTCTTTCTGGAACTTCCCTTCTTGCTTGGGTTCTCTTTGGCCTCAGCCAGATTTGTCTTTGCCTCAGCAAGTTATCTGTCCCTAGGTAAGGCCTTCTTGTTATCTTCCTGGATTTGGTGTTTGATAACAAGCTCTTCAAAGGTCATCTCCTTTGTCTTGAGTTTTAAGTAACTCATAAACTCATTCCATAAAGGAGGTAACAATTCAATCAGCGATGCAACCAAAAACTGCTCATTTGGTTTCAATCCTTCCAAATCCAGGTGATGTATCATCATTTGGAATTCCTGGACTTGGGACATCACTGTCTTACTGTCCACCATTTGGAATTTTAGAAATTTTCCAACGATGAACTTCGTAGTACCCGCATCTTGTGCATTGTACTTCTTTTGCAATTTTTCCCACAACTCTTTGGCAGTGCCAACGGTGTAATAGACCGTGTAGAGGGTGCGCAGCGATTCAAGATGTAATTCTTGCACATGAAATCGCTATGATTCCATGCGTCACGAACTATCTTCATGCCATTAATGACATTGATACCAAGGCCCTTCACCCGTTTCATTAGGCGAAGAGTCCATTTCATCTCCAGCTTGTGGAGGATCTTCCGTGAGGAACCGGGCCATGCCCATAACTGTTAAGTAGAACAACATCTTTTGTTGTCATCTCTTAAATTCTGATCCCATGAATTTTTCAGGGCGATCATGGTGTGAACCAGAAGGAGGAGCAGCAGTAGTCGGGAAGGCAGCGGTGTTACTGCCTTAAACAGTAGGGGTTGCAGCAGTGAAGGCATGCTTCCTTGGCGATGGCGGCGATGGCGGGAAAGCGGCAACGTTGCCTCGATTAGCGAGCGATAGCGGCGACATCGGTCATATTTCCAGCCATGTTGCAGCAGTTACAGTAAGCAAGTATTGTCTTAAACTTGTTGGTTACAAAGGATGCAGGAAACGTAAATTACAAGTAACTGCTAATGTAAGAATAGAAATTACAATTCTATAAGAAAACTGAAATTACAAAGAAGTTAAACAAGAAACTGGAAAACTGTTTTGTTTATGCTGAGTCGAGTGTGGCACTCTGTCTTTAAGACAATATTACCCCGTATGTATCCTTTCTAAGTCCTGTACAATTGTCTCCCAAGATAAAACAGCAAATGAACACTTGAGCCAAGGAAACTCAAATGCTTCCGTGAAGAATTTTGAGTAATGAAATGATGCTTGAAAGTTGTAGGAAGAACTGTTTCTGTTTGTGTATTTTCGTGGAGTGTAAAAGTGTGTTCAACAATGGTGCAAGGGGTTGTTTATATAGGTGAGGGAGAGGTTGTTTAACTGCCTCCATAAGTGCCATTACTGGCCAAGTAATGGCCATTATGGAGGTAGTAATACCACCAAAATAAATTGTGAAAAGAGGAACGGATTTGGCCATTATAGGAGGAGTAATTCAGCCAAAATAAATGGTTGAATTGAGTGCTGTGGCGTTTCTGTTCTCTTCTGCCCAATTCTGACTTTCTGGAAACTTCAGGGACCAAACTGTACATATGAAAGAATTCTGGTCCAAACTGTACATCTGGCAAAGTTCTCTGGCCCAAAAAGATAATATCAGAAGACCCGTGAGCCCGTGAGCCCGGAACCTGACTGGCGGCGGCGTGCGTGTGGGCTTTCCTCGAACCGAAGCACATCTAGGTCCTCCTTCCTTTAAACACATGGGATACCCCTTGGGTTCCCAAACCCCAAACCAATTTTGAGTCTTATAAACACAACAATTCTTTCTTCCTCTACCGATGAGGGAGAATTGAATACAACCACACTTTTCCATGCTTCAAACACCTCACTTCGTAGACCAATATCTCTTTCATTTCTCAATGAAATTTGACGATTCTTGGCCCTACGGCTATCTACGTACTTAGTAGATCATGCACGTGTGAAGAACCGGATTCTCCAACATGCGTAACACTAGTGTTTAAGCCGTTAAGTTGGTCGGTCGCAACTCCCGCCAAAGGCTAATTTCCAACAGTTTCTACAAGAACGCAAATAGTTGGAACTTTTCTTTCGGTCCATTTGGTGCTCGCATTTGTGGTGTCACACCTAGATGAAATTCTGCAAAGTGGTATCTCACATTATCACATTTGTATGGAGCCATATACCCCTTCATGTGTGGATATCCTGCATCAACTAGATAATATTGATGGATGTGGAAAGTTGATTTCTGATCTACTAAGGGCCTCACCAAATATACGACTATCATGAGCCGCTCCTTCCCATCCAATCCATGCAAATGTAAAACACATATTGAAGTCAACGACAACAAGAATATTTTGAGTAGAATAACCTTTACGCCCAATATATGGTATCTCTTGAACTTGGGGCAATCTTGCTTTAACATGTGTGTCATCAAGTGCTCCAATGTAATCCTATAAATTGTATATATTAAAATTAATATACTATTGAAATACGTTTGAGTTGTAGTATAAAAATATCTTTAAAAATATCTTTAAAAATGGCTACTTACCTTAAAGAAAGGGAGATATCGTTGATTACATGGCATGTAATCTCCTGCACTATCATTATAATTTGGGTGCAGTTTAATAATATCTCTTGCAAGCTTACTAACAGCCTTTAGAACATTATGAAAGTGCCTATGAATTGTCTCTCCCGAGTGCTGAAAAATCTCTTGTACCAATCTATTCCCAGCACTATGTGCACAAATCATTAAGAACATACCTAACTCCTCATATACAGACATTCCATGTGTCGGTTTAAGACCATATTTATCAGTTAGGTCTTTGCATAAATCAAGAATCACCGACTTCCTCAATCGAAAATTTTCATAACAACGGATCTCATTTCCATGTAATATCTCGTGGATAAATAAATTCCCAGTGCGCTCAGATGTACGATAAGGAACCTTGAAAATGTATTTTTCATAATACATCAAAATAATCTTACATGTTATATGGAAGCTGTCCATTGCTCATATTCTTGATTTTCTTCTTCCTTGTAATTATGAAGCAAATCAATCGGATGAGCAAATATCAATTTGTTAATATTCCAGCTATCCATTTAACTGAAAATGAAAGACATGAACATATTGTTACGAATTAAAAATTGCAAATTCTAACAATGAATAAGATAATATAATTATTAATTAAAGTTTAAAACACACTACCACAATGTATAGAAATGAAGCATGAAAATAGTATAAGCATAACATCACCAAGTCTAAGTACCACAAAATTAAACATAAATAACGACTTAAATTCGAACTAAGCTAATGTCAAATAGTTTCAAAATACTAATGTAATATGCCTAATATACTATTAGTTGTGCTTCTCAAATGGGCTTAAATGGGGTGGGGGGGTGGGGGGGTTCAACATGAATAACTGTTAGTTATATTCTAATCAAGATCTCCTAGCTTCATCGGTTAGACAATCTGAAAAATGTGTGTCGCATCTCTTTCTGAGTCAACATATTCACAGCAAAATTGAAGATATCATTCCCTGCAAAAATATCAAGAATATTTTTCAAAATGTCCATACACTTGTCAAAAGTGACATCTGGCGATGCATGAGAAGTAGATGTGCTTTTCTTCATTGTTTCAACTAGAGAGTGTATATCCTCTTTTAGAGTTGATATACCATATTTTATCTTGAACTTTTTTACCTGACTGTTACTGCCATTTCTATTTCTTGACTTCCGTTTTTTTTTATGACGACTCTGAAAATCTAATGGAATCTATAATCTGAACATCATCACTTTTTTTCATCATTATGATGACTAAATAGGTCTCCCTCGTTATCACTAACATAATTTGTTCCTTCATCATTATCCAATCCATTTTTAGATAGTTGTTCTTGAGTTGCTGCTCGTGCTCTCTCCCCCGTGGCTACAATATCGGCAAATAATGCATCGTACCAAAATTATACAAGGGAGAGATCTTTGTTCCTAAATTTTTTGTATTTAAGATTCTCCTGTAGAAGAATTTAAATCTACTTTAAGAAAATAAATGATATTAATAATTAAAAGAGTTGAGAAAATAGAGAAGCACAAGCAATATACCTTAAGTTTTCGCTTCCACTAATCATCATCTGCAACAATTGTTTTTCTTGCTTCATCCCATCCTAAACATGTTTCTCTTTTCATTAACTGCTTAAAAAGAGTCAATCGACTTTTATGTGATCCCAATGATTTTTCATTTGTCTTTTATCATATTTTCTTCCCGTCTTCTTGTTAAAATATGTATTTGGCCTATTTTCATTTCTAATCTCTCGCTCACACAATTCAATGAATTTAATATGAGCATAATAGTCCCACTTAGCACTAGTCCCTCCGGAAGTCTTTTCTGACATGATAGAAGATAAACAATCTGAAAAGAATGTCTAATTTAGCTATAAACATATATATATATATATATATATATATATATATATATATATATATATATATATATATATATATATATATATATATATAATGATATTTATTCTAACAGTACAAATCAATTACAGCTCAGATGCACATGAGGCTGTTCAAAATCGAATCATAACCGATAACAAATCAACCGCAAAATAAGTTTATTGGGTTATTAGTATTGGGTTATCGGATTAACGGTTGGGTAACAGTTTGAACTTTTATAGTTAACGGCTTATCGTGTTGGATCATAAACTTGATCCATTATGGGAGCCCAAACCCAAACCCAATCAAATTGGAGTCTAAGTCCATAATCCAGGTCCAAAACTACAAGTCTTCTACCTATAATCTTCTAGGGTGTTGTAATTATGCATGTGAATCATTTGGTAATTTAAAATATTGTTAGAAGGATGGAGAAGAATGAGGTGTATGGTTATTGTAATTTTTTATTAGTTTATTTGTGTGGTGTAGGATTGTTCTTAAGTAGTATAAATATCCCTCCCCATTTTAGTTTAGGCATAAAAAAAATTAAGAGCTTCTAAGTGAGTGAAGAAGCAAAGTCTTACAAGAGTGAGTTGTAGTATCTTGTTGTTGAGTGAAAGTGTTCTTGTAATATTTTTTTGAGTTTGAATAAAAGTTACTTGTGAGAGTGTTTCATTTCCAACAAAGTGGTATTAGATCCAGTTGGAAAGTATACACTATTGCATATCAAACCGAAAGTCTCGACGATAGGAATCTGACGCCGCCAGAATCTCCACGATCGGAGTTCAGACGCGCCACCACGCGCCACCGGAAGATTGCTGCCAGAAAACGGAGTTGACTCACCGAGTTGAGCCGAGTTGACCGAGTCGTCCAAGCCGAGTTGATTGAGCCATCAAAGTCGTTGACCGTTGACCAGGTCCCTCCCAAGGTCTTTCGGCTTTCTGGATTCATCCGCGCAATCGGATTTTGCAAATTCTCATTACATTGAGAGATATGACAAATGGTATGGCACCATTCCAAGTCCCGACACTCAACAACAACAACTATGACAATTGGAGTATCAAAATGAAGGCACTTCTTGGATCACAAGATGTGTGGGATATCATAGAGAAATGTTATAACGAGCCTGCAGATGATACTGTTTTTACTGCTCTTACACCAGATCAAAAGATAACTATGAAGGATTCAAGAAAGAGAGACAAGAAGGCTTTCTACCTCATCTACCAAGCATTAGATGATGATGGCTTTGAAAAGATTTCTAGTGCAAGCTCTGCCAAGGAAGCGTGGGAGAAGCTACAAACCTCTTATAAAGGATCCGAGCAAGTAAAGAAGGTCTGTCTCCAAATATTAAGAGGTGAATTTGAATCCTTACACATGAAAGTATCTGAGTTTATTTTGGATTATTTCTCAAGAGTAGCAGATGTTTCTAATCAATTAAAAAGAAATGGTGAAAAGTTAGAAGATGTGAGGATAATAGAGAAGATACTCCGTTCATTGGATCCCAAATTTGAGCACATCGTTGTGACGATGGAAGAAACTAAAGACTTGGAAGAAATGACGATCGAGCAACTCCAAGGATCATTGCAAGCATACGAAGAGAAGCGTAAGAAGAAGCAAGGGTTTACTGAGCAACTCATCAAGCTGCAACTCAAGGATATGCATGAAAGTCAAGGAAATGATAGAAACCAACGTGATCGAGGCCGAGGCAGAGGTAGAGACCATGGAAGAGGTGGAAGTCGCGGTCGTGGACGATGTTGGAATTAAAACAACAACAATTCCAACAACAACTATGAGAAAGGAGAAAGCTCAACACGAGGCCATGGAAGAATCAATCCGAACTCAAGGTATGACAAATCTCAAGTTCGATGTTATAATTGTCAGAAGTTTGGGCAATATGCTTCAGAATGTAGAGCTCCCAACAACAAAATTGAGGAGAAGGCCAACTACATGGAAGAGAAGACAGATAGCAAAGAAACTCTTCTTCTAGCACGAAAGGAAACTGATGGTGGCCAGGCAAATTCCTTGTGCCTTGACAGTGGTGCAAGCAATCACATATGTGGAAAGAAAGATATGTTCGTGGAGCTAGACGAGTCAGTAAGCGAAAATATTTCATTTGGAGATAATTCCACAATAGCAGTGAAAGGGAGAGATAACATCCTTATCCGTTTGAAAGATGGGAGACATCAATTTATTTTCAATGTCTACTATGTGCCCAATATGAAAAATAACATCTTGAGTTTAGGACAACTGTTAGAGAAAGGTTATGATATTCATATGAATAATTATAATCTTTCTATAAAAGTTGATAAGAATAACTTCATTGCTAAAGTGTCAATGTCAAAGAATAAAATGTTCTTGATCAACATACAAAACAATGTTGTAAAGTGCCTGAAAGTTTGCCACAGAGATGCATCATGGCTTTGGCATCTTCGATTTAGGCATCTCAATTTTGGAGGTCTAGAGTTGATATCTAAGACGGAGATGGTGAAGGGACTACCTCGCATCAACCATCCTGACCAGCTTTGTGAAGGGTGTCTAGTCGGGATCAATTCAGGAAAAGCTTTTCAAAGGAGTCAGAGTCAAGAGCCAAGAAGCCACTCGAGCTCATCCATACTAACGTGTGTGGTCCGATCAAGACTAGCTCTCTCGTTAACAGTAACTATTTTCTTCTCTTTATTGATGATTTTCAAGAAAAACCTGGGTATATTTCTTGAAACAGAAGTCAGAAGTTTTTGAAGTTTTTGAAGTTTTCAAGAAGTTCAAAGCTACAGTGGAGAGAGAAAGCGATAGAAAGATCAAAACCATGAGATCCGACCGAGGTGGAAAATTTACTTCCAAGGAGTTTCAAGACTTCTGTGAAGCAAATGGAATTCGCCGACCGATGACAGTTCCCAGATCCCCCAGCAAAATGATGTGG
The DNA here is from genome assembly GCA_029783415.1 of Anisodus acutangulus. Taxonomy (NCBI): domain Eukaryota; kingdom Viridiplantae; phylum Streptophyta; class Magnoliopsida; order Solanales; family Solanaceae; genus Anisodus; species Anisodus acutangulus. The sequence goes on along the minus strand of CM056502.1, from coordinate 13,475,550 downwards.
CAGAAAGAAAGAACAGAATAATTCTCGACATGGCATGAAGCATGCTCAAAAGCAAGAAATTTTCCAAGGAGTTTTGGGCCAAAGCAGTAGCGTGTGGAGTCCACTTGTCAAATCGATCTATGTATGGGGAAATACACTGCAAGAGGCATGGAGTGGAAGAAAGCCTGGAATTTCCCACCTATGAACCTTTGGAAGTATTGCCCATGTTCATGTACCAGACGAGAGAATAACAAAGCTTGATGATAAAAGAGAAAGCTTTATCTTCATCGTCTATGATTCTAATTCGAAGGGCTACAAGTTGTACAATCCAGACAATAAGAAGATTGTGATTAGTCGAGATATGGTATTCAAGGAAAAAGGAGAATAGGATTTTAACTCTCATGCAGATGACTTTAATTCTTTCCTCAGTTTGAAGAAGATGAGCAGATAATGAGGGAGCAACTAGGTGAACCTCAACAAGAGCTTGCAACTCCACCCACTTAACCAACATCAACCACTTAAAGAGACTCATCACATTCGTCACCATCAAGTGGGAGTCAAAGTGAAAGAGTTGTGCAACGTACAAGAAGCCTTAGAGATCTCTATGAGGTAACTGAATGACAAGATAATATTACAGTATTTTGTCTATTTGTCGATTGTGAACTAGTGAGCTTTCAAGAAGCAGTACAAGAAAAGAAGTGGAGAGATGCAATGGATGAAGAAATCAAGGCCATCGAGAAGAATGACACATGGGAACTTACCTCACTTCCCAAGGGACATAAGGCGATAGGTGTCAAATGGGTGTACAAAATAAAGCAAAATGCTAAGGGAGAGATTGAAAGGCACAAGGCGAGACTAGTTGTTAAAGGCTATAGTCAAAAGGCTGGAATTGACTATGATGAGGTATTTGCTCATATTGCTCGATTGGAGACCATCAGACTAATCACTTCTTTGGCAGCTCAAAATAAGTGGGAGATACAGCAGATGGATGTAAAGTCTGCCTTCCTAAATGGAGTTCTTGAAGAGGACGTCTACATTCAGCAACCATCAGGCTACGAAGTCAAAGGCCACGAAGATAAGGTGTCGAAGTTGAAAAAGTCTCTTTACGGGCTAAAACAAGCACCAAGGGCATGAAATAGCCGAATCGACAAGTACTTCCAAGAAAATGGCTTCAACAAATGTCCATACGAGCACGCTCTATATATCAAGATCAAATATGGAGATATTTTGATTGTGTGCCTCTACGTGGATGATTTGATCTTCACCAGAAGCAACCCAAGCATGTTCAATGAAGTTAAGGAAGTAATGATGAAAGAATTCGAGATGACAGGCATGGGGCTCATGGCGTACTATCTTGGCGTTGAAGTTAAGCAACAAAAGGATGGAATTTTCATTTTGCAGGAAAGATATGCAAAGGAGATCCTGAAGAAATTCAAGATGGAGAACTGTAAGCCGATAAGCACACCGACGGATTACGAAATCAAGATGTCCAAACATGAAAAAGGCGAAAGTGTAGATCCAACATTCTTTAAAAGTTAGGTGGGAAGTCTTCGATATCTAACTTATACGAGGCCCGATATTCTTCACGCAGTTGGATTGGTTAGTCGCTACATGGAATCTCCAACAACCACCCATTTTAAAGCTGCAAAGAGAATTCTTCGCTATCTGAAAGGTACAATTGACTTTGGTTTGTTCTATTCAGTTTCTAATTATTACAAGCTTGTTGGATATAGTGATAGTGATTGGGGTGGAGACATAGATAATCGAAGGAGCACTACTGGATTCGTATTTTTCATGGGAGATATTGCTTTCACATAGATGTCAAAGAAACAACCAATTGTCACATTGTCCACTTGTGAAGCGGAATATGTTGTTGCTACCTCATGTGTTTGTCATGCAATTTGGCTTAGAAATCTATTGAAGGAGATAAGCTTGATACAAGATGAGCCTACCAAGTTTTGTGTCGACAACAAGTCAGCCATTGCCTTAGCAAAGAATCCAGTATTCCATGATCGAAGCAAGTGTTGACACCCAATTTTGTCCCGTCTTTTCTAATTTATTTGCAATTTTAAATATTTTTAACACCTCAAAATAATTTTTATCTATATATATATATATATATATATATATATATATATATATTATTCTCATTATTATTATTATTATTCGCATTTTTTACTGTCATTTGCATTTTTATCATAATCATAAGTTTTATCCGAAAATTCTATGTTATTCTATTTTCCGCAAAAATGGCATCGCATTTCTATTTTTTATCAAGCATTAAGCATATCGCAAATATTATATTATTATCACATCGTCATATTTTTTATTAAAATAATTTACATTTTTTTTCTTCAAAGCTTTTTTTAACATTAAACCCTTTTTATATTTTTAAACCCATAACCCATTCATTTCCCAACCCAAAACAATTTCTACCCAAACTAAAACCCATTTCGTCCAAGCCCAACCCATCACCCATTTATTTCCCCAACCCAAAAATAATTTCTACCCAAACAAATATCAAACCACCCAAAATTCCCTTACCAAAGCCCAACACCCTTATTCCCTAAACCCATCACCCGAAACCCCACCAACCGAAGCCCAATGCTTGCCCCAGGCCCAACCGCCGACCCACAAGCCCAAACCCATTCCCCTTTATTTCTCCCTCCAAAACCAAATATCCTCAAATCAAAACCAAAACCAGACGACCCAAATCCAGCAACCCCTACACCGGCACACCCCTTTACCCGCCGGACAAACACCCTCACCATATCACTGCCATCATGTCTCCTCGACCGTCGAGCCCGCGCATCGCAATATTTTTTCTCATTTTTTGCAAACCCTAGAGCTTTGAATAGCTCGTCCAAGTCAAATCAACAGGCGAAGCATGCATGCCACAGTCGATCCCCAGAATACCTTCAAGGATTCGGTGGGTAAGAACAAGAACCCGTACCCCTCATTATCGTCTCGGTTTTCGATGAAAATAAACCGTCACATTTTTCAATCTTTGTTTTGAATTCGAAATTCAAATCTTAGCCATTAGGGTCTCAATTTGGACTATAAATAGAACCCTTTGTGGGTTGTTGAAGGAGGTCGGAGATTCAGATTTGAGAAAACAAAGAAAACCCCTCTGTTTTAAAGCTATTGCAAAGAATCGATCCATCTGGTTTTTCACAAAAACAATTTTCCATTCTCGAAATCCCTCTCTTTTATTCTCGTTTCCGGCCCGGCAAAGCCACAAAACACTCATGCCCATTTTCCGTTCAATCGCATAAACACACTTCTCCAAGCGGGTCGACGATTCGAAACACGCCTCGGTTCGCTGCCCGGAGAAGGTCCGTAAACTGAAATTCCTCTCAAATTTTATTTCTATGTGTTTTATTTTCATTAATCGCATGTTAGTTACATTTGCTGGCATCACTGTCTGTTTAAGCATGTTTTGGCTAATTTAAGCTTATTTGGTTCATTAAGTTGTCAATTAGGTGTATGTTAATATGATATGCTGAAGTATGCTTGCAACTAGTTCAATAAGTATTAGTTGTTTGTTAACTGAGGAATGCTAGTTATTTAACTTGCAACCTGTTTAATAACCATCTTAGTTGCATAGTGCTTGGCTTTAAAGTGTCATTATGCCTAATGTATAACATGAACATGGTCCTATGTGTTTAAGTTTAGCCTAAATGACCCTGCCTATTTAAAATGTTACATTTTGAATGATTATTTGATCATCTCAATATCTCATATGTTTGCTTAATTGGTCACACTTGCCTTGTTTTGTTTAGATTTTGGAATGCATCCATGTTAGATTGTTACACCTCTTAAGTCATCTCGTGTCATGCCCTATCTATTGAGTTGTCTAGATGGTGTTTCATTAGCATTTTTTGCACTATTTGAAAATAGCATGTGTCGTGTTAAGTTATAGCCTTTGTTTGCATTTCACATTTAACTTATAATATTGTTTCCTGTAGTAAACATGTATAAGGAATAGTCTGATGTTAAAACTGCTTAAGTAGAAATGGTTTAATAAGTGATTTGAACATGTCTCACTTAGGAAAAAGAAATGTCTTTGCCTCTTGTTAAGTTGCGCAATCCTGTCCATAATGTCTACCTATGAGTATGTGTTATTTTCTTGATTTATGGATCTGTCCATGAGAGAATTCCCATTTTTCACAAGTTGTTAAGTATGTGGTGTGTTAGAGATGGTCCGGATCTGTATTGCTACTATTCAGTTCCCCTTTAGTATCTTTAAAATATTTTAGTTATTCCGGATCAATACTCTCATCCCTCGTAGTTTGTTTGTGTGAAATCTGGCGTAATTTCATTTGTTTGAACTCCATGTATTTCTTGATGCTCATTCTTTATCCCCATTTGTCTTCTTGGCATGACTTGGGGAGTTCGCATCCAGAAACTCTTTGAGTTGCTGCCTTGTTACTGTTTACTGGGGTTGTCCTTTATTGCCATTTGTTACTGCAATATGTCACCAAGAGGTTGTTGCTTTTGCAACTCCCTGAGGAACAAAGGCTACATTATGAGTATATTGTTACATTAAATATGGTTCAGATGTTACAAATATGAGAATGGTTGCTGCATTTCTTTGGCTGAAAAGTGCCATCTCTTGAGCAGATTTGAGGTCGAAATGACTACGGTATTTTGGGAAATTTTGGGCAATTTTGAGGCCATTTGCTGTTGCATCTTTAGCCAAACTACTGCTGCTTTTTGGCCAAACTACTGCTGCACTTTAGGCAGATTTAACGCCAAATTCCTGCTGTATTTTCTTGGTCAAATTTGAGCCAGTTGCTACTATGTTTTGAGTTATACCACTGCTGTACTTTAACCAAACTACCGCTGCGTTTTTAGCAGATTTGAGTTCATTATCATTGTGCTTTTGAGCCGAAGTGCTACTGTGTTTTGGTAAAAACTGTTAATGCGTCTTGGCTAAAAAACTGCTGCTCTAAGACTGTTTCGGACAGCTGCGATATTTCTAAAATTTTACTGATTCGAATATGATACTACACTTAGGCCAATGAAATTGAATTCGAAGCTGCGTACCTTCGGAAATCGTTTCTCGGTTTCAGTTTGCTGTTTTCGGTTTATTTTTACTGATTTGAATAAATACTACACTTAGGCCGATGAAATTGAATTTGAGGCCGCGTCCCTTCGAAAAATGGCTCTCGGTTTCGGCTTGCTGCTTTGGTATAATTTATTGATTTGAACAAATACTACACTTGGGCCGATGAAATTGAATTTGATACTACATTGGTCGATGCGCCTCTACCGGAAAGACGGAAATATAACTTCAGGGCAAGGATGATACTTAAAGCTTTTTCTTATTTCATCCGAGAGACCAACATGTTTAGTAGGCGAGGCAATTAAAATGACCACCGAGTTATATGTTTGCAGCCACGACGTGATTGGAATGGTCTTTTTTCAAAATTTAAGTCTGAGCCCTCCGTAATTAAAACATTTACTGTTTTGGATACGGATTCGAAGTTATTTATATTTAGTTGTTTCTAACCGTTTGTTCTTGACAACTTGCAAGAAACAAAGTCAACGAAGGCAAATACTCCTCGGGAGATTATTTTATTTTGTTGTTGTTTTTACTTTCTTTAATTCAGCTTTATCTCGCTCTGTATTGTAATATTATTTATCGCACTTGTAATTATTGAAATGCTTAGAATATGTAGACTTAGAATTAATTCATAGGGTAGTCTAAGACCTAAAACCCGTTGCTAGCTTATTTACTTGTAGGCTTGGTTAATTCAAACATAGAAATCCCTCGCTAGTTTATTTATTTTTAGGCTCGTCATGCATATTTAAAATTTTCAAAATAATCTTTGATCATCTTCTATTCACTTTATTAATTGTACAACTCAAAATGATTTCCAAAAATTACTTCTTTGGCATTATAAGTAATTCGTTTCTCCCCTTGCTATTAATTGTCCCAAATGCATACTTTTTCAAACTTTACATGTATTTTGCTTTAAAACCATACAAATGCATACTTGTACAAAATGCATCCCTTTCATTAATTATTTGCAAACATCTTTTTAACTTTATACTTTAAACATGCATTTTCCTAAGTATAATATTAACATGAGTTTGATCGGATAACCGCAAGTTAGCGGATCTTAAAGGATGCCTAACCTCTCCCCTTTAGGATAATAAAGAATCCTTACCTAGAATTTCATTAGTTTCGCAGACCTTAAAATTGGAGTTACATTGCAGCATTTACTTAATATTCAGGTGTCCTAATTCACCATAAATAATTAGGTGGCGACTCCTTAATCAACCCAGGAATCACCGGATACGTTGCACTCCGCTTTGACCTCCCACGGGTCGAAAAACGGGAGTGGAAGTAGACTTGCAAGAGGACATACCAGCTCGCTCAATGATCTCAGTTGCATACTTTCATTGGGATAAGAACAACTCACCGGCATGACGAGAGACATCAATTCCCAAAAAATAACTCAAGGGGACCAAGTCTTTCATAGCAAACTCAGAACTGAGCATGGTCATGATAGACTTTCTCAAAGCATCAGTGGAGGCAATCAAGATAATATCATCCACATATAATAAAATATAAGCCAGGAAAGTACCACGACGATATATGAATAATGAATTATCAGACCTGCTGTGCAAAAATCCAATAGACGAGACATAGTTTGCAAATCTCCTATACCAAGCCCATGGGGCCTGCTTAAGTCCATATAATGACTTCTTCAATAAACAGACATGATGTGAGTATTTGGGGTCTCGAAAACCCAAGGGCTGATGCATATAAACTGTCTCCTTAAGATCACCATGTAAGAAAGCATTCTTCACATCTAACTGATGAACGGGCCAAGCTTTGGAAAGAGCCATACTGAGAACAGTGTGAATGGTAGCCGGTTTGACCAACGGACTAAATGTCTCACCACAATCCACGCCAACCTGCTGAGTCTTACCATCACTTACAAGACGAGCCCTATGCCTCGCAAATAAACCGTCAGAATTATCCTTATGAGTAAAAATTCACATAGACCAAATAATATTAACACCAGAAGGACGGAGTACCAACTCTCACATCTTATTTGCAATAAGAGCATCATATTCGTCGGTCATAACCAATTTCCAATTCGGGTCACTTAAGGCGGACACTAGGTTACAGGGTAGAGGTGATTTAAGAACATTAAAATATATTTTCAGTTTAAAAATACTCCGTTGACTACGAGTGACCGGTCTGTGACTCGGGGGAGAATTGGGTGGATTTTAGGTCAAAGGTGGAAGGGTGGTAGACGGGCCAGCAGGCAGTGGGCATGCTGGTCCAACACGAGAACCTGTAAAAGTGGCAGGACCCAAGAGCAGTGGTGTGAAACTAGGCTGAATATTTGGCCCAGTCTCTGAAACAGTAGAGGCAGAATTGGGCTGAATATTTGGCCCAGTTGCTGCACCCGAGACTGTGACTGAAGGACCAACAGGAAGTGGGCCCGTTGGCTGATTTTGGTTGCGGGACATGTCCGATAAATGGTGAATAATATATGGGGAGACATCGTCATCTAAAAAATTATACGAACTAGGCACGGGACTACTTACCTTCGCAAACGAAAATTGGGATTCATAAAAAATAACATGGCGATTAATGATGATTTTATTAGATGATAAATCAAAATATTTGTAACCACGATGATTAGACGGATAACCCAAAAACACACAAGGGGTAGAACGGGCATGAAGTTTGTTAATTGTGGTGGACGGAAATAGTGGATAATATAAGCACCCAAAGACCTTAAAATGTGAATACGAATGACTCTTATTATATAATATTTGAAGGGGGGAAGAATATGTCAAAACTTTGGTAGGAAGAATGTTAAGAAAATAAGTAGTCATTTGTAGAGCATGATGCCAAAAGGAAGGAGGTGCGGAAGAATGGACCAATAAAGTTCGGACAATATTATTAATGATACGAATTTTGTGTTGAACTTTTCAATTTGTGAGGACGTATGAGGACAAGAGAAATGAAAATTGATACCATTATTACCACAAAAATCCCAAAACAACCCATTATCATATTCTTTTCCATTATCACATTGAATATTCTTAATTTTATGTTCAAATTGGGTACGGATGAGAGCTCTAAATTTTAAAAAGGTGGAAAAAACGTGAGATTTTTTTGCCAACGGAAAAATCCATAAAAAGTTAGAATATCATCCAAAAAAAGAACATAATAATGATGGCCCAAAGAACTGAGAATTTGAGATATACATAAATCGTTATGAATAATATCAAATGACAGTAAAGTACGAGACTTAGAGTCTACAAACGGCAATCTAACAATTTTTCCTAAGTAACAAAATTGTCAAATTGGAGTACGACGCGTACCCTTACAAGAAATAAAATTGTTTTTATCTAAGGAGGACAAAATTGACGACCCCGAATAACCTAGACGTGCATGCCACAAGGAAGGAGCAAGAGCTACAAAAGTAGATGGCAAGGCGTGACTCGAGAGACCGGATGTGGGGGTGATAGGATAAAGATCTCTCCTTCTATCACAACTCATGAGAGGAATCCCCGTCTTCAAATCCTTCACAGAAAATCCAAAAGGATAAAAAACAATAGAAACTGAATTATCAGTGCTGAATTTACGGATAGACACCAAATTTTAATCAATTTAGGAGCATGAAGGGTATTTTTCAAGACAAGAGGTGTATGAGGGGCAGATAAAGTTTTATGACCGTAACCACGAATTGAAATTGAATTACCATTACCAACAATTATGCCACGATTGTTACTCAAATTGGAATAAGACGAGAGAGTGAGTACCTTGGTCAGACGTCATGTGAGTAGTGGCTCCGGTGTCCATATACCAATTCGAGTCTGAGGGATTTAATCCAAGTCTGTGTGTTACAGCTTCAATGTCGGTAGGGGTGGGGCCCACTGCAAGATGGGCTTGTGGAGGCCGAGGCCCAAGCACACTAGCCTGCTTCCCCAGCCCAGAAACGACTCTTGGTACCTACTTATTCTGGGAAAAATTGGGCCTGGAAGATGGATACTGAAATTGGGCCCAATACGATGGTTGGGCTGACGACAGGAAATAGGGGTTGTGTGGCCCAGGCCATTGGCCCAGTTCCACGGCCATAGGGCCAGGGCTGTGGCCAGATGGATTGCGGCCCACTGCCCCGAGGCCTATTTCCACCCCCTTTATTCCTTCCTCGGTTTCCGCCACGATTTTTATCATTATTTTTGCGATTCTGACCCTTTTTGCCACCACCGTTGTTGTGGTTTTGGCCGGAATTGTCTGAACTGGAGGGAGAAAAATTAGACTCGGTCATCATGACGACAGGCGGGGCCCCAGTGGCCGCTTTCTTAGCCAATCCGACTTCTTCGAGCGTGAGCATGAAACTTGCCTGATAAAACTGCGGAAGAGGACTACTTTGACAAAGAAGCGTACCGATGCCATTATAGGCCTCAGATAGGCCTGCAACCATCTGAAGGAAAAGACGGTCGTTGGTAACGGCCGTACCAACTTTGCGGAGTTGGTCCGCCAATTCTTTCAACCTTTTGCAGTATGCTGAAACGTTATGGAAATCTTTCATATTGACGTGGGAGAATTCCTGCTCAAGGGTAACATCACGAGAATTTTGATTATCTTAGAATATATCACGTACTTTATTCCAAGCTTCCATCGTCGTTTCATCGAGTTCGATAATCATTTGCAACAAGTCAGTAGATAAAGTGGAGTAAATCCACTAAAGAATGGTAGCATCAAGAGTAGTCCATAATTGAGGATCATCCTCAGGTTTAGGAATTCCCGTAGCCGGGGGAATAATGTGATGGAGGACTTGATGCGAGCGCGCGTGAACTTTGAACAGTTCATCCCACGTTGCGTATTAGACGTTATCTATTTCAAGAATGATAGAGATGTGATACTTGATGTTAGAAATATTAAGGGCAGTGTGAAACGTGTTCTTAAACATAATAGTAATGGAAAGATGTGATGTAGGGATTTTGGAAGAAAATTTAGGAAGAGAGAAGACATCATTAGGCACGGAAACCTAGAGAAGGGGGCTCGGAAACCGATGCAAAAATTAGACGGAAATTTGGGGAGAAAAAATATAACCTACACTTCTGATACCATGAAAGAAATAATTTCTTGATTATTTTCATTAATGAAAGAGTATATATACAATTTACAATTTTTCATAATAGAAAATCATATTCATATTCTACTCCCAAAACTCTATTCTAGTAGTACAAGAATCCTATAATTATGGTAAGTGTACAATGTTAATTAATACAATTATTTACACTATAATTGAGCCATAAAACCGTGATATACACTAATTATGGGAAGTGTATATCACGGGTCCAATATTACACAAAACTGTGATATACACTACCTATGGTAAGTGTATATCACATGTATATTTAACAGTTAGTAAATATGAGAAGTAACATGCGATCTCAAACGTCTTGAAAGAATATAATCTCTTGATTATTTTCATTAATGTAGAGGTATTTATATACAATATACAATCCCTAATTATGGAAAATCTTATTCCTACTATAACAATAAATCCAAATTACACTTGTACACGATTTCTTCATCTATGGTAAGTTTTACACTAAAACTCAGATACATGTGATATAACGTTTGATGCGTGTATATTGGCTCCCTCTGTCACACCCCTGCAGTCATAGCAGGCGGTTGTCGTACGCTGAGATTGTCCCTAAAATCTTCAAATAGAACAGAGGGAAGACCCTTAGTAAAGATGTCAGCAATCTGGTACCTGGAAGGGACATGCAAGACGCATACTTGTCCACGAGCTACCTTTTCATGAACAAAGTGAATATCCATCTCGATATGCTTAGTACGCTGATGTTGGACCGGATTCCCAGAAAGATAGACTGCACTAACATTATCACAGTAGACCAATGTAGCTTTTTGAATAGGAAAGTGAAGTTGTAATAGAAGATTACACAGCCAACATAATTCAGACACCACATTGGCTACCCCAAGAAAAATGGCCTCCGCCCTAGATCTCGATAAGGTAGTCTGGCGTTTCGCCGACCATGAGACCAATTTATCACCAATAAACATACAATAACTAGATATCGAACGTCTGGTATCGGGACAACTACCCAATCAACATCTGTATAATATATGAGAGTAGAGATGAATGATGGATATAAATGCAATCCATAATTAAGTGTGCCCTGTATGTATTGTATAATTCATTTTAGCGCATGCATGTTCTCAATCCGTGGATCATGCATAAATAAACACACATGTTGAACTGCATAAGTAATATCAGGATACTGAAGTATGGTGTGCTAGACATAGCACTCAGCTTCGATTTGGTATCAACTGGAGTAAAAGAAGATTTACAAGATGACATGTGTCACGACCCGACCCGACGGGCCGCGACTAACCTCCCTAATGACGTCATTATACTAACTTGTCACACATAATCCAACTAACCCTTAATGAGTCTGAAATCCGGCAGCATAACGTTGCAATAACAACATATGCCAGGGTAGGCAAGCCGACAAGGCTGCCTTTACCCAAGAATGTACTGCCTCTGAGAGTCACAACTAACCAATGTCACGTAACAAGCAAGCCGATAAGGCTGCCACCAGATAGTAACATATATACATGGGAACACCCCAGCACAGAATACAATAACATGACTGACCAAAACAGAGTCATAACCCTTACATACGTACAACCCACCACTGTCTACAGACCTCTATAAGAAGAACAACGACATATGACGGGACAGGGCCCCGTCGTGCCCCTAAATATAAACATAAGTCTAAAAGAGGTTCGGTACCAAAATGACAAAGCTCTGGATCAAAGGAGTTTTCCAACCTGCTGAGTAAGAACCTAGGCTTGAGGTTCACCAAACTGAAAACATGTACCTGCGGGCATGAAACGCAGCCCCCCCGAGGAAAGGGGGTCAGTACGAAATAATGTACTGAGTATGTAAAATATGAAGTTGTAAAAGAGATCATAAGTAGCCAACAGAAACCGAAGAGCAGTATAAAAATCAGGATCCAAATCCAACTATGCCATAAACCATAAAAGTCAGCTGTGCCTTATAAAAATGAGAGTCAAGTCAAGAAAACATGAATGCATGTCCATATACATATATATACCTGTAACGTAACCTGACCCACTAATACGGGACTCGGTGGAATCATATCATAACCCAGCCCATGCTGGGACTCGGTAAAGTCATATCTCATCTATGGATCCATCCTACGTAACCCGGCCCTCTACTAAGGGTCTCGGTGAAAAATGCAAGGCTGTGCACGAACGTAACCCGGCCCAGGACTCGGTGAGGTGATGTAGTAACACTTAGCACGAGTAGATATCATGAGTAACCATATGCAAGTAAAAATTATCATTTGACTCTCAATAAAATCATTATAATAATGTCAAAATAAACTCTTTGCTGAAAAATCATAGGCACTTCTCATAACAATTTACTTTAGGAATTAAACTATATAAGAATTAAGTACGTCCGCCGTACTTGCATTAAATCATGCCAAAAGGAAAGAAGTAAGGGTTTCACATACATCTTAGACGAACTAATTAACTCAATATTAGAGTATGCCTCATTTTAGAACTTCAACCTTGTTGTCGAATTTATCTAAGTTCCACGGGTCCTTGTAAGCTCTATGAATGATTATCTACATCATACGGATGAATTACATCACAATCGAATCAACATATTAAAAACAGATTCAGTGGGACATTCTAGCGAACACCTTGAACGCGTAGAACCTAATTCCTTCTATATCGAAATCTATGTAAGTAGTGAAACATCCAACTCTCTTAATCCTCCTTCTTATACTACTACAATCTCCAAAACAGTACCACAATTTCACATGCAATCCCAGTAACTCCCAATTACAGCAGTCCTAACGATACCCAACCCAAATTCGCATTTTTCGACAATCGTCTTTAGAACTAATAGCAAGAATCAAGTCTAGAACTTGTAAAAACTTAGAGAATAAGGAAGATTACCTCTCTTAAACGCAGTGACGAGTGTCGTCGAACCTGTCATCCCAACAACTTCTGACAAAACTGAAACAGAATCCCAAAATCGATTCGCGCCAGAATCCTTTCGCATCCAAGGTTTCTTGTTTAGCTTCTGAGTTTCTAAGCTCGTTCTTGGCTTCGATTCTACTGGAATCAAAGCCCAGAACACCTTGAATTTCTCCTTCGCTTGGTTATTTATGAAAGCTCACGGAAATCCCCAATTTTGGTCGAAAAATTCCGAAAACCCATCAACTGAGCTTACTCCTGTTGCTAGAAATGAATTTGATGGAGGAATTTGGTAGAGATGAAGAGAGCACACTGAAGGATCGATGGTTGAAGAGATGGAGTTGAAGAAATGGATAAAAATGGAGGAAGGATGCCTTATGGTTGCTGATATCGGTCGATCGGTTTGGGGCTTAGCCACCCCCAAATCGTTTATAAAATCACACTTACCAAATCCCACTATAAATTGTCCCCTCCCTAATTACTTAATCCCACAATTAATTAATTATACACACAATTAAATTTCTGGTCTCCAATTATTTAAATCCCGACGATTACTAAAATCCTCTTATGTCAATATCATAATTCCTGTAATAAAATACCAGTCTATACTCTCTTCGGGGATACACAATTATTATTAAACTCTGTCGTCACACTTACTAAATCCCAAAATTATTTCGGGATCACGCCCTTTTATATACCAATCCTCTTATTACTATACACAAGTACAACGAAAATTTTCCCGGGTCCGGGTCTACTCACCTACGTTATGAGTTCAACCGCTACCCGAAAATACGGGGTGTTACATCCCCCCCCCCTTAGAAACATTCGTCCTCGAATGTCGGTACGACATTTCTAACCTTTGACACCATACAAAAAGAATACACAAATTGTCATTCCAATTCATAAATAAAAAAAAAAGATAAAACACTCATGGATTAATTCAGACTATCTTTTAAACTGTGAGGAGATACATATCAATTTATGACTACTTCTAAAGAATAGACTCAAGTTTCGTATGCAAACCAAAATAAACACATGGTGACTACATTCTTTAAATTCAAACAATAGGTAAAGGAGGTAGAAGGTCCTAATATCTAATTTGAGAGTTCTATACGCAACATAGTTATTTAAAACAATTCACATATCAATACAATTAGCCATGTAGCTATTTTATACTATTGCAGTTGATTCTTTTGTTGCACTGGTTTTGGGCTAGAGTGCAAAGAACACACCGCTGATTTTTCACTCGCCTGCCCGAATTTACTGACCACAGTGCCTCAAAATAAAGGCAAAGACATGTGTTTGTGCGGGCACAATTTCCACCAAAATGCAAAGAGTTGATTACTGAGTAAATAACAAAGAAACAAAGAACCAAATAGCGCCAACTAGTAGCCAACCAACAAAGAAGCAAGTGAGCTCAACAACGGTCGAATATTAGTCGAATAACAACTAAACAAAGACTAAAAATCAGCAGAAAGTGAGCTCAAATAACGGTCAAAACATCACCGAGCAATGACTAAATAACAGAAAGTGAGCTCAAATAACAGTCAAAACATCAGCCCGAACAGCAGCTAAATAACAGCAGAAAGTGAGCTCAAATAACAGTCCAAACATCAGCCAGAACAACAGCTAAATAACAGCAAAAACAGAGCTCAAATAACAGTCAAAACATCAGCCAAAACAGCAGCTAAATAACAGCAGAAACAGAGCTCAAATAATAGTCAAAACATCAGTAACAAGTGACCTTAAACAACCACCAAACAGCAGCTAATCATGGTAGCTAACTGCATCAGAAATTAACAAGTATTTACAGCAACCAACTCAATGTAACAGTGCCATTAAACCATGCAGCACCTAATGGAAAACAGGCATCAGTAATCAGAACTGGAATCACAGACAGCAAGGAAGCAGTCCCCCTTATCATCAGTAGTCATTCCTCTTTTTGGAGCAACAACCACAACCTTAAAGCATAATTAAATAGTCCTAACAGCAACCACAAAGGAGGCAGAATGCAGCAATTATTTGCATTTACAAAGACAAGAGATTAGCGACCTTTTTTCTCGCACTATAAGCGATCCCCAAGGCTATATGTGCAGCAAAAATAACATCAACACATGACCACAATTTACCTCAAAGGCACAACAGGCCTACTAAATTTTCAGCAGTCCAGGGTATCAAGACAACAGGTAGCAGCAAGTGGTAAACAAGCAACAACTATAACTCAGAATCCAGTATTTTAAGAGTCACACAAGTCTCAATCAAAGAATGTAGATAACTAGGAGGGCATAACATGTTTGAAAATTAGACATTTGAGACTGAAAAAGAGCAGCAATACCTGTCACAAATGAGGCAACACCATATGTTTAAAGTGTCATAGAAACAGTAGTAGCAGCAACAAAACAGCAGCAACAAGGCCAGTCTAAACATGCTAGACATTTCATATGCAAGTTGGTCCTTAGGCAACATAAAAACAAGTAACTAAATGTCATCCACCTTGGTTAAGCATGCAGAAATGGGGCCTGACCAGGCTGAGCCTCTATCTCAAGCATAAACAGTCTGCACATTAATTAGTACAGATTTATTTATCAACTTCAGGTCTAGATTGGTTGTGCCACTCACCTATGGACATGGTTATGTAAAGCCTAACATCAGGAAAAAAAAAAGATAAGCTACTTGAAATGTCAATACTAAGTCAAACAACCCTTTATACCATAGTTAATAGACATCAATTACTTGTCGAATTAATCTTGCTTCAAAATCTGCACCTAACCTATAATCACACCATATCCAGGGGCCAAAACAAATCCCTTAAGAGGCTGCATACCAACAGTCCACAAAAGCAAAATACAGGATCCAGGGAAACTTTCTTAATCATCTCTTCAAGACTAGCATGCTGAAATTATCCTAAGCCTGTCATTTTAACTTGTTGGGAACATATGTCAACTAGCATAGTGGTCCTAAGCTTTTATTCCTAACTTACACATGCACTTAAACTAGGTGGATTGGTTTACACATTGGCAATGATCACATGGATACATGAATGGGTGCAGAAATACTCTTTTCTAGGTATTCATAACATAACTTCAAAGTTCAGACCACATAAAGTTCAAGTTACAAGGACATAGATACAACAAGTACATACCTAAGAAAACAAATTAGGAACTAAAATTCCCTTTGGACATATCACAACCTCTTGGGTTAGTGTTAAGCTCATAAAGTCCAGCAATAAACTAAAATAAGTCCTTTGGTTAAAAAAAAATCCAGTTTATATCACAGTATGCATCCATATAAGTAACAAGATATTAATAGCACAGACATGACATCATGTAGTCATAATTGAAGCTAAACATGTCATTGGAGACCACATGTAGGCTACATCATTTCAAATTATTTGATACCACATGGAAAAACCAAAAACAGTAAGCCGACATATTCTCTAAGCTTATACTCAACCAGGGTTACTATTGTAATTATATGAAAAATGTAATAGAAGCCACGCCGGTCTTTTTACTATAATCAATAAGTTATAGGTTACTCCTAACTTTAGGTTAGATTCATATCAAGTCGGAATTGTCTCTAACAACACTAATCACTCCAAGATCGATCCAAACAAGGTTATTATTGCTTAACTTATGCATACAATAGTTTAAAAGTCATTTCATGATTCAACTAAAATTACACCAGACTATACAACAACCTTATCAATCAACATGCAAAATCCACATAATTAATCCAAACATATAACCATTTATTTAGGCATGCTTAGTCATATCTTCTAACATACCCCCAAATCAGTAAAGCAGGCTCGGAATTTAGGTAATATTCATAATTCACAATCATCACATAGGCTACTCTTTATCAATTCCCATCATAAATCACATCATATAACCTCAACCATATCAACCCACTTAACTCATTCTCTTCTAGTTTTACATTATCATATCAGACGATATGAGACAAGTTTTGTTAAAAAGGACAACTAATCTTGTTCTTAATTAGTGGCGCTTGTTTTAGGTAGATAATATGACTAAATGACTTACAGATAGCCAAACGAGTTTCCAAAATAATATATTGGTCATCACATTAATTTAAATAACCCATACATGCTAAACTCAACTTCAATCCAACCTGCCAATCCATTTAAATCAAATCTAGGCGTTTCATATATCATTAATCTTCAAATTAGCAATATTAAGCATTAAATTAACTAGGTAGCCCATACACGACTAGACAAATCTAAAATTAACCTGTGTAGTTGAGTCATGGATTAAAAGAACATAGTGTCTAAGAGGTTTAATATACTTCTCAAGCCACTATAGCAACATACCGAAATAATTTATTCAGTTAACCAGGGGAACCAACCTCATGTTCATGTATTAAGCATACTAAATTAGTACATGTGCTAATGATGGTTTGACCTAACATACTATGGACACCACAGGACCTAAGCAATCCAAGAGGGGTTACAATGGACTAAAACTAGTATACCAATTACTTCAAAGTCATTTAAACGGATCATACAAGGTCAAATAACCCTTAAACTTAACAAGACAACCACTTAACCCACAAATAATCATCACACAATACTCTAACAGTGTTTTCATCAACTGAACATGCTAGACATTAATAGAGTAGTCACAAATAGCCATAATATTCACATATATTACATAATGCTTGGCATAATATATTCACGGTTTTATAGTTAACTTAAATAAGTAAACCATCTATTACAGCAGCAAGTCATTCCTGGAATTATGTAAATACTCAATTTTCCACTCCCTTAAGCAACTATTGACAACATGTTTAGCATACGAGTCTATTCCCTATTTAAGAGATAAAACACAGGCTTGGGTTATTAGAACATTTTGCATTCTACATTAAGATACGCAAATACAATTACGGGGGAAATTTTAATCACACATAAAAGATATCTAGGCAAGTCTAATTAACTGTTTAGAGGTAGACCCACTGAGCAAAATTGGCGAAGATAGGTCCTAACACGAGTGATTTATACTCAACCCACATACTGTACAGGGACATTAACAGACCACCCTAAGAAGTATGACCAAGACAGAATACATTTATACATAACATAGATAGCATAAATCATAAGAAAAGCTGGAACACATCAACTTAAACAGGGTAATATTACAACATGTAGAGGACCATCTACTCCTAAGCCCCATCCACAAGTAGGACAACCCGTTAACGACTATCAACTACCAGCTGAACTAATTTTAAGGACTTATCCAGACAACTTACTCTGGAGACAACAAACCTTATATGTACAATAGTAGCAATTCCAGTTTTTGGCATATCTCATATTCCTTTTCATATAAACATAAGCATACCTAGGAGTCATCACAACTAATAGACTTCACATATACCATGTACTTTAACCCAGATCAAACATAAAATATTTTACTCAAGAAGGCCTTGTATATCTAAGGTCTCAACGATTATCTAATATTCTAAGAGTCTCAAATATTCCCTGTCCCAAGCTTACATTATTTCTTCCCGTATACGAGTAAGATAGTTTCTCATAACCTCGAATTCGTATTGCCCTTCTAGCGGTTGTCGCTTTCTTTGGAGGCATATCTGTAACACATTAATACGTCAGAGAGGGAATAACCTAATAACATAGCTCTATCGCACGATCTTAGAGTAAGAAGAATAGAAACCAATCCTAAATGTCCGGCAGCCTCCTGCGTATAAGTATGGTGCACAACATACCCATACGCAAGACTCTACTAGACATGGTCTGTAGACATTTCGAGGACTAACTGCTCTGATACCACTTTTGTCACGACCCGACATGACGAGCCGCGACTAACCACCCTAATGACGTCATTATACTAACCTATCACACATAATCCAACTAACCCTTAATGAGTCTGAAATCCGGCAGCATAACGTTGCAATAACAACATATGCCAGGGTAGGCAAGCCGACAAGGCTGCCTTTACCCAAGAATGTACCTGTCTCCTGAGGAGTCACAACTAGCCAATATAACATAACAAGCAAGCCGATAAGGCTGCCACCAGATAGTAACGTATATACATGGGAACACCCCAACACAGAATACAATAACATGACTGACCAAAACAGAGTCATAACCCTTACATACGTACAACCCACCACTGTCTACAGACCTCTATAAGAAGAACAATGACATATGACGGGACAGGGCCCCGTCGTGCCCCTAAATATAAACATAAGTCTAAAAGAGGTTCGGTACCAAAATGACAAAGCTCTGGATCAAAGGAGTTTTCCAACCTGCTGAGTAGGAACCTAGGCTTGAGGTTCACCAAACTGAAAACATGTACCTGCGGGCATGAAACGCAGCCCCCCCGAGGAAAGGGGGTCAGTACGAAATAATGTACTGAGTATGTAAAACATGAAGTTGTAAAAGAGATCATAAGTAGCCAACAGAAACCGAAGAGTAGTATAAAAATCAGGATCCAAATCCAACTATGCCATAACCATAAAAGTCAGTTGTGCCTTATAAAAATGAGAGTCAAGTCAAGAAAACATGAATGCATGTCCATATACATATATATACCTGTAACGTAACCCGACCCACTAATACGGGACTCGGTGGAATCATATCATAACCCAGCCCATGCTGGGACTCGGTAAAGTCATATCTCATCTATGGATCCATCCTACGTAACTCGGCCCTCTACTAAGGGTCTCGGTGAAAAATGCAAGGCTGTGCACGAACGTAACCCGACCCTCTACTAAGGGTCTCGGTGAAAAATGCAAGGCTGTGCACGAACGTAACCCGGCCCAGGACTCGGTGAGGTGATGTAGTAACACTTAGCACGAGTAGATATCATGAGTAACCATATGCAAGTAAAAATTATCTTTTGACTCTCAATAAAATTATTATAATAATGTCAAAATGAACTCTTTGCTGAAAAATCATAGGCACTTCTCATAACAATCTACTTTAGGAATTAAACTATATAAGAATTAAGTACGCCCGCCGTACTTGCATTAAATCATGCCAAAAGGAAAGAATTAAGGGTTTCACATACATCTTAGACGAACTAATTAACTCAATATTAGAGTATGCCTCGTTTTAGAACTTCAACCTTGTTGTCGAATTTATCTAAGTTCCACGGGTCCTTGTAAGCTCTATGAATGATTATCTACATCATACGGACGAATTACATCACAATCGAATCAACATATTAAAAACAGATTCAGTGGGACATTCTAGCGAACACCTTGAACGCGTAGAACCTAATTCCTTCTATATCGAAATCTATGTAAGTAGTGAAACATCCAACTCTCTTAATCCTCCTTCTTACACTACTACAATCTCCAAAACAGTACCATAATTTCACATGCAATCCCAGTAACTCCCAATTACAGCAGTCCTAACGATACCCAACCCAAATTCGCATTTTTCGACAATCGTCTTTAGAACTAATAGCAAGAATCAAGTCTAGAACTTGTACAAACTTAGAGAATAAGGAAGATTACCTCTCTTAAACGCAGTGATGAGTGTCATCGAACCTGTCATCCCAACAGCTTCCGACAAAACTAAAACAGAATCCCAAAATCGATTCGCGCTAGAATCCTTTCGCATCCAAGGTTTCTTGTTTAGCTTCTGAGTTTCTAAGCTCGTTCTTGGCTTCTATTCTATTGGAATCAAATCCCAGAACACCTTGAATTTCTCTTTCGCTTGGTTATAAATGAAAGCTCACGGAAATCCCCAATTTTGGTCGAAAAATTCAGAAAACCCATCAACTGAGCTTACTCCTGTTGCTAGAAATGAATTTGATGGAGGAATTTGGTATAGATGAAGAGAGCACACTGAAGGATCGATGGTTGAAGAGATGGAGTTGAAGAAATGGATAAAAATGGAGGAAGGAGGCCTTATGGTTGCTGATATCGGTCGATCGATTTGGGGCTTAGTCACCCCCAAATCATTTATAAAATCACACTTACCAAATCCCACTATAAATTGTCCCCTCCCTAATTATTTAATCCCACAATTAATTAATTATACACACAATTAAATTTCCGGTCTCCAATTATTTAAATCCCGACGATTACTAAAATCCTCTTATGTCAATATCACAATTCCTGTAATAAAATACCAGTCTATACTCTCTTCGGGGATACACAATTATTATTAAACTTTGTCCTCACACTTACTAAATCCCAAAATTATTTCGGGATCACGCCTTTTTTATATACTAATCCTCTTATTACTATACACAAGTACAACGAAAATTTTCCCGGGTCCGGGTCTACTCACCTACGTTATGAGTTCAACCGCTACCCGAAAATACGGGGTGTTACAATATGTCAGCTCTCTCAATAATCTCAGCCGCATACTTTTTCTTTGATAAAAATAGACCACATGCATGACGAGTGACTGCTATGCCCAAAAAATAACTCAAGGGCACCAAGTCTTTCATAGCAAATTCTGAACTGAGAAGGGACATGATAGACTTGCATAGAATATCATATGAGGCAGTCAATATAATATCATCAACATAAAACAGAATGTATTTCAGAGAAGTACCACGCCGATAGATGAACATAGAATGATCAGACCTGCTATGAGAAAATCCAATAGTAGAGACATAATCTACAAACCTCTTATACCAAGCCCGTGGGGCCTGCTTATGCCCATATAAGGACTTCTTGAGTAAACATGCATGATTTGGATAATCGAGGTCTTTGAAACCCAAGGGTTGATGCATGTACACTGTCTCCTTGAGATCATCATGTAAAAAAATATTTTTCACGTCCAACTGATGAATAAGCCATTCTTTTGAGATAGCTAGACTAAGAACAGTGCGAATCATAGCTGGTTTGACTAACGGACAAAATGTCTCACCACAATCCACGCCAACCTGTTGAGTTTTGCCATCACCTACAAGACGGGCCTTATGCCTCTCAAAACAACCGTTAGATTTTTCCTTATGAGTAAAAATCCACATAGACCGAATAATATTAACATCAGGTGGACGGGGTACCAACTCCCGTGTCTTATTTTCAATTAGAGCTTTATATTCGTCGTCCATGGCCATTTTTCAATTCGGGTCATGAATGGCAGACGCAGGGTTAGGTGGAATGGGTGATTTAGTGACATTAGAATTTAGATTAAAATATCATTTATGTTTAAAAATACCACGTTGGCTACGAGTGACGGGCCCTTGACTCGAGATGGTTGGGGACGGGTTTTGGGGTGGTGGCTGATTTATTTCGGACTGGCCAGCAGGCAGTGAGCCTGCTGGCCCAATAACTTGACGGTAAATTGGGAGAATATGGGACTGGCGAGTAGGTAGTGAGCCTGCTGGCCGAGAACCTGAAGCAACCATAGAACTGGGCCTAGCCGCGGGACTGTTTACGAGATTTGTAGGGCCAGCAGGCAGTGGGCCTGTTGGTGGATTCGGAGAACTGGGGATTGGGCCCACTGATGGATCATATACGAGGATGGCCCATCATCTAAAAAATCATAGGAACTAGACACATATTTGTACAAATTAGCAAACGAAAATTGGAATTCATCAAAAATAACATGGCGACTAATGATGATTTTATTAGAAGATAAATCAAAACATTGGTAACCACGATGATTAGATGGATAATCCAAAAACACACAAGAGGTAGATCGGACTTGAAGTTTGTTAATTGTAATGGACAGAATAAGTGGATAGCGCAAACACCCAAACACTCAAAGATGATAATACGACGGGTCTTTATGATAAAGAATTTGTAGGGGAGATTTATATTCTAATTATCTGTTAGGGAGAATGTTAAGGAGGTAGGTAGTCATTTGTAGAGCGTGATGCCAAAAAGGAGGTAATGAGGCATGGGCGAGAAAATCCGGACAATATTATTAATGGTACGAATTTTTCTTTTGGCCTTCCCATTTTGTGAGGATGTATGAGGACAAAAAAACCAAAAAATATGTCATTAGCGTCACAAAAGTCGCGAAATGACCCATTATCATATTCCTTTCCACTATCACATTGACTATTTTTAATTTTCTGTTCAAATTGGGTACAGATGAATGCTCTAATTTGTAAGAATGTTGAAAACACTTGAGAATTTTTAGACAAAGGAAAGGTCCACAAAACATTAGAATAATCATCCAAGAATAAAACATAATAACGATGGCCCACAGAACTTAAAACGGGAGATGTCCATAAATCACTATGAATAATGTCAAACGGCATCAACGTACTAGAAATAGAGGCTACAAAAGATAATCTAACATGTTTTTCTAATGGACACGAATGAAAAATAGGAGCACTACTCGTACTCTTACTATCAATAAATTTATTACTACAAAGAGACGCAATAATAGAAGACCCTTGGTGACCCAATGCCATAAGAACGGAGCAAGAGCGGCAAATGTTGACGGTGTGGCTTGACTCGTGGACATGGTGGTGGTGGTGATTGGATACAGCTCGCCCCAACTATTACACCTCATTAGAGGTATCTCCGTCTTGAAATCCTTCACAAAATATCCAAAAGGGTCAAAGTAAACAGAAACCCAATTATTAGTTGTGAATTTTCAGACTGACACCAAATTTTTAATTAAGTGAGGGGCATGAAGGACATTTTTAGGACGAGAGGTGGATATGGGGGGGACAAATTTGTGTGACCATAACCACGAATTAGAATTGAATTGTCATTACCAACGATTATGCCTCGATTATTGCTCATATTGAAATAAGACGAGAGATTACCTTATGCCGATGTCATATGAGAAGTAGCTCTGGTGTCCATCGTATCAATTTATGTCCGGAGGATTTAATCCAAGTGTATGCATTGTAGCCTCGATATCCGTAGGTGTCAGAAATGTCGTTGGGCCCGCAACCGTGAAGGCCTACTGAGGCCAAGGCCCAAACAGGCCAGCCGTTTGTCCATGCCCAACAACAGGCTATCCAAATCAAGTATGTTGAAATTGCTACGAATTGGGCCTCTACTGGCTGGCCCAATACACTAGAAAAAGAGCTGAAAATGGAAACGGGTAGCCAGGCCAGTTGGGCCACTACAAGGCCCACTGGCCAGCGACATTGTTGGCCCACTGGCCAGGCCACTTCCCTGGCCTAGCAGCCTGTGGTGGCCCCTGCCAACTTCTAACCAGACCCGTACTACCGCCACTGTTACCGTCACGGCTACTGCCTTTGCCGCCGCCGCCGCCTTTTCCACCGGGTTTCTGATTATGACCCGTTTTCCACCCCCGTTGTTCCAATTTGTAGTGAAATTAGCAGAAGATGATGGATGTAAGAATTTAATTGTGATTCCGCCATCATGGCAGAATTTGCTCCAGTAGCTGCCTTTTTAGCCAACCCTGTCTCTTCAAAGGTGAGCATAGACCAGGCTTGGTAAAACGGAGGAAGTGGGTTGCTTTGACGAAGGAGGTTTTCAACACTATTATAGGCCTCGGATAGGCCTGCAACCATTTGAAGGACAAGATGATCATTAGTGACGGACGCACCAACGTTCTTGAGTTGATCCGCCAATTCCTTCAGTCTCTTACAATAGGTTGAGACATTCGGAAAATCCTCCATGGCAACATGGGAAAATTCCTTCTCAAGAGTGACAGCACGTGAATTTTTATTGTCTTAGAAAATATCACGCACCCTATTCCAAGTTTCCATCGCCGTGGCATCATGCTCAATAATCGTTTGCAAGAGATAATGGAATATATCCACTGGAGAACGGTAGCATCAAGGGTTGTCCATAACACCAGATCATCCTCCGGGGCAGGCACCTTCTCCTTGCTTGTGACCGAGGGGATGATGTGATGAATAACCTGATGTGAGCGTGCGTGAACTTTAAATAATTACGCTCACGTCACGTATTGGACGTTTTTCATCTCAAGAACAATAGGGATGTGGTTCTTGATGTCGGAGACTGTAACGGTAAGATGAAACATGTTCTTTGATGTAGACATAACGAAAGAACAATATGTGAATTAGGGATTAGGAAGAAAATTTGGGAAGACAAGAAGAAGATTGCACAGAAATCGAGTAGGTATCACGGGCAATCGAGACGGGAGATAGGGGCTGTTGACACCCAATTTTGTTCCTCTTTTTCGATTATTCGCTTGCGATTTTTTATATCTTGACACCCCAAAATAATTTTGATATGCATACATATATTCGTATTTCTTACTGTATTCACTTTTAATATCATACTCATAATCTTATCCTAATATTCTATGTCATTTTATTCTCGCAAAAACGGCACCGCATTTTTATATTAAGCATATATTATCGTATCGTTATTTTATCTTTATAATTTACATTTTTCTTCAAAGCATTTTTAATAATAAACCCTTTTTTATTTTTACCCACAACCCAAAACTCCCCAACTAAAACCCCAATTCGCACCAGCCCAATATCCCAATACCACTAACCCGTCGGCCCAATTGTAATTTCAGCCCACACCCCATGAAAACGCAGCTATACCATTGCTCTCATGTCCCCTCTCTCACGATTTTGCATGGGTTTTGATGACCCACTTTTGACTTCCAGATCTGCCCGTTTTGAGATATTCCGACATCATGTGGCGTCGCTCCGGCGTACCTCGCCGTGGAAATCGCACCGGAAAAATAAAATCCGGCGGAGTTCTGTTTCCGCTCCGACAGACTATGCTATTGTTACTGCTTTGCTGAAATTACAATTGGGCCGACGGGTTAGTGGTATTGGGATATTGGGCTGGTGCGAATTGGGGTTTTAGTTGGGGAGTTTTGGGTTGTGGGTAAAAATAAAAAGGGGTTTATTATTAAAAATGCTTTGAAGAAAAATGTAAATTATAAAGATAAAATAACGATACGATAATATATGCTTAATATAAAAATGTTGTGCCGTTTTTGCGAGAATAAAATGACATAGAATATTAGGATAAGATTATGATTATGATATTAAAAGCGAATAACGGTAAGAAATACGAATATATGTATGCATATCAAAATTATTTTGGGGTGTCGAAATATAAAAAATCGCAAGCGAATAATCGAAAAAGAGGAACAAAATTGGGTGTCAACAGGGGCATCGGAAGTATTTTTGTGAGAAGGTATTTTTGTCCTAGACTTCTGATATCATGAAAGAATATAATCCCTTGATTATTTTTATTAATGAAGAAGTATTTATATACAATATAACATCCCTAAATATGGAAAATTTTATTTCTACTATAACAATAAATCATAATTACATTTGTACAAAAAAAATTATATATAGTATGTTTTAGTTGTTTTACACTAAAATTCGGATACACGTGATATGCGTGTATATCGGCTCCCTCTGTCATGTCTGATATACATGTATGTAAAAGAATTAACTAGCGTTTACTGGTTTAACAGGTTTTCAAGTGTGGAGACCTGAGAGTACTAATGATTATTAATTCATTTGTTTTGAGCTGCACCAGCTGCCTGATATATAAAGCAATAATGGAGGAAATAATTTGGCATCATCATAATATATAAGGGGCTACTACATATGTTTGGACAGACTTAAAGATTCAGTGCTTTTCTTATTTCATAAAGGTAGTATTCAGATTACTTTGCTTCCACCTTAATAAATATTTCACTTAGTACTTGTTATTTCTTCTGCTAGTATAAATAATAATCAACTGTCCATCAAAAATTAGATAAATAAAACAAAACCAGATTTTTTTTGTGTTTGCTACAATTTAAGCCCTAGCCTCCATTTATGTTGTATTTCTTCAATTTAATTAAGTATTAACAGATCTTTTGTTTGTCAAATATCAAACATCCTTTTATGTATAATATTTTCTTCACATCTCTCTCGCCTCAGTGATGTTAGATGTGGAAAATAATTAATTCTTTCTTTGGTATATTGTCTTCTAATACAAGCTAGGTAAGAGAATAACTTAAAACTAGTTACCAAAAAAAAAACCTTAAAAACTCGATTTCTTTGTCTAGTAGTCTAATACATGAACAAAGTCCGTACTGAAGCCAACCACTTCCACCAACTGTCTTTTCAAAGTATTTTTTAAAATTTTATTATTATTATTATTTTGTTATTCGTATCCTTCAATACTAAAATTTTCAAGAAAGTGAGTTTGATATAGCCATATCCCCAACATGGGGTGTTTATATCACAGCAATGAATAAAAAATATGATCTTTCATACATACTAATATATTCTCATTTTGATTTTAACTACTAAAAGTTAACCTATTTGTTTTCTTTTCTTTTTATCAATAAAAATAATTATCTCTTCATTTGGTGGTTTATTATTAAACAAACAAGCTAATATTGTTTAAAAAGTTGATAATTAGCTAATCTTCCTTTTTACTTGCACTATCAAATTATTCAAGCACATACATATATTATTGTTCCTTAGAAAAAAGAAGAAGAAAGAGCTATGCAAAGAATAATTGAATAGGACATTGTTGCACTTTGGGACACATATAATGGTAAGTGAACGTCCCAAAAAACAATATTTGCCTTCTTCCATATCTTTATTTTATGTACGCAAAAGTTTAGTGTGATAAGACTATTTAAAGTCACTGTTAAGACAGTATAACCAATTTTCCTATGTGAAAAGGCATCTATCATTACTCTATAATATGTTTGTGACTTAATTAAAAGATTAATAGTCGTAGAAGAATCTATTTGAAGTGACCCTCTGCAATTTCATCACTTTTATTTATTAATTCTCGAATCACTTTCAGATAAATCCCATAATATAATAGTATTAATTAATGTGGGCTCCTTCCTCTCTCACCAATTAACATTAGTCAAACGACACTAAAAGCAGGCATTTTTATTAAAGCAAGTACTGCAACAATATTTGTCTAGCTTAAAATAGTGCATGAAGTATTTTTTAAAAAAATAAAAGAATAACAGAGTTACTTAAAAGTGTTGAAAATAAAGCTTTTTCCCTTTGTGTTTTATCTATGACTTGAGTACCAAAACTTTGACTACTTCTCACTGTATGCAAGTACTTTGACTGTAGAAAGTAGAAACCAACATTAATTATGTTGAGGATATCATCAAATATTATTGAAATATGGTCACACACTTCAATATTTGATGATTTTCTCAATAAATTATTATAGTAAAAAATTAAAAAGAAAAATGAAAGAGGGCATTTGCAGAGATCAAAAAGGGACAAGAGGAAGAAGTTGATCGAAGCATCTCCAGCAGCGCATACCACATGAATTTCAAGAGGATTGGCCTAAAATTTGTCCTATTTTTTTGTCCAATTGTTGTCTAAAGTTTCAAAATTGAAACATTTACATTCACATCTCATTGTATTCTTTCCTTAATTCCTATTTGGATGGTTGTTACCTATTGTATTGTACTATGTTATTAATTTAAATATAATTTTTATTTTGATTATTATTTAAATTTTATTATATTTTATTATTAAGACTATTATTATTTAACGATGAAAAGTTGTATTTGGTGTGACGATCGAATTGATGTGATCCTATCGTTATCCCTTTTTTTATCCTCATTTTATTTTTACTTATTATCTAATAATTTTATTTTATTATTTATCTTATATTTTTATATTAATTTTACCCTATATCTTACTTTTTTGTAGGTTTATATTTCAAATTATTGATATTTGACATTATATAATTACGAAAAACGATATATAATGTGATGATACAAGTACAATATAATAAAATATATGACATAACAATATGTAACCACCATCCAAACAGTGGAGGGATCGTTAGAAATTTATTTTCATTTGTTTGCTTGATGAAAGAGAAGGCACACTCTGATATGAAAGAACAAGCACAATGTCACTCGTAGTTCTCGTTCGGATCACCTTAAAAGTGTAAAAGAAACTGATAGAGCCTCGTGATGATCTGTCACTCCGAACTTGAGGATCTGACTATACACGTAGACTCGGACAATGGTTTGGCCAGGCAAACTATATTTCAATGAAAATTTTTATTTTGTGAGTCACGTGATCAATACATTTATGTGAGGCTACTTTAGTCTTGAAATATCTCAATTTCTACTTGAAATCTTAAAACATCACTTATTTTAAAATAAAATAAAAAGCTTAAAACATCATTTATTTAGAAATAAAGGGAGTAACGAAAATCAACTAGAAAAGGGAATAAATCCATAAAAAAAAAAGAACGAACATTTAGAATGACATACAATTTTTTGGTGTGAAAACATTATTATTTAAATTTTTCTCATCGACATTTAATCGAAAATAGCCATTGAACATTTTCCAGTGAAAATTGAATGAGAAAATAGAAATTTTTAGTAGTATACATACACTACCCTTCTCATATCTCACTTATGAGATTATATTGAGTATGTTATTATTGTTATTATTTTACCTTTAATGATATAATATACAGTCACATAAATATTTATATCTTATTTTAAATCATAAATTTTAAAAATATTTTATTTCTTTCTTATGCTTGGTCCAAGTAAAACACTACGTAATACATGAATTGGGATGAAAGGAGTAACTTGTTATAATGAGTTATTTATTATTTTATTACATATTTTATTGAATTATGCTTATCATATACAATTATCTGTTATTGTAGGTTACTTTAGTTCGATAGTGAAAAAATTACTCTGTCGATTCTAATTTATGTGAAACTATTATATTATTAATCCGTTTAAATAGAGAAATACATTTTATATTTAAAAATAATTAGTTTTATATTTTTCATTTTATGCTAATGAAAAGCTTTATAATACAATAATTATGACATGTTTAAGGTTATAAATTTCAAAAATCTTATAACACACAAAAATAGTATATTTAAAATTACAAATTTCAAAAGAATGCTTTTATCTTAAATTCCAAGTCTTATTTTGGTTCAAAGGGATACTATATATTTATATTAATTTAAATTATATTACATAAAAGTTTTATTCATGTAACTAGCAACAAGTTAATCAAAAAACATTAACCTGACTCTAAGTGAGCATTTGCCATAGATTTTGGATCAGATTTTAACAAAATTTATCTTTAAATATCTGTTTAATCATAAATTTTAGATCATATTTTGAAAATCTGTCTTTAAATCATTTTCAAGTTTCAAAAACTGATCTAGAGCAGTTTTGGGGGTTTTGAGGATTTCCATTCACAAAATTTCAATTTTTTTTAAAATAAAATGCATGTTCAAACACAATTTTAAGTTTCAAAAACCACAACTTCAAAAACTCAAATTTTCAAGTTTCAAGTTAAAATTTTCAAAATTTATGGCCAAATGGGAGCTAACTTGTTAAAGAATATAGTAGCAAAGTCAATATCAGCTACCGTCATTGATTTTTCTTTCTTCATTTTCTCCCCAAAAATCTATATTGCAGATCATGACTTGTAGTGTTGAAGAAGATTTGTTAGCAACTTATTCATTTTGGATATTTGATGTTGTTCTCCCTTAGCTTTCACGAACCCCATTTGGCCATTTCACAATTCGTTGGATAATTTAATTTAATCGGTTCTTTCTCAGTTTAACCATTTTTTATTTCCTATAACTATAATATCAAGGTACCACTTGAGGGTTGGGAGATAAACTTTTGGATACTGGTGTGTTTGAAGAGTGGGTTTATTTAATTGGATTAACTAGGAGTAAAGTATTAATTTCTTACTAGCTAGTTGACTTTCGATGTCTCCGTTGCACCATTAATTGCTCAATGGCCGAAACCGACCTACACTAACTACTTCTATCGGTAGACATGGTCCTCAACTAAGCTTGTTCATCTATGGGTTTGGATCAGGTTTGAAATATTTCCAATTATAATTTCAGTTTTTGAATTTCGCAACATGTAATCTGAATCCGATCTAAATATGTTTGGAAATGTAAGATACGCACTTGTCCGTGTGAAACTTTTCACGAACAAAGTGAATACCCAACTAAATATGTTTAGTGCGTTGATGATTGACCGGATTCTCAGAGAGGTAGATGGCACTAACATTATCACAGTACACCAATGTGGCCTTCGGAATCGGACAGTGGAGTTTGAGAAGAAGATTCCAAAGCCAGCACGATTCAGACACAACATTGGCAACACCTCTGTATTATACTTCGGCACTGGATCAGGATAACGTTGCCTACCTTTTTGAGGACCAAGAAATATGTCGCACCCGTTTTTGACCCGCGGGCTTCGCGACGTGATGTCTCGATTCCCTCTGGATTGGATAAAAAAAGCTTTGTTGAGGAGTCGCCACCTAATTATTCTAAGGTGAATTAGGACACCTAAATGCTAACTAAAAAATGCAAAATAACTCCAATCTTATGGTCTGCGAAACTAATGAAATTCTAGGTAAGGGTTCTCTATTATCCTAAAGGGAAGGGGTTACGCATCCTTTAAGATCCGCTAACTTGCGGTTATCCGATCAAACTCAGGTTAATTATTGTACTAAGAAAATGCATGTTTAAGAATATAAAGTTAAAATGATGTTGCAAGTATTTAATGAAATGATGCATTTGTACAAGTATACATTTGTATGGCATTAAAAATACATGTAAAGTTGATTTTTATGGACGATGGGCCTAAAATAGGTAAGCTAGCGATTTTCGATTTTAAAACTAACCGAGCCTAAAAATAAATAAACTAGCGATGGGTTTCAAGTTTTAGACTACCCTATTAATTAACTCTAAGTCTACCTATTCTAAATATTTCAATAATTTCAGGAGTACAATAATATTACAATACATAATGAAATAAAGTTGAATTAAAGAAAGTAAAAACAACAATAAAATAAATAATCTCCGAGGGGTATTTGCCTTATTTGACTTTATCACTTGCAAGCTGCCAAGAACAAACGGTTAGAAACAATTGAATATAAATAAACTTCGGATCCGAATCCAAAACAATAAATGATTTGATTACGGAGGACTCAGACTTAAATTTTGAAAAGATCATTCCAATCACGTCGTGGCTGCGAACATATGACTCGTTGGTCATTTTAGTTGCCTTGCCTACCGAGCGCGTTGGTCTCTCGGGTGAAAAAAGATATAAGTTCCACCAATGCCCAGAAGTTTTATTTTCCGTCTTTACAACCGTGGAGGCCTAAAAAATCGACGGATATTTTTTCATCGGCCAGGTGTGGTATCATGTTCAAAATCAGCAAAATATACAAAAAAAATAGTAAACTGAAACAGAAGAGAAATTTCCGAAGGGGTGTGGCCTTAAATTTAATTTCATTGACAAAATGCAGTATTTATTCAAAGCAGTAAAACCAAAAACTGAGAAATGATGTCCAAAGGGAGGCGGCCTCGAATTCAATTTCATTGGCCTAAATGCAGTATTTATTCAAAGTGGTAAAGTGGTAAAGCAGTAAAATCAAAAACCGAGAAATGATGTCAGAAAGGGATGCAGCCTCAAATTCAATTTCATTGGCCTAAATGCAGTATTTATTCAAATCAGTAAAATACCAAAACAGCAAACTGAAACGGAGAAGCAATTTTCGAAGGGGCGTGGCCTCAAATTCAATTTCATTGGCCTAAGTGCAGTATTTATTCAAAGCAGTAAAACAGTAAAGAAAACAGAAACTGAGAAAACAACTTTCGAAGAACGCGGCCTCAAATTCAATTTCATTGGCCAAAATGCAGTATTTATTCAAAGCAGTAAAACAGTAAGTTATCCGTGTACGGATGTTTAAATGCCAAAATAAACCAACAGTTTGCAATTAAAACGTCCGACCCGAATTCTAAAATTTTCAGATCGAAAGCAGGATTCGGAATGTTTCTGAAAAATCCGACCTGACACTGAACAGTGACACGACCAGATTTCGGGTCGACCCGACCCGGCAAGACGACAAAACAGTAAACAAAAAATTAGGTAATCGACCCAGTTCTGAAAAACAGACCCGGATAGACGACCCGAATTTCGGGCCGACCCGACCCGAGAAATGCAACCCCGAACAGTGGTGACCCTGAATCAATTGTTTTGAATTTTTATTTTTCAGATAACCAACAACAAGATATAAACACAAAATCTGGAAATTTACTCAAATCGGGTCCACCCGACCCGAATTGGATGTTTCAACCCGAATCGATTTCTTTCCAAATTTCAGATAACCAACAACAAAATATAAACACAAAATGTGGAAATTTACTCAAACTGGATCGACCCGACCCGAATCAGTGACCCGACCCGAATCGGATGTTTCAACCCGAATCGATTTCTTTT
Organism: Anisodus acutangulus; assembly: GCA_029783415.1. Lineage (NCBI taxonomy): Eukaryota > Viridiplantae > Streptophyta > Magnoliopsida > Solanales > Solanaceae > Anisodus > Anisodus acutangulus. The sequence continues at coordinate 13,442,395 of CM056502.1, read as the reverse complement.
CAAATTTCAGATAACCAACAACAAGATATAAACACAAAATCTGGAAATTTACTCGAATCGGGTGACCCGACCCGAATCGGATGTTTCAACCCGAATCGATTTCTTTCCAAATTTCAGATAACCAACAAAAAAATATAAACACAAAATCTGGAAATTTACCCTACCCGGATTCTGGACAGACCCGATCGGAACAATGACCCAACCGGAAAACAAGGCCGAATCCGAGAAACACATTTAATTTTATTGCAATTTCAGATAACCAATCAAAAGTAAAATGATAATCATTAACAATAAATCACATAAGAACCAACCTTATTTTCAGATTTTGGCACCGGTTTCAACCGAAAACATAGAGCATATCCGACCCGGCCCGAATTCGGAATATGAAGAACAACACAACAAGAGAGCAATACAACCCTTGAGAAGATTTCAGGTTTCAAAACTTAAAAATCGGTTTTCTGACCTCAAAATTCCCACACCAAAATGAAGAACAAAAGGGGGTATTTATAGATGGATTCGGACCCATAAAAATCAAGTTCAAATTTCAAACAAAAGGGGCAAAAAATCCGATTTTTGGGGCGGATTCTTGGGGTATGGGTTGAGGATTCTTGGGGATAGGGGTATGGGATGTGTCGGGTGTCAGGGGCAGAGGGGGTTGGTGGTGGTGTCGGGTGTCAGGGGCAGAGGGGGTTGGTGGTGGTGTCGGGTGAGGTGACCGGCGATGTGGGGTAGGGGGCATGGGGGTGCGGTCGGCGGCAGTTGGGGAGGTTGAGAGAGAAATGGGTGTGGGGTGATTAAGTTTTTTGGTTTTGGGTTTTAGAGGGTTTGTTTTGGGATTAAAGGAAGGAATTGGGTTTCTTGGGTGGGCTGAGGGTTTGGGTGTTGGGCCGACCGAATTGGGCCGCGGGTAGGGGATAAGTGGGGTGGTCGGTTGGGCCTTGGATGCGGGTCCGAAAATGAGTGATTTTTTTGGGTAGAAATTATTTTGGGTTGGGAAATAAACGGGTTATGGGTTTAAAATATAAAAAGAGGTTTTATTATATAAAAAGAAAGCTTCGCAAAATTTATAATCTGTAAAGATGACAATATGATAAAAATATAATATTTGTGAAATGCTTGGTGCTAAAAATAAAAAATAAAATGCGATGTTGGTTTTGCGAAAAAAAAATAACATATAATATTAGAGTAAAAAGTATGATTATGATATTAAAATGCAAATGACAATAAAAATGCAAATAATAATAATAATGATGATATATATACATATATATATGCCTATATTTTAAAATTGTCTTAAGGTGTCAAAAATATTTAAAATTGCAAATAAAATCAGAAAAGATGGGACAAAATTGGGTGTCAACAGATGCCCCTCTTTGGCCGGAGATGATGAAAGAGTTTTCGGCCAAAGAAGTTGACTGAGTAGCCAATTTTGTCCTGATCATCGGGACTCGAGGGAAGGTTAGGGATGCGTGGGAAGAAATAGAATCCCGAGGGGAAGAGAAGTTGCAAAAGATGCTGCAGATTCAAGAAACATTGCCCCAGTGTCGAGTTATGATGACCTGGTTGCAGATGTGGCGAAGTACTGGGGAAGGGAGGAACAACGTTCAAAGTACTTCCCCAATGCAGTTGAAACTGTAGCATAGGCGTAATGAGATGACGTCGTTGCTTAGACGTTATGCAGATGGCGATGTCGCATAGGCGTGATTGAAATTAAAATACCCGCATTAGAAGGTGGGCGCCTGACTGAAATAAAATACCCGCATCAGAAGGTGGGCGCCTGACTGAAATTAAAAATACCCGCATTAGGAGGTGGGTGCCTGACTGAAATTGAAATACCCGCATTAGGAGGTGGGCGCCTGACTGAAATAAAATACCCGCATTAGGAGGTGGGCGCCTGACTGAAATTAAAATACTGCATTAGGAGTTGTGCCCCTGACAGAAATAAAATACTCGCATTATGAAGTGGGTGCCTAAATGAAATTGAAATACCCGCATTATGAGGTGGGTGCCTGACTTAAATTAAATACCCGAATTATGAGGTGGGTGCCTGACTGAAATTAAATACCCGAATTATGAGATGGGCGCCTGACTGAAATTAAATACCCGAATTATGAGGTGGGCGCCTAACAGAAATTTAAATACTCGAATTATGAGGTGGGCGCCTGAATGAAAATAAATATCCGAATTATGAGGTGGGCGCCTGACTGAAAGTAAATACCCAAATTATGAGGTGGATGCCTGACTGAAATTAAATACCCGAATTATGAGGTGGGCACCTGACTGAAATTAAATACCCGAATTATGAGGTGGGCGCCTGACTGAAAATAAATACCCGAATTATGAGGTGGGCGCCTGACTAAAAATAAATACCCGAATTATGAGGTGGATGCCTGACAGAAATTTAAATACCCGAATTATGAGGTGGGCGCTTGACTGAAAATAAATACCCGAATTATGAGGTGGGCGCCTGACTGAAAGTAAATACCCGAATTATGAGGTGCGCGCCTGACTGAAAATAAATACCCGAATTATGAGGTGGCGCCTGACAGAAATTTAAATACCCGAATTATGAGGTGGGCGCCTGAAATGACGTCGTTGTATTGACGTGATGCAAAGATATCGTCGTTGCTCAGACGAAATGTAAAATGACGTCATTGCTTCGACGTGATGCAGATGTCGTCGTTGCGTAGACTAAATGAAATGACGTCATTGCTTAGACGTGATGCAAAGTGTGACCCTAAGGTCGAATTGATATGTCATCAATCTAGATTAAAAGTTAATGCTCGGACATAAGCGATGTAAATGGAATGGATAAGGATAAGAATATGATCATGTGAGTCGAAATACCGTCCTTGTACGAACATAGCAGTTGGGACCCTGTAGGTCAAGATGATGTTTTTGTATAGACGCCCAATAGGAACGTGATCCTTGTGGTGAGCTGTGATGCTGGAATTCCTTGCGAAATTAAGCCTCATGTTGTGGCTTCCCGCCTTTGTCAACCTGAAGACCTGCACTTAAAGAAATTCGTGAGTTTGGGGGGGGGGGGGGTTGATTCGCGTTGACTTTGTAGCTTTGGCTCTTGACGCTTGCAAGTGCAGACTGGTTTTGTACTGAAAACTTAGTTGGCTTGCACATTTTCATGTCTATTGGCGTATTCTTGCAGTGAACCCTTAAATTTTGCCCCAGTTTCTGGTATATATGAAGATGTTGAACTTCCAACTGGACAAAACCGAGTTTGTGCGGGCAACTTGCTTGTCCTATTAAGGCGATCATGCGAGCCTATTGCGTTGTGTGCAAAATAATGGAAGAAAATTTCCAATGGTGTGACCGAAATCGATATAAGTCGCCTACGTATTCCGACAAGGAAAATCAGGTCATAACGTAGTTCATGCAAATAAAAAGGGATTGTGAAGTTTTGCAAAAATGGGATCGAAGCCGATGCGGTGGCCTACGTATCCCGCCGAGGGAATCAGGTCATAACGTAGTTCATGCGGGGGAAAAGTGATTGTGAAGTTTTTTTTTTTCAAAAATGGGACCGAAGCCGATGTGGCCGCCTACGTATCCCACCGAGGGAATAAGGTCATAACGTAGTTCGATATAAGCAAAAGAGATTTGTAAGAATTTTCTAAAAGGGGACCGATGCTGTTGTGGCCGCCTACGTATCACGCCGAGGGAATCAGGTCATAACGTAGTTCATGTCAAAAGAGGGATGTAAGTTTTTAAAATGTTTTTTTTTTGTAAAAGAGTGACTAGAGTTTGGGAAAAAAATGATGCAATATATTTTGCGAGGTTTTCATTTTCATTTTTTTAATTATGAAAAAGACAGAATCACATCTTGACTTCAGTTGGTATCAAACAATTAGTATTATGCTTAGGGGCTTCCGTTATTTGCTTTCTGTCTAACCGAGACGGACTTCAGGGTAATTCCTACAGCTTCAGATGCTACCTCAGACATACCTGAGTATCGACACTTGCTTCAAACCAAAGTTTTGACATATATGCATCCTCATGTTTCAAATGCCTTCACTGAAAGAAAGTCCTTTTCTCATATGTATTTCAGTATTTTGAACTTTGGGACGTCTAGAGAAGTACACTCACCCTCAGAAAGATGTTCAATGCATTTAATTATGATACCATATGCTTGGCCGTCATGTGAATATCCACTAATATGAGAACCCTCTGTATAGGATCATGTAAGGCTTGTTATGGGTTTGTAATGTAGGCTTGGGAAAGGAAATGATATCATTTGCGTAAGGAGTGACTAATCCTTCCTTGAGCGTTGTAATATGTTCGCGCTTGATATTTGTGTGCCTTGGTGCCGATTTGCTTCTTTTTGCCCCCTTTGTTTTTTTACTGACTTCTTTTGAATATTTCGTTTGGAGCTTTTCCCCCTTTTTCTGAGTTATTACCTCCTTTTTTTTAATTGTAGGGGCTTTTTGACTCCTTCTTTGTGTGAAGTCGTCCTTTTGTTTTGTTTTCATTTCCTCTTTTGAGAACATTGCAACTTCAGCTCAAATCTTTTTTAGCAATTTGCACATTTCTGATGCGCTCAAGGAGGTCGGGCCAAAAGAGGGATAATGCGTGTACGCACTTAGAAAGGGTATAGGCATAAGATGTGGTTGTTAAAAAAATAGGCTTCATGCTCAAAGGGGAAGTGCTACGGATAATGTTATTTGGTACGCTAGAAAGGCTCAAACGGATCAAAGAAAGCCTACGATCCTTTCCTATACCAAGGGTTACTCAGGATTTCGCCTCAACAAACATTCGAGTCAAGTTCTATATCACAATGAAATGCAATTGAACTTATTCTAAAAACTCACAACACAATGCACATGAAACGATGAGGTTGGCTTTGTTCATAACTTGGAAGCATGCAAAACAATTTTTTAAGTGTCAACACAGGTGTGAATGAGAGGTACTAGAAGAATCAATGATTTACCACGAAGTCAGTCTTCTCCACTTGTTCTTTTCTACGCACACTCCTAACTGTGTTGATATCAACCAAGTCCATTAATGATTCTTAAAATATATATAATTGTTTTGTATTTTTGAATAAAAGGTACCGAATCCAAATAGGGTTTCCTGCGTATCTCATCTTTGACGAGAATCAGGTGTGCGTAGTTCGTTCCGAAAGTATATATAAAATGTATGCTTAAAAAAATCATCCATGATATGATAGTAAAAGTAAAAATTGTATAAAACAGATGATTGTCCACTATGGAAGGAATGCAAAGTAAAAAATAATTGTCCACGATAGGATGAATGCAATGAAAAAATGATTATCCACAATATGATGAATGTAATGAAAAAAAATGATTGTCCATTATTAGATGAATAAAAAGATTGATAAACCAGATATGTCCCTTCTAAGGTGGATGCGGAGAAGTGCGTCCCTTTTTCAGGTGGACTAGGAAATGCGTCCCTTAGACAAGTTCGTTCTACTTTCGTTGGGTAGCGTTCCCCAAGGTCTAGATTGACTTTTTCTTCTTCTTTTTTTAGTGGTGTCGAACCCGAGAAGGGTTACCTACGTATCACACCGTATGGTGAGAATCAGACACTCGTAGTTCGTAAGGATATGTTGTAAAAATGGTATGATATAAAGGAATTATGTAACGAAAATTAAGCATATCAATTGAATTTGCAAATATGTAAAAAAAAAACAAAAGTATAGATAAACTAGAGTGATGCCTCATTTAATCTAGTGTTGGCTGACTTTTTCTAATCAAAACATCTTTAGGTCATCTTTGTGAAAACATTTTGCTTTGTTCTTTCCTAGAGTATATCCCAGGATAATGTTTTAGAACGACCGCCCCCGACTATTTGCGAGGACGATCTTCCTGCAAAAATAAGGGCACCGGGTGAAAGGAGGAAAGTCACAGAAAGAATAATAAAATATGGAAGTGTGATAGTATAGTCAAAGACTCCCCTGATTTATTTGTTCAGACTGGAGGTTGGATGACTTCTTTCAGTCAAATTATCTCCCGATCATCTTTGTAAACGATCGCTCTCGACTGTTTGCGAGGACGGTATTCCTGCAAAATGAGAGACATTGGTGAAAGTAGAAAAGTCGCAAAAAATAATAAAATGTAGAAGTGTGACAGTATAGTCAAAAACTCCTCTGGTTGCTTCACAAGGTCCAAGTCTTGATGTTCAAGAACGCTTTATTCTCGGACAGTGACACAATTTCTGTCCCGGGGACCAAAAGATATGGTGTTGCCCAGTAGAAGTTGATTGTAGTGCAATAGCCAAAACGTGAAAAGGGCAAATGTTCATGCCAGATTTGCAAGCGACATGACATGATATGTACATAATTGAAGCATGTAATTATTGCATTAAATAATATGTACAAAGTGAAAAGCAGAAAAATAGCAAATAGATTGTGCGAGAATTAAATGTGCGTCCTAACATGCATGGGGCTTCTCTTATACCAGAGGTGAGCCTGAACGCCAAATATGAGAGATAATGACAGATTAATCCAAGTTGTCAAACTGCAATGCTTTTGTTGGAAATGAAGACAAAATGTATGTACATTTGCCAATATCGGCATGTCATGATTAGGCTTGGATTAGTCTATCATCATCACGCTACACATAATATGTTGAAGGGCTGTTGGGTCGTGAAACCTGTCGACAATTTTGGCGGATTTCTTAATTGTGGAGTCAATGACAAGGATCGACCCACCTAAAGTGTATGCATGCATGATTTAAGATAAAGGGTGGTATAGCTCTATCCAAAATTTTCTAAGATTTGGCTTACTAGACTCATGGTTCCCGAACGGACTACTCGAGTGAGAAGGCTACGCGGCCACCGGATGGTCCGGACACTCCGCGCATACGCCAACTCTCCTAAAATTTGGAAATTTGAAGGAATTTGCGGGTGCGCAAAACACACCTCGCGTGTAATGTGTGATAGTGTCAATTTTTCGAAGTGGAAGAAATATGAATGGAATGCCAATTTAAGAAAAGCAGTAAAACAAAGTAGCAATTAAAGCAGTTAAACATACAAAATTTCAAAAGAAAACAATTTAAAGCAATAGATCAAATAAGGAGCAAAATAAAACACAATACTAATTAACCTGATTTTGCTATAGTCAAGAACCTGAAATTCCCCAGTGGAGTCGCCATGCTGTCGCACCCGATTTTGACACGTGGGCTTCGTGACGTGATGTCTCGATTCCCTCTGGATTGGATAAAAATGCTTTGTTGAGGAGTCGCAACCAAATTATTCTAAGGTGAATTAGGACACCTAAATGCTAACTAAAAATGCAAAATAACTTCAATCTTGTGGTCTGCGAAACTAATGAAATTCTAGGTAAGGGTTCTCTATTATCCTAAAGGGAAGGGGTTAGACATCCTTTAAGATCCGCTAACTTGCGGTTATCCGATCAAACTCAGGTTAATTATTGTACTAAGAAAATGCATGTTTAAAAATATAAAGTTAAAATGATGTTGCAAGTATTTAATGAAATGATGCATTTGTACAAGTATACATTTGTATGGCATTAAAAATACATGTAAAGTTGATTTTTTATGGACGATGGGCCTAAAATAGGTAAGCTAGCGATTTTCAATTTTAAAACTAACCGAGCCAAAAAATAAATAAACTAGCGATGAGTTTCAAATTTTAGACTACCCTATTAATTAACTCTAAGTCTACCTATTCTAAATATTTCAATAATTTCAGGAGTACAATAATATTACAATACATAATGAAATAAAGCTGAATTAAAGAAAGTAAAAACAACAATAAAATAAATAATCTCCGAGGGATATTTGCCTTCTTTGACTTTATCACTTGCAAGCTGCCAAGAACAAACGGTTAGAAACAATTGAATATAAATAAACTTCGGATCCGAATCCAAAACAATAAATGATTTAATTACGGAGGGCTCAGACTTAAATTTTGAAAAGATCATTCCAATCACGTCGTGGCTGCGAACATATGACTCGTTGGTCATTTTAGTTGCCTTGCCTACCGAACACGTTGGTCTCTCGGGTGAAAAAAGATTTAAGTTTCATCTTTGCCCAGAAGTTTTATTTTCCGTCTTTACAACCGTGGAGGCCTAAAAAATCGACGGATATTTTTTCATGGGCCAGGTGTGGTATCATGTTCAAAATCAGCAAAATATACAAAAAAACAGTAAACTGAAACAGAAGAGAAATTTCCGAAGGGGTGTGGCCTTAAATTTAATTTCATTGGCAAAATGCAGTATTTATTCAAAGCAGTAAAACCAAAAACTGAGAAATGATGTCCAAAGGGAGGCGGCCTCGAATTCAATTTCATTAGCCTAAATGCAGTATTTATTCAAAGTGGTAAAGCGGTAAAGCAGTAAAATCAAAAACCGAGAAATGATGTCCGAAGGGACGCAGCCTCGAATTCAATTTCATTGGCCTAAATGCAGTATTTATTCAAATCAGTAAAATACCAAAACAGCAAACTGAAACGGAAAAGCAATTTTCGAAGGGGCGCGGCCTCAAATTCAATTTCATTGGCCTAAGTGTAGTATTTATTCAAATCAGTAAAACAGTAAAGAAAACAGAAACTGAGAAAACAACTTCCGAAGAACGCGGCCTCAAATTCAATTTCATTGGCCTGAATGCAGTATTTATTCAAAGCAGTAAAACAGTAAGATATCCGTGTACAGATGTTTAAATGCCAAAATAAACCAACAGTTTGCAATTAAAACATCCTACCCGAATTCTGAAATTTTCAGATCGAAAGCAGGATTCGGAATGTTTCTGAAAAATTCGACCTAACACTGAACAGTGACACGACCAGATTTCGGGTCGACCCGACCCGGCAAGACGACAAAACAGTAAAGAAAAATTAGGTAATCGACCCAGTTCTGAAAAATAGATCCGGATAGATGACGCGGATTTCGGGCCGACCCGACCCGAGAAATGCAGCCCCGAACAATGGTGACCCGGAATCAATTGTTTTGAATTTTTATTTTTCAGATAACCAACAACAAGATATAAACACAAAATCTGGAAATTTACTCAAATCGGGTCCACCCGACCCGAATTGGATGTTTCAACCCGAATCGATTTCTTTCCAAATTTCAGATAACCAACAACAAAATATAAACACAAAATGTGGAAATTTACTCAAACTGGATCGACCCGACCCGAATCAGTGACCCGACCCGAATCGGATGTTTCAACCCGAATCGATTTCTTTTCAAATTTCAGATAACCAACAACAAGATATAAACACAAAATCTGGAAATTTACTCGAATCGGGTGACCCGACCCGAATCGGATGTTTCAACCCGAATCGATTTCTTTCCAAATTTCAGATAACCAACAAAAAAATATAAACACAAAATTTGGAAATTTACCCTACCCGGATTCTGGACAGACCCGATCGGAACAATGACCCAACCAGAAAACAAGGCCGAATCCGAGAAACACATTTAATTTTATTGCAATTTCAGATAACCAATCAAAAGTAAAATGATAATCATTAACAATAAATCACATAAGAACCAACCTTATTTTCAGATTTTGGCACCGGTTTCAACCGAAAATATAGAGCATATCCGACCCGGCCCGAATTCGAAATATGAAGAACAACACAACAAGAGAGCAATACAACCCTTGAGAAGATTTCGGGTTTCAAAACTTAAAAATCGGTTTTCGGACCTCAAAATTCCCACACCAAAATGAAGAACAAAAGGGGGTATTTATAGATGGATTCGGACCCATAAAAATCAAGTTCAAATTTCAAACAAAAGGGGCAAAAAATCCGATTTTTGGGGCGGATTCTTGGGGTATGGGTTGCGGATTTTAGGGGATAGGGGTATGGGATGTGTCGGGTGTCAGGGGCAGAGGGGATTGGTGGTGGTGTCGGGTGAGGTGACCGGCGACGTGGGGTAGGGGGCATGGGGGTGCGGTCGGCGGCAGTTGAGGAGGTTGAGAGAGAAATGGGTGTGGGGTGATTAGTTTTTTTTGGTTTTGGGTTTTAGAGGGTTTGTTTTGGGATTAAAGGGAAGGGAATTGGGTTTGCGGGTGGGCCGAGGGTTTGTGTGTTGGGCCGACCGAATTGGGCCGCGGGTAGGGGATAAGTGGGGTGGTCGGTTGGGCCTTGGATGGGGGTCCGAAAATGAGTGAGTTTTTTGGGTAGAAATTGTTTTGGGTTGGGAAATAAATGGTTTATGGGTTTAAAAATATAAAAAGGGGTTTTATTATATAAAAAGAAAGCTTCGCAAAATTTATAAATTGTAAAGATGACAATATGATAAAAATATAATATTTGCGAAATGCTTGGTGCTAAAAATAAAAAATAAATGCGATGTTGTTTTTGCGAAAAATAAAAATAACATATAATATTAGAGTAAAAAGTATGATTATGATATTAAAATGCAAATGACAATAAAAATGCAAATAATAATAATAATAATAATATATATACATATATATGCATATATTTTAAAATTGGCTTAAGGTGTCAAAAATATTTAAAATTGCAAATAAAATCAGAAAAGATGGGACAAAATTGGGTGCCAACAAAATATACCATAACCGGAAGTGGAGCGTCTGGTGTCCGGACATCCTCCCCAATCGGCATCCGTATAGGAGACAAGTATAGATGTCGACGATGGGCATAGATGCAAGCCATACTCTAGAGTACCTTGAATATAATGCACAATGTGTTTGAGAGTATGTATATGATCATCCATCAGATTATGCATGAAAAAGCACACTTGTTGCACAATATAAGAAATATCTGGCATGGTGAATGTCAGATACTGCAGGGCCCCTACCAGGCTGCGGTAGAGTGTCGGATCAGCAAATGGCTTGCCGGAGGATGCACTCAATTTGGATTTAGTGTCCACCGGAGTAGCCGACGGTTTACAGGTGGACATGCCAGCATGTTCAACAATCTCTGTTGCGTACTTTTGGGACAAGAATAAACCACCTACATGACGTGTCACAATGATTCCTAGAAAGTAGTGTAGTGGCCCTAGATCCTTCATAACAAATTCAGAGTCAAGCTGTGACATGATAGACTTGCGAGGAATATCTGATGAGGCAGTTAATATAATATCATCCACATATAAGAGAAGATAAGCAATATTATTACTATGTCTGTAGATAAACAAAGAGTTATCGGAACGGCTGTTGGAAAATCCAATATGTGAAACAAAATCCGCAAACCTCTTGTACCAGGCCCGCATGGCTTGTTTTAGCCCATATAATGATTTATTTAGTAGGCACACATGATTGGGATATTTTGATTCCATGTACCCTAAGGCTGGTACATGTACACTGTTTCATTTAGCTGGCCATGAAAGAAGGCATTTTTGACATCTAACGGATGAAGAGGTCATGCCTTTGAGAGAGCCAAACTAAGCATTGTTCTGATAGTTTTCGATCTAACCACCGGACTGAACGTCTCCCCGCAATCCACACCAACCTGTTGTGTCTTCCCATCACCTACAAGACGGGCTTTATGCCACTTAAAATTGCCATAAGATTTTTCTTTGTGACTGAAAATCCACATAGACCGAATTATATTAGCATTAGGAGGACGAGGTACCAATTCCCATGTCCTATTTTTAATAAGAGCATTAAATTCATCATCCATAGCCAATTTTCAATTCGGATCATGAAGGGTAGACACTAGTTACGAGGTAGTGGTGATTTTGAGACTCGGGTGTGTAGGCTATATTTGGTGTTGGGTTTGACAATACCGTGTTGACTGTAGGTGACTGGACATTGGGTTGAATTTCTGACGTGTGGGGCAGAATTGTCTACCAGTGTTGGGTCGTGACTCAAATTACGTCCAGGTAGTTGGCCGTGACCCAATCCAGTGCCAGGCAGTGGGCTGTTTGGACCAGGACTGCCCGCTGAAGTTGGGCTAGGGAAATGAGGCCCATTTTGTTGGGCACCCAGAGGTGGCGGATGGGCCACTGTCTCGGGATGAGGCCTAATTTTTTGGGTAGCCAGAAGTGGCAGATAGGCCACTGTTTCGGGACCCAATTCACCCAACAATTGTGGGCTGGCCGAAATAGTAGTTTTGGGCTCAGAAAACTGTTGGGTTAAATATGGTGATATGCCATCATCTAGAAACTCATATGTAGAAGGCAAGGACGTATGCATTTTGGTAAATGAGAAATTTGTTTCATAAAAAATTATATGACGACTCACAATAATTTTATTGGATGATAGGTCGTAACATTTGTAACCTTGATGATTCAAAGGATATCCCAAAAAATGCAAGGAGTAGACCGGAGTTGAAGTTTGGTGATAGTGGTGGATGAAAAAAGAGGATAGCATAAACACCCGAAAACCCGTAGATAAGAGTAAGAAGGGTCCCTTAGGTATAGAATTTTTAGTGGAGCTTGATAGGCCAAGTTTTTGTGGGGAAGTATGTTCAATATTTATGTTGTCATTTGTAGTGCATGATGTCAAAAGGACGGTGGTAGTGCGGCATGAGCAAGGGATGTTCTAATAATGTTATTGATGGTTATAATTTTTCTTTCCACCTTCCCATTTTGAGAGGAGGTATGGGGACAAGAAAGGCGAAAATTCAAACCATTAGCATTGAAAAAATTCCAAAAATGCATATTATCAAACTCATTACCATTATCACATTGAATATTTTTAATATTCCGTTCAAATTGATTTCGGATGAATGCTCTAAAAGTGAGAAATGTGGAAAACACTTGTGATTTTTTAGACAAAGGAAACGTCCACAAAAAATTATAGTAATCCTAGTATGAGCAAATAATATATATGGCCTGAAGAGCTCAAAAAGGAAATGTCCAAATATCACAATGAAGTATATCAAATGGCATAAGTGTGCATGAATTAGATGAGATAAATGGCAATTGAACATATTTTCCAAGTGGGCATGAACGACACATACATGAATTATGTTTTTGAGTACAAGAAATAAAATTATTTTGTTTGAGGGAGGCTAAAATGGACGCTTCCGGATGACCAAAACGTTCATGCCATAATGAAGGTGCGAGAGGTGCAAAAGTGGATGGTAACTTGGATTGTTGAGTGGGTATGGTAATTGGATAGAGCTCTCCTTGACTATCATATCTCATTATAAGCATCCCCATCCAAAAATCCTTCACGAAAAATTCAAAAGGGTCAAAATCAACAGACACCCAATTATTAGTAGTAACCTTTCTAATCGAAATCAAGTTTTTAATTAATTGTGGAGCATGAAGGACATTTTTATATCAAATATTAAAAGATCTACAAGAGGGGTGGATTGAAACTAATTAATTTATAATGGGTGGATGGGTGGGTTGGGTGGTGGGTTGGATGTATGTCCACCCGAATCCGACCCGATCCGTCACCCGGTCCATCCGTCACCTATTTAATCCATATTTTGTCGGATTTTTATCCATATAATTGGGTCGGGTGGATCGGATATCCATCGGGTTATGGTGAAATTGCCAACCCTATGGTCGACGGGTGGAGTTAGCCGGAAAACTCTGTGGTCGACGGAAATGGAGAAAAAAATTTGGTAGGATCTTTTCCTTAATCTTCTGATACCATGTAAGAATAATTAGAATATTTTTCTTGATATTCCCCTCTTTACAATGTGGTAAATATACTCCTATTACAAGCTACAATTAAGCTAATGAAAGGATATGATGAGGAGAAGATATGTCATTTAATCTCCTAAAATAATGCTTTTAATCCTATCTATTTTAATGTTAATGTACTTCCTGTTGTTTACAATGGTGCAGGAAACGGAAATAAGTAACTGGTAAGTATTACAATAAACTGAAATTACAACAATCTGAAATTTCAATATACTGGAACAAGAAACTGGAATGCTGGGTCGAGTGATGGCACTCTGTCTTTAAGACAAGATTGTCCCGTATATATCCTTTCTACGTTCTGGACAATAGTCTCCCAAGATAAAACAGCAACTCAACAAATGAGCAAAGGAAACCCAAGTGTTACTTTGAAGAACTTTGAGTAAGAAATGATGCTGAAAAGTAGTAGGAAGAATCTGATTTTGTTTGTGTGTTCTGTGTAGTCTCAACAATTAAGCAAAGACTTCATTATATAGTTGTAAGGAGAGGACTTACCAACTGCCCACATAATTAATGTCACTGGCCAAGTAATGACAATTATGGAGGTAGTAATTCAGCCAAAATAAATGGTGAATTGATGTGCAATGGATTAGAGCCATTAGGGAGAGTTATTCAGCCAAGTAATGACTGAATTGAGTGCATATTAATGTTGGTTAACGTTCCAAAACCAACTACAAACGCACAAGTTCTCTGCCCAATTTAACTTACATGAAACTTCAAGGACCAAACTGTAAGAAGCCCACAGCCCGTGGCCCGTGGGCCGTGACCCGCGACCCAAGCCTGGACGGGACGGGCGGCGCGCGTATGGGCTTAGCCTCGAACCAAAGCACATCTAGGTCCTCCCTCCTTTAAACACATGTGATACCCCTTGGGGTCCCAAACCCCAAGCCAATTTTGAGACTTATAAACTAAACAAATCTTTCTTCCCCCACCGATAAGGGAGGATTGGTCTTTACCACCTTTTTTCCCATGCTTCAAACACCTCACTTCGTGGACCAATATCTCTTTCATTTCTCAACGAAATTTGACGATCATTGGCCCTACGGTCATCTACTTACTTAGTAGATTATGTATGTGTGAAGAATCAAAATCTCCAACATGCGGAACTCTAGTGTTTAAGTCATTAAAGATGGTTGGACGCAACTCCCGCCAAAGGCAAATTTCCAATACTTCCTACCATTTACATATGATTACATACTAATTACAATTATAAATTAATTATTCTATCATTTATAAATTACCAAAAAAAGAAAAAAACTAATGAAGTATTTCCTTTTTTCAAACTGTTTTAAAATGCTTTTTATCTAAGTCGAGAGTCTATCGAAAGCAACATCTCTATCTCTACGAGGTGGGGGTAAAGTGTGCGTACATTCTATCCTCTTCATATTCCACATTTGAGATTACACTAGATATGTAATTGTTATTATTGTTGTTTTTCTAATCCATGCATTTATTGATACAAAAGCGAATTCAAGATTTAATTTGAACTTTATTGATTAGATTCTACCGCAACTCATTTGATTTACTTGATTAGAAATGAATTATTACTATACTTTTCTCATATCTTTGCAACACATACGGAATCCGAGCTAAAGCTAGTGGTTCTAATGAATCAAAAACTCACACTTTACATTCGCCACTGTATCAGTGGGGCATTTCAACATCTTTCTTTCTATAATATTTTAAATCTCGCTAGTTGAATATACGATGCAAGCTTACATTAAAGACAACAATTGAACGTGTCAAAAAGGCTGTAGAGTAATTCTTTTTGGTGAAAAGGGATTTGCCTATGGTGGGATAAATGAGAGTGATGTAATAACGGGAAATATGTATTGGAATAGCAAAACGAAAAAGGAAGAAGGCACTGACATATATAGAGCCTTGGTAATATATATATTTTGTTAAAGATATATCAACGCGTCATGTGCATTGCTCAGATCTCTATGAAAGCACCAAAAAAAAAAAGATAGGGCACACTGACTCAATGAAAAATGTATTGAGTAAATATGAGAGCAATGCCTCATGTCTATGTAGCTGGGTGAAAGAGACATGATACCTAAGTTTTATAAATTCATTTCATACAATTTCCCCTTTAATTTGTCCTGCTTGAGTATTCTCTGATATTAGTCTGTAAAATGCAGGGTCATGCAAATTTGTTAATCCCCAAATCTTGGTGGTCCACCCTTAACCTTACCTTACTGCAAAAGATTAGATGATGCCCAGGTTGTTGGAGTTGGTGCTATACACACACATATATATATATATCTTAGTATCTATGTTGGAATATTAAGAATTTGAATAAAACGAAAACTAATGATAAATATGTTGCTTTGCTTCTTAGGAAGTTATGTTTCCTTTTTAGTAGGTTTGTTACCTAGAGCCTAGAGGCTATAATGACGAATGATGATGTAGAAATTGAATTTCCGACTGAACGCTCCCGTCAGAATAGAAACGTTTCTGATGAGCTAATTTCCTTAAGAAGTTCGCATTTTTCCCAAAATGAGAAGTAACATGTTCATTTTGTTCTGTGTTGGTGTAGCCTGGTTCATATACGTACATTTATAAATCATATGTGGGCATGAGACAAGTGATTTTACTTGACACATAAACGAGACGTAAAACTTTATTTTGTAATATCATATCATATCATATATATATATTTTCTCCCACTCAGTGCTTGTATATGAGGATAATATTCTGTCTTTGTACATTGTCTTCTGACACAAGCTATACACTTTATAAACAAAAAAATTGATTATACGCAAGGCCCAACCACTTCCCCAAATTAATTGAAATTGGTAACCAAATACACCATCAGCATCATCTTGATCAGACGTGAAATTCAATCACAAGTATAGAAAATGCCCCATACTCAATAGTTTTCGAATTAACAAAAACATATGAACATTATTATACCTTTGGCAAAAATATAAAAAGAAGGAAAAAAGAGCCGATATGAAGAATAATGGAATAAGACATTGTTGCACTTCAGGACACATAAATAGTATTTCCTCCGTCTCAATTTAAGTATCTTATTTTTTTTAGTTGTCTTTAAAAGAGTGCATTTTTCCATATTTAATAAGTTGACAACATTGCAAGTTTATAACCACAAGATTCAAAGGACATTTTTATACATTATTCATATATTTAATTTAGGACCACAAAATTTAAAAATCTCTCTATATTTCTTAAACTCTGTGTTTAGTCAAAATAAGCCACTTAAATTGAAACGGAGGGAGTGTTGGAAACGGAATTAAAGGGAAGAAAACCAAAAAATAAATATCACATCATACTATTAAATATTACTTCCATTTCTTGAGTCTGTTAGAATTATTTATTAAATGTCGACTTAACATTACTTATTATTACGTTTTTGTAAAACGGACTAAATGTTAATAGTTGGTGGATAAGTCAGGCGTCTTTTATTTATGTGGATTACATGATGGGCTGGTATCATTTTATGTAATAGGTTTGGGCTGACAATAGTGTAGGCATGTTGGAGACCAGTGAGTTTGTAATGGGGATGTCCACTAGGTTAAGGCTTTTAAACCTATAAATATGAAGCTATGACTTAACCTAAGACGCATTCTCATAAGTTGTCAGTCGTCTTAAGCCTAAGGGAGAGGAAGACTTAGCCGAATTGTCTTCAGTTGTGCATTGCTATGACGGACAAGGTACGCACCTTCTTTTCGCGTATTTACTATATTATAGATGTTCTTGATTTATGTGATTATTATAGTTATGTTCCTCAATCATTTTAACACGTGACATCTGAGCCTTATTACATAGATATAGAACCCTATTACTGAAAAATACTACTTAACCGTAGACTGAATCGTGATTGATCAGCGGCCTAAATCATAAAATAATGTTTGGGTGTCACGATTATCAGATTTGTTTCTAGTTAGCCTTACCTGGCTCCGCCCCTTACGGTAGTTGCTTACCCAAAGGTAGTCAGCCCCATGACCCATCTCGAATTGGGCCCATTATGACGTATTAAGGGCCCAAATGAGAAGGCTTACCCAGACAGACCAAACGTTAGCCTCGGGTTACTTAACGTGAGGGGCATGTGGAAACAGGGGCGGACCCAGGTCCAAATTAGTGGTGCTCCATCATCCGTTAAACTCGGCGTAGATTAGATATAATTATATAAAAATTGGTTATAAAAACTTAAAAAATACCTTAGAAACCAAAAATACAGTTGGATACTTTGGTTTCTAGGTGAAACTTTAAAGATTTAGATGTTTGGGAAACTTTGGTTCGAACCTAAAAATGCTAACTCTTTTTTCCTTGATACTATCATTTATTAAAAGGGGAAAAATGAAAACGAAAGTATTTGAGGTTTGCAAAAGGACAAGAGGAAGAAATTGATATAAGCATATCCCCACAGCCTTCCTTTTACCTGCTTCACTTACCTAATACAACAACAACAAATTCATCCGACAAGTGGGATCAGGAAGGGTAAGATATACGCACACCTTATTTCTATCTTATTGAGGTAGAAAGATTATTTTCAATAAACCTTTGACGGAAAGAAAGTAAACATCAAAGCATGAACAAAAAAAAATAACAATAACATAGCAAGATGAACAAAGCAAGAGAAAAAAATAAGCTAGTAGTAGTAAAATTAAAGAATGGAATACTACGAGAATACTAACTAATACTCCATCCGTTTTATATTACTTATCTCCTTTCATTTAAACGCCTTTTAAAAATTCATAAATAAAAGGTATATTTTCTTATCTCTCTAATAAATTGCTCACTAATTAATATTAATTATTTGTAAGAATACTTAATTGTAAGCGTAAGATAGGAAAGATTTAATTAATTCTATATTAATTTAATAAATTAATAAATAATTTAAGACATTTATTTTGACTAATGTGGATAGGTAATATGGAACGGAGAGAATACTACTTAATAAGCTTTTTAATTAAAGGAGTATAATATTTTGGAGGCCTAGTTCATATATTTCCAAAGCTAGATAGCTGTTCTTACAATTATTGTCCACTTTTTTCAAATTTGAAGCATCTTTTACTGTTGTGCTAAAATGAAACTCAACTCCATTTTGTAGAGTATAATATATATACTAAACAATAGGAATAATGGCTAATTGGCTTCTAAATTGCACTAGTAATAATTATGGCAGTGAAAACTAAAAAGCCACCTTCCAAAGGAACAAGAACAACTACTAGCAACAAGATTTTTACATTAATTTATGCAATTCCATAAAGTGATAGTGATTAACAAATAAAAAATTCTACTGAATAATGTACTCTGTGATGATTGATGAAAGAGAGCAAACACAAGGGTCTCGTGGTCCTCGTCCTAATCACCGTAAAGCCTGATGATCTGTCTCTCCAAACTCCAGGCTTGGACCATGCACGTAGGCGGGGACAACAGTTTGCTTATCCAAACCACATAAATAAACAAAACAAAACAAAAAAAAAATCCTAGTACTATATTCTTAAAAGAAAAAAGCATTATATTAATATGGCTATTCAGTGGGTTGGGTCAGCCCTGTCCCGGCCTGGCCCGATTACCGCCCCCCCCCCCCACAAAAAACGAGACTAAATTGTAGGTAGCGGAGTTCGATCTCGAAACAGGACTAGGGTTAGTTCAGATCCCGCCTCATTACACGTCGACGTTACATGGTCATTTGGTACATTCATTCTTTCTTTAAGTTATTGTTGTTACTTAATTTTAATTATCATACTTAATTTTATTGTCTTTAATTATTTATTTGCATAATTATAATGGAACGAATTTGACATTTTATTTCTGGTAGTGGTACTGGGAGTAACAAGGGAAAGGCTGCATCTTCTAGTAATCATATTCCTAGTCCCGGTGATTTCACTCATATAGATTAAACTGATTTTTTAATGATATTAATATACCATTAGATCATGAGGTTTCTGTAGCTGAACCAGACTTTAATTTTGAAAATGAATTAGACGATAATGTAGATAACACACCCACTAGTGCACCTCCACCTTAGGCTCAGACTCACCTGAAACTGAAACTAGAATGTCTCTTATTCCCCCTAGTATGAGTCGAGGTCCCAATAACGAAAATTAAAATCAAATGCATAGAATTTTTTTGATATGGATAGTGAGAATCAACTAACTGGATGTAAAATTTATCAAGAAGTTTATAAATTTAAAATCGGAAAAAGTCATGGTGGGACGGGAGGTTTATTGAGACATGTACAAAGCATGCACAAAGCCAGGTATAATGAATATTTGACTGAAAAATCGGGTGTGCCAATGCCTTCTGAGTCGGGACAAGGTTCACATAGTGTCCCCGACCAAGTACAGGGTCGAATTAACCCGATGACGGGGGGAACTATAGGTTCTAAATATGATAAACACAAAGATAGGGAAAATATAGCAAATTAGTTGTGGTGGAGGGTTTGCCTTTTTCATTTCCTTCATCTCCTGGTTTTATTCATTACATTAGAAAAACGTATAATCTTGCTTTTAACGAATTTTCTAGATCAACTATTAGAAGAGACATTTTTAAATTTGCACATGAATATCAACAGTATTTACGTTATGCATTATATCATTTTAGTGGAGTGGCTATCACTCCTGATATAGGTCGTAGTACTAACGGTAATGATTATTTAACTGTTACATGTCATTGGATAGATGAGATTTGGTCTATGCAAAAACGTATTTTAGCATATAGATATATTGATGATAGGCACACTGCATTATTTATTGCAAGAAATATTCATGAAATTTGTGAATATTATGGAATTAATGATCAAATTATGACAGTTACATTATATAATGCTACTGATAATGATTATGTTGTAAACCTTTTAAAAACTCGATTTACTCCATCTTTTTTGATATTTTTCATATTAGATGTGCATGCCATATTTATAACTTAGTTGTAAAGGATTCTTGATAAAGTATAAATTGCTATAAACTTTATTTTTAAAGGTAATAAAATACAAAGACGCAAAGAGTATAAACATATTTGTCATGATTGTGGACTAGCTTATAGAAAAATTGCAGAAGAAATTTCGACTAGGTGAAATTCTTTATATGAACAACTACTTGTTGCTCATGAGTATAAAAGACCTATAACTTTATTATTTAACGCCCATAATCAAAGTCCAACAGATATGCTGGTAAATGATGATTGGGAAAAAAATTCGGAACTTATTGCATTTTTAGAGAAATTTTTTCTAGCTACTAAAGAATTTTTTGAAATTTATTATCCTACCATTTCAACTATGTTATTTTATATAGCTCTAATATTTTTGTTACTTAATGAATATATGAAAAAATGAGCTTACGCTCCAGCTGTTAAAAATGTTTATAAAATTTTAAAAAATACTTCTTTCCTATTTCCACTATATATTTTATTGGTGATGTATTAAATCCGACTATTAAAGTAAACGGTTGTAAAGCACTTGTTGAAACGATTTATGAAAGCTTAGAAATACTTCCAACAGACCCAACTGAAGAAGAACCAACTAAAGAAGAAGTTATGTCTAACATACACAATGAATGCAAATATATATATATGTATTACCAACAAGAAAGTGCGAATAATCAACCGGCTTCGGTATCATCTTCATCTACTTCACTGCAACATAATAAAAGACATGTGGTTTCTGCTGCTAGTGTTCAATGCCTTAGAAATAGAATGTTTAGTGGTTCAACTTCTTCACAAGTTAGCGAATTTGATGTTTATGTTTTGCAGGGTGTTGTACCGTACGAATCAATTGTCAATGAAGATGGACGTGAAGACTTGTTGAGATACTGGAGGGAGAATGCGAAGACATTTCTGACACTATCAAAGATGGCCCGAGGTGTTAAACATTCAATCGTCATCAACAACGTCTGAAAGCGTTTTTTCTGCTGAAAGATTTCAAATAGGAGAGCACAGGCACTCATTGGCGGGAGACAGCTTGGAGATTGCGGTTTTATTAAGAGATTGGATTAAAGCGGAGCGTAGAAGATGCGGTCAACCGGAGATAAACGAAGAAGACGACTACAACTACAACGAAATCTTGTCCGAGGGAACAGGAAGCGACGTCGAACAATTTGACCAACAACTTTCAATTCCAACCGAAGATCCTCATAACATTGTGAGGAAATTAGAAAAAATATGGTTAACTATGTAATTTTTTTAATGGCAAATTTACTATGTGATTTGCAACGGTTGAACAATGAAACATAGTTGCAATTTTGAAATTGTATTACAAAAAAATTATATTTCTATTAAATAATATAAGAGGCACAAAAATAATCTTGGGATATTTTTATTACACTATCTTGTTCAATTATTTAAGTGTTTAAATATATATTTTTTAAAATTAATTGTCTAAAAAAAACCTCCAAATCCCGCAACCTGACCCGACCCGACATGATTCGTCCCGTCCAGCCAAATCCCGGCTCCTCTTCCGACGGGATGTGGGACGGGACCTCCTCCTGTCCAACCTATCCCGTCACGTCGGAACCTGTCCCAGCCTGCCCCGTTGGCCACTCCTATATATTAACAGTAACGAAAATCAACCACAAAAAAGGACAACATAGTTTGTGTAATCTCATAAGCGGGTCGAGATGTGGTATGTATGCACTTACTCCTTACCTTGTGTAAATAGACTTTTTATAGACCCTCAGTTCAAGTAATACATAACAAAATCAAGTTTGTTTATAATTAGCTAGGACATATGAAACATGTAACTTACTGATGACATGACCTTAAATAAAAAAATATAGAGGTTAAGAATTAGGTAGATGGTTAGTAGATAGTCGAGTGTTGTTTAGATCTCTTATCAATATAATTATTATCATCTGATTTTTTGATTTTCAATTTTCAATTTCAGTATTACCTGTTATATTCTTTACTTCGCTTATCGTATTATTTATTGTTAATATTATTCCTTTTTCATTGTTTTCAGCATGGACCACATACTCCTGATTGATAAGACTAGCAGCGGAGTGAACGCCAAGCTGAAGGTTTGGAGACAGACTCTGAGTCTAAAGGGTTCAGGTTGAGTAGGACCAAGACAGAATATTTAGAGTGCAAGTTCAGCAACAGGAGCGACCCTGAGACAGGCGTGGAGGTGAGGCTTGGTATTTAGGCCATTCCAAAGAAAGGAAGCTTCGAGTACCTCGGGT
Source organism: Anisodus acutangulus (assembly GCA_029783415.1). Classification (NCBI taxonomy): domain Eukaryota; kingdom Viridiplantae; phylum Streptophyta; class Magnoliopsida; order Solanales; family Solanaceae; genus Anisodus; species Anisodus acutangulus. Next base: position 13,419,685 of record CM056502.1, on the reverse strand, counting down.
CTATTATCTAAGGGAATGGAGAGATTGATGACGATGTCACACATCGTATTGGGGCAGGGTGGATGAAATGGAGGCTCGCATCTGGAGTCTTCTGCGATAAAAAGGTATCACCAAAATTTAAAGGCAAGTTCTATAGGGTAGTGGTTAGACCGACTATGTTGTATGGGGTGGAGTGTTGGACAGTCAAGACTTCGCACATTCAAAAGATGAAAGTTACGGAGATGAGGATGTTGAGATGGGTGTGTGGGCATAAAAGAAGAGATAATATTAGAAATGTATATATCCGAAATAGAGTGAGAGTGGCATCGGCGGATGATAAGATGTGGAAAGCGAGGTTTAGGTGGTTCGGGCATGTGCAAAGGAGAGACACAAATGCCCGGAGGTGCGAGAGGTTGGCTATGGACGTGTTCAGAAGGGGTATAGGTAGGTCGAAGAAGTATTGGGGAGAGATGATTAGACGGGATATGGAGCATGTGCAACTTACTGAGGACATGACCTTAGATAAAGGGTCGTGGAGGACACAGATTAGGGTAGTAGGTAGTCGAGCGTAGTCCTACTTACGCTTACAAAATGATAGTTGTGGTGTTATTACTATAGGCCCGATTAGCTTATCACACTCATAGGCGCAATATTGCTTTATAATCCCTTATAGTTTGATTTATGCTGCTATGTGTTCTTTAGTGTACTTTGTTCATCTTATTTATCTGCGTTAGCTACTGCTTCCTTTTGTCAGAATGCGCTAACATGGCGTATTCGATTTTGTTATCAGCATGTTCATATTGCTTTAATTTCTTGTCTGATCGTTTCTCTTGCTTTGCTTTGTTTGTGACTATGCTTTATCTTGAGCCGAGGGTCTCCCGGAAACAACTGTTTTACCTACCAAGGTAGAAGTAAGGTCAGCGTACACTCTATCCTCCTCAGACACATGTTGTGGGATTTTACTGAATACGTTGTTGTTGTTGTTGTTGTTTCATGGACCACAAAAAAAGGAAAAAAGAATAAAAACACACGAAAAATGTAATAGAAAATCAATAACTTGACCCTATTTTCTTGTAGCAGAGAGTCGCTGCCACTGGTAGCTGTGCTCATTGCTCTGTCTTCCTCCCTCTCCTCTCCCAAAACCATAGTGTATTCTTCAACAAGATTCAATCAAAAATTAAAACTTTTTATTTTCCATTTACCATATGTTATCAGTTGCTTTTCTCGGAAGCCACTGATTTTTCTTCTTTCATTAAAACTTTCACATACCCCATATTAGCCATTTCCCACGAGAACTCTTCACTTCTCACGGAAAAGCATTACCCAAAAGTCATCACTTTTACACTATATAAACAAACCCCTGTTACTCAATTCTTCTCTTCATTATATACCACAACAATTAATTAGTCATGGTGATAATTATGAAGATTAGATTAATGTTGTCTTTGTTTTTGACTTATTTGATTGTTTTTCAGCAATGTAATGCGATGCTTCACCCTATTGATTTCTTGGCTTTACAAGCAATTCGTAAAAGCTTAAATGATTTACCCGGGTCGAACTTTTTCGGTTCTTGGGATTTTACATCCGACCCGTGTAAATTCGCTGGAATATATTGTAGTGGTGATGAAGTGATTGCTTTAAATCTTGGTGACCCGAGAGCCGGGTCACCGGGTCTTATCGGAAGACTTGACCCGTCTATTGGGAAACTCTCTGCTTTAGCTGAGTTCACTGTGGTTCCGGGTCGGATAATCGGTGCATTGCCGGAAAGTTTTTCACAGTTGAGAAACTTAAGGTTTCTCGGAGTTAGCCGGAATTTTATATCTGGTAACATTCCGGCGGGTTTGGGTAAGCTCCGGCGACTTCAAACACTTGATCTTAGTTATAATCAGCTCACCGGAAATATACCTTGGGCAATTGGAACACTACCGGTTCTTTCCAACGTTATTCTCTGTCACAACCGTTTATCCGGTTCAGTCCCACCTTTTGTGTCCCAAAAATTAACCCGGCTCGATCTTAAACACAATGTACTTTCCGGTTCGTTATTGCCAATGTCACTTCCATCATCACTTGAGTACCTATCTTTGTCGTGGAACCAGTTAACCGGTCCGGTCGACCATTTATTAGCTCGGTTAAACCGGTTGAACTATCTCGACATTAGTTTAAACCGGTTCACTGGGTCCATCCCGGGTAACTTGTTTAGATTTCCTATAACTAACCTTCAGTTACAAAGGAACCAATTCACCGGTCCGGTTTACCCGGTTGGTCAAGTAACAATACCCATAGTGGACCTTAGCTTCAACCGATTCTCGGGCCAAATATCACCATTATTCTCAGGAGTGCAGATTTTGTATATGAATAATAACCGGTTCACCGGTCAGGTTCCGGGTATCATGGTGGACCGGTTATTATCGGCTAATATACATGTATTGTATTTGCAACATAATTTTCTTACAGGGATAGCAATCAACCCGGCTGCAGAAATTCCGGTTCGGAGTTCATTGTGTTTGCAGTATAATTGCATGGTGTTGCCGGTTCAGACACCTTGTCCTTTGAAAGCTGGGAAGCAGAAGTCTCGGCCTACGGCTCAGTGTGGGGTGTGGAAAAAGAAGGGGTAAAATGGAGATTTTACAAGAATATTATTGAGTACTAGATAAATTATAGGTTTTTGATGGTGGGGGATTCATTGATTAATTTTTTGTTGAAATTAAAGGGTAAAAGAAAATAAGAATCCAAAAATGTGCATAAAGAAGAGAAAATTAGAGTAAAAAGGGTAAGTTTAGTTATTATTTGTATGCTTTTTGGTAAGCCAAAGATTGTGACTAGCAATTGTTGGCATTTCTTGTAATTAGATAGTATACTGATATTACCTTATTGAATATGTTGCAAATTTCTAGCTTTTTCTACACATTAATATTCTTATTAATAGTTGTTGCTTCATTTGTTTTATTTATCTTGTCATTTATTTTCCTTTTAATCTTATTTTATTTTTATTTTTTTATTCGAGGTCTATCATAAACAACATCTTTACCCCATTTATGTGATTACCCCGTTATTATTGTTGTTTTTCTTGTTATTCTCTCCGTTAAAAAAAGATTGACCTATTTTCTTTTTTTAATTTGTCCCAAAAAGATTGATACATTTCTATATTTAGAAACATTTTAATTTTATAAGATGATTTACAGCCACACAAATATATCTAAGGCTTGTTTTAAACTACATATTTCAAAAGTCTTCCTTATTTCTTAAGTTTTGTGTCAAGTCAAATTAGTCAAATCTTTTTAGTATGGTACATAAATTGGTTATGTACCACAGCCTTATTGCTCTGATAAAAGTGAGTTTTAGGAATATACAGTAGTAGCTTTTTCCTGTTTTTAAAGTTTTGGGAGAGGGGAGAGGTGGGGATGGAACACTGAAATGCGATATATTATAGGTTGGACATCCACAATACAGCTGCACCAGCATATCTCTGTTCTTTGTGGTACTAAATTTAGCGACTGTTTTGTTCTTTGGTTATCCTCCAAAAAAAATTGTACTCTGTCAGTTTCATTTTACACAGCTGTATTTTAATACTGTCAAAGGTACTTCCAGGATTTGTGCTTTTAAAAACATAAACATGTCATTAAGGAAATATTGTAATATAAATATGAAACAGAGGAAGTAGTTTTGTACCTAATGAAATGTTAAATGCCCAAAAAACATTAAAAGCCAAACAGTTCTTCTTAAACTAAATGCAAATGCACGTACGTATTGTTTTTCTGGATGACAAAAATAATTTATTAGTGTTGGTAGGAGTAGTACTAGTTTAATGTGTACTTTGTAACTCTGGCAGGGGGAAGCTGCTACGCCATTAAGCAAAAGAAATGAATGTTGGTCCAATATATCTATGCAGTTCCCTTGATTGAAAAATATTATAATTAGAATATTATGTTTGAATTTATGTTTTAAAGCATAGTTTGACCCCTTTTTGTTGAGTAATTCAACGGTTAATATATGCTCCATCCATTCACTTTTACTTATCAACTTTTAGTGTTTCGCTGTCTTTTAAGAATTAATAAATGAAATATATATTTTACCATAATACTCATATTAATTGGTGTACATTCTTAATAGATTTGAAAAATGATTCAGAAATGAATAATTAATATTAAGAGTAGGACAAGAAAAAAAAGTTTGTCTTTTCTTGATATGTTAAAATGGACAAGTAAAAGTAGAAATTTATTTTTAGTATAATGGACAAATAAAAGTAAACGGAAAGAATAACGCCAAAAATCGTTTTTAACCTATTCGCGTAATATAATTTTTTGGTGAAGGAGTTCAATTAAACCCGGTTGCATCTGCTTAGCTCCGCCACTGGCCTTGGCTACCCGATATCTGATCCTTTGGCTCATGATTCGAACACAAATACAATTGTACTTCATAAATAAAGATATATTCTTTCCTATTGGAGTTGTTAAATGACAAGTCTGAGCTTAATTTGAGCAGATAAAATTGAACTGAAATAGATTGCTATTAACACATCCAATAAAAATTTGAGATGGTTGAATCAAGATGGGCTAAGCAATTGATTACAACCTAGCTTAAATTTTATTTTCTATATTTGTTTTCTTATAATTTGCTTAATTAACCAGCAAAACTTATAAACAAATTCTTTATTATAGCTATCTAACATATCAAACAAATATTTATTTAAATATTTTGTAAATAATTTCTTGTGGATCAATTATAGCTACATATTTAGTTCAAATCAGATCAACTTTTAAATGAGTTGGCCTGAGGTTTGCCTAAGTTTATTCGTCATAAAAATACTCCAACCCAACTATCTCAAACCGTTCGGATGGAACATATTTATATGGACTAATTTTGCTATCTATATTGCCTATCTAAGTGATCTTGCTAATGGAGGGTCTAGAATTTTTAGTTAGTGGATGTGAGATATAAATGTATCATATTACTTTTTGTGACAATAAATTGGAACTTAATATAAAATTATGTTGTTAAGAAATAAATATAATGTGCATCTGCTTCTCTAATCCCCATCCAAAATCACATGCATTGCCTAAATTGAAGATTTCAATACATAGTCCAGTTTATAATCTGATCATTACATGACTCATACTTGACATGGGTTTCCCAAATTTCTGGAGTTCCCCAATAAATGCATTTTATCTACAAAAATTAACACTTACTTCCTCAGTTCACTTTTACTTGTTCATTATTAACTTTGTAAACCCATTATGAAATAATAAATAAAGTGCATAATTTACCATAATATCCGTATTAATTGGTGCATAGTTTTAATGGACTTGAAAAATGATTTGAAATGAGTAATTAATACTATGGGTAAAACAGGAATTTTTTTTTTTCTTAATATGCTAAAAGTGACAAGTAAAAATGAATATTTATTTTTAATTCAAGCCGTGAAAACAGCCTCTTGCATAAATGTGAGTTAAGGCTGCGTACAATAGACCCTTGTGGTCCGGCCCTTCCCCAAACCCCGCGTATAGCGGAAGCTTAGTGCACCAGACTATTTTTTTTATAATGGACAAGTAAGAGTGAAATGATGGAGTACATGATGAGTATACATGTGATATTTGAACATTACGAAGTTCTCAAAATTTATGTAGCTGTATAAATATTTGAATTTACAAAAGCTCTGGGATCTAGAAGAAAAAAACTATATATATATATATATATATAGGTGTAGAGGCACAAATCTCTTTTCTTCCTCTGAAGGTTTAAACTGGGATTTAAAGAGGCTAAAGGATTTAGTGACTTCTGGTTTTTGTATTTCTAAGGTGGATCCGAATTGTTCCCACCATGAGTTCCACCATGTTGGAAATTGTGATGGATCACACGAGGTATCAAAATGGAAAAGCCAAGTGTGGCTTAGGTTGGTATTTTGAACGAAAAAGGAATTGAACCAAGCTTGTTGGTAATCCCAGTAATTAAAAGGAATATAAAAAATGATTCATTTTTGTGGGTGTCTGGAAAATTTAGTAGTTGAGACAGGTCATTCCCCCAATCAATAGGAGCAATTACGCTGAGAATTTTGCAAATTGAATAGGAGGGATCTGGGTTTTTCTTGAAAAAATTATTTTTAATTGTTGCTGATCCTGATATTTCAAGGATAGCTTGATAAAAATATGGGGTTTTTAAAATATCCCATGATTTATAAAAACACTTTTGTCCAAAATAATTTTGTAGTGCTAGAAAAGGGTCTTTATTAAAAAATCCTTTTTCAAGAGTTACAATATTTTGAAAAAATGGTTTTACAAAAAATTTAGGAAGCGAGTTTTTGGGGACTGTGGTACCACAAGTTGATTTTTTGAAATTTTTTTTTTGAGAAAGGTTTTTGAAGACTCTTCTTTCTCAAGTTGCGCTTTGAAAATTCTTTTTGAGAAAGGGTTTTGAAGATTCTCCTTTCTCGATTTTTATAAAATTTTGAGAGGTTTTTCCTCCTAAGCTTTGAACAACTTCTTGTTTGAAATTTTGAAGTTGTATTAATGCTCGTTGTATCTCTGGTGATTTCGAGAAGTTGTAGGAGATTTTCTGCAGCTTATGTCCCGTCTTTGGAGTTTTTTCTGAGACTGCAATAATTTCATTTTCTTCTTTCATGACAATCTCATACCATGACGGTTTTCAGTGAATTTTTCTTTTTCTTCTTTTGTGGGTTTTTAGGGGCCATGGAATTTGGTTGTTGTTGTGGTGCAAAGAACAGGTGTATTTATTGGTGGAGGAGGTATCTCTTCCTTTCTTTTTTGAAGCAATGCTCCACACATTGCGTGGTAACAAGATCTTGTCATTCTTTCATGTCCTTTACGGATATTTTTTCTTTGAAACCGGACATTGCGGCAAAGGACAGTGATAGGACATTTTTTGTTGTATCTGGTATTGGAAATCTGGATTTTTATAGGCATATTGATGAGGTATTTACGTCTTTGTCATTGGTTTTGTAAACTGTGGGTTTCGCTCCTATTTTCGGATAAACCACTTTGGTTAAAATATTTTCAAAGTAAAAATTGTCGAAATAAGTTTGCATAAATCATTTTTGAATGCAATTTTTGAAAATCGCTTTCAAAAGTTTTTGTATGTAAAGGAATTAATTAATTTAAAGGAACAAGTATCATAGTTTGCAAGGGACTTGAAATTTTGATAAAAACTATTTCTTAATTCTCCTAGGTGGCAAGAATAAGTTTTAATCAAATCAAGGTCACTAGCTTTTGGTTTTTTCAAAAAAGGGAATTTTAAATTCTTTCTATTGAATCAAAAGAGATAAAATCATTATCGACTTTATAAGGAGTGATAAGATTAATAAATGGTGTTCCTAAGATAACGAAATTGTGAATGTCTTTTACTAAGACAAGCAGCGTTGTAATAGAAACATCATTAATAATAACAGACGCATTGGTTTGGGAATTGATTTCTAGTCGTGTTATTGTCATTGCTAGAGTTTCTGGGTATTTTCATGGAATTGATTAGGTACTAGACCTGTTTTTATGCAATTCAGATCTGCACCAGGTGTCAAAAGAGCAATAGTAGTAATCCTAAAATTGCGGGAATTTAAGGGTTATTTGAACAAGGTATTTTTGGACGTGATTTGTCGTAAGACAAGAAGAAATTCTTGTGGGACCTCTTCAATGAAAGGGTTGTCGTGAGGTTCCCTGGATCTTCGTGAGTCGGAATTGTCGACTTTAACTGGATTCGTAATTATTCGGGTATTTGACAGAGTGTTTTAAGTAAAATAGAGTCTTGATCTGTTTTCTCGTAGAGCCTTGATCTCTACTTTGATTTGTTTTACGTCTCTGGAGTTCTAGAATCGGGGTTTCTTTGGAGTCTTTCATCCCTTTACCCTTTTCAGGATTTTTGTTAAATCATAGGTATTTTTGGAGGTGTTTGGCAAAATAGAATTTTTGAAATCTTTTTTCTCGTCAGTAAAAGATTTGAGGAGTTTATTCAAATAATCCTTTTGGTGTTCGACATCTATGTGTTGAACCATTTCTAACATGAACTCTTGATCATTGGTTAAAACACAAACGAGTTTTCCCTTACCCTTATCGGAATATTTAGAAGAACTGGTTGTAAGCAATTCATCTATTTGGAGGGCTTTGTTGTCTTCAGAAGACAGAGAAAAGTAGTCGAGTTCGACTCGGCATTTGAATCGGAGGAATCAACGAGAAGATTGGAAATTTTCTGGGTGACGCCCTCATCGAGCTTCAATTCTTGTAATTTTGTATTCATTTTGCAAGACCTGCAAAGATGACCTTTTTTGTGACATTTGTAACATGTAACGTCTTTGTATCTAGAATCAGCTTTTTTGGTATTTGGTCTTTTGAGACGATGAGTATTTTTGTATGAGTTTTTGTAATACTCTTCGTTGGATTTGCTAAAATCTCTCTTTTTGTAACCTCTAGAAGTACTCTTAAGGGATTTATGAGTCCTGCTACAGTTTCCTGTGCAACTGGAAGAGGGTTTTGAGAAATTCGTATCAAACTGTTTGCAAAAGGTTCCAAGTTCGCACTTAGTTCTCTTTAGCTCCAGCTTGAGGTGTTTCTGTATTTTCAGGTCTTGACAGATCTTCAAACCTTCCTGTTGAGTTATACTGACCAATTGTCCGTATGTAAACTCACTGTAGGGTATAATCTGTTTACCGCAATTCTCTTTGATTTTGTTCCTAACCTTTTCTCCTAAAAGGGTAGGTAATCCGGCAAGGAATTTCTCTTTCCAAAATGGCTGGTTTGAATCTTCCCTGAGCATAACTCTGGTTAGGAAGGTATTTTTGTACCATTGGAAATCGCTGAGTTGTTTGCATTTGAGGTTTGAAAGTAATTCGGCATTTTTGTCTTTCAAATGCGAAGAATCTCCTATGAAATTTAAAGAGATTGTGAGAATCAAGGTTGCTACGGCATCCTGTAGGGGTTCACCTTGTTCGTCAAGGATTGGTAATCCTTCTTCGTCGGTTTTGATGGAATTGAGGATATCTTCTTTTTGTTGATCAGCGAGATAATTATCCCACCAACCTTTCAATTGACCAGAGAAGCCTGCGATGAGCAGTTCTGCAATGGTCTTGTCTTGCTGCATCGTTTTGGGTTTTGTAGGCATTTGCGACCATAGTCATTTGTTGGAGAAAAGCGAGAATATTGTATTTCGTCATCCCATCTATGTTCCAATCATAAATGGAAGAGGCATTGAAACGGGATTGAGCAAGGGTTTTACTATTCCTAGGTCGAGCAGGAATAATTTGTAATTCTTTGTTGTTGGACCTGTTGTATTGGTTGTTGCCAATCCACATGGTTAACAAAAGGTTTTTTGTTTCGGAATTGGTTTGAAGTACTACCGTCGTCGGAATCGTTGACAAGAGTAGTGATTTTGTTAGAAGATTGTGGAGTATTAGGAACAACGTGTTCAGTATTAGAACTGTTGGTCGTCCCAATCCTACTTAATTGATCCTGGATAGCCTGGAAAAATTCAGACTTATTTTGCTGGATATTTTTGACGCCATCTTTGGACACCTGAAAGGGTTTGAAGATAGGCTTTTGGCTTTTTGGTTTCATCTCTTTAGTCGTACCTGTGGAATCTATGGTGACTAGAGGGTTGGCTTTTATGTGTTTTTCTACCCTGTCGAGTTGTTTTCCTAGGGTATTCAAACTGATATTGGTAAAATTATTTTGAGCGAGTATACTCCTGGTATTTGTTTTCTCATCCTCAGCTGGATTTTTAAGAGGAATCGCGTCTATAGGGCAACCATGAATAACATGCTTGATGCCTTGTAAAGGAGGGTGATTGGACTGGATCTTTCTAGAATCAGCTAGGGTTTCCCATTCCGGTGTTTTGTTCCTAGTCGTAACGGGATTTACCATTTTAGAAAAGGGATAATGAATGGAATTTTCAGAGGAGTAAATTTCAAACCAGTCAAAGAAAAGGATATTTATCCTATGTTCATTAACAAATTTGTAAAACTCTTCCTGTATTTTTGTCCTAGTATTTAAAATGGTAGAGTCAGTCTATCGTTCCATAGAAAATCTACGAGCAGTAGATACGATGATTCCAGTTCCGTAGAAACTCTCGACTTAGGAAGAGTTTCACAAATTCCTTCAGTCATCAATACTCCTTACAGACCGAAACCTAGACGTTCTACGTCTGATATACCCAATCTACGAAAGGTAGATTACTCAAACGAAATACCGAGACCCGTTTACGAAAATCCTATTGTTAGAGAAAAGATAGAGGACCTAGAACCTACTAGTCTGACTTTTTCCTCTCTTACAGAAAACCTAGTAAACGAACTTGGCGTTTTACAAAAAGGTTTCACAATTGACAAAAAATTCCTTCAAAAAGATTTTTATGAAAAATACAACTTAGAAAAAAGAGTTTGGTTCCTCAAAACCTTTTTAAATACTAGGACAAAAATACAGGAAGAATTTTACAAATTTGTTAATGAACATAGGATAAACATCTTGTTTTTTGACTGGTTTGAAATTTACTCATCTGAAAACTCCATTCATTATCCCTTTTCTAAAACGGTTAATCCCGTTACGACTAAGGTTAAGGAAAGCCAAAGCCCTATCTTTAAACCCTTCCAGGTGTCCAAAGATGGCGTAAAAAATATCCAACAAAATAGGTCTGAATTTGTTCAGGCTATCCAAAATCATTTGAGTAGGATTGGAACATCCAACAGTTCTAATACAAAACGCGTAGTTCCGGATACTCCGCAATCTTCCAAAAACTCGCACTCGACGAATGATTCCAGTAAAAAGAGTACATTGGAACATTTACAAAAAATTACAAATCCCAAAAGGAACGTTTCCAGATACAAGCATATAACATGCTACAAATGTCATAGACGAGTGGTCACACGTCGAGATTTTGTAAAATCAGGGAAAAATCTCAAAAACCAGGTTTGGATAAAATAGTAGTCCAAAAGATCTCCGATCCTCTTATAAATTCCTCTGATTCAGGCTCTTCTGATTCAACTGATTCAGCTGCCAAAGCAGAATCTTATTATTTTTCTCTATCTTCAGATGCTGAAAGACCCCTTCAAAAAGACGAGTTAGTCACAACTAATTCTTTCAAAATTCCGGTGATCATAAAAGAATACACATTTGCGTGTTAACCTATGATCAAGAAAAGAGGAAAATTCTTGCAGAAATTCTGTACAAAAACTTGAAAAGAGATCAAGCAAGTAAAAACGGTTATAAAAGAATTGAAAGAAAAACAAAAAAGAGATTCTTTATTAGTAAAAGCAATCCTTTCAAAAGCTACACCGCAAAACTCCGATTCTCATAAAGAATCCAATTCAGAGAATATCCCAAAAGACTTTCTAAATATCTTGCGACAAATCACGTCAAAAAGATACCTAATAAAAATTACCCTTCAATTCCCAGGCGACTTTAGAGTTCAGACTATTGCGCTTTTTGACACTGGTGTTGATCTAAATCGATAAGCGGTATTGTACCAGAAAAATTTAGAGAAAAATCTCGTGAAAAATTAGCAGCTGCTAACAGCACAAAAATCAATATTGATTCCAAAACCAGTGCGTCAATAGAAATTGACGGAGTCTCTATAAGAACATCGTTTGTCTTAACAAATGACATACATAGTTCTGTCATCTTAGGAACACCGTTCATAAATCTTATCACCCCTTATACGGTAGATAGTGATTTTGTATCTTTTAAATTCAACAAAAAGAATTTGAAATTCCTTTTCATAACAAAGCCTAAAACAAGAAGTCTCAACCTTATGAGAGCTTGTACAATTCATGAAGATGGTTTAAATGCGAATCCAAGGAAAATCTTACCATCTACAAGAGTGAAAAAGATTTTTCTTTTGAAAGATTAAAAACTATTTTAGAATCACCTGATGTTAAAATCAATATTTCTAAACTCCAAAACTCTTTCAAACCGAATTATGTTCCGAGATTCCAAATGCCTTACGGAGTAGAAAACAACATATCGTAGATCTTCCTTACGAAAAGGATTTTGTGAAAAACAAATCCCTACAAAAGCAAGACCTATCCAAATGAATAGTGATCTTGAACAACACTGCAGAAAAGAAATTCAAGATCTTGAAAATAAAAACAAATTTCCAAATCTAGATCCCCTTGAGTTGTCTTTGCATTCTATGTAAGCAAAAATGCCGAAATAGAAAGAGGAACTCCCAGTTAGTTATTAATTACAAACCTTTAAATACTTGCCTAAAATGGATTAGATATCCAATTCCAAACAAAAAGATTTACTACGAAGTTACATTACGCCTTGATATTTTCAAAATTTGATATGAAGTCTGGTTTTTGGCAAATCCAAATTTACGCAAAAGATCGTTACAAAACCGCCTTTACGGTCCCCTTTGGACAATACGAGTGGAATGTAATGCCCTTTGGTCTAAAAATGCCCCTTCAATTCCAGAGAATCATGAATGACATCTTCAATGATTATTCCAAATTACATTATTGTTTATATTGACGATGTCTTAATTTTCTCAAATTACGTGGAGGAACATTTCAAACACCTCAAAACTTTCTTCTATGTTACCAAGAAAATGGTTTGGTAGTTTCCAAATAAAAATGAGCCTTTTTCAAGCGAAGATTAGATTTCTAGGGCACTATATATCCCGAGGAAAATAACCCTATAGAAAGGTCCTTAGAATTCGCTAATAAATTCCCTGACAAAATTCTTGATAAGACCCAATTCTGAGAGATTCCTAGGAAGCCTAAACTATGTTTTAGATTTACATCCTGAGATTAATAAAATGTGAAAAGCACTCCATGACAGACTTAAGAAAACCCCTGCTCCATGGACTAGTAACCATACTGCTTGTGTCCAAAGGATTAAAAAGAAAGTGTTAGAAATTCCATGTCTTCATTTAGCAAACCCTCAGCTACCTAAGGTTGTAGAAACAGACGCCTCTGACTTAGGTTATGGCGGGATCTTGAAACAAATTTTGGGGGGAAAAGAGTGTATAGTCCAGTATACTTCTGCCCACTGGAATGACACCCAGAAAAACTATTCCACTATTAAAAAAGAAATTTTGAGCATCGTCTTATGCATACAAAAATTTCAAAGTGATTTACTAAATCAAAAATTTTTACTCAGAATTGATTGCAAAAGTGCTAGAGAAGTTTTACAAAAAGATGTTCAAAACCTTGCCTCAAAACAGATTTTTGCACGATGGCAAGCGATTCTTAGCATTTTTGATTTTGATATTGAATACATCAAAGGAGAAACAAATTCTATTCCAGATTTCTTAACCCGTGAATTCCTTCAAAACAGAGAGAAAAACCCAGAAAATTCCCCAAGAGAAAATACCTAAACATACCTCAAAACCACAAAGGCGAGATTCTTAGACGGAAGATCTTCCGGAAGAAAAATGCACTCAGAATTTTATAAAATTAGAGAAAGAATTTCCAAAACCCTTTCTCAAAAAAAAAAAAAAAAAAAAATTGAAAAATCGACTTTCGAAAACCAAAACTTGTGATATTGCAAAGTTCTCAGAAAAACAGTTTGCAAAACTTTCAAATAAAATGCCCCATTTTTAAATATTCTTTTACTAGGATTGCCAACAAGCTTGGTTTAATTCCTTTTCTCAAAATACCAACCAAAGCCACACTTGGCTTTTTCAAATTTTTGATACTTCTTATGATCCGTCACAATTACCGACATGATGAAATTCATGGTAGGTGCAATTCGGATTCACCGTAGAAATACAAAAACTAGAAGTCACTAAATCTTTCAGCCTCTTCAAATCCCCGTTTAAACCTTCTGAGGAAGAAAAAAGATTTGTGCCCCCTTTACACCATTTTTATCCAAAGAAAATTCAAATCCAATGGCCAGACAACTTTAAAATACCAAAAAGCCTCGCACCACAAAAGGTCACAAAAGTCCAGAAATGATTAGACACCCAGATGTTCATTCCTTTACAAACGCCTCTGGCACCACTACAAACAAAGGAGCACACCCAGTTCCTTTCACAGAAATCTCAGATGGCCTCAATGTTTGCAGCGGCCAAAAATCCAGAAGAAATGCAAGCCATAATTCTAAAATTTGCACCGTCTTCATCAAAACAAGGCTCTTCGTCAAAAGAAGAAGAACCAGGGATTGATATTGAAGACAGTCCGATTTTTGGCAATAGTGGATTCTGAACAAAATTGCCAAAAAGAATTCAAAATACCCGGAGTAGAGTTCAGACAAAATTCCGACAAAAGAAAGTGGTCAAAAAAGCTACTTTCAGTAAAAGCAAAACCAAAAGCAAAAGCAAAAGAAAAAGCAGAGATTCCCGCAATAATTCGAGAAAATACCAAAAGGAAGAACAGTGATTCTCCACGCGGATGAATAGTGATGCGGATGAATAGTTTAAATTCCCTTTTATTACGAAAATACCCTGTAAAACTCCTATAAAAGGAGACTCCCTCTCCCTTAGAAAGATAAGTCATTTTTTACTAAGTCTTTTAGTAAGTATTTCTCTTTCTACAATTAGAGATAAGTTGAGAGCTCTTACAGAAATTCCCCTTTAGGTTAGGATAAAATACCCCTCTAAATACCCATATGATTCAGTTCATATGATCCATATCATATGACTCATATCATATGATCCAAATACCCCTGAAATTCCCAAGGTTTCTCTCCTTGATAATTATCTTTGTAAATTCCAATTTTTAAATGAATATGATTATGGACGGTACTACCTCCTAATCTTTTAAAATTCTTTAAATTCCTGCATTAAATACTTGGCCGGTTCAACCGCCTACTTGGTTTAAATACCTGCAGAACCTTGTGATCCATGGTTTCCATAACTGGAACCTTGAATTGTAAGTCAAGCTTTATTTACTTTCTGCATTCTTCAATTATCCTTTAATTTATTAATCCCTTATATCTTGATTCCTTCTCTGTCTGTTATCCCCTTTAGATCCTCGGCCTAAGTTTGGCTTGTTAAGTTTGGTATCAGAGCCATAAAGGGTAGATATAGCGAGAATATGGTCCAGACCAGATGTTGATTCCTTGTTAGAGATTATGGAGATCTCGGCGTTAGGTGTCCAGGGTTGGTAAGTCCTCAACGAACGCAGGCAGTTATACCCATAGGTAGAAGTCCTAAGCAAAGAGGAAAGTTCAGACGCTCTGTTATAGGAATTCCATAACATGGATCCGTTTCTTAATAGATCTACTTCGCGTGATTTTGGTTCATCTTCTTCCATGGATTCAAAGAAGATAATAAACTCCGAAGAAATCTTGATACAAGATTTTGACAAATCTATCGATAATTGGGAAATACCGAAAATAAATCGAGACCAGATTTACAAAAATTCAAAATACCAGTTATTCAAAACCGATTTCACAATCAAAACTGAGGAAAGAGATATCCAATTATCTCAACCTTTTGAAACCATTCAATTACTTTCTCAAAATTCCTTGAGAAGACACCGAGAAAGAAATTTCAAATATATCCATATTGGATTAGTCCAAATAGGGATAAAACCCCTCACAAAAGAAGGATTAAACACCTCAATCCTTGCTGTTTTACGTGATGCCCGATTCACAAATTTTGAAGATTCCTTATTGAGTTACGTTGAGTCTAGTCTGCACAGGACCAATATCTTTTGATTGTTACCCAAATTTCTCAGTCTCTTTAAATGACAAAAATATCCAAAAATCCCTAGTCTTACAAATCAAGACTCACAATTACCAAATGCTTGAAGGATCGATTCCCGTAGCTATAATTTATGGAATTCATTACAAAGCTATGACTTCAGCTTTTGCGACAAAAGTCAGATACCATAGTAAGAAAGGTGAAACCCTTCTTCTACAAACCGATCTTTTCAGATCTAACACCGTTATACCGATACCCATGAGATGGAAGGATATTTCCTTACCAGACGAATGGATCTTAGAAGGTGTTGTCAAGCCTGAGCCTCTTGAGACATCCCAACCAAATACTCGTCTCAGAGAAATAACCCAATACCAGGATGGTAGAGTCAGTCTATCGTTCCATAGAAAATCTACGAGCAGTAGATACGATGATTCCAGTTCCGTAGAAACTCTCGACTTAGGAAGAGTTTCACAAATTCCTTCGATCATCAATACTCCTTACAGGCCAGAAACCTAGGCGTTCTCGCCTGATATACCGAATCTACGAAACGTAAATTACTCAAACGAAATACCGAGACCCGTTTACGAAAATCCTACTGTTAGAGAAAAGATAGAGGACCTAGAACCTACTAGTCCGACTTTTTCCTCTCTTACAGAAAACCTAGTAAACGAACTTGGCGTTTTACAAAAAGGTTTCACAATTGACAAAAAATTCCTTCAAAAAGATTTTTATGAAAAATACAACCTAGAAAAAAGAGTTTGGTTCCTCAAAACCTTTTTAAATAATAGGACAAAAATTCAGGAAGAGTTTTACAAATTTGTTAATGAACATAGGATAAATTCCTTTTCTTTGACTGGTTTGAAATTTACTCCTCTGAAAATTCCATTCATTATCCCTTTTCTAAAACGGTAAATCACGTTACGACTAGGAACAAAACACCGGAATGGGAAACCCTAGCTGATTCTAGAAAGATCCAGTCCAATCACCATCCTTTACAAGGCATCAAGCATGTTATTCATGGTTGCCCTATAGACGCGATTCCTCTTAAAAATCCAGCTGAGGATGAGAAAACAAATACCAGGAGTATACTCGCTCAAAATAATTTTACCAATATCAGTTTGAATACCCTAGGAAAACAACTCGACAGGGTAGAAAAACACATAAAAGCCAACCCTCTAGTCACCATAGATTCCACAGTGCGACTAAAGAGATGAAACCAAAAGCCAAAGCCTATCTTCAAACCCTTTCAGGTGTCCAAAGATGGCGTCAAAAATATCGACAAAATAAGTCGAATTTGTCCAGGCTATCCAGGATCAATTAAGTAGGATTGGGACGACCAGCGGTTCTATCTGAACACGTTGTTCACGATACTCCACAATCTTCTAACAAAATCACTACTCTTCTGAGCGCTTCAGACGAGGGTAGTACTTCAAACCAATTCCGAAACAAAAAACCTTTTGTTAACCATGTGGATTGGCAACAACCAATACAACAGGTCCAACAACAGCAATTACAAATTATTCTGCTCGACCTAGGAATAGTAAAACCCTTGCTCAATCCGTTTCAATGCCTCTTCCATTTATGATTGGAACATAGATGGGATGACGGAATACAATATTCTCGCTTTTCTCCAACAAATGACTATGGCTGCAAATGCCTACAAAACCCAAAACGATGCATAAGACAAGACCATTGCGAGGCTGCTCATCGCGAGCTTCTGCGGTCAATTGAAAGGTTGGTGGGATAATTATCTCACGATCAACAAAGAAGATATCCTCAATTCCATCAAAGCGAAGCGAAGAAGGATTACCAATCCTTGACGAACAAGGTGAACCCCTACAGGATGCCGTAGCAATCTTGATTCTCACACTCTCTTTAAATTTCATAGGAGATTCTTCGCATTTGAAAAACAAAAATGCCGAATTACTTTCAAACCTCAAATGCAAACAACTCTGATTTCCAATGGTACAAAAATACCTTCCTAACCAGAGTTATGCTCGGGAAGATTCAAACCACCATTTTGGAAAGAGAAATTCCTTGCCGGATTACCTACCCTTTTAGGAGAAAAGGTTAGGAACAAAATCAAAGAGAATTGCGGTAAACAGATTATACCCTACAGTGAGTTTACATACGGACAATTGGTCAGTATAACTCAACAGGAAGGTTTGAAGATCTGTCAAGACACGAAAATCTGTAAACACCTCAATTTGGAGCTAAAGAGAACTAAGTGCGAACTTGGAACCTTTGCAAACAGGTTTGATCTGAATTTCTCAAAACCCTCTTCCAGTTGCACAAGAAAGCGTAGCAGGACTAATAAATCCCTTAAGAGTACTTCTAGAGGTTACAAAAGAGAGATTTGACAAATCCAGCAGCGTATTACAAAACCCATACAAAAATACTCATCGTCTCAAAAGACCAAATACCAAAAAAGCTGATTCTAGATACAAAGACGTTACATGTTACAAATGTCACAAAAAAGGACATACAGCGAGGTACTGCAAAATGAATACAAAATTACAAGAATTGAAGCTCGATGAGGACGTCACCCAGAAAATTTCCAATCTTCTCGTTGATTCCTCCGATTCAAATGCCGAGTCAGAACCTGACTACTTTTCTCTGTCTTCTGAAGACAACAAAGCCCTCCAAATAGATGAATTGCTTACAACCAGTTCTTCTGAATATTCCGATAAGGGTAAGGGAAAACTCGTTTGTGTTTTAACCAAGGATCAAGAGTTCATGTTAGAAATGGTTCAACACATAGATGTCGAACACCAAAAGGATTATTTGAATAAACTCCTCAAATCTTTTACTGACGAGAAAAAAGATTTCAAAAATTCTATTTTGCCAAACACCTCCAAAAATACCTATGATTTAACAAAAATCCTGAAAAAGGGTAAAGGGATGAAAGACTCCAAAGAAACCCCGATTCTAGAACTCCAGAGAGACGTAAAACAAATCAAAGTAGAGATCAAGGCTCTACGAGAAAAACAGGATCAAGACTCTATTTTACTTAAAACACTCCTGTCAAATACCCAAAATAATTACGAATCGATCGAGTCGAGACAATTCCGACTACGAAGATCCAGGAGAACCTCGACAACCCTTTCATTGAAGAGGTCCCACAAGAATTCCTTCTTGTCTTACGCCAAATCACGTCCAAAAATACCTTGTTCAAATAACCCTTAAATTCCCAGGCAATTTTAGGATTACTACTATTGCTCTTTTTGACAGTAGCAGATCTAAATTGCATAAAAACAGGTCTAGTACCTAATCAATTTCATGAAAATACCCAGGAAACTCTATCAGCGGCCAATAACACGAAGCTAGAAATCAATTCCCAAACCAATGCGTCTGTTATTATTAATGATGTTTCTATTACAACGTCGTTTGTCTTAGTAAAAGACATTCACAATTTCATTATCTTAGGAACACCATTTATTAATCTTATCACTCCTTATAAAGTCGATAATGATTTTATCTCTTTTGATTCCAATAGAAAGAATTTAAAATTCCCTTTTTTGAAAAAACCAAAAGCTAGTGACCTTGATTTGATTAAAACTTATTCTTGCCACCTAGGAGAATTAAGAAATAGTTTTTATCAAAATTTCCAAGTCCCTTGCAAACTATGATACTTGTTCCTTTAAATTAATTAATTCCTTTACATACAAAAAACTTTTGAAACGATTTTCAAAAATTGCATTCAAAAATGATTTATGCAAACTTATTTCTGACAATTTTTACTTTGAAAATATTTTAACCAGTGGTTTATCCGAAAACAGGAGCAGAAACCCACAGGTTTACAAAACCAGCTACAGCACAGAAATACCCTGTCAATATGCCTATAAAAATCCACAGATTTCCAATACCAGATACAACAAAAAAATGTCCTATCACTGTCCTTTGCCGCAATGTCCGGGTTTCAAAGAAAAAATATCCAGAAAGGACATGAAAGAATCTGGACAGTACTGTTACCACGCAATGTGTGGAGCATTGCTTCAAAAAAGAAAGGAAGAGATACCTCCTCCACCAATAAATACACCTGTTGCTGCACCACAACAACAACCAAATTCCATGGCCCCTAAAAAACCCACAAAAGAAGAAAAAGAAAAATTCCCTGAAAAACCGTCATGGTATGAGATTGTCATGAAAGAAGAAAATGAAATTATCGCAGAGTCTGTACAAAAAACTCCAGCACGGGACATAACTGCGGAAAATCTCCTACAACTTCTGGCGAAATCACCAGAGATACAACAGGCATTAATACAACTTCAAAATTCCAAACAAGAAGTTGTTCAAAGCTCAGGAGGGGAAAAAACCTCTCAAAATTTTATAAAAATCGAGAAAGGAGAATCTTCAAAAACCCTTTCTCAAAAGAATTTTCAAAGCGCAACTTGAGAAAGAAGAGTCTTCAAAAAACCTTTCTCAAAAACAATTTTCAAAAAATCAACTTGTGGTACCACAAGTCCCCAAAAAACCTGCTCCTAAATTTTTTGTAAAACCATTTTTTCAAAATATTGTAACTCTTGAAAAATAATTTTTTAATAAAGACCCTTTTCTAGCACTACAAAATTATTTTGGACAAAAGTGTTTTTATAAATCATGGGATATTTTAAAAACCCCATATTTTTACCAAGCTATCCTTGAAATATCAGGATCAGCAACAATTAAAAATAATTTTTTCAAGAAAAACCCAGATCCCTCCTATTCAATTTGCAAAATTCTCAGCGTAATTGCTCCTATTGATTGGGGGAATGACACATCTCAACTACTAAATTTCCCAGACACCCACAAAAATGAACCGTTTTTGATATTCCTTTTAATTACCGGGCTTACCAACAAGCTTGGTTCAATTCCTTTTTCGTTCAAAATACCAACCTAAGCCACACTTGGCTTTTCCATTTTGATACCTCGTGTGATCCATCACAATTTCCAACATGGTGGAACTCATGGTGGGAACAATTCGGATCCACCTTAGAAATACAAAAACCAGAAGTCACTAAATCCTTTAGCCTCTTTAAATCCCAGTTTAAACCTTCAGAGGAAGAAAAGAGATTTGTGCCTCTACACCTATTTCACACAAAATTCCACTTACCATGGGTCTTTACATGGTTCGTAGATTATTCGGAAGACAAAATCCCAATTATCCGAAGAAGAGTTTGATACCAAACTTAGGCCGAAGATCTAAAGGGGATAACAGACAGAGAAGGAATCAAGATATAAGGGATTGATAAATTAAAGGATAATTGAAGAATGCAGAAAGTAAATAAAGCTTGACTTACAATTCAAGGTTCCAGTTATGGAAACCATGGATCACAAGGTTCTGCAGGTATTTAAATCAAGTAGGCGGTTGAACCGGCCAAGTATTTAATGCAGGAATTTAAAGAATTTAAATGCATAAAGTATTTTAAAAGATTAGGAGGTAGTACTGTCCATAATCATATTCATTTAAAAATTGGAATTTACAAAGATAATTATCAAGGAGAGAAACCTTGAGAATTTCAGGGGTATTTGGATCATATGATATGAGTCATATGATATGGATCATATGAACTGAATCATATGGGTATTTAGAGGGGTATTTTATCCTAACCTAAAGGGGGATTTCTGTAAGAGCTCTCAACTTCTCTCTAATTGTAGAAAGAGAAAGACTTACTAAAAGACTTAGTAAAAATGACTTATCTTTTCTAAGGGAGAGGGAGTCTCCTTTTATAGGAGTTTTACAGGGTATTTTCGTAATAAAAGGAAATTTAAACTATTCATCTGCGTCACTATTCATCTGCGTCACTATTCATCCGAGTGGAGAATCACTGTTCTTCCTTTTGGCATTTTCTCGAATTATTGCGGGAATCTCTGCTTTTTCTTTTGCTTTTGCTTTTGCTGAAAGTAGCTTTTTTGACCACTTTCTTTTGTCGGAATTTTGTCTGAACTCTACTCCGGGTATTTTGAATTCTTTTGGCAGTTTTTGTTCAGAATCCACTATTGCCAAAAACCGGACTGTCTTCAATATCAATCTCTGTTTCTTCTTCTTCTGACGAAGAGCCTTGTTTTGATGAAGACGGTGCAAATTTCAGAATTATGGCTTGCATTTCTTCTGGATTTTTGGCCGCTGCAAGCATTGAGGCCATCTGAGATTTCTGTGAAAGGAACTGGGTGTGCTCCTTCGTTTGTAGTGGCGCCTGTGATGTGCGTGGAGGCGCTGTAAAGGAATGGGTTTCGGGTATCTAACCATTCCTGGACTTTTTGTGGTGCTAGGCTTTTTGGTATTTTAAAGCTATCCCACCATCGGATTTTGAATCTTCTTGGATAATTGGGATTTTGTCTTCCGAATAATCTACGAACCATGTAAAGACCCATGGTAAGTGGAATTTTGTGTGGAATAGGTGTAGAGGCACAAATCTCTTTTCTTCCTCTGAAGGTTTAAACTGGGATTTAAAGAGGCTAAAGGATTTAGTGACTTCTGGTTTTTGTATTTCTAAGGTGGATCCGAATTGTTCCCACCATGAGTTCCACCATGTTGGAAATTGTGATGGATCACATGAGGTATCAAAATGGAAAAGCCAAGTGTGGCTTAGGTTGGTATTTTGAACGAAAAAGGAATTGAACCAAGCTTGTTGGTAATCCCAGTAATTAAAAGGAATATCAAAAAATGGTTCATTTTTGTGGGTGTCTGGGAAATTTAGTAGTTGAGACAGGTCATTCCCCCAATCAATAGGAGCAATTACGCTGAGAATTTTGCAAATTGAATAGGAGGGATCTGGGTTTTTCTTAAAAAAATTATTTTTAATTGTTGCTGATCTTGATATTTCAAGGATAGCCTGGTAAAAATATGGGGTTTTTAAAACATCCCACGATTTATAAAAACACTTTTGTCCAAAATAATTATGTAGTGCTAGAAAAGGGTCTTTATCAAAGAATCCTTTTTCAAGAGTTACAATATTTTGAAAAAATGGTTTTACAAAGAATTTAGGAGCAGGTTTTTTGGTAACTTGTGGTACCACAAGTTGATTTTTTGAAAATTGTTTTTGAGAAAGGTTTTTTGAAGACTCTTCTTTCTCAAGTTGCAGTTTTGAAAATTCTTTTGAAAAAGGGTTTTGAAGATTCTCCTTTCTCGATTTTTATAAAATTTTGAGAGGTTTTTTCCTCTCTGAGCTTTGGACAACTTCTTGTTTGGGATTTTGAAGTTGCATTAAAGCCTTACAGTATTTCGGTGATTTCGCTTGAAGTTGTAGGAGATTTTCAGCAGTCATCTCCTGTGTCGGTGTTTTTTGTGCTGATGCCGGAATATTTTCATTTTCTTCTTTCATGACTATCTCATACCATGACGGTTTTTCAGGGAATTTTTCTTTTTCTTCTTTTGTTGATTTTTTTGGGGCCATGGAATTTAGTTGTTGTGGTGCAGCAACAGGTGTATTTATTGGTGGAGGAGGTGTCTCTTCTTTTCTTTTTTGGAGTAATGCTCCACACATTGCGTGGTAACAGTATTGTCCAGATTCTTTCATGTCCTTTCTGGATATTTTTTCTTTGAAACCCGGACATTGCGGCAAAGGACAGTGATAGGACATTTTTTTGTTGTATCTGGTATTGGATATCTGTGGACTTTTATAGGGATATTGGCAGGGTATTTCTGTGCTGTAACTGGTTTTGTAAACCTGTGGGTTTCTGCTCCTGTTTTCGGATAAACCACTGGTTAAAATATTTTTAAAGTAAAAATTGTCAGAAATAAGTTTGCATAAATCATTTTTGAATGCAATTTTCGAAAATCGTTTCAAAAGTTTTTTGTATGCAAAGGAATTAATTAATTTAAAGGAACAAGTATCATAGTTTGCAAGGGACTTGGAATTTTGATAAAAACTATTTCTTAATTCTCCTAGGTGGCAAGAATAAGTTTTAATCAAATCAAGGTCGCTAGCTTTTGGTTTTTTCAAAAAAGGAAATTTTAATTTCTTTCTATTGGAATCAAAAGAGATAAAATCATTATCGACTTTATAAGGAGTGATAAGATTAATAAATGGTGTTCCTAAGATAACGGAATTGTGAATGTCTTTTACTAAGACAAACGACGTTGTAATAGAAACATTATTAATAATAACAGACGCATTGGTTTGGGAATTGATTTCTAGCTTCGTGTTATTGGCCGCTGCTAGAGTTTCCTGGGTATTTTCATGGAATTGATTAGGTACTAGACCTGTTTTTATGCAATTCAGATCTGCACCGGTGTCAAAAAGAGCAATAGTAGTAATCCTAAAATTGCGTGGGAATTTAAGGGTTATTTGAACAAGGTATTTTTTGGACGTGATTTGTCGTAAGACAGTAAGGAATTCTTGTGGGACCTCTTCAACGAAAGGGTTGTCAGGAGGTTCTCCTGGATCTTCAGAGTCGGAATTGTCTGACTCAGAACTGGATTCAGAATTATTCTGGGTATTTGACAGGAGTGTCTTAAGTAAAAGAGAGTCTTGATCCTGTTTTTCTCGTAGAGTCTCGATCTCTACTTTGATTTGTTTTACGTCTCTCTGGAGTTCTATAATCGGGGTTTCTTTGGAGTCTTTCATCCCTTTACCCTTTTTTAGGATTTTTGTTAAATCGTAGGTATTTTTGGAGGTGTTTGGCAGAATAGAATTTTTGAGATCTTTTTTCTCGTCAGTAAAAGATTTGAGGAGTTTATTCAAATAATCCTTTTGGTGTTCGACATCTATGTGTTGAACCATTTCTAACATGAACTCTTGATCCTTGGTTAAAACACAAACGAGTTTTCCCTTACCCTTGTCGGAATATTCAGAAGAACTGGTTGTAAGCAATTCATCTATTTGGAGGGCTTTGTTGTCTTCAGAAGACAGAGAAAAGTAGTCAGGTTCTGACTCGGCATTTGAATCGGGGGAATCAACGAGAAGATTGGAAATTTTCTGGGTGACGTCCTCATCGAGCTTTAATTCTTGTAATTTTGTATTCATTTTGCAGTACCTCGATGTATGTCCTTTTTTGTGACATTTGTAACATGTAACGTCTTTATATCTGGAATCAGCTTTTTTGGTATTTGGTCTTTTGAGACGATGAGTATTTTTGTATGGGTTTTTGTAATACTCTTCGTTGGATTTGCTGAAATCTCTCTTTTTGTAGCCTCTAGAAGTACTCTTAAGGGATTTATGAGCCTTGCTACAGTTTCCTGTACAACTGGAAGAGGGTTTTGAGAAATTCGTATCAAATTGTTTGCAAAAGGTTCCAAGTTCGCACTTAGTTCTCTTTAGCTCCAACTTGAGGTGTTTACGTATTTTGGGTCTTGACAGATCTTCAAACCTTCTGTTGAGTTATCTTGACCAATTGTCCGTATGTAAACTCACCTGTAGGGTATAATCTGTTTACATAATTCTCTTTGATTTTGTTCCTAACCTTTTCTCCTAAAAGGGTAGGTAATCCGCCAGGAATTTCTCTTTCCAAAATGGCTGGTTTGAATCTTCCCTGAGCATAACTCTGGTTAGGAAGGTATTTTTGTACCATTGGAAATCGCTGAGTTGTTTGCATTTGAGGTTTGAAAGTAATTGACATTTTTGTCTTTCAAATGCGAAGAATCTCCTATGAGATTTAAAGAGATTGTGAGAATCAAGGTTGCTCTGGCATCTTGTAGGGGTTCACCTTGTTCGTCAAGGATTGGTAATCCTTCTTCGTCGGTTTTGATGGAATTGAGGATATCTTCCTTTTGTTGGTCGTGAGATAATTATCCCACCAATCTTTCAATTGACCAGAGAATCCCGCGATGAGCGATTCGCAATGGTCTTGTCTTGCGTACCGTTTTGGGTTTTGTAGGCATTTGCGACCATGGTCATTTGTTGGAGAAAGCGAGAATATTGTATTCGGTCATCCCATCTATGTTCCAATCATAAATGGAAGAGGCATTGAAACGGGATTGAGCTAGGGTTTGACTATTCCTAGGTCGGGGCAGGAATAATTTGTAATTGTTGTTGTTGGACCTGTTGTATTGGTTGTTGCCAATCCATATGGTTAACAAAAGATTTTTTGTTTCGGAATTGTTTTGAAGTACTACCGTCGTCGGAATCGTTGACAAGAGTAGTGATTTTGTTGGAAGATTGTGGAGTATCAGGAACAACGTGTTCAGTATTAGAACTGTTGGACGTCCCAATTCTACTCAATTGATCTTGGATAGCCTGAATAAATTCAGACTTATTTTGCTGGATATTCTTGACGCCATCTTTGGACACCTGAAAGGGTTTGAAGATAGGCTTTTGGCTTTTTGGTTTCATCTCTTTAGTCGTACCTGTGGAATCTATGGTGACTAGAGGGTTGGCTTTTATGTGTTTTTCTACCCTGTCGAGTTGTTTTCCTAGGGTATTCAAACTGATATTGGTAAAATTATTTTGAGCGAGTATACTCCTGGTATTTGTTTTCTCATCCTCAGCTGGATTTTTAAGAGGAATCGCGTCTATAGGGCAACCATGAATAACATGCTTGATGCCTTGTAAAGGAGGGTGATTGGACTGGATCTTTCTAGAATCAGCTAGGGTTTCCCATGCCGGTGTTTTGTTCCTAGTCGTAACGGGATTTACCATTTTAGAAAAGGGATAATGAATGGAATTTTCAGAGGAGTAAATTTCAAACCAGTCAAAGAAAAGGATATTTATCCTATGTTCATTAACAAATTTGTAAAACTCTTCCTGTATTTTTGTCCTAGTATTTAAAAAGGTTTTGAGGAACCAAACTCTTTTTTCTAGGTTGTATTTTTCATAAAAATCTTTTTGAAGGAATTTTTTGTCAATTGTGAAACCTTTTTGTAAACGCCAAGTTCGTTTACTAGGTTTTCTGTAAGAGAGAAAAAGTCGGACTAGTAGGTTCTAGGTCCTCTATCTTTTCTCTAACAAAGAGGATTTTCGTAAGCGGGTCTCGGTATTTCGTTTGAGTAATCTACGTTTCGTAGATTGGGTATATCAGACGTAGAACATCTAGGTTTTGGTCTGTAAGGAGTATTGATGACTGAAGGAATTTGTGAAACTCTTCCTAAGTCGAGAGTTTCTACGGAACTGGAATCATCGTATCTACTGCTCGTAGATTTTTTATGGAATGATAGTGACTCTCTACCATCCTGGTATTGGGTTATTTCTCCGAGACGAGTATTTGGTTGGGATGTCTCAAGAGGCTCGGACTTGACAACACCTTCTAAGATCCATTAAATGCAGTAAGGAAATATCCTTCCATCTCATGGGTCTCGGTATAACGGTGTTAGATCTGGAAAGATCGGTTTGTAGAAGAAGGGTTTCACCTTTCTTACTATGGTATCTGACTTTTGTCGCAAAAGCTGAAGTCATAGCTTTGTAATGAATTCGATAAATTATAGCTACGGGAATCTATCCTTCAAGCATTTGGTAATTGTGAGTCTTGATTTGTAAGACTAGGGATTTTTGGATATTTTTGTCATTTAAAGAGACTGAGAAATTTGGGTAACAATCAAAAGATATTGGTCCTGTGCAGAGACTAGACTCAACAGAACTCAATAAGGAATCTTCAAAATTTGTGAATCGGGCATCACGTAAAACAGCAAGGATTGAGGTGTTTAATCCTTCTTTTGTGAGGGATTTTATCCCTATTTGGACTAATCCAATATGGATATATTTGAAATTTCTTTCTCGGTGTCTTCTCAAGGAATTTTGAGAAAGTAATTGAATGGTTTCAAAAGTGAGATAATTGGATATCTCTTTCCGCAGTTTTGATTGTGAAATCGGTTTTGAATAACTGGTATTTCAAATTTTTGTAAATCTGGTCTCGATTTATTTTCGGTATTTCCCAATTATCGATAGATTTGTCAAAATCTTGTATCAAGATTTCTTCGGAGTTTATTATCTTCTTTGAATCCATGGAAGAAGATGAACCAAAATCACGCGAAGTAGATCTATTAAGAAACGGATCCATGTTATGGAATTCCTATAACAGAGCGTCTGAACTTTCCTCTTTGCTTAGGACTTCTACCTATGGGTTTTGTTAACCATATTGATTGGCAACAACCAATACAACAGGTCCAACAACAGCAATTACAAATTATTCCTGCTCCTGACCTAGGAATAGTCAAACCCCTAGCTCAATCCCATTTCAATGCCTTTTCCATTTATGATTGGAACATAGATGGGATGACCGAATACAATATTCTCAGTTTTCTCCAACAAATGACCATGGCTGCAAATGCCTACAAAACCCAAAACGGTACGCAAGACAAGACCATTGCAGAACTGCTCATCGCGGGATTCTCTGGTCAATTGAAAGGTTGGTGGGATAATTATCTCGCTGACCAACAAAAGGAAGATATCCTCAATTCCATCAAAACCGACGAAGAAGGATTACCAATCCTTGACGAACAAGGTGAACCCCTACAAGATGTCAGAGCAACCTTGATTCTCACAATCTCTTTAAATTTCATAGGAGATTCTTCGCATTTGAAAGACAAAAATCTGAATTACTTTCAAACCTCAAATGCAAACAACTCAATGATTTCCAATGGTACAAAAATACCTTCCTAACCAGAGTTATGCTCAGGGAAGATTCAAACCACCATTTTGGAAAGAGAAATTCTGTTTGGATTACCTACCCTTTTAGGAGAAAAGGTTAGGAACAAAATCAAAGAAAATTGCGGTAAGCAGATTATACCCTACAGTGAGTTTACATACGGACAATTGGTCAGTATAACTCAACAGGAAGGTTTGAAGATCTGTCAAGACCTGAAAATACAGAAACACCTCAAGCTGGAGCTAAAGAGAACTAAGTGCGAACTTAGAACCTTATGCAAACAGATTGAAACGACTTTCTCAAACCCCCCTTCCAGTTGCACGGGAAACTGTAGCAGGACTCATAAATCCCTTAAGAGTACTTCTAGAGGTTACAAAAAGAGAGATTTCAGCAAATCCAACGAAGAGTATTACAAAAACCCATACAAAAATACTCATCGTCTCAAAAGACCAAATACCAAAAAAGCTGATTCCAGATACAAAGACGTTACATGTTACAAATGTCACAAAAAAGGACATACATCGAGGTACTGCAAAATGAATACAAAATTACAAGAATTAAAGCTCGATGAGGACGTCACCCAGAAAATTTCCAATCTTCTCGTTGATTCCTCCGATTCAAATGCCGAGTCAGAACCTGACTACTTTTCTCTGTCTTCTGAAGACAACAAAGCCCTCCAAATAGATGAATTGCTTACAACCAGTTCTTCTGAATATTCCGACAAGGGTAAGGGAAAACTCGTTTGTGTTTTAACCAAGGATCAAGAGTTCATGTTAGAAATGGTTCAACACATAGATGTCGAACACCAAAAGGATTATTTGAATAAACTCCTCAAATCTTTTACTGACGAGAAAAAAGATCTCAAAAATTCTATTTTGCCAAACACCTCCAAAAATACCTACGATTTAACAAAAATCCTGAAAAAGGGTAAAGGGATGAAAGACTCCAAAGAAACCCCGATTATAGAACTCCAGAGAGACGTAAAACAAATCAAAGTAGAGATCGAGACTCTACGAGAAAAACAGGATCAAGACTCTCTTTTACTTAAGACACTCCTGTCAAATACCCAGAATAATTCTGAATCCAGTTCTGAGTCAGACAATTCCGACTCTGAAGATCCAGGAGAACCTCCTGACAACCCTTTCGTTGAAGAGGTCCCACAAGAATTCCTTACTGTCTTACGACAAATCACGTCCAAAAAATACCTTGTTCAAATAACCCTTAAATTCCTGCAATTTTAGGATTACTACTATTGCTCTTTTTGACACGTGCAGATCTCAATTGCATAAAAACAGGTCTAGTACCTAATCAATTCCATGAAAATACCAGAAACTCTAGCGGCCAATAACACGAAGCTAGAAATCAATTCCCAAACCAATGCGTCTGTTATTATTAATAATGTTTCTATTACAACGTCGTTTGTCTTAGTAAAAGACATTCACAATTCCGTTATCTTAGGAACACCATTTATTAATCTTATCACTCCTTATAAAGTCGATAATGATTTTATCTCTTTTGATTCCAATAGAAAGAAATTAAAATTTCCTTTTTTGAAAAAACCAAAAGCTAGCGACCTTGATTTGATTAAAACTTATTCTTGCCACCTAGGAGAATTAAGAAATAGTTTTTATCAAAATTCCAAGTCCCTTGCAAACTATGATACTTGTTCCTTTAAATTAATTAATTCCTTTGCATACAAAAAACTTTTGAAACGATTTTCAAAAATTGCATTTAAAAATGATTTATGCAAACTTATTTCTGACAATTTTTACTTTAAAAATATATTAACCAGTGGTTTATCCGAAAACAGGAGCAGAAACCCACAGGTTTACAAAACCAGTTACAGCACAGAAATACCCTGCCAATATCCCTATAAAAGTCCACAGATATCCAATACCAGATACAACAAAAAAATGTCCTATCACTGTCCTTTGCCGCAATGTCCGGGTTTCAAAGAAAAAATATCCAGAAAGGACATGAAAGAATCTGGACAATACTGTTACCACGCAATGTGTGGAGCATTACTCCAAAAAAGAAAAGAAGAGACACCTCCTCCACCAATAAATACACCTGTTGCTGCACCACAATAACTAAATTCCATGGCCCCAAAAAAATCAACAAAAGAAGAAAAGAAAAATTCACTGAAAAACCGTCATGGTATGAGATAGTCATGAAAGAAGAAAATGAAAATATTCTGGCATCTGACAAAAACACCGACACAGGAGATGATCACTGAAAATCTCCTACAACTTCAAGTAAATCACCGTAAATCTGAAGGCTTTAATGCGACTTCAAAATCCCAAACAAGAAGTTGTCCAAAGCTCAGGAGAGGAAAAAACCTCTCAAAATTTTATAAAAATCGAGAAAGGAGAATCTTCAAAACCCTTTTTCAAAAAGAATTTTCAAAGCGCAACTTGAGAAAGAAGAGTCTTCAAAAACCTTTCTCAAAAACAATTTTCAAAAAATCAACTTGTGGTACCACAAGTTACCAAAAACCTCGCTCCTAAATTCTTTGTAAAACCATTTTTCAAAATATTGTAACTCTTGAAAAAGGATTCTTTGATAAAGACCCTTTTCTAGCACTACATAATTATTTTGGACAAAAGTATTTTTATAAATCGTGGGATGTTTTAAAACCCCATATTTTTACTGTGCTATCCTTGAAATATCAGGATCAGCAACAATTAAAAATATTTTTTTTAAGAAAAACCCAGATCCCTCGTATTCAATTTGCAAAATTCTCAGCGTAATTGCTCCTATTGATTGGGGGAATGACCTGTCTCAACTACTAAATTTCCCAGACACCCACAAAAATGAACCGTTTTTTGATATTCCTTTTAATTACTGGGATTACCAACAAGCTTGGTTCAATTCCTTTTTCGTTCAAAATACCAACCTAAGCCACACTTGGCTTTTCCATTTTGATACCTCATGTGATCCATCACAATTTCCAACATGGTGGAACTCATGGTGGGAACAATTCAGATCCACCTTAGAAATACAAAAACCAGAAGTCACTAAATCCTTTAGCCTCTTTAAATCCCAGTTTAAACCTTCAGAGGAAGAAAAGAGATTTGTGCCTCTACACCTATTCCACACAAAATTCCACTTACCATGGGTCTTTACATGGTTCGTAGATTATTCGGAAGACAAAATCCCAATTATCCGAAGAAGATTCAAAATCCGATGGTGGGATAGCTTTAAAATACCAAAAAGCCTAGCACCACAAAAAGTCCAGGAATGGTTAGATACCCAGAAACTCATTCCTTTACAGGCGCCTCCACAGACATCACAGGCGCCACTACAAACGAAGGAGCACACCCAGTTCCTTTCACAGAAATCTCAGATGGCCTCAATGCTTGCAGCGGCCAAAAATCCAGAAGAAATGCAAGCCATAATTCTGAAATTTGCACCGTCTTCATCAAAACAAGGCTCTTCGTCAGAAGAAGAAGAACCAGAGATTGATATTGAAGACAGTCCGGTTTTTGGCAATAGTGGATTCTGAACAAAAACTGCCAAAAGAATTCAAAATACCAGAGTAGAGTTGAGACAAAATTCCGACAAAAGAAAGTGGTCAAAAAGCTACTTTCAAAGAAAAGCAAAAGCAAAAGAAAAAGCGAGATTCCCGCAATAATTCGAGAAAATGCCAAAAGGAAGAACGTTGATTCTCCACTCGGATGAATAGTGATGCGGATGAATAGTTTAAATTCCCTTTTATTACGAAAATACCACAGAAACTCCTATAAAAGGAGACTCTCTCCCTTAGAAAGGATAAGTCATTTTACTAAGTCTTTAGTAAGTCTTTCTCTTTCTACAATTAGAGAGAAGTTGAGAGCTCTTACAAATCCCCTTTAGGTTAGGATAAAATACCCTCTAAATACCCATATGATTCAGTTCATATGATCCATATCATATGACTCATATCATATGATCCAAATACCCCTGAAATTCCCAAGGTTTCTCTCCTTGATAATTATCTTTGTAAATTCCAATTTTTAAATGAATATGATTATGGACGGTACTACCTCCTAATCTTTTAAAATACTTTATGCATTTAAATTCTTTAAATTCCTGCATTAAATACTTGGCCGGTTCAACCCCCTACTTGATTTAAATACCTGCAGAACCTTGTGATCCATTATGCAACTACGGGAATTTCTTCTGGTTCGCTACTATCTTTCCTTTGACTCTCCATGGGCGTGCTTGACTCAAAGCGAATAGGTTTGATCTTGAAGCGAAGGAGAATTCTTTACCCTCGGGTGTCAAGGTAAAGAAATTTGAACTTACTCTTAAAAGTATTAAAGTAGTCAACTACCTTTTTAAAAAACCTTGAGGCCGATCGCATCCACTTTTGGAGCCCCTCGCCTTTGAGTACGGCAGCAGCCCAGACATAGACCGAATTAGGGGCCTTGGAATTTTGATAAAAACTATTTCTTAATTCTCCTAGGTGGCAAGAATAAGTTTTAATCAAATCAAGGTCACTAGCTTTTGGTTTTTTCAAAAAAGGGAATTTTAAATTCTTTCTATTGGAATCAAAAGAGATAAAATCATTATCGACTTTATAAGGAGTGATAAGATTAATAAATGGTGTTCCTAAGATAACGAAATCAAGATATGATACTTGTTCCTTTAAATTAATTAATTCCTTTACATACAAAAAACTTTTGAAACGATTTTCAAAAATTGCATTCAAAAATGATTTATGCAAACTTATTTCTGACAATTTTTACTTTGAAAATATTTTAACCAGTGGTTTATCCGAAAGCAGAGCGAGAAACCCACAGGTTTACAAAACCAACTACAAAGACGTAAATACCTCATCAATATGCCTATAAAAATCCATGATTTCCAATACCAGATACAACAAAAATGTCCTATCACCGCCCTTTGCCGCAATGTCCGGTTTCAAAGAAAAATATCCAGAAAGGACATGAAAGAATCTGACAAGATCTTGTTACCACGCAATGTGTGGAGCATTGCTTCAAAAAAGAAAGGAAGAGATACCTCCTCCACCAATAAATACACTGTTCTTTGCACCACAACAACAACCAAATTCCATGGCCCCTAAAAAACCCACAAAAGAAGAAAAAGAAAAATTCCCTGAAAAACCGTCATGGTATGAGATTGTCATGAAAGAAGAAAATGAAATTATTGCAGAGTCTGTACAAAAAACTCCAGCACGGAACATAAATGCAGAAAATCTCCTACAACTTCTGGCGAAATCACCAGAGATACAACAGGCATTAATACAACTTCAAAATTTCAAACAAGAAGTTGTTCAAAGCTTAGGAGGGGAAAAAACCTCTCAAAATTTTATAAAAATCGAGAAAGGAGAATCTTCAAAAACCCTTTCTCAAAAAGAATTTTCAAAACTGCAACTTGAGAAAGAAGAGTCTTCAAAAAACCTTTCTCAAAAACAATTTTCAAAAAATCAACTTGTGGTACCACAAGTCCCCAAAAAACCTGCTCCTAAATTTTTTGTAAAACCATTTTTTCAAAATATTGTAACTCTTGAAAAATGATTTTTTAATAAAGACCCTTTTCTAGCACTACAAAATTATTTTGGACAAAAGTGTTTTTATAAATCATGGGATATTTTAAAAACCCCATATTTTTACCAAGCTATCCTTGAAATATCAGGATCAGCAACAATTAAAAATAATTTTTTCAAGAAAAACCCAGATCCCTCCTATTCAATTTGCAAAATTCTCAGCGTAATTGCTCCTATTGATTGGGGGAATGACCTGTCTCAACTACTAAATTTTCCAGACACCCACAAAAATGAACCGTTTTTTGATATTCCTTTTAATTACTGGGATTACCAACAAGCTTGGTTCAATTCCTTTTTCGTTCAAAATACCAACCTAAGCCACACTTGGCTTTTCCATTTTGATACCTCATGTGATCCATCACAATTTCCAACATGGTGGAACTCATGGTGGGAACAATTCGGATCCACCTTAGAAATACAAAAACCAGAAGTCACTAAATCCTTTAGCCTCTTTAAATCCCAGTTTAAACCTTCAGAGGAAGAAAAGAGATTTGTGCCTCTACATCAATTTCACACAAAATTCCACTTACCATGGGTCTTTACATGGTTCGTAGATTATTCGGAAGACAAAATCCCAATTATCCGAAGAAGATTCAAAATCCGATGGTGGGATAGCTTTAAAATACCAAAAAGCCTCGCACCACAAAAAGTCCAGGAATGGTTAGATACCCAGAAACCCATTCCTTTACAGGCACCTCCACAAACATCACCGGCACCACTACAAACGAAGGAGCACACCCAGTTCCTTTCACAAAAATCTCAGATGGCCTCAATGCTTGCAGCGGCCAAAAATCCAGAAGAAATGCAAGCCATAATTCTGAAATTTGCACCGTCTTCATCAAAACAAGGCTCTTCGTCAGAAGAAGAACCAGAGAATGATATTGAAGACAGTCCGGCTTTTGGCAATAGTGGATTCTGAAAAAAAATTCCAAAAGAATTCAAAATACCCGGAGTAAAGTTCAGACAAAATTCCGACAAAAGAAAGTGGTCAAAAAAGCTACTTTCAGTAAAAGCAAAAGCAAAAGAAAAAGCAGAGATTCCCGCAATAATTCGAGAAAATGCCAAAAGGAAGAACAGTGATTCTCCACTCGGATGAATAGTGACGCGGATGAATAGTGACGCGGATGAATAGTTTAAATTCCCTTTTATTACGAAAATACCCTGTAAAACTCCTATAAAAGGAGACTCCCTCTCCCTTAGAAGGATAAGTCATTTTTTACTAAGTCTT
Organism: Anisodus acutangulus; assembly: GCA_029783415.1. Lineage (NCBI taxonomy): Eukaryota > Viridiplantae > Streptophyta > Magnoliopsida > Solanales > Solanaceae > Anisodus > Anisodus acutangulus. Next base: position 13,384,850 of record CM056502.1, on the reverse strand, counting down.
TTAGTAAGTCTTTCTCTTTCTACAATTAGAGAGAAGTTGAGAGCTCTTACAGAAATCCCCCTTTAGGTTAGGATAAAATACCCCTCTAAATACCCATATGATTGGTTCATATCATCCATATCATATGACTCATATCATATGATCCAAATACCCCTGAAATTCCCAAGGTTTCTCTCCTTGATAATTATCTTTGTAAATTCCAATTTTTAAATGAATATGATTATGGACGGTACTACCTCATAATCTTTTAAAATACTTTATGCATTTAAATTCTTTAAATTCTTGCATTAAATACTTGGCCGGTTCAACCGCCTATTTGATTTAAATACCTGCAGAACCTTGTGATCCATGGTTTCCATAACTGGAACCTTGAATTGTAAGTCAAGCTTTATTTACTTTCTGCATTCTTCAATTATCCTTTAATTTATCAATCCCTTATATCTTGATTCCTTCTCTGTCTGTTATCCCCTTTAGATCCTCGGCCTAAGTTTGGTATTCTCTCCTTGATAATTATCTTTGTAAATTCCAATTTTTAAATGAATATGATTATGGACGGTACTACCTCCTAATCTTTTAAAATACTTTATGCATTTAAATTCTTTAAATTTCTGCATTAAATACTTGGCCGGTTCAACCGCCTACTTAATTTAAATACCTGCAGAACCTTGTGATCCATGATTTCCATAACTGGAACCTTGAATTATAAGTCAAGCTTTATTTACTTTCTGCATTCTTCAATTATCCTTTAATTTATCAATCCCTTATATCTTGATTCCTTCTCTGTCTGTTATCCCCTTTAGATCCACCTTGAATTGTAAGTCAACCTTTATTTACTTTCTGCATTCTTCAATTATCCTTTAATTTATCAATCCCTTATATCTTGATTCCTTCTCTGTCTGTTATCCCCTTTAGATCCTCGGCCTAAGTTTGGTATCAGAGCCATAAAGGGTACATATAGCGAGAATATGGTCCAGACCAGATGTTGATTCCTTGTTAGAGGTTATGGAGATCTCGGCGTTAGGTGTCCAGGGTTGGTAAGTCCTCAACGAACGCAGGCAGTTATACCCATAGGTAGAAGTCCTAAGCAAAGAGGAAAGTTCAGACGCTTTGTTATAGGAATTCCATAACATGGATCCGTTTCATAATAGATCTACTTCGCGTGATTTTGGTTCATCTTCTTCCATGGATTCAAAGAAGATAATAAACTCCGAAGAAATCTTGATACAAGATTTTGACAAATCTATCGATAATTGGGAAATACCGAAAATAAATCGAGACCAGATTTACAAAAATTCGAAATACCAGTTATTCAAAACCGATTTCACAATCAAAACTGAGGAAAGAGATATCCAATTATCTCAACCTTTTGAAACCATTCAATTACTTTCTCAAAATTCCTTGAGAAGACACCGAGAAAGAAATTTCAAATATATCCATATCGGATTAGTCCAAATAGGGAGAAAACCCCTCACAAAAGAAGGATTAAACACCTCAATCCTTGCCGCTTTACGTGATGCCCGATTCACAAATTTTGAAGATTCCTTATTGAGTTACATTGAGTCTAGTCTACGCACAGACCAATATCTTTGATTGTTACCCAAATTTCTCAGTCTCTTTAAATGACAAAAATATCCAAAAATCCCTAGTCTTACAAATCAAGACTCACAATTACCAAATGCTTGAAGGATTGATTCCCGTAGCTATAATTTATCGAATTCATTACAAAGCTATGACTTGACTTTGCGACAAAAGTCGAGATACCATAGTAAGAAAGGTGAAACCCTTCTTCTACAAACCGATCTTTCCAGGATCTAACACCGTTATACCGAGACCCATGAGATGGAAGGATATTTCCTTACTGCATTTAATGGATCTTAGAAGGTGTTGTCAAGCCTGAGCCTCTTGAGACATCCCAACCAAATACTCGTCTCAGAGAAATAACCCAATACCAGGATGGTAGAGTCAGTCTATCGTTCCATAGAAAATCTACGAGCAGTAGATACGATGATTCCAGTTCCGTAGAAACTCTCGACTTAGGAAGAGTTTCACAAATTCCTTCAGTCATCAATACTCCTTACAGACCGAAACCTAGACGTTCTACGTCTGATATACCCAATCTACGAAACGTAGATTACTCAAACGAAATACCGAGACCCGTTTACGAAAATCCTACTGTTAGAGAAAAGATAGAGGACCTAGAACCTACTAGTCCGACTTTTTCCTCTCTTACAGAAAACCTAGTAAACGAACTTGGCGGTTTACAAAAAGGTTTCACAATTGACAAAAAATTCCTTCAAAAAGATTTTTATGAAAAATACAACCTAGAAAAAAGAGTTTGGTTCCTCAAAACCTTTTTAAATACTAGGACAAAAATACAGGAAGAGTTTTACAAATTTGTTAATGAACATAGGATAAATATCCTTTTCTTTGACTGGTTTGAAATTTACTCCTCTGAAAATTCCATTCATTATCCCTTTTCTAAAACGGTAAATCCCGTTATGACTAGGAACAAAACAGGAATGGGAAACCCTAGGCGATTCTAGAAAGATCGGTCCAATCACCCTCCTTTACAAGGCATCAAGCATGTTATTCATGGTTGCCCTATAGACGCGATTCCTCTTAAAAATCCAAATTGAGGATGAGAAAACAAATACCAGGAGTATACTCGCTCAAAATAATTTTACCAATATCAGTTTGAATACCCTAGGAAAACAACTCGACAGGGTAGAAAAACACATAAAAGCCAACCCTCTAGTCACCATAGATTCCACAGGTACGACTAAAGAGATGAATACAAAAAGCCAAAAGCCTATCTTCAAACCCTTTCAGGTGTCCAAAGATGGCGTCAAGAATATCCAGCAAAATAAGTCTGAATTTATTCAGGCCATCCAAGATCAATTGAGTTGAATTGGGACGTCCAACAGTTCTAACACTGAACACGTTGTTCCTGATACTCCACAATCTTCCAACAAAATCACTACTCTTGTCAACGATTCCGACGACGGTAGTACTTCAAAACAATTCCGAAACAAAAAATCTTTTGTTAACCATATGGATTGGCAACAACCAATACAACAGGTCCAACAACAGCAATTACAAATTATTCCTGCTCCTGACCTAGGAATAGTCAAACCCCTAGCTCAATCCCATTTCAATGCCTCTTCCATTTATGATTGGAACATAGATGGGATGACCGAATACAATATTCTCAGTTTTCTCCAACAAATGATCATGGCTGCAAATGCCTACAAAACCCAAAACGGTACGCAAGACAAGACCATTGCGTAATCCGCCATCGCGATTCTCTCGGTCAATTGAAAGGTTGGTGGGATAATTATCTCACGACCAACAAAAGGAAGATATCCTCAATTCCATCAAAACCGACGAAGAAGGATTACCAATCCTTGACGAACAAGGTGAACCCCTACAAGATGCCGTAGCAACCTTGATTCTCACAATCTCTTTAAATTTCATAGGAGATTCTTCGCATTTGAAAGACAAAAATCTTTGAATTACTTTCAAACCTCAAATGCAAACAACTCAGTGATTTCCAATGGTACAAAAATACCTTCCTAACCAGAGTTATGCTCAGGGAAGATTCAAACCAACCATTTTGGAAAGAGAAATTTCTGGCCGGATTACCTACCCTTTTGGGAGAAAAGGTTATGAACAAAATCAAAGAGAATTGCGGTAAACAGATCATACCCTACAGTGAATTTACATACGGACAATTGGTCAGCATAACTCAACAGGAAGGTTTGAAGATCTGTCAAGACACGAAAATACGAAACACCTCAAGTTGGAGCTAAAGAGAACTAAGTGCGAACTTGGAACCTTTTGCAAACAATTTGATACGAATTTCTCAAAACCCTCTTCCAGTTGTACAGGAAACTGTAGCAAGGCTCATAAATCCCTTAAGAGTACTTCTAGAGGATACAAAAAGAGATTTGACAAATCCAACGAAGAGTATTACAAAAACCCATACAAAAATACTCATCGTCTCAAAAGACCAAATACCAAAAAAGGTGATTCCAGATATAAAGACGTTACATGTTACAAATGTCACAAAAAAGGACATAGATCGAGAATCTTTGCAAAATGAATACAAAATTACAAGAATTAAAGCTCGATGAGGACGTCACCCAGAAAATTTCCAATCTTCTCGTTGATTCCTCCGATTCAAATGCCGAGTCAGAACCTGGCTTTGATACCAAACTTAGGCCGATGATCTAAAGGGGATAACAGACAGAGAAGGAATCAAGATATAAGGGATTGATAAATTAAAGGATAATTGAAGAATGCAGAAAGTAAATAAAGCTTGACTTACAATTCAAGGTTCCAGTTATGGAAACCATGGATCACAAGGTTCTGCAGGTATTTAAATCAAATAGGCGGTTGAACCGGCCAAGTATTTAATGCAGGAATTTAAAGAATTTAAATGCATAAAGTATTTTAAAAGATTAGGAGGTAGTACCGTCCATAATCATATTCATTTAAAAATTGGAATTTACAAAGATAATTATCAAGGAGAGAAACCTTGGGAATTTCAGGGGTATTTGGATCATATGATATGAGTCATATGATATGGATCATATGAACTGAATCATATGGGTATTTAGAGGGGTATTTTATCCTAACCTAAAGGGGGATTTCTGTAAGAGCTCTCAACTTCTCTCTAATTGTAGAAAGAGAAAGACTTACTAAAAGACTTAAAGGGTAGATATAGCGAGAATATGGTCCAGACCAGATGTTGATTCCTTGTTAGAGGTTATGGAGATCTCGGCGTTAGGTGTCCAGGGTTGGTAAGTCCTCAACGAACGCAGGCAGTTATACCCATAGGTAGAAGTCCTAAGAAAAGAGGAAAGTTCAGACGCTCTGTTATAGGAATTCCATAACATGGATCCGTTTCTTAATAAATCTACTTCGCATGATTTTGGTTCATCTTCTTCCATGGATTCAAAGAAGATAATAAACTCCGAAGAAATCTTGATACAAGATTTTGACAAATCTATCGATAATTGGGAAATACCGAAAATAAATCGAGACCAGATTTACAAAAATTCGAAATACCAGTTATTCAAAACCGATTTCACAATCAAAACTGAGGAAAGAGATATCCAATTATCTCAACCTTTTGAAACCATTCAATTACTTTCTCAAAATTCCTTGAGAAGACACCGAGAAAGAAATTTCAAATATATCCATATTGGATTAGTCCAAATAGGGATAAACCCCTCACAAAAGAAGGATTAAACACCTCAATCCTTCTTTGTTTTTACGTGATGCCCGATTCACAAATTTTGAAGATTCCTTATTGAGTTCTGTTGAGTCTAGTCTCTGCACAGGACCAATATCTTTTGATTGTTACCCAAATTTATCAGTCTCTTTAAATGACAAAAAATCCCTAGTCTTACAAATCAAGACTCACAATTACCAAATGCTTGAAGGATCGATTCCCGTAGCTATAATTTACCGAATTCATTACAAAGCTATGACTTCAGCTTTTGCGACAAAAGTCAGATACCATAGTAAGAAAGGTGAAACCCTTCTTCTACAAACCGATCTTTCCAGATCTAACACCGTTATACCAAGACCCATAAGATGGAAGGATATTTCCTTACCAGACGAATGGATCTTAGAAGGTGTTGTCAAGCCAAAACCTCTTGAGACATCCCAACCAAATACTCATCTCAGAGAAATAACCCAATACCAGGATGGTAGAGTCAGTCTATCGTTCCATAGAAAATCTACGAACAGTAGATACTATGATTCCAGTTCCGTAGAAACTCTCGACTTAGGAAGAGTTTCACAAATTCCTTCAGTCATCAATACTCCTTACAGACCGAAACCTAGACGTTCTACGTCTGATATACCCAATCTACGAAACGTAGATTACTCAAACGAAATACCGAGACCCGTTTATGAAAATCCTACTGTTAGAGAAAAGATAGAGGACCTAGAACCTACTAGTCTGACTTTTTCCTCTCTTACAGAAAACCTAGTAAACGAACTTGGCGTTTTACAAAAAGGTTTCACAATTGACAAAAAATTCCTTCAAAAAGATTTTTATGAAAAATACAACTTAGAAAAAAGAGTTTGGTTCCTCAAAACCTTTTTAAATACTAGGACAAAAATACAGGAAGAATTTTACAAATTTGTTAATGAACATAGGATAAACATCTTGTTTTTTGACTGGTTTGAAATTTACTCCTCTGAAAACTCCATTCATTATCCCTTTTCTAAAACGGTAAATCCCGTTACGACTAAGGTTAAGGAAAGCCAAAGCCCTATCTTTAAACCCTTCCAGGTGTCCAAAGATGGCATAAAAAATATCCAACAAAATAGGTCTGAATTTGTTCAGGCTATCCAAAATCATTTGAGTAGGATTGGAACATCCAACAGTTCTAATACAAAACGCGTAGTTCCGGATACTCCGCAATCTTCCAAAAAACTCGCAATTCTGACGAATGATTCCAGTAAAAAGAGTACATTGGAACATTTACAAAAAATTACAAATCCCAAAAGGAACGTTTCCAGATACAAGCATATAACATGCTACAAATGCTGCAGACAGGGTCACACGTCGAGATTTTGTAAAATCAGGGAAAAATCTCAAAAACCAGGTTTGGATAAAATAGTAGTCCAAAAGATCTCCGATCCTCTTATAAATTCCTCTGATTCAGGCTCTTCTGGTTCAACTGATTCAGCTGCCAAAGCAGAATCTTATTATTTTTCTCTATCTTCAGATGCTGAAAACCCCCTTCAAAAAGACGAGTTAGTCACAACTAATTCTTTCAAAAATTCCGGTGATCATAAAAGAATACACATTTGCGTGTTAACCTATGATCAAGAAAAAGAGGAAAATTCTTGCCCAGAAATTCCTGTACAAAAACTTCGAAAAGAGATCAAACAAGTAAAAACGGTTATAAAAGAATTGAAAGAAAAACAAAAAAGAGATTCTTTATTAGTAAAAGCAATCCTTTCAAAAGCTACACCGCAAAACTCCGATTCTCATAAAGAATCCAATTCAGAGAATATCCCAAAAGACTTTCTAAATATCTTGCGACAAATCACGTCAAAAAGATACCTAATAAAAATTACCCTTCAATTCCCAGGCGACTTTAGAGTTCAGACTATTGCGCTTTTTGACACTGGTGCTGATCTAAATCTGATAAAAACTGGTATTGTACCAGAAAAATTTAGAGAAAAATCTCGTGAAAAATTAGCAGCTGCTAACAGCACAAAAATCAATATTGATTCCAAAACCAGTGCGTCAATAGAAATTGACGGAGTCTCTATAAGAACATCGTTTGTCTTAACAAATGACATACATAGTTCTGTCATCTTAGGAACACCGTTCATAAATCTTATCACCCCTTATACGGTAGATAGTGATTTTGTATCTTTTAAATTCAACAAAAAGAATTTGAAATTCCTTTTCATAACAAAGCCTAAAACAAGAAGTCTCAACCTTATGAGAGCTTGTACAATTCATGAAGATGGTTTAAATGCCCGAATCCAAGGAAAATCTTACCATCTACAAGAGCTGAAAAAAGATATTTCTTTTGAAAGATTAAAAACTCTTTTAGAATCACCTGATGTTAAAATCAATATTTCTAAACTCCAAAACTCTTTCGAATCGAATTATGTTACGAGATTCCAAATGCCTTCTGGAGTAGAAAACAACATATCGTAGATCTTCCTTACGAAAAGGATTTTGACGAAAAACAAATCCCTACAAAAGCAAGACCTATCCAAATGAATAGTGATCTTGAACAACACTGCAGAAAAGAAATTCAAGATCTTGAAAATAAAAACTAATTTCCAAATCTAGATCCCCTTGAGTTGTCTTTGCATTCTATGTAAACAAAAATGCGGAAATAGAAAGAGGAACTCCCAGATTAGTTATTAATTACAAACCTTTAAATACTGCCCTAAAATGGATTAGATATCCAATTCCAAACAAAAAGATTTACTACGAAGTTACATTACGCCTTGATATTTTCAAAATTTGATATGAAGTCCTGGTTTTGGCAAATCCAAATTCTGCAAAAGATCGTTACAAAACCGCCTTTACGGTCCCCTTTGGACAATACGAGTGGAATGTAATGCCCTTTGGTCTAAAAATGCCCTTCAATTCCAGAGAATCATGAATGACATCTTCAATGATTATTCCAAATTCTGTATTGTTTATATTGACGATGTCTTAATTTTCTCAAATTCTGTGGAGGAACATTTCAAACACCTCAAAACTTTCTTCTATGTTACCAAGAAAAATGGTTTGGTAGTTTCCAAATAAAAAATGAGCCTTTTTCAAACGAAGATTAGATTTCTAGGGCACTATATATCCCAGGGGAAAATAACCCCTATAGAAAGGTCCTTAGAATTCGCTAATAAATTCCCTGACAAAATCCTTGATAAGACCCAATTACAGAGATTCCTAGGAAGCCTAAACTATGTTTTAGATTTCTGTCCTGAGATTAATAAAATGGCAAAACCACTCCATGACAGACTTAAGAAAACCCCTGCTCCATGGACTAGTAACCATACTGCTTGTGTCCAGAATATTAAAAAGAGAGTGCTAGAAATCCCATGTCTTCATTTAGCAGACCCTCAGCTACCTAAGGTCGTAGAAACAGACGCCTCTGACTTAGGTTATGGCGGGATCTTGAAACAAAATTCGGGGGGGAAAGAGTGTATAGTCCAGTATACTTCTGCCCACTGGAATGACACCCAGAAAAATTATTCCACTATTAAAAAAGAAATTTTGAGCATCGTCTTATGCATACAAAAATTTCAAAGTGATTTACTAAATCAAAAAATTTTACTCAGAATTGATTGCAAAAGTGCTAGAGAAGTTTTACAAAAAGATGTTCAAAACCTTGCATCAAAACAGATTTTTGCACGATGGCAAGCGATTCTTAGCATTTTTGATTTTGATATTGAATACATCAAAGGAGAAACAAATTCTATTCCAGATTTCTTAACCCGTGAATTCCTTCAAAACAGAGAGAAAAACCCAGAAAATTCCCCAAGAGAAAATACCTAAACATACCTCAAAACCACAAAGGCGAGATTCTTAGACGGAAGATCTTCCGGAAGAAAAATGCACTCAGAATTTTATAAAATTAGAGAAAGAATTTCCAAAACCCTTTCTCAAAAACAAAAACAAAAAAAAAAAAATTGAAAAATCGACTTTCGAAAACCAAAACTTGTGATATTGCAAAGTTCTCAGGAAAACAGTTTGCAAAACTTTCAAATAAAATGCCCCATTTTTAAATATTCTTTTACTAGGATTGCCAACAAGCTTGGTTTAATTCCTTTTCTCAAAATACCAACCAAAGCCACACTTGGCTTTTTCAAATTTTTGATACTTCTTATGATCCGTCACAATTACCGACATGATGAAATTCATGGTAGGTGCAATTCGGATTCACCGTAGAAATACAAAAACTAGAAGTCACTAAATCTTTCAGCCTCTTCAAATCCCCGTTTAAACCTTCTGAGGAAGAAAAAAGATTTGTGCCCCCTTTACACCATTTTTATCCAAAGAAAATTCAAATCCAATGGCCCGACAACTTTAAAATACCAAAAAGCCTCGCACCACAAAAGGTCACAAAAGTCCAAAAATGATTAGACACCCAGATGTTCATTCCTTTACAAACGCCTCTGGCACCACTACAAACAAAGGAGCACACCCAGTTCCTTTCACAGAAATCTCAGATGGCCTCAATGCTTGCAGCGGCCAAAAATCCAGAAGAAATGCAAGCCATAATTCTAAAATTTGCACCGTCTTCATCAAAACAAGGTTCTTCGTCAAAAGAAGAAGAACCAGAGATTGATATTGAAGACAGTCCGGTTTTTGGCAATAGTGGATTCTGAACAAAATTGCCAAAAAGAATTCAAAATACCCGGAGTAGAGTTCAGACAAAATTCCGACAAAAGAAAGTGGTCAAAAAAGCTACTTTCAGTAAAAGCAAAAGCAAAAGAAAAAGCAGAGATTCCCGCAATAATTCGAGAAAATACCAAAAGGAAGAACAGTGATTCTCCACGCGGATGAATAGTGATGCGGATGAATAGTTTAAATTCCCTTTTATTACGAAAATACCCTGTAAAACTCCTATAAAAGGAGACTCCCTCTCCCTTAGAAAGATAAGTCATTTTTTACTAAGTCTTTTAGTAAGTCTTTCTCTTTCTACAATTAGAGAGAAGTTGAGAGCTCTTACAGAAATCCCCCTTTAGGTTAGGATAAAATACCCCTCTAAATACCCATATGATTCAGTTCATATGATCCATATCATATGACTCATATCATATGATCCAAATACCCCTGAAATTCCCAAGGTTTCTCTCCTTGATAATTATCTTTGTAAATTCCAATTTTTAAATGAATATGATGGTATGAGATTGTCATGAAAGAAGAAAATGAAATTATCGCAGAGTCTGTACAAAAAACTCCAGATCTAACACCGTTATACCGAGACCCATGAGATGGAAGGATATTTCCTTACCAGACGAATGGATCTTAGAAGGTGTTGTCAAGCCTGAGCCTCTTGAGACATCCCAACCAAATACTCGTCTCAGAGAAATAACCCAATACCAGGATGGTAGAGTCAGTCTATCGTTCCATAGAAAATCTACGAGCAGTGACTTAGGAAGAGTTTCACAAATTCCTTCAGTCATCAATACTCCTTACAGACCGAAACCTAGACGTTCTACGTCTGATATACCCAATCTACGAAACGTAGATTACTCAAACGAAATACCGAGACCCGTTTACGAAAATCCTACTGTTAGAGAAAAGATAGAGGACCTAGAACCTACTAGTCCGACTTTTTCCTCTCTTACAGAAAACCTAGTAAACGAACTTGGCGTTTTACAAAAAGGTTTCACAATTGACAAAAAATTCCTTCAAAAAGATTTTTATGAAAAATACAACCTAGAAAAAAGAGTTTGGTTCCTCAAAACCTTTTTAAATACTAGGACAAAAATACAGGAAGAGTTTTACAAATTTGTTAATGAACATAGGATAAATATCCTTTTCTTTGACTGGTTTGAAATTTACTCCTCTGAAAATTCCATTCATTATCCCTTTTCTAAAGCGGTAAATCCCGTTCACGACTAGGAACAAAACAGGAATGGGAAACCCTGGCGATTCTAGGAAGGTCGGTCCAATCACCCTCCTTTACAAGGCATCAAGCATGTTATTCATGGTAGCCCTATATACGCTATTCCTCTTAAGAATCCAGCTGAGGATGAGAAAACAAATACCAGTAGTATACTGGCTCAAAATAATTTTACCAATATCGGTTTGAATACCCTAGGAAAACAACTCGACAGGTAGAAAAACACATAAAAGCCAACCCTCTAGTCACCATAGATTCCACAGTGCGACTAAAGAGATGAAACCAAAAGCCAAAAGCCTATCTTCAAACCCTTTCGGTGTCCAAAGATGGCGTCAAAAATATCGACAAAATAAGTCTGAATTTGTCCAGGCTATCCAGGATCAATTAAGTAGGATTGGGACGACCAACAGTTCTAATACTGAACACGTTGTTCCTGATACTCCACAATCTTCTAACAAAATCACTACTCTTGTCAACGATTCCGACGACGGTAGTACTTCAAACCAATTCCGAAGCAAAAAATCTTTTGTTAACCATGTGGATTGGCAACAACCAATACAACAGGTCCAACAACAGCAATTACAAATTATTCCTGCTCCTGACCTAGGAATAGTAAAACCCCTTGCTCAATCCCGTTTCAATGCCTCTTCCATTTATGATTGGAACATAGATGGGATGACGGAATACAATATTCTCAGTTTTCTCCAACAAATGACTATGGCTGCAAATGCCTACAAAACCCAAAACGATGCATAAGACAAGACCATTGCGAGCGCTCATCGCAGGCTTCTCTGGTCAATTGAAAGGTTGGTGGGATAATTATCTCATTGATCAACAAAAAGAAGATATCCTCAATTTCATCAAAACCGACGAAGAAGGATTACCAATCCTTGACGAACAAGGTGAACCCTACAGGATGCCGTAGCAACCTTGATTCTCACAATCTCTTTAAATTTCATAGGAGATTCTTCGCATTTGAAAGACAAAAATGCCGAATTACTTTCAAACCTCAAATGCAAACAACTCAACGATTTCCAATGGTACAAAAATACCTTCCTAACGAGTTATGCTCGGGAAGATTCAAACCACCATTTTGGAAAGAGAAATTCCTTCTTGGGATTACCTACCCTTTTAGGAGAAAAGGTTAGGAACAAAATCAAAGAGAATTGCGGTAAACAGATTATACCCTACAGTGAGTTTACATACGGACAATTGGTCAGTATAACTCAACAGGAAGGTTTGAAGATCTGTCAAGACCTGAAAATACAGAAACACCTCGAGCTGGAGCTAAAGAGAACTAAGTGCGAACTTGGACTTTTGCAAACAGTTTGATACGAATTTCTCAAAACCCTCTTCCAGTTGCACAAGAAACTGTAGCAGGACTAATAAATCACTTAAGAGTACTTCTAGAGGTTATAAAAAGAGAGATTTCAGCAAATCCAACGAAGAGTATTACAAAAACCCATACAAAAATACTCATCGTCTCAAAAGACCAAATACCAAAAAGCTGATTCTAGATACAAAGACGTTACATGTTACAAATGTCACAAAAAAGGACATACTGAGGTAATCGCAAAATGAATACAAAATTACAAGAATTGAAGCTCGATGAGGACGTCACCCAGAAAATTTCCAATCTTCTCGTTGATTCCTCCGATTCAAATGCCGAGTCGAACTCGACTACTTTTCTCTCTGTCTTCAAGACAACAAAGCCCTCCAAATAGATGAATTGCTTACAACCAGTTCTTGAATATTAGATAAGGGTAAGGAAAACTTCGTTTGTGTTTTAACCAAGGATCAAGAGTTCATGTTAGAAATGGTTCAACACATAGATGTCGAACACCAAAAGGATTATTTGAATAAACTCCTCAAATCTTTTTCTCGACGAGAAAAAGATTTCAAAAATTCTATTTTGCCAAACACCTCCAAAAATACCTATGATTTAACAAAAATCCTGAAAAAGGGTAAAGGGATGAAAGACTCCAAAGAAACCCCGATTCTAGAACTCCAGAGAGACGTAAAACAAATCAAAGTAGAGATCAAGGCTCCACGAGAAAAACAGGATCAAGACTCTATTTTACTTAAAACACTCCTGTCAAATACCTGAATAGTGCAGATCCGATTACGAGTCAGACAATTCCAACTCTGAAGATCCAGGAGAACCTCCTGACAACCCTTTCATTGAAGAGGTCCCACAAGAATTTCTTACTGTCTTACGTCAAATCACGTCCAAAAAATACCTTGTTCAAATAACCCTTAAATTCCCAGGCAATTTTAGGATTACTACTATTGCTCTTTTTGACACCGGCGCAGATCTAAATTGCATAAAAACATGTCTAGTACCTAATCAATTTCATGAAAATACCCAGGAAACTCTAGCAGCGGCCAATAACACGAAGCTAGAAATCAATTCCCAAACCAATGCGTCTGTTATTATTAATGATGTTTCTATTACAACGTCGTTTGTCTTAGTAAAAGACATTCACAATTTCGTTATCTTAGGAACACCATTTATTAATCTTATCACTCCTTATAAAGTCGATAATGATTTTATCTCTTTTGATTCCAATAGAAAGAATTTAAAATTCCCTTTTTTGAAAAAACCAAAAGCTAGTGACCTTGATTTGATTAAAACTTATTCTTGCCACCTAGGAGAATTAAGAAATAGTTTTGAAACTTATTCCTTTAAATTAATTAATTCCTTTACATACAAAAAACTTTTGAAACGATTTTCAAAAATTGCATTCAAAAATGATTTATGCAAACTTATTTCTGACAATTTTTACTTTGAAAATATTTTAACCAGTGGTTTATCCGAAAACAGAGCGAAACCCACGAGGTTTACAAAACCACTCTGACACGAGAAATACCCTGTCAATATGCCTATAAAAATCCACAGATTTCCAATACCAGATACAACAAAAAATGTCATATCACTGTCCTTTGCCGCAATGTCCGGGTTTCAAAGAAAAAATATCCAGAAAGGACATGAAAGAATCTGGATAGTACTGTTACCACGCAATGTGTGGAGCATTGCTTCAAAAAAGAAAGGAAGAGATACCTCCTCCACCAATAAATACACTTGTTGCTGCACCACAACAACAACCAAATTCCATGGCCCCTAAAAAACCCACAAAAGAAGAAAAAGAAAAAATCCCTGAAAAACCGTCATGGTATGAGATTGTCATGAAAGAAGAAAATGAAATTATCGCAGAGTCTGTACAAAAAACTCCAGCACGGGACATAACTGCAGAAAATCTCCTACAACTTCTGGCGAAATCACCAGAGATACAACAGGCATTAATACAACTTCAAAATTCCAAACAAGAAGTTGTTCAAAGCTCAGGAGGGGAAAAAACCTCTCAAAATTTTATAAAAATCGAGAAAGGAGAATCTTCAAAAACCCTTTCTCAAAATGAATTTTCAAAACTGCAACTTGAGAAAGAAGAGTCTTCAAAAAACCTTTCTCAAAAACAATTTTCAAAAAATCAACTTGTGGTACCACAAGTCCCCAAAAACCCTGCTCCTAAATTTTTTGTAAAACCATTTTTTCAAAATATTGTAACTCTTGAAAAAGGATTTTTTAATAAAGACCCTTTTCTAGCACTACAAAATCATTTTGGACAAAAGTGTTTTTATAAATCATGGGATATTTTAAAAACCCCATATTTTTACCAAGCTATCCTTGAAATATCAGGATCAGTCACAATTACCGACATGATGAAATTCATGGTAGGTGCAATTCGGATTCACCGTAGAAATACAAAAACTAGAAGTCACTAAATCTTTCAGCCTCTTCAAATCCCCGTTTAAACCTTCTGAGGAAGAAAAAAGATTTGTGCCCCCTTTACACCATTTTTATCCAAAGAAAATTCAAATCCAATGGCTAGACAACTTTAAAATACCAAAAAGCCTCGCACCACAAAAGGTCACAAAAGTCCAGAAATGATTAGACACCCAGATGTTCATTCCTTTACAAACGCCTCTGGCACCACTACAAACAAATGAGCACACCCAGTTCCTTTCACAGAAATCTCAGATGGCCTCAATGCTTGCAGCGGCCAAAAATCCAGAAGAAATGCAAGCCATAATTCTAAAATTTGCACCGTCTTCATCAAAACAAGGCTCTTCGTCAAAAGAAGAAGAACCAGAGATTGATATTGAAGACAGTCCGGTTTTTGGCAATAGTGGATTCTGAACAAAATTGCCAAAAAGAATTCAAAATACCCGGAGTAGAGTTCAGACAAAATTCCGACAAAAGAAAGTGGTCAAAAAAGCTACTTTCAGTAAAAGCAAAAGCAAAAGCAAAAGAAAAAGCAGAGATTCCCGCAATAATTCGAGAAAATACCAAAAGGAAGAACAGTGATTCTCCACGCGGATGAATAGTGATGCGGATGAATAGTTTAAATTCCCTTTTATTACGAAAATACCCTGTAAAACTCCTATAAAAGGAGACTCCCTCTCCCTTAGAAAGATAAGTCATTTTTTACTAAGTCTTTTAGTAAGTCTTTCTCTTTCTACAATTAGAGAGAAGTTGAGAGCTCTTATAGAAATCCCCCTTTAGGTTAGGATAAAATACCCCTCTAAATACCCATATGATTCAGTTCATATGATCCATATCATATGACTCATATCATATGATCCAAATACCCCTGAAATTTCCAAGGTTTCTCTCCTTTTCTCTCCTTGATAATTATCTTTGTAAATTCCAATTTTTAAATGAATATGATTATGGACGGTACTACCTCCTAATCTTTTAAAATACTTTATGCATTTAAAATTCTTTAAATTCCTGCATTAAATACTTGGCCGGTTCAACCGCCTACTTGATTTAAATACCTGCAGAACCTTGTGATCCATGGTTTCCATAACTGGAACCTTGAATTGTAAGTCAAGCTTTATTTACTTTCTGCATTCTTCAATTATCCTTTAATTTATCAATCCCTTATATCTTGATTCCTTCTCTGTCTGTTATCCCCTTTAGATCCTCGGCCTAAGTTTGGTATCAGAGCCATAAAGGGTAGATATAGCAAGAATATGGTCCAGACCAGATGTTGATTCCTTGTTAGAGGTTATGGAGATCTCGGCGTTAGGTGTCCAGGGTTGGTAAGTCATCAACGAACGCACGCAGTTATACCCATAGGTAGAAGTCCTAAGCAAAGAGGAAAGTTCAGACGCTCTGTTATAGGAATTCCATAACATGGATCCGTTTCTTAATAGATCTACTTCGCATGATTTTGGTTCATCTTCTTCCATGGATTCAAAGAAGATAATAAACTCCGAAGAAATCTTGATACAAGATTTTGACAAATCTATCGATAATTGGGAAATACCGAAAATAAATCGAGACCAGATTTACAAAAATTTGAAATACCAGTTATTCAAAACCGATTTCACAATCAAAACTGAGGAAAGAGATATCCAATTATCTCAACCTTTTGAAACCATTCAATTACTTTCTCAAAATTCCTTGAGAAGACACCGAGAAAGAAATTTCAAATATATCCATATTGGATTAGTCCAAATAGGGATAAAACCCCTCACAAAAGAAGGATTAAACACCTCAATCCTTGCTGTTTTACGTGATGCCAAATTCACAAATTTTGAAAATTCCTTATTATGTTCTGTTGAGTCTAGTCTCTGCACAGGACCAATATCTTTTGATTGTTACCCAAATTTCTCAGTCTCTTTAAATGACAAAAATATCCAAAAATCCCTAGTCTTACAAATCAAGACTCACAATTACAAAATGCTTGAAGGATCGATTCCCGTAGCTATAATTTACCGAATTCATTACAAAGCTATGACTTGACTTTGCGACAAAAGTCGATACCATAGTAAGAAAGGTGAAACCCTTCTTCTACAAACCGATCTTTCGGATCTAACACCGTTATACCGAGACCCATGAGATGGAAGGATATTTCCTTACCAGGCGAATGGATCTTAGAAGGTGTTGTCAAGCTCGAGCCTCTTGAGACATCCCAACCAAATACTCGTCTCGGAGAAATAACCCAATACCAGGATGGTAGAGTCGGTCTATCGTTCCATAGAAAATCTACGAGCGAGATACGATGATTCGATTCCGTAGAAACTCTCGACTTAGGAAGAGTTTCACAAATTCCTTCACCATCAATACTCCTTACAGCATCAAACCTAGACGTTCTACGTCTGATATACCCAATGTACGAAATGTAGATTACTCAAACGAAATACCAAGACCCGTTTACGAAAATCCTACTGTTAGAGAAAAGATAGAGGACCTAGAACCTACTAGTCCGACTTTTTCCTCTCTTACAGAAAACCTAGTAAACGAACTTGGCGTTTTACAAAAAGGTTTCACAATTGACAAAAAATTCCTTCAAAAAGATTTTTATGAAAAATACAACCTAGAAAAAAGAGTTTGGTTCCTCAAAACCTTTTTAAATACTAGGACAAAAATACAGGAAGAGTTTTACAAATTTGTTAATGAACATAGGATAAATATCCTTTTCTTTGGTGGTTTGAAATTTACTCCTCTGAAAATTCCATTCATTATCCCTTTTCTAAAATGGTAAATCCTGCATTTACGACTAGGAACAAAACACCGAATGGGAAACCCTAGCTGATTCTAGGAAGGTCCACCCAATCACCCTCCTTTACAAGGCATCAAGCATGTTATTCATGGTTGCCCTATAGACGCTATTCCTCTTAAGAATCCGGTGAGGATGAGAAAACAAATACCAGGAGTATCTTGGCTCAAAATAATTTTACCAATATCGGTTTGAATACCCTAGGAAAACAACTCGACAGGTAGAAAAACACATAAAAGCCAACCCTCTAGTCACCATAGATTCCACAGTACGACTAAAGAGATGAAACCAAAAGCCAAAAGCCTATCTTCAAACCCTTCTGGTGTCCAAAGATGGCGTCAAAAATATCCACAAAATAAGTCCTGAATTTGTCCAGGCTATCCAGGATCAATTAAGTAGGATTGGGACGACCAACAGTTCTAATCTTCGAACACGTTGTTCACGATACTCCACAATCTTCTAACAAAATCACTACTCTTGTCAGCGATTCCGACGGTAGTACTTCAAACCAATTCAAGCAAAAATCTTTGTTAACCATGTGGATTGGCAACAACCAATACAACAGGTCCAACAACAAAGCAATTACAAATTATTCCCCGCTCACGACCTAGGAATAGTAAAACCCCTTGCTCAATCCCGATTCAATGCCTCTTCCATTTATGATTGGAACATAGATGGGATGATGGAATACAATATTCTCAGTTTTCTCCAACAAATGACTATGGCTGCAAATGCCTACAAAACCCAAAACGGTACGCAAGACAAGACCATTGCAGAACTGCTCATCGCAGGCTTCTCTGGTCAATTGAAAGGTTGGTGGGATAATTATCTCGCTGATCAACAAAAAGAAGATATCCTCAATTCCATCAAAACCGACGAAGAAGGATTACCAATCCTTGACGAACAAGGTGAACCCCTACAGGATGCCGTAGCAACCTTGATTCTCACAATCTCTTTAAATTTCATAGGAGATTCTTCGCATTTGAAAGACAAAAATGCCGAATTACTTTCAAACCTCAAATGCAAACAACTCAGCGATTTCCAATGGTACAAAAATACCTTCCTAACCAGAGTTATGCTCAGGGAAGATTCAAACCAGCCATTTTGGAAAGAGAAATTCCTTAGGATTACCTACCCTTTTAGGAGAAAAGGTTAGGAACAAAATCAAAGAGAATTGCGGTAAGCAGTTATACCCTACGGTGAGTTTACATACGGACAATTGGTCAAGATAACTCAACAGGAAGGTTTGAAGATCTGTCAAGACACGAAAATCTGAAACACCTCAAGTTGGAGCTAAAGAGAACTAAGTACGAACTTGGAACCTTTTGCAAACAGTTTGATCACAATTTCTCAAAACCCTCTTCCCGGTTAGACAGAAAGCTGTAGCAAGGCTCATAAATCCCTTAAGAGTACTTATAGAGGCTACAAAAAGAGAGATTTGACAAATCCAACGAAGAGTATTACAAAAACCCATACAAAAATACTCATCGTCTCAAAAGACCAAATACCAAAAAGCTGATTGCAGATATAAAGGCGTTACATGTTACAAATGTCACAAAAAAGGACATACATCGAGGTACTGCAAAATGAATACAAAATTACAAGAATTAAAGCTCGATGAGGACGTCACCCAGAAAATTTCCAATCTTCTCGTTGATTCCTCCGATTCAAATGCCGAGTCGAACTCGACTACTTTTCTCTGCCTTCTTCAAGACAACAAAGCCCTCCAAATAGATGAATTGCTTACAACCAGTTCTTACGAATATTCCGAGCAAGGGTAAGGGAAAACTTCGTTTGTGTTTTAACCAAGGATCAAGAGTTCATGTTAGAAATGGTTCAACACATAGATGTCGAACACCAAAAGGACTATTTGAATAAACTCCTCAAATCTTTTCTTGTGAGAAAAAGATCTCAAAAATTCTATTTTGCCAAACACCTCCAAAAATACCTACGACTTAACAAAAATCACGAAAAAGGGTAAAGGGATGAAAGACTCCAAAGAAACCCCGATTATAGAACTCCGAGAGACGTAAAACAAATCAAAGTAGAGATCGAGACTCTACGAGAAAACAGGATCAAGACTCTCTTTTACTTAAGACACTCTGTCAAATACCGAATAATTGAATCCAGCCTCGAGTCAGACAATTCCGACTCTGAAGATCCAGGAGAACCTCCTGACAACCCTTTCGTTGAAGAGGTCCCACAAGAATTCCTTACTGTCTTACGACAAATCACGTCCAAAAAATACCTTGTTCAAATAACCCTTAAATTCTCACGCAATTTTAGGATTACTACTATTGCTCTTTTTACAGGTGCAGATCTGAATTGCATAAAAACAGGTCTAGTACCTAATCAATTCCATGAAAATACCCAGAAACTCTAGCAATGCCAATAACACGAAGCTAGAAATCAATTCCCAAACCAATGCGTGCATTATTATTAATAATATTTCTATTACAACGCGTCGTTTGTCTTAGTAAAAGACATTCACAATTCCGTTATCTTAGGAACACCATTTATTAATCTTATCACTCCTTATAAAGTCGATAATGATTTTATCTCTTTTGATTCCAATAGAAAGAAATTAAAATTTCCTTTTTTGAAAAAACCAAAAGCTAGCGACCTTGATTTGATTAAAACTTATTCTTGCCACCTAGGAGAATTAAGAAATAGTTTTTATCAAAATTCCAAGTCCCTTGCAAACTATGATACTTGTTCCTTTAAATTAATTAATTCTTTTGCATACAAAAAACTTTTGAAACGATTTTCGAAAATTGCATTCAAAAATGATTTATGCAAACTTATTTCAGACAATTTTTACTTTAAAAATATTTTAACCAGTGGTTTATCCGAAAACAGGAGCAGAAACCCACAGGTTTACAAAACCAGTTACAGCACAGAAAAATTCCCTGAAAAACCATCATGGTATGAGATAGTCATGAAAGAAGAAAATGAAAATATTCCGGCATCAGCACAAAAAACACCGACGCAGGAGATGACTGCTGAAAATCTCCTACAACTTCTGGCGAAATCACCAGAAATACAGAAGGCTTTAATGCAGCTTCAAAATTCCAAACAAGAAGTTGTCCAAAGCTCAGGAGAGGAAAAAACCTCTCAAAATTTTATAAAAATCGAGAAAGGAGAATCTTCAAAAACCCTTTCTCAAAAAGAATTTTCAAAACTGCAACTTGAGAAAGAAGAGTCTTCAAAAAACCTTTCTCAAAAACAATTTTCAAAAAATCAACTTGTGGTACCACAAGTTACCAAAAACTCGCTCCTAAATTCTTTGTAAAACCATTTTTTCAAAATATTGTAACTCTTGAAAAAGGATTCTTTGATAAAGACCCTTTTCTAGCACTACAAAATTATTTTGGACAAAAGTGTTTTTATAAATCGTGGGATGTTTTAAAAACCCCATATTTTTACCACGCTATCCTTGAAATATCAGGATCAGCAACAATTAAAAATAATTTTTTTAAGAAAAACCCAGATCCCTCCTATTCAATTTGCAAAATTCTCAGCGTAATTGCTCCTATTGATTGGGGGAATGACCTGTCTCAACTACTAAATTTCCCAGACACCCACAAAAATGAACCGTTTTTTGATATTCCTTTTAATTACTGGGATTACCAACAAGCTTGGTTCAATTCCTTTTTCATTCAAAATACCAACCTAAGCCACACTTGGCTTTTCCATTTTGATACCTCATGTGATCCATCACAATTTCCAACATGGTGGAACTCATGGTGGGAACAATTCGGATCCACCTTAGAAATACAAAAACCAGAAGTCACTAAATCCTTTAGCCTCTTTAAATCCCAGTTTAAACCTTCAGAGGAAGAAAAGAGATTTGTGCCTCTACACCTATTCCACATAAAATTCCACTTACCATGGGTCTTTACATGGTTCGTAGATTATTCGGAAGACAAAATTCCAATTATCCGAAGAAGATTCAAAATCCGATGGTGGGATAGCTTTAAAATACCAAAAAGCCTAGCACCACAAAAAGTCCAGAAATGGTTAGATACCCAGAAACCCATTCCTTTACAGGTGCCTCCCATGCACATCACCCGGCGCCACTACAAACGAAGAGCACACCCAGTTCCTTTCACGAAATCCCAGATGGCCTCAATGCTTGCGGCCAAAAATCGAGAAGAAATGCAAGCCATAATTACGAAATTTGCACCGTCTTCATCAAAACAAGGCTCTTCGTCGGAAGAAGAAGAACCAGAGATTGATATTGAAGGCGATCGGTTTTGGCAATAGTGGATTCTGAACAAAAACTGCCAAAAGAATTCAAAATACCCGGAGTAGAGTTCAGACAAAATTCCGACAAAAGAAAGTGGTCAAAAAAGCTACTTTCAGCAAAAGCAAAAGCAAAAGAAAAAGCAGAGATTCCCGCAATAATTTGAGAAAATGCCAAAAGGAAGAACAGTGATTCTCCACTCAGATGAATAGTGATGCGGATGAATAGTGATGCGGATGAATAGTTTAAATTCCCTTTTATTACGAAAATACCCTGTAAAACTCCTATAAAAGGAGACTCCCTCTCCCTTAGAAACATAAGTCATTTTTACTAAGTCTTTTAGTAAGTCTTTCTCTTTCTACAATTAGAGAGAAGTTGAGAGCTCTTACAGAAATCCCCCTTTAGGTTAGGATAAAATACCCCTCTAAATACCCATATGATTCAGTTCATATGATCCATATCATATGACTCATATCATATGATCCAAATACCCCTGAAATTCCCAAGGTTTCTCTCCTTGATAATTATCTTTGTAAATTCCAATTTTTAAATGAATATGATTATGGACGGTACTACCTCCTAATCTTTTAAAATACTTTATGCATTTAAATTCTTTAAATTCCTGCATTAAATACTTGGCAGTTCAACCGCTACTTGATTTAAATACCTGCAGAACCTTGTGATCCATGGTTTCCATAACTGGAACCTTGAATTGTAAGTCAAGCTTTATTTACTTTCTGCATTCTTCAATTATCCTTTAATTTATCAATCCCTTATATCTTGATTCCTTCTCTCTCTCTCTCTCTCTCTCTCTCTCTCTATATATATATATATATATATATATATATATATATATATATATATATCACTTTAGGAGGTATCAGAGCGGAGTTTTGGGTAAAAATCTTTCGATTTCTGCACGATACAATTCAACAGAATCTAAGAAATGATCAAAATAGAAATGATTTTCGAATTTGATTCTAACTGCAAGTTTCATTTTTGAATGAAGTTAGACGATACAACTCTTATTAGTTTAATAGTTTACCCAAGAGTTACTCAATGAATCGGTTGATTGGCCGTATCCGGGGGAAGGGATGAAAAGGGCATCCCAAATGTGCCTGTTGAAGAATGAGCCGGCGACTCATAGACAGTGGCTTGGTTAAGGGAACCCACCGGATTTGCTTCACCTATGAAAATTTCTATCAATTCTTCTTTTATTCATCAGAAAAAGGAAAGCGGCACCAACACTTAATAACTCCATTTCTTGTTCCTGAGCGGAAGGAATGCTATTTGCCAACTGGTGACCCTGCTCGAGCAGTTCAGAAAGTTCCTCACAAAGATCTATTCTAGAGAAAGAGACCCCTAGTAGTTCTACCTTTTTATAGATCAAAATAGGATTCTTTCAATAGGAGCTAGGCCGATGGGATTGAAGAGATAGGGCGAGAGAAAGCCGCTTCTTCGTAACCACGATATGCAAATGAGAACTATTTGTTTAAGGAGGATCCGACCTCTCTAATTGATCAAAGGTCCTCTGACGCTGGGTCGAATCAGAATCTATCTGTCTTTCTACGCGACAAGGGATGCCCCGGAGATGATTCCCAAGAAATGCAGCAATGCAAGTCGTCTTTGGTTTGGAGCGAAATTCCGGATATATAGGCTTCATTGAGTGCCTTACCGGAAAGCGACGATATAAATGAAGGGCTCTTTACCTTGCTCCGACATAGTGGGGTATGGTAGCTACGAGACCTGCTCAACCATAATATTGGGGATGTAGGTCCAACCGAGACTATATTCTACTGACCAAGTGCAGTTGCCTCAATAGAAATGTTTTCCCCGGAAGTAATGGATCAAAGACGGAATCTTTCTCATTAGATCGGCGAAGATGCCTGAACAAGTAAGTCGGGTTTAGATCTTTGGTCAATCAATCCGCTAAGCCCTTTTCCTCAGGATCCTATTAAATAGAAATAGAGAACGAAATAATTAGAAAGGTTGTTAGAATCCCTCTCTTCTAGAAGGATCATCTACAAAGCTATTCGTTTTATCTGTATTCAGACCAAAAGCTGACATAGATGTTATGGAGGTTCTAGCGCTTTCTCTTGATTCTATTATGGAAAGATCTTTCCTTGCTCTGAGGAATGCCCGGTTTAACCAGAATCATCTCGTTAGCTTTTTTGGCTTGGGAAAAACCAATGGATGAGCGAGAATATACGAATATTTTTGTTTCAAATAACCGCTGCTATTTCATATGTTGGATGAAGATCAGTAGGATAGGAGTTCAATGTGATACCACCACCTATCAGGCCCAACGAGCGGTCCACGGACCTGCATCCCTACTCACCTGGTCTAATATATATATATATATATATATATATATATATAGGCAGTACCAATAGGAGTATATTTTTGTTGGATATGCAAAGTAATACGGGAAGTAAATAAATATTACAAGTGTTCGAAAGGATAAACAAGTAGCCAATATTCAGAACTGCCGCAAGCTTGTTGAGCGTTGGATTTTGATAACCTGAAATCAAGAAACACTAAATCTGGATTGTTACAACTGTGGCTGAGTCGAGAGATGACTCTCTGTCTTTAAGACAAGATTGCCCTGTATATATGTTTTTACGTTAACGGGCAATAGTCTCCCAAGATGAAACAACAACTAATCAACACTACAAAGCAAATAGGTTGATTCTGACGAAGAAAACAGACACGAAACGACTTGGTGAAGAATGGAAAAAGAAGGAAGAATTTTCTGTTTTTGTCCCAACGTTTTGGACTGAATTTCTGTATTTTACTCTTCTGTTCGTCTCTGTGTGTATATGTTGTAGTCTTCTCAATTGTGCCAAAAGACGTTCAGTGATCCGCGATCCGAGCCCGGACCGGACGGGCGGCGGCGCGCGTGTGGGCTTAGCCTTGAACCCAAGCACATCTAGGTCCTCCATCCTTCAAACACATGGGCTACACCTTGGGGTCCCAAACCCTTAGCCAATTTTGAGACTTATAAAGAGAACAATTCTTCCTTTCCCACCGATGTGGTAGATTTGTCCCACACCATATTTCCATGCCTCAAACACCTTACTTCGTGGACCAATATCTCTTTCATTTCTCAATGAAATTTGACGATCTTTGGCCCTACGGTCATCTACTCACTTAGTAGATTATGCACGTGTGAAGAGACAAAGCCTCCAACATGCGGAACCCTAGTGTTTAAGTCATTAAATACGGGTGGACGCACCTCCCCACCAAAGACAAATTTTCAACAATTTTTGCATTGTGCAGTTAAATTCATAGTTAAGATGCCAACTAATGCTGCAGCAGTTTTGCTAATTGGGCTCCCCTTACTAGAAACCAAGTCATCATTGGACAACATGTAGAATAGACAAGTCCATGAGAAATTAACAATCAAGGAAAGCAATATCCCAAGGCAAAAACAAGTGAAATCAGAGGATTTTTTTGGTATACCAATGTCACTCGATTCCAATGGG
The DNA here is from genome assembly GCA_029783415.1 of Anisodus acutangulus. NCBI lineage: Eukaryota > Viridiplantae > Streptophyta > Magnoliopsida > Solanales > Solanaceae > Anisodus > Anisodus acutangulus. Next base: position 13,359,424 of record CM056502.1, on the reverse strand, counting down.
AATTTTTACACCATATAGCGTCCAACAAATCCCACAAAAAGAATCCTAATCTTTATACTCTATAAACTTTAGTCAGTATACACAGGGGTGACTCGACTATAAGGCCAATAAAACAATCGCTTGGGGCCCCAATTTTTTTGAGGCCCCTTTTTTCCTTAAAGATGTATTTTATATATATAATTGTTGTCTGGGCCGAAAAAAGTTTTTTCAAAATTAAAATTGATAAAATCTTATCTAAGATAAATAATGTCTCAAGGGAGATTGAATAGATTAGTTATATTATCGATTGAAAATGAATTGTTAGAACAAATCGATTATAGAACTGTAATTAATGACTTCACATCTAAAAAACCGAGAAAAGTAGACTTTAAATATATATATATATATATATATATATATATATATATGACGATCTTTCTTTTAAAAAAAAATTAGAGTCTCTCTCTGAAGCTTGGCTTTTAAGCCCCCAATGTTGTTGAGACTTCCATGAGTATACATTGTATAACTATCTATAATTATTGTATAAATTAGATATAAGTATGTATATTTGTTATATACTGGATATGTACTGACGATTACAAACTATTAGGGTTAAACGGATGATTTTTTTAGCCAGCAAGCCACAATGGTAAGATCTCATTCCAATAGCTACATTATAGGAAACAAGCACCCCCATGGGCATGGGTTATGTTATTTATGTACCATGCCTCCGTTAACATTCAACTACATAATGAAAGTTACACTTACGATACTTTTTATATAATTTGTAAATATCTAAATTTTAATACAAAAGCTTATTAATTTAGAGCAATGTACTTGTAAAGAAATTTCTATTATGCGAGAAATTGCTTTAAAATGAGTGAACAAATTTGTATAGCTTCTTTCTGGAATATCGACTGAACACGTTTGAATTTTAGCAATGATTTAACAGATATATTATACCATAGATAAATAATATCAAAACATTTGTAGAATATAATGAAAACTCTTCAATGATTTCTAGTATATTTGTACCAGAGGAAGGCCTCAGGCCCAACTTGGCAAAGAACAAAGATGAAAAATGAAGAAATTGCACGAATTATACTTCAAATGGGCTGGTGCTTAATTTTTTTCCCCCTTTGGCAATCGAATTTATGCTTAGTGGCAAATATTCTTTAAGAGCGCGGACATAACTTATGAGATATTATGATGCAAAAATAAAAGAGATTACACAGATTTCCCTTTAAATGGGATGGTCTTTAATTTTTGCCCTTCAAAACCGAACGTATGCCGTAAGGGAAAAAGTCATGTGGCATATAACTTGTGGAATATTATGATGCAAAAATATAAACTTATGCCTTGCGAAAAAGTTATTTACCTCGAGGGGTAAAAATTAAAGACCAGCATAAAATAGGAGAAAAAGTTCAAGTGACCCGCGAAATAATAAATTTATGCCGCGAGAAAAAATTATTTGTTATGGAAAAAAATTAGAGACCAGCACAAAATAAGGGCATAAGTGACAATGACCCATTAGAAGCCCCTTATGCACTCCTTTAGGGCCTGTACTAACGAAAACTGAAAGAGAGCCCAGAAACTGGCTCTCGCACACACTCTCCCAATGTTTTGCACCGATTTCCCTTCAAACGCATCGGTCTTTAATTTTTGCTCTTCATATTCTTGGCCTTTAATTTTTTTTCCTGCTGTTAATTTTATGAAAATATTTAGGTCTATTTCGCAAGATGTAGTCTCTATAATATTTTTCTCTTCGAAAATTGAAACTTTGCTTCATGCGGCATAAATTATGTAGGAATTAAGTTATGCAACATAGTTTTACAATAATTTTTTAAATTATGTTGAGTGTTGAAAATTATGTCTTATCCGATATTGTTTGTGTGGATATTATGATACACATGTTGAAGTTAAACGCTAATTATACCGTCAAAATATGAAATTATACATTTTTTCATGTTATGTTGGGTGTTGAAAATTATGCCTTATCCGGCAGTTTGTGTGGATGTTATGATATATTTATTGAAGATAAACGCTAATTACGCCTTGAGAAATTCTAATTATGCCGGAAAGTTTCACAGGGCTCATTCTTTAGGTACTGAACATTACAAATATTTTTAATGTGGCGGATTATCCATAATATTTTTGGGTGATCAGTATAAAAGTTACTTTACAATTTCGGTATATATTAGTTAAACTATATTTAGTATTCTTTGGATTGAGTAGTCACAATGAACTGAATGAATTCATTTGCAGTCAATTATTAGCCGCAATAGCCTTTATGTGTACATAAACGTTTGTAACTTTGTATGCATGCACCAACAACGGTACTCTCCTTTTCTTTGCCCTCGAGCCATCCTCACATTCCATACATTCCTCGTGGATAGTATTTGATCTTATTTTTGCCTACACAAATTTCGGAGGCAGATTCACAATTTTGAGTCAGTAATTACAAGTAATTATGTAATACTTATTTTAAATTGTTAGCTTACATATATAAACACCGAGTAGAAATTAAAGTAATAGGTGCACATGTAGAGTGTTGGGACTGTGTTCAATTGAATTCATATTTTCAGCATAAAATATGTATGTGTGAGTCAAGAAGATCTTTAAAATAATATAGGCCAATAGTATACTAAATATTAGGTTTTGAATAAATACTTTCAAAGAACTCACAATCTTACTATCTTAGAACTAATTATGTATAAATCCTATTTTCGTTGCGCATGCAATGGATTCGCCTGTGTTCATGTACCCCTTTTGAACTATGATCAGATTTGTCTGCATGGTTAACATGAACATGATGTGGTCTCACTCATTCTGCGCATTCGATATTATCTTGTAATTTATGGTAGGTTGTAGTTCGGGCATTTGAATAGGAGGTGCACGGATACATCAGTTAGTAACAGTGAGAGGTTGGTTGTACTAGGTTTTAAGAGAGATAGAGGTAGGCCAAAGAAGAGTTGGGGAGGTGATTAGACCGGACATGACACATCTTCAGCTTACTGAAGATATGAGACTAAATATGAAGGTATGGAGGTCGAGGATTAAGGTAGAAGGTTAGCAGGTAGTCTAGTGTTGTCGCACTTTTATGTGGGAGAGACAGGGGGCCGACTAGTCACCTCTTCTCCTTATTAGCAGTGTGAATAGTATTTTACCCTCCAATTTTTGTCATACTACCTGTTGCTTCTTTTGCTTCGTTTATTTTACTATTTTGAATGTCGATATTTTTCTTTCAAATTTGTTTTTGGCTCAGAATCTACCAGAAATAACTTCTCTATCCAAAGGTAAGAGTAAGGTCTAAGTACATTTTATCCTCTTCAAATCCCACTAATGAGATTACATTGAGTATGTTGTTACACTAGGTTGTAGGAATTACCTTGGCTCTACATGAATTCACACTTTATATGTCATAACCAATACAGATAAGCACACATTTAAATAATGTCTCTTTTTTGGGGGTGGGGTTGAGGGGTTGAGGGGAGAGGGGGGGTCATTCCGTCAATCATTTTTTTTACATTTAAAACTTAATAAAATTAGCATGTGTCCAGGAGACCAAATGGATATGACCTAAGGCTAATGATATGAACGGATATAAGTTATGGTTCTCAGGTAGGTCGAGGTATAGGAATGGGGTAGGCATTTTAGTAGATAGCGAGCTAAGGGATCAGGTGGTAGAGGTTATGAGGGTCAATGACAGGATGATGGCGATTAAGTTGGAAGTTGGAGGGTTCACTATGAACATTATTAGTGTTTACGCGCCACAGACAGGCCTGGATGAGGAAGAGAAGAGGCATTTTTGGAAGGATTTGGATGAGGTGGTGGGTGGTATACCACCCACTGAGACGTGCATGGAGGCTTTGGCCTTGAGGACATGAATGGGGGAGACGTCTCACTTTTGGAGTTCGCTAGAAATTCTGGGATGGTGATAGTCAATTCGAGGTTCCTGAAGAAGGAGGAGCACTTGGTGTCTTTACGTAGTTCGGTGGCTAAGACTCAGATAGACTTTTTGCTCCTTAGGAAGGTTGACAACAGTCTTTATAAAGACTGCAAGGTTATTCCGAGGGAGTATCTTACAACCCGACATAAGCTTTTGGTGATTGATTTGGATATCAAGATGGAGAAGAAGAGGAGGGTTGTGGATGACAGGTTAAGAATCAAATGGGGGAGTTTGACCATGGCTAGTGCAAAGGATATGGGGGAGAGGTTGATGGCCAAGAGGGCTTGAGAGAGTAGTGGGGATGCGACTGGTATGTAGGATAGGACGGCTAGTTGTATTCGAAAGGTAGCTAGATAAGTTCTTGGGGTCTCGAGGTGGAGAAGTAGTCGAATTGGAAACTGTATAGGATGGTGAGGAATGAGGCAAAGCTTGCGGTTAATGCAGTGAAAATGATAGCTTTTGAACGTCTGTATGTGGAATTAGAGGAAAATGTGGGGATAGAAAGTTGTACAAACTAGCCAAGGCGAGGGAGAGGAGGGACCGTGACTTGGATCACGTGAAGTGCATCAAGGATGAGGATGACAAAGTACTGGTGGAGGACGCGCATATTAGGCGGAGGTGGCAGTCTTACTTCCATAAACTCTTGAACGAAAAAGGAGATAAAGACATCGTGCTGGGAGAGTTAGAGCAATCAGGTAGGTACCGGGATTTTGTGTATTGTAGAAATATTAAGGTTGAGAAGGTTAAGGGTGTTGTTCGCAGGATGCACAAGAGACGAGCGACCGGTCTTGATGAGATACTGTTGAATTTTGGAAGAGCGCAGGCAGGGCAGGTTTGGAGTGGCTGACTGAGTTGTTTAACGTCATCTTTAAGACGACAAGAATGCCCGAAGAATGGAGGTAGAGTACAATGATCTTGTTGTACAAGAACAAATGTGATATCCAGAATTGCAACAACTATAGGGGTATCAAACTATAGAGAGGTATCTCTAAAATTTTGGAAAGGGTCGGGGAGATGAGGGTGAGAAGATGTGTGTCTATTTTCGAGAACCTATTTGGATTCATGCCGGGCGTTCAACCATAGAAGCCATTCTTATTTGCCTTAGTGATGGATGGACTGACTTGACAAATCCAATGGGAGGTGCCATGATGTATGTTATTCGCAGATGAAATAGTCCTGATTGATGAGACTCGTAGCAGAGTGAATGCTAAGCTGGAGGTTTGGAGACAGACTCTGAAATCTAAAGGGTTCAGGTTGAGTAGGATCAAGACAAAATACTTGGAGTGCAAGTTCACTAACGGGAGCGACCTTAAGCCAGGCATGGAGGTGAGGCTTGGTACTCAGGTCATTCCAAAGAAAATAAGATTCAAGTACCTCGGGTTTATTATCCAAGGGGATGGAGATATTGATGACGATGTCACACATCGTATTGGGGCGGGGTGGATGAAATGGAGGCTCACATCTGGAGTCTTATGCGACAAAAATGTGCCACCAAAACTTAAAGGCAAGTTTTATAGGGCGGTGGTTAGACATATTATATTGTATGGGGCGGAGTGTTGGCCAATAAAGACTTCGCACATCCAAAAAATGAAAGTTGCGGAGATGAGGATACTGAGATGGATGTGCGGGCATACAAGGAGGGATATGATTAGAAATGATGATATCCGGGACAGAGTGGGAGTGACCTCGGTGGAGGATAAGATGCGGGAAGCGAGGTTGATATAGTTTGGGCATGTGCATAGGAGAGACACAAATGCCCCAGTGTGGAGGTGTGAGAAGTTCGCTATGGACGGGTTCAGGAGGGGTAAAGGTAGGCCGAAGAAGTATTGAGAAAAGGTGATTAGACGGGATATGACGCAAGTGCAACTTATTGAGGACATGACCTTAGATAGGGGGTTGTGGATGACACATATTAGGATAGTTGATAGTCGAGCGTAGTCCTACTTACGCTTGCAAATTGATAGTTGTAGTGTTATTATTGTAGGCCCGCTTAGCCTATCATACATATAGGCGCAATATTGCTTTATAGTCCCCTTTAGTTTGATTTCTGATGTTATTTGTACTTTTTTTAGCTTATTTAAATACGCTAGTTACTGCTTACTTTTTCGAAATGCGCTATCATGGCTTAGGCGCTTTTGATACCAGCATTTTCATACTGCTTTAAAATTTTTCTGATCGGGTCTGATCGTTTCTCTTGTTTTGTTCTTGCTTTGATTTTGATTTTGCTTTTGCTTGTGCTTATGCTCTGTCTTGAGCTGAGAGTCTCTCGGAAACAACCGCTCTACGTACAAAGATAGAGATAAGGTCTGCGTACACTCTACCCTCTCCAGACCCCACGTTGTGAGATTTCACTGGGTACGTTGTTGTTGTTTAACTTAACAAAATTGCTTGTTTCATTAACATAAATTTGGGTTCCATAACATATACCTTTACCTAAATCTTCATAATGGCAGTGTTTAGTTACGTTACTGTATAGCTAACTAAAGTGTGATTAGAATAGTTCAGTCATTGGTGCGCGCTGCTGTAATTCAGAGATAGACACATTAGCACTTTTATTCTTCTTCTAGTTGATTTATTTAGGAATGATAAAATTAGTCCATAAAATATGGCTAGTAAGATCCGTTTAAGTTTGGCGAGTTAATGACCCATTCTATTTATCAATTCGGCCAATTTTGATCTGTTTGATTCAAGTCCATCTAAAATGATTTTGATTAATGTGAATTAAATATGTAGCCCAAATTGACTTATAATTTTTTTTTATCAAAATATAATTGTTTAAAAATATATTTAAGATGTTAAATATAGAAATTATAAAGAAAAAAGTTTTATCAGATAATTAAATAAATTTTAAGATAATAAACGAAGAAATTAAAACAATGTAGGAGTTGAGCAGGTTGAAACCCATTATTTAGCTCTTTTCAACTCAAATAATCTTTTGGCCTCATCATTTAACTCCATTATTTGACCTGTTTAAATTCAAACTAACTAGTCTATTTAACACCCCTAATTTAATCATAGCAATATTACCATATTCAATCTTATCGTGATTTCTCTTAAATCTGAAAAAATAGAGGTCCACTAACTATGATTTTTTCTCCCGTAGTCCTTTTTGTGATAGCTGTTTCGTCTGTTTAAGGATTCATTTTGAGTAAATTATAAATATTATAAGAAAATAATAGATTGTGATCTAATTTCTTTTTCTTTTAAGCTATTGCAAATGTTAGATGACGACCTAATGTCTGTAAGATTGGGCAATGCATGAGCAAATATTAGATTCATGTCTAACTTAGTCCGGAGGAACAATTTTCCAAATACTATATTTTCACAACTTTTATAAATAAAATAGGAACAGTTCTTCCATCAAAATAATTTGGTAGTTCACTTTTTATTTCAATTTACATGATTAAACATTAACAAAAAAAAAAGTTGATAATTTTGTGGAGAAACGTGTGGATATATTTTGACTCTCGTATCTGTGGAAGAGTTAAAGATAATTACTAAAATATTTTTACTGAGAAAAGTAAATGAAACTTCTCTAGTTTTAGATCTGTGACATTTAAAATGTCCTAAACATGTTGTTTAAAGAAAATACATAACTAATATAATTGCTCAAATTATCTAATTCGTATTAGAGGGAGCAAATTGTAAATAATAAACTACTATCGATTATACTGACTTCACAAACATAACTTTACAAGTTATCTCGATAAGATCAACCCAGAATCACTTCAAGTAATGTAAGCAAACACATAATCATGCAAATACACGGCAAGTAAGTAGTACTTCCAACGTTTTAATTTATGTGATATATTTTAAAGTAGTATCGAATTTCAAAGAGAAATAAACACTTTAAAAATATGTCATAACATGTGAGGTTATAAATTGTTTGAAATTTGTGGAGTGTGATATAATATTATGTAGTTATAAAGCTTCTCGGTAAGAAAAAAATAAAAGGTGTAAAATTAATTAATTTTAAATTTAGAAGGGAGTTTTTTTTTTGTTTTTCAAAATTACTAAAAGAGAAAGTATAATAACTATACCGAAATAGATGAAGTAATCATTCCCTGCATATCGATTTAGGATCGAGAAGATCATACATAGGTAAGGGCGGAGGCTAGATAGTATACAGGAAATAATTGAACATAGAGCTATATTGTAACGATCAGAAATAATAGAATCACAATCATTCAGCCGATTATTCTTAATCTTATCTCCTAATCAAGGATGAGTGCCAAACAAAATAAGCAATTAATTACTCCTTCTATCCATACTAAATGTCACATTTTTCTCTTTGAAAGTTAAACTATATGAATTTTGATTTTAATATAGTATATACTTTCACTATATTGATATACGGAAAAAATACAGTTTATAGTACTTTTTATATAGTTTTAAATATTTAAATTGTAATTTTAAAATATTAAATTAAATTCATTCAGTTTAGCTCTAAATATTAGTCAAATTAATAATAGAAATGCGAAACATGAGAATTAATATGGAACGAGGGAGTAGAATTTAAAACATAAACTTAGGTATAATCCACTACTGCCCTGTCCGTCAACAATGGACATATTTTCGAATATCTCACTAAAAAATTAAACAAAGTTTCGAAAAACAAGAATATGTTGTAAATATATTAAACTAAAACTCCAAAGGAGAAGACAAGAATAAAGAGAGAAGTAAGCCGATCTTATTGCTTTTTATTTTGTTGTCTCTTTCATACGAGAATAACACACTATTTATAGGTTACAAAAAGTCTCCTCAAATTACAAGAATTAAATGAGTTTATTTATTTTGTACATGAATTGCCAAAGGTGTTACGTAAGGGACATCTACATTCAGTTGATCTATGACAAAGGGACATCCACATACAATTGATTCATAACATCCGCCCTTGGATGTCCATAGATAGTATGCCTCGTTAAAACCTTACTTGAAAAAATCAAGTGGGAAAAATCTGTAGTCAAGGAAAAAGAGTACACACATCTTATAATACGCATTGAGTGTTACCTCATTAAAAACCTTACCAGGAAAACTCAATTGGGAAAAAAACTTAGTTAAGAAAAAAAGAGTACAACGCGTATTTTGCTCCCCTTGATGGAAACTTTACTTGATATCTCGTAGACCACGCATTCCAAATTTATATCTCAGTTTCTCAAAGGTTGATGTTAGTAATGCCTTTGTCGCGCCCGATTTTCGACCTTCTCCGGGTCAAAAGCGGATCATGACGTATTTAGGTGATTCCTGGGTAAAAAGATTTAAGGAGTCGCCACCTAATTATTTTATGGTGAATTAGGACACCTAAATATTAACTAAAAGCTGCAATGTAAACTCCAATTTTGAGGCCTGCGAAACTATTGAGATTCTAGGTAAGGGTTCTTTATTATCCTAAAGGGAAGGGGTTAGGCATCCTTTAAGATCCGCTAACTTGCGGTTATCCGGTCAAACTCAGGTTAATATTATACCAAGGAAAATGCATGTTTAAAGTATATAAAGTTAAGCAAAAGTTTTGCAAATATTTAGTAAATGATGCATTTTGTACAAGTATGCATTTGCATGGTATTTAAAAAAATATGCATGTAAAGTTGAAAAATATGCATTTGGAACAATTAATAGCAAGGAGAAAAATGAGGTACTTATATGCCAAAGAAGTAAAAAAAAATTTGGAAATCATTTTGAGTTGTACCATTAATAAAGTGAACAAAAGATGATCAAAATTTGTTTTGAAAATTTAAAATATGCACGACGAGCCTAAAAAATAAATAAACTAGCGGGGGATTTCTAATTTTGCTACTACCTTATTACTTATCCATTCATGGCCTAATTATTCTAAATACCCTAACAATCACACAAGCATTAAAATAATTATTACATGCCCAAGAATAGAAATAACGAAATTAAAGAATAATAATAAAAGAGGAACTAAGGCGGATAACGATGTCATCTAGCCCTATTTGTTTTGAAATCCCGAGGTTGGAGAATGCAAGGAATGTGGATGCGGGTCTTCGTTTGACACTAGCCATGATGAGTCTCATAAAGAGACTCTTAGTTGCTCCCGATGCATTTCATGTAAATAAAAGAAAAGAAAAGGATTAGTAAACGGAACATGAAAACATATGCATAAGAAAAAAATGTAAATAAATAATTCATGAATATTAATATGTTGTTGGGCCTCAGGCCCAGCGATTTAAGTAGTCGCGGAGAGGTGGACCCACCAGGCCGAAGGGTATGCAAGGAAGGTGGAAAACAAAAGGGGGATTAGAACGTATCCTAAATTCATCAATAATAAAAGTAAAAGTGAGCACTGATATAAAGTTAAACACAAATATACACAATTTATATCTAACAGTTTATACATGAAAAAAGTTACCAGGGCCAGATATGAAGCAGGCCAAACAATGTTACTTCAAACTGGGCTTTGGTAAATCAAGCGATGCATATAAAAGCAAACCCAATGTAATGACTTTTGAATTTAAAGAAACAACCCAGATGCATAAGGGCCCAATTACCATTTGGACCATTTGCCGATGGGGTGGCACTAAATATAATTTCAGAGACATTACATTCTGTCGTATGTGTTTCAAAGACTTATTCGAATGTGTAGTCAGCTTTGACAAACATATAGACTTGAAAAAATAAATAAGTAATCATTAGAAGGAAGCATTTTCAAGGATGCATGGTATTTTCAACTAGCAAAAGCATACATAGTCCTATTCATGCCACATTATCCAACATGATAACACTCAAGTAAGGAAAGCAGTCATATAATTAACTGATAGGCACAGAGACTCAAATTTGACCAGCTCAAGACAAAGATTCTACAGATCTGACCTTGTATGGGCTACACTAAGCATGCACATCTGATTAATGTAGGTAAAATATGAAATGAAATAGCTTAATGGAATTCATATACTAACACATAGACAGTTCGACACTAGGACAAAGTGAAGATAACTTACCTAACTTGATTCGAGATATAGGAGGCAAACTAAAATGGTTGAGTTATCATTTTCGGAGATATTATCTTAAATGTGCAAGATTGTACTGGTACCGCAAGTTATGAATATTGCTATCAGGTAGATAAATCACAATATGACTGTCTTGGTGTATGTACTAGACTTCTAAAAGAAAAAACATAATAAACTGAATTACATAACACATTCCAGGAAAACAGACTTGCTATAACTAGAAATGGATCAATACAAGTCAGATTTAAACTACCTATTGAGTGTGAATGAAGCTTAGGCAAACATGGCAGGTATATGAACAGATTGACATAAATGTATCCATAGAGTTGGCTTATTTTTAATGAGTTATTTTGGTACGAAATTATCTAAATTGGACTAAGCACACAAACCCTACTCAGGTAGACAATGCACACTTGCCATATGACTTAAAGAACTTCATACCATCATAAAATTATACCAAGACAAACAAATAAGAATGTATAACCAACTCAAATCAGATATGAATGACAAACAGACGACTTGAGGAATCATTTAAAGACAAAACCTCAATTATGTAGGGTACGGAAACTAACTTAGACATATACCATCCTATTCACCCATATGAAGCATGATCACATTTTACTCAAACATCGTTAAATTCCTTGACTAAATCAAACCCGACTTAAAATAGTATTAATAAACAGGACTTAATGCACCTTATAACCTAGTTTAGTAATCTAACTAACAAGAACTAAACGAAATTAAACTAAGAGCATACTATACCGAACAAGAATTCAAACATGTGCGAGAAACACAAAAGGAAATTAAAGCGAGAGGATACTGAACTTCTTGACTCGGAAACAAAGAGTAAATTAAACATTATACCTTAAAATTAACCTAATAGATTCAAGCGACACTTAACATTATCTAGACATTATTTTAGACCCACACTAACAAGCATAAATAAACAACTAATGTTAAGATAAATACATCTAACAAATACATAATCAAGCCATACGGACCACTTCACATTAAATAAAAATAATAAAGTGAGTTTACGGACCTTCTCCGGGCAGCGAACCGAGGCGTCGTCTCGAGTCGTCGAGTCCGCTCGGAGGAGTGTGTTTATGTGATTGAAAAGAAAATAAGTTGAGTGTTTCGTCGAGCCAGAAACGAGAGTAAAGGAGCAGACTTTTATATCAAATTTTGTTCAAGAAATGATTTTTGGTTCTGAAAATGAAAACTCTTTTGGTGAAACCCTAAAATAGGTCGATTCTTTTTTCTTTGGAAAGGCTAAGAAGAATAGAGGGCTTTTTGCTCATGAAAATTGAACCCTTTCTATAACCCACAAAGGGTTCTATTTATAATCACCATTGAAAACCTAAAGGTCGAGATTTGAATTTCAATTCAAAATAAAGATTGAAAAAGTGACGGTTTATTTTCATCGAAGACCGAGACGATAATGAGGGGGTACGAGTTCATGTTCTTACCCAACGAAGTTCTTGAAGGTGCTCACGAGGATCGATGACTCATGCATGGTCGATTTGACCGGACGAGCTGTTCAAAGTTACATTGTTCGCAGAAAAGGGAAAAGAAGACTATGTGATGTGAGGGTCGATGGTGGCGATGGTGTTGGTGTTTATCCACGGTTTGGAGGTGGAACGGCGGAGGACCGCGGATTTTCGAGAGGGTCGTTGGTTTTTTTTGTTTGGGATGATCTGGTTAGGTTAAGGGTGATAGGGGCTTTAATTTGGGATTGGGCTCGGGTCGGCGGGTTGGGGGTGGGCTGGTCGGTTGGGGAGAATGGAAATAGAGGGGAATAAATGGGGAGTTGGTTAGAAAATGAAGAAAGGGGAGTTTGGGCTGTTACAGGTGGGCCAAAAATAAAGAGGGGGAGTTGTTGGGTTGAGATTATTTTTGGGTTGGGAAATAAAATGGGTTAGAAATTGTTTTGGGTTTAAAAAATATAAAAGGGGTTTAACATTAAAAATATTATTTTTGTAAAAGATGTGAATTATTTAAAATAACATAACGATGTGATAATAATAAAATATATTTGCAAAAAAATGTAAAAATAAAAAATGTAAATGCGATGCAATTTTGCGAAAATAAAATAACATAGAATTTTCGGATAAAACTTATGATTATGATAAAAAATGCAAATGATTGTAAAAATGCGAATAATAATAATAATAAGAGAATAATATATATATATATATATATATATATATATATATATATATATATATATATATATATATATATATATATATATATAGATTAAAATTGTTTAGAGGTGTTAAAAATATTTAAAATTGCAAATAATTTGGAAAAGACGGGACAAAATTGGGTGTCAACAGATGCCCCTCTTTGGCCGGAGATGATGAAAGAGTTTTCGGCCAAAGAAGTTGACTGAGTAGCCAATTTTGTCCTGATCAACGGGACTTGAAGGAAGATTAGGGATGCATGGGTAGAAATAAGATCCCAGGGAGAGAGAAATTATTGAAAAAGTTGGTGCAGTTCAAGAAATATTCCCCCAGTGTCGAGTTATGATGACACTGGTCGCAGATGTAACAAAACTATTGGGAAAGAGCGGATCGACGTTCGAAGTAGGTCGTTGACCAAATTGCCTTGGTTCGCCGTAAGATATAGTTCCACGTTGTGCTGAAAGCTCCCGCCGATTCAAATTCCTGCGGACCAGAGCTAAGATAAAAGTTAGTGTATAACTGTTGCATAAGATATGTATGTGAGAATATGACTTTGTAAGTTGAAATGATGTCGTTGCTTAATGTTGTGCAGATGACGCCGTTGGCGGGCGCCTGTTTACACTTTTAAAATAAAGTACCCGCATTAGAAGGTGGGCGCCTGAGTTAAAATAAAATACCCGCATTAGAAGGTGGCGCCTGAGTTAAAATAAAATACCCGCATTAGGAGGTGGGCGCCTGACTTAAATTGAAATACCCGCATTAGGAGGTGGGCGCCTGACTGAAATTTAAATACCCGCATTAGGAGGTGGGCGCCTGACTGAAATTTAAAATACCCGCATTAGGAGGTGGGCGCCTGACTGAAATTTAAATACCCGCATTAGAAGGTGGGCGCCTGATTTAAAACATACTCGCATTAGAAGGTGGGCGCCTGATTTAAAACATACCCGCATTAGAAGGTGGGCGCCTGATTTAAAACTTGCCCGCATTAGAAGGTGGGCGCCTGATTTAAAACATACCCGCATTAGAAGGTGGGCGCCTGATTTAAAACACACCCGCATTAGAAGGTGGGCGCCTGATTTAAAACATGCCCGCATTAGAAGGTGGGCGCCTGATTTAAAACATACCCGCATTAGAAGGTGGGCGCCTGATTTAAAACATACCCGCATTAGATGGTAGGCGCCTGATTTAAAACATACCCGCATTAGAAGGTGGGCTCCTGATTTAAAACATACCCGCATTAGAAGGTGGGCGCCTGATTTAAAACATGCCCGCATTAGAAGGTGGGCGCCTGATTTAAAACATACCCGCATTAGAAGGTGGGCGTCTGATTTAAAACATACCCGCATTAGAAGGTGGGCGCCTGATTTAAAACATACCCGCATTAGAAGGTGGACGCCTGATTTAAAACATACCCGCATTAGAAGGTGGGCGCCTGATTTAAAACATACCCGTATTAGAAGGTGGGCGCCTGATTTAAAACATACCCGCATTAGAAGGTGGGCGCCTGATTTAAAACATACTCGCATTAGAAGGTGGGCGCCTGATTTATGTCGTCGTGTTGACGTAATGTAAAGTGTGGCCCTATTGCCATGCCATGATAGTTAATGTGTGGACATAAGCGATGCAAAAGTTGAGTAGATGAGAATGCGACCCTGTAAGTCGAAATAACGTTCTTTGCGTGGACACAACATGGTTGGGAACATGTAGTTTAGCATGACGTCTTTGTACAATCTCCAAACAGGAAAGTGATTCTTGTAGTGAATTGCGATGCGGAGGCCCTTGTGAATCTGCTCATAAATGTTGCAGCTTCCCTGCTGTTTTCGACCTGAAGAACCTGTACTCAAATAAATTTATGAGTTTTGGGAGGGGGGAGTTGATTCGCGTTGACTTTGTAGCTTCGGCCTTGGTATTTGCATGTCCTGCTAACTCGGACCCGTAGCCCTTCTCTGCTTTCCAGTCTTGGCCAGCCGTTAATGAAAACATTCGAAAACAATTTGTAGAAATGCATCTTAAAAAATAGAAACATAAAAATTCTATCGAATTTTGATGAAAATATTTGTCGAAAATAATTTGCTTATAAGAATTACTGCATATATATATATAAATGTCTGTCGAGCAGTGACATGCGGTGAAACAAAGCAAACGTCCTATCCAAAATTCTTCTGGCTGAAGACTTAGTTTGCCAATGCTTTTCCATGTTTATCGGCGTCCTCTGGCAGTGATCCCTTAAAAATGCCCCAGTTTCTGATATGTGAGAATGACGATATTTTAAACGGGCAACCGAGTCTTGTGTAGATTGCTTGCCTGCCATATCAGGGTGATCAGATGTGTGCATTTTGTCTTTTGTGAGATAAAGGAGAAAATATTTCCTATGGTGGGACCGAAGCCGATTTAGGCCGCCTACGTATCCCCATGAGGGAATCAGGTCGTGACGTAGTTCATTACAAGCAAAAGGGGATTGTAAGGATTTTCTAAAATGGGACCGAAGCCGATGTGGCCGCCTACGTATCCCGCCGAGGGAATCAGGTCATAACGTACTTCATGTTACAAAGAAATGTGTTTCTGGGGAAATTTGCAATCTAGGAAACGGAAACCGACATGGGTTCTTTGCGTAT
This sequence comes from Anisodus acutangulus, assembly GCA_029783415.1. Classification (NCBI taxonomy): domain Eukaryota; kingdom Viridiplantae; phylum Streptophyta; class Magnoliopsida; order Solanales; family Solanaceae; genus Anisodus; species Anisodus acutangulus. The sequence goes on along the minus strand of CM056502.1, from coordinate 13,343,727 downwards.
CCCGCCAGGGAGCGCAACTTTTACAACATAAGAAGTGCATTATATAGAAAAATCCTAAATGTAGTATCTTTTCACTGCATCGGCGTTGATAGCTTTTGGCCATACTTCACCGTCCATCTCAGCTAGAATTAATGCTCCTCCAGTTAACACCCGGTGAACCATATAAGGCCCTTGCCAGTTAGGTGCGAACTTTCCTTTAGCTTCATTTTGATGTGGAAATATACGTTTTAGCACCAACTGCCCCGGTTTGAAAGTCCTTGGTTTTACTTTCCTGTTGAAAGCTTTGGCCATTCTGTTTTGATAAAGTTGTCCGTGACAGACTGCGTTCAATCGCTTTTCATCAATCAACATCAATTGTTCGTACCGATTCTGTATCCATTTTGCTTCGCTCAGCTCGGCTTCTTGGATAATTCTCAAAGATGGTATTTCCACTTCTGCTGGTAATACAGCTTCTGTTCCATAGACCAAAAGATACGGTGTTGCCCCAGTAGAAGTCCTGATTGTAGTGCGATAGCCCAAAAGTGCAAAGGGCAAATGCTCATGCCAGTGCTTGTAATTATCAATCATCTTTCGCAATATCCTTTTGATGTTCTTGTTGGCTGCTTCGACTGCTCCGTTCATCTGAGGTCGATACGGAGTGGAATTCCGGTGAGTGATCTTAAACTTTTCGCATATCTCATTCATCAGATTACTGTTAAGAGTGGCTCCATTGTCTGTTATAATCGACTCAGGAATCCCAAATCGGCAAATGATGTTATTGCGGACAAAATCAACTACCACTTTCTTTGTCACTGACTTGTGGGACGATGCTTCTACCCACTTTGTGAAATAGTCAATTGCCACTAAAATGAATCGGTGTCCATTTGATGCGGCAGGTTCAATAGGGCCAATGACATCCATGCCCCAAGCTGCGAATGGCCAAGGAGAGCTCGTCACATTGAGTTCGTTTGGAGGCATTCAGATCAAATCACTGTGAATCTGGCACTGGTGGAATTTTTGCAATTTGTCTCCATCGTCATCCAAAAATACCCTACTCTCAGAGTCTTTTTTGCTAAAGTGAAACCATTCATATGAGGCCCGCACGTGCCCCCGTGTATCTCTTCAATTAACTTGCTCGCTTCTTGTGAATCTTCCTCATATTCTTTGAAGCCTTGTTTGCTTGTTTCATTATGTCACATATAATCGACAAAATTATTAGTTTGCATGATGAAAGATAATAGAAAATTATTTAAGCAAAATGGATTTTTTTTTAAATAGCAAAAGCAATGCGGGTTTGTCATTTTGAGCTTTCAAAAGGTGGAGGTAAAACATATTAAATGCGTAGATGTGATTCAGGCCTCAATCTGAATCGCATTGTTTCATTAAATATTAATGCAATTTGGGTAGGCATGATTGAGAAATAAAAGATGGGGTGCCCTGCCAGTTTTAGTCAATACGAATCAACCTTTGGGGGAAATAAATTAGACAAAATAAACCTCCTGAAAAATGAAGAGAACCAAGTTAGTATACGGCAAGTAATTATTGCTTCAAATAATATGCACAAAGTGGAAAGTAGCAAAAAATAACAAGCAGATTGTATGGAAATTAAATGCGCGTCCTAATATGCATGGAGCCTCTCTTATGCCAGAGGTGGGCCTAAACGCCAGATATGCGAGATTATGACAGATCGATCCAAGCTGTTAAACTGTAATGTTTTTGTCTGAAATGAGACAAAATGAATGTACATTTTCCAATTTCGGCATGTCATGATTAGGCTTGGATTTGTCTATCATTATCACGCTACACGTAATATGCTGATTGGTCGTTGGGTTGCGAGACCCGTTGACAATTTTTGGCAAATTTCTTAATTGTGGAGTCGATGCCAAGGATCGACCCACCTAAGGTATATGCATGCATGACTTAAGATAAAGGGTGGTATAGCTCTATCCTAAATTTTCTAAGATTTGGCTGACTAGACTCAAGGTTCTCGAGCGGACTGCTCGAGTGAGAAGGCTACGCGGCCAACCGGATGGTCCGGACGCTCCACGCATATACCAACTCTCCTAAAAATTTGGAAATTTGAAAGAAGTTTGCGGGTGCGCAAAACACACCTCGCGTGTAATGTGTGATAGTGTCAATTTTCCATAGTGGAAGAAATATGAGCGGAATGCCAATTTAAAAAGAGCAATAAGAGAATATAGCAATTAAAACAGTTATGCATACAAAATTTCAAAAAAGGAAACAATTAAAATAATAGATCAAATAAGGAGTAATATAAAGCACAATAATAATTAACCTGAATTTGCTATGGTTAAGAACCTGAATTTCCCCAGTGGAGTCGCCATGCTGTCGCGCCCGATTTTCGACCTTCTCCGGGTCAAAAGCGGATCATGACGTATTTAGGTGATTCCTGGGTAAAAAGATTTAAGGAGTCGCCACCTAATTATTTTATGGTGAATTAGGACACCTAAATATTAACTAAAAGCTGCAATGTAAACTCCAATTTTGAGGCCTGCGAAACTATTGAGATTCTAGGTAAGGGTTCTTTATTATCCTAAAGGGAAGGGGTTAGGCATCCTTTAAGATCCGCTAACTTGCGGTTATCCGGTCAAACTCAGGTTAATATTATACCAAGGAAAATGCATGTTTAAAGTATATAAAGTTAAGCAAAAGTTTTGCAAATATTTAGTAAATGATGCATTTTGTACAAGTATGCATTTGCATGGTATTTAAAAAAATATGCATGTAAAGTTGAAAAATATGCATTTGGAACAATTAATAGCAAGGAGAAAAATGAGGTACTTATATGCCAAAGAAGTAAAAAAAATTTTGGAAATCATTTTGAGTTGTACCATTAATAAAGTGAACAAAAGATGATCAAAATTTGTTTTGAAAATTTAAAATATGCACGACGAGCCTAAAAAATAAATAAACTAGCGGGGGATTTCTAATTTTGCTACTACCTTATTACTTATCCATTCATGGCCTAATTATTCTAAATACCCTAACAATCACACAAGCATTAAAATAATTATTACATGCCCAAGAATAGAAATAACGAAATTAAAGAATAATAATAAAAGAGGAACTAAGGCGGATAACGATGTCATCTAGCCCTATTTGTTTTGAAATCCCGAGGTTGGAGAATGCAAGGAATGTGGATGCGGGTCTTCGTTTGACACTAGCCATGATGAGTCTCATAAAGAGACTCTTAGTTGCTCCCGATGCATTTCATGTAAATAAAAGAAAAGAAAAGGATTAGTAACCGGAACATGAAAACATATGCATAAGAAAAAATGTAAATAAATAATTCATGAATATTAATATGTTGTTGGGCCTCGGGCCAGCGATTTAAGTAGTCGCGGAGAGGTGGACCCACCAGTAGAAGGGTATGCAAGGAAGGTGGAAAACAAAAGGGGATTAGAACGTACCTAAATTCATCAATAATAAAAGTAAAAGTGAGCAACGATATAAAGTTAAACACAAATATACACAATTTATATCTAACGGTTTATACATGAAAAAGTTACCAGGGCGGATATGAAGCAGGCCAAACAATGTTACTTCAAACTGGGCTTTGGTAAATCAAACAGTGCGCATATAAAAGCAAACCCAATGTAATGACTTTTGAATTTAAAGAAACAACCCAGATGCATAAGGGCCCAAATACCATTTGGACCATTTGCGGATAGGCGAGGCACTAAATATAATTTCAGAGACATTACACTACATCATATGTGTTTGACACTTATTCAGAATGTGTAGTCAGCTTTGACAAACATATAGACTTGGAAAAATAAATAAGGAATCATTAGAAGGAAGCATTTTCAAGGATGCATGGTATTTTCAACTAGCAAAAGCATACATAGTCCTATTCATGCCACATTATCCAACATGATAACACTCAAGTAAGGAAGCAGTCATATAATTAAGCTGATAGGCACAGAGACTCAAATTTGACCATTTCAAGACAACATTCTCTGAGATCTGACCTTTGTATGGGCTACACTAAGCATGCACATCTGATTAAAGTAGGTAAAATATGAAATGAAATAGCTTAATGGAATTCATATACTAACACATAGACAGTTCGACACTAGGACAAAGTGAAGATAACTTACCTAACCAGTTCGGATATAGGAGGCAAACTAAAATGGTTGAGTTATCATTTTGGAGATATTATCTTAAATGTGCAAGATTGTCTGGTACATGCAAGTTATGAATATTGCTATCAGGTAGATAAATCACAATATGACTGTCTTGGTGTATGTACTAGACTTCTAAAAGAAAAAACATAATAAAGCTGAATTACATAACACATTCCAGAAAAGCAGGACTTGCTATAACTAGAAATGGATCAATACAAGTCGATTTAAACTACCTATTGAGTGTGAATGAAGCTTAGGCAAACATGGCGGTATATGAGCAGTTGACATAAATGTATCCATAGAGTTGGCTTATTTTTAATGAGATATTTTGGTGCGAAATTATCTAAATTGGACTAAGCACACAAACCCTACTCAGGTAGACAATGCACACTTGCCATATGACTTAAAGAACTTCATACCATCATAAAATTATACCAAGACAAACAAATAAGAATGTATAACCAACTCAAATCAGATATGAATGACAAGCAGGCGACTTGAGGAATCATTTAAAGACAAAACCTCAATTATGTAGAGAGTGCGAAACTAACTTAGACATATACCATCCTATTCACCCATATGAAGCATGATCACATTTTACTCAAACATCGTTAAATTCCTTGACTAAATCAAACTAGCTTAAAATAGTATTAATAAAGCAGGACTTAATGCACCTTATAACCTAGTTTAGTAATCTAACTAACAAGAACTAAACGAAATTAAACTAAGAGCATACTATACCTAACGATGAATTCAAACATGTGCGAGAAACACAAAAGGAAATTAAAGCGAGAGGATCTTGAACTTCTTGACTCGAGCAGTAGTAAATTAAACATTATACCTTAAAATTAACCTAATAGATTCAAGCGACACTTAACATTATCTAGACATTATTTTAGACCCACACTAACAAGCATAAATAAACAACTAATGTTAAGATAAATACATCTAACAAATACATAATCAAGCCATACGGACCACTTCACATTAAATAAAAATAATAAAGTGAGTTTACGGACCTTCTCCGGGCAGCGAACCGAGGTGTCGTCTCGAGTCGTCGAGTCCGCTCGGAGGAGTGTGTTTATGTGATTGAAAAGAAAATAAGTTGAGTGTTTCGTCGGGCGAAGCTTGAGAGTAAAGGAGCGAGACTTTTATATCAAATTTTGTTCAAGAAATGATTTTGGTTACGAAAATGAAAACTCTTTTGGTGAAACCCCAAAATAGGTCGATTCTTTTTCTTTGGAAAGGCTAAGAAGAGCAGAGGGCTTTTGCTCGCGAAAATTGAACCCCTTTCTATAACCCACAAAGGGTTCTATTTATAATCACCATTGAAAACCTAAAGGTGAGATTTGAATTTCGAATTCAAAACAAAGATTGAAAAAGTAGCGGTTTATTTTCATCGAAGGCAGAGGCGATAATGAAGTGCGAGTTCATGTTCTTACCCAGCGAGTTCTTGAAGGTGCTCGAGGATCGATGACTCATGCATGGTCGATTTGACCGGACGAGCTGTTCAAAGTTACATTGTTCGCGAGAAAAGGGAAAAGAAGACTATGTGATGTGAGGGTCGATGGTGGCGATGGTGTTGGTGTTTATCGGCGGTTTGGAGGTGGAACCATGGAGGACCGCCGGATTTTCGAGAGGGTCGCTGGTTTTTTTTGTTTGGGATGATCTGGTTAGGTTAAGGGTGATAGGGGCTTTAATTTGGGATTGGGCTCGGGTCGGCGGGTTGGGGGTGAAATTTGGTCAGGTTGGGGAGAATGGAAATAGAGGGGAATAAATGGGGAGTTGGTTAGAAAATGAAGAAAGGGGAGTTTGAGGTCATTGCGGTGGGCCAAAAATAAAGAGGGGAGTTGTTGGGTTGAGATTATTTTTGGGTTGGGAAATAAAATGGGTTAGAAATTATTTTGGGTTTAAAAAATATAAAAGGGGTTTAACATTAAAAATATTATTTTTGTAAAAGATGTGAATTATTTAAAATAACATAACGATGTGATAATAATAAAATATATTTGCAAAAAAATGTAAAAATAAAAAATGTAAATGCGATGCAATTTTGCGAAAATAAAATAACATAGAATTTTCGGATAAAACTTATGATTATGATAAAAAATGCAAATGATAGTAAAAATGCGAATAATAATAATAATAAGAGAATAATATATATATATATATATATATATATATACGCATGTATGTATATAGATTAAAATTGTTTAGAGGTGTTAAAAATATTTAAAATTGCAAATAATTTGGAAAAGACGGGACAAAATTGGGTGTCAACACCTTAGTGAACAAATATGCAAGATTATCACTTGAACGGATCTGTTGAACATTTATCTCACCGTTATGTTGAAGATCATGTGTGAAAAAGAATTTTGGTGAAATGTGCTTTATTTTGTCTCCTTTGATGTATCCTCCCTTCAATTGAGTTATGCATGTATCATTATCTTCATACAATATTGTTGGAATCTTCGTTAGTACTGAAATACCACATAATTACTAAATTTGTTGAGTCATTGATCTCAACTAAGGGTCGTCAGTGGGATGGGATGGGATGGGACGGGATTTGGGGGGACGGGATTCGGGCTGGGGTGGGATAGGCGGGACGGGGGGGCGGGAAGTGGTCCCATTCCGTCCCACATCCCGCTATCAGAGGGGACGGGATTTGTGGGGACTGGACGGGACGGGAAGGGGGATTTGGGGGACTGTTAAAAACTTTTTAATATATATATATATATTTAAACACTTAAATAATTGAACTAGATAGTGAAAAAACATCCCAAGGCCAATTGCCTCTTATATTATTTAATAGAAATATAATTTGTTTTGTATACAATTTCAAAAGTGCAACTTTATTTCGTATTTCAAAAGTTGCAAATCACGTAGTAAAATTGGCATTAAAAATTACATATGCAACCATACTTTTTCTAATTTTTTGACATTCTCTTGAGCATCTTATGTTAGAATTGGAATTTGTTAGTCAAATTGTTCAACGTCGCTTCCTGCTCCCTCGGATAAGATTTCGTTGTAATTGTAGTCGTCTTCTTCATTGATATCTGGTTGACTGCACCTTCTACGCTCCACTATAATCCAATCTCTAAATAAAACTGCAATCTCCAAACTGTCTCCCGCCAATGAGTATATGTGCTCTCCTATTTGAAACCTTCCAATAGAAAAAGCGCTTTCAGAAGCTGTAGATGACGCTTGAATATTCGACACATCTCGGGCCATCTTTGAAAGAATCGGAAATGTCTTTTTATTCTCCCTCTAGTATTTCAGCAAGTCTTCACTCCATTTTCATAATCAATTATTTGAATGATACAACACCCTGCAAAATATAAACATCAAACTCGTTAATTTGTGAAGCACTTGAACCACTATACATTCTATTTCGAAGGCCTTGAATACTTGAAGCAGAAACCACATGTTTTTTTTATAAGGTTGAAGTGAAGTAAAAGAAGATGGTACAGAAGTCGGTTGATTATTTGCACTTTGCTTTTGGTAATACATATACATAGTTTTGCATTGTGTTTGTATGCTAGAGATAACATCTTCTTTAGTTGGTTCTTCGGTTGGAAGTAGGGATGACAGTGGATCCGGGACCCGGTCCGAATCTGGTGGATCCAGATCCATTTTATAGGATATGGATCTTCAAAATTTGGACCCGACGGATTCGGACCGGACCCAGATCCATTTCTGACGGATCAAATCTGGATCTTGTATTTGAGATCCGTATCCGGTCCAGATCCGACCCGTGAATCAGTTTTTATTAAATATATCCATAACCTAGAATGTAATTTTAACTTGATACTTATGTGTCATTTTTCTGATTTTTTTATAAATCTTTTCTGACTTGTGTGGGTTGAATTGGTTTGTCTTTTGTGTGTGTTTTAATGTTATATATGTATTGGAATTTGCAGGGTTGATAGTGCAAATAAGCCAGGAAGCTTGTTGGAAGTTGTTCAAGTTCTTACTGGTATGAACCTGATAATCAGGAGAGCTTATATATATTCTGGTGGGTAATGGTTTATGGATGGTGAGTTTCTTAATTAATTGTTCTGTAAGTTAATTAGGAAAAGTCTTTTATGCTTTTATTAATTATTCCCCTTGTTCCTTTTTTAAATTCTTGATTGCTGATGAATATGGAAATAAGCTCTCTGAATGAACTTAATCATTTTTTCCAATCAGATTGGATTTCATTTTGTCAAAAAAATTTCAACAGGCGGGAATATTATTCAAGACAAAAATTTTTACATGTGGATCCAGATCCGAACCGTGGATCCGGATTTGGATCTGATTTTTATGGATCCGGATCTGAATCCAGATATGAAAAATGGATCTGGATCTAGTAGGATCCGGTCCAGATCCGATCCGATCCGTTGTCATCCCTAATTGGAAGTATTTCTAGGCATTTACAAATTGTTTCAATAAGGGCATTACAATTGTCTACTTTAATAGTAGAATTTAATACATCACCAATAAAATAAATAGTGGAAATAGGAAAAAATATTTTTTAAATTTTACAAACATTTTTGAAATAATTGGAGCGTAAGTTGATTTTTTCATGTATTCACTAAATAACAAAAATGTTAGAGTTATATAAAATAACATAGATAAAATAGTAGGATAATAAATACCAGAAAATTACTTAGTAGCTAGAAAAAATTTATCTAAGAATACAATAAGTTCCAAAATTGTATCCCAATCATCATCTACGAGCATATTTGAAAGATTTTGATTATGAGCGTTAAATAATAAAGATATAGGTCTTCTACATTCGTCTGCAACAACTAATTGTTCATACGAAGAATTTCACCTAGTTGTAACTTCTTCTGGAATTTTTCTATAAGGTAATCCACAATCATGACATGTTTTTTTAAACTCTTTGCGTCTTTATATATATTACTTTACAAATAAAGTTGATAGCAAATTATACTTTATCAGAGATGTTTTTAAATAGTTTTAGGCCATCATTTACAACTAAGTTATAAATATGGCATGCACATCTAACATGAAAAATATCGGAAAAAGATGTAGTACATTGAGTTTTTAAAATGTTTACATCATAATCATTAGAAGAAGCATTATCTGATGTAATAGTCATAATTTTGTCAGTAATTTCATAATATTCGCTAATTCATGAATATTTCTTGAAATAAAAATCCAGTGTGCCTTTCATCAATATATCTATATGCTAATATATGTTTTGCATATACCAATTGTGATCTATCTAATGACATGTAACAATCAAATAATCATTACCATTAGTACTACGGCCTATGTCAGAAGTGACAACTACTTTGCCATTAAAATGATACAATGCATAATGTAAATATTGTTGATATTCATGCGCAAATTTAAAATCATCTCTTCTAATAGTTGATCTAGAAAAACCGTTAAAAGCAGGATTATATGTTTCTCGAATATAATGAATAAAACCAGGAGAGGAAGGAAATGAAAAAGGCAAACCCTCCACAGCAACTAATTTTCCTAAATTTTCCCGATCTTTGTGTTTATCATATTTTGGACCTATAACTCCCCCCGTCATCGGGTTAATTCGATCATGTACTTGGTCGGGGACACTATGTGAACATTTTCCCGACTTAGAAGACATTTGCACAGCCGCTTTTTCAGCCAAATATTAGTTATACCTTGCATTGTGATCCTTTTCCACATGTCTCATTAAACCTCCTGTCTCACCTTGATCTTTTCCAGTTTTAAATTTATAAATTTTGCGACAAATTTTACAAACAACTAGTTGATTAGGAATGTCCCTTTCAAAAAAATCTCATGCAGGTGATTTAATTTTCGTTGTTTTTGGCCTCTTCTCATACTAGGGGGAATAAAAGGTATTTCAGTTTCAGTTTCAGCCTGAGGTGGAGTTGCACTAGTGGGTGTGTAATCTAAATTATCTTCTAATTCATTTTCTAAATCATAGTCTGGTTTAGATGCAGAATATATCTCATGATCTAATGGTATATTAATATCAACATTAAAAAGTTCAATTTCATCTACATTAGTGAAATTATCATAATTAGGATTACTAGAAGATGCACCCTTACCTTTGTTACCCCTACTACCTCTACCAAAATATGTCCAACTCGTTCCATTATAATTATATAAATAAATAATTAAAGTTAAGAAAATTAAGTACGATAATTAAAATTAAATAATAATAATTTAAATAAAAGAAGGAACGAGTGTACCAAATGTTGACGTAACGTCGACGTGTAATCGAGGTTGAAAATGGAAACTTTGCTCGATGATCCTCAATCTAGTTGTCAACTTCACTCCTAATTTTTGAACTTTGATAGAAATTACCAAATAAATATAATATATTATTTAGTGTGCAGTTTAGAGAGAGGGGGGGTAAGAAGATTTGTGAGATGGTAAGAAGATTTGTGAGAAAAATAAAGAGGAAAATGAGATATTTATAGTTGAGAAATAAAGTTAATGTGTAAATATACTAACTTATGGGTTAAAATATATATTAAGGGGGTAGGAGGGGTTTATGAGGTGGTGGGGGCCAAAATAGCCATTTCTACTCGTTGCCAATGGCTAAAATTAAAAATGATCATTTGTACAACGGCTAGATTATGCAGGCGGGCGGGACGGGTCGTTGGCGGGATGGGGCGGGACCAGCCCTGTCCCGTCCCAATTTTGAACCTAATTACCGACAATCCTAATCCCGTAATTTACCCAGCGGGACCGGGACGAGGCGGGTCGGGATTGGGACGGGATCGGGATGTCCCGGCCCCCTGGACAGTCCTAATCTCAATCATATACACTCTCGACTTGCTTCATGAATGACTATTATCTCAGCATGATTTAAAGATGTAGCTGATAGGGTTTGTTTCGTTGGACGTCATGATACAGTCGTATCTCCACAAGTAAATAGGTAGTCTGTTTGGGATCGAACTTTATGTGAATCAGACAAAGAACTTGCATCTGCATAACCAATTATCTCTCATTTAGAGTTATTAGAATAAAATAATCTCTTATCAATGTTTCTTCGGAGGTATCTGAAAATATGCTTAACATTATTCCAGTGTCTTTTTATTGATGAGGAACTGAATCTTACCAATAAGATTACTGCAAAAGTTATATTTGGTCGAGTATTATTAGAAAAATACATTAGTGCTCCAATCCCACTAAGATACGGAGTTTCATCTCCAAGGAGCTCTTCATCATCTTCTTGAGGCCAGAATAGATCTTTATTTATATCAAGTGACCTTACGACCATCGGGGTGTTCAATAGATGTGCTATATTCATGTAAAATCGCTTTAGTATCTTTTTCAGTGTATATAGATTGATGGATAAATATTCCATTCTTTAAATGCTCAATCTGCAGCCCAAGACAAAAATTTCCCAAGATATTTCATTTCAAATTCTTTCTTCAAATATTCTAATTCCTTTGAAAGTTCTCCCGGAGTTCAATGATATTTAAATCATCAACATAGACGGTATTATAATGAATCATATTCAGACCTTCTCATAAAAATACAAGGACAAATAGGATCATTTTTGTATCCTTCCTTAAGCAAATACATGCTAAGACGGTTGTACCACAATCGTCCTGGTTGTTTCAATCCGTATAAGGATTTCTGAAGCTTTATTGAATAAATTTCTTGAGAGTCTTTGTATGTTTCAGGCAATTTGAATCCTTCAAGAATCTTCATAAAAAATTTGTTGTCTAGTGAGCCATATAAATAGGATGTGACAACATCCATTAGGCGTATATCAAGTTTTTCATGCTTTGCCAGACTTATCACATATCTGAGAGTGATTGCATCCACAACAGGGGAATATGTCTCCACATAATCAATACCAGGTCTTTATGAAAATTCTTGTGCCACAAGTCATGTTTTATGTCTGACAACTTTACCTTTTTCATTTCATTTTCGCATAAACACCCATCTGTACCATATTGGCTTGACATCTTCTTGTATTCTGACTATTGGTCCGAAAACCTCATGTTTTCAAGTGAAGTTAATTCCGCTTGAATTGCGTTCTTTCGTTTTGGCCAATCCCTTCTTTGTCTGCATTCAACAGATTTTGGCTCAAGATCCTCATCTTGTTGCACTATTTCAACAACATTATAAGCAATCAACCACAGTATCATTTCGGTTCCACCTTTTTTCGGCCGTGACATAGCTTATTGAGATCTCTTTATTTTTAATATTTTCAAGTACCTGGACATCCTCTGTGATATTATCATTTGTTATGTCTCGAGGATCTTCTTGGAAAATTACCTCCATATTATAATCATTTACTTCTTCTTTTTTTGAGAATTTTTATTCTTAAAACCAATCGGTCTACCACGTTTCAGACGTGGCCTAGACTCATTTACATTAATCATTTGTCTTATCGGGACGTCAACTCGAACTGGAGCATTTACAGCAGGAATATGAGATTTAGTAACCCTTGGAAGATTAGTAAATGCATCTAGCAGTTGATTTGCAATATTTTGCAAATAAATTATCTTTTGAATCTCTAGTTCACATTGATTTATTTGAGACTCTAAATGAAATAGTGATAATGCATTCCAATCTATCTCCTTTTTTAACTACTTATTTTCTCCCTCTAATGTTGGGTATACTGATTCATCAAAATGGTAATCATCAAACATTGCCGTAAATAAATCTCCAGTATTAGATTCCAAATATTTAATAATAGAAGGAGATTCATACCCAACATATACCACCGACCTTTTTTGGGGACTCATCTTTGTGCGTTGTGGTGGAGCATTGGAAATATATACCACACACCTAAATATTCTAAGATGAAAAATATTTAGCTCTTGAACGGTCCACATGGAGGGTGAATTGGCCCTCATACATCACCCTGTATACATTTCAGAAATGCAGGGGATTTAATCCCAACCTTAGTTGCAGATGGTTTAATAACCAATTTCCCTTGAGAACAAGCAACACAAGAGAATTCCTTTTATTGAAGAATTTTTTGGTTCTACAAAGTACGCCCACGTGAATTCTCAATTATTTTGTGCATCATACCAGAATGGCCCAACCTGTCATGCCAAATGATAAAATCATTAGAACCATTAAACCTTTTGTTTACCACAACATGTGTTTCAACGACTTCAATGCTTGTATGGTACAACCTAGAAGAAAGTGCAGGTAACTTTTCATGCACAAACTTTTCTCCTGATCTTATTGTAGTAATATAAAGGTATTCAATCTTTCCTTCATTCACAGTCTCAATATGATAGCCATTTTGGCGAACAACCTTGAAACTTAATAAGTTTCTCTGAGACTTACTACTATACAATGCATTATTAATGGCCAATATTGTTCCTCCAGATAGTAACAAGGCCACTCTGTCAGAGCTCTCAATTAATTTTGTACTACCGAATATTGTATTAATATAGGTCTTTTTCATAACCAAATGAGAGAAATATTTCTTTTCTCTTAGTATCGTGTGCGTTGTAGCACTATCCAGATGGAACATCTCTCCATTACTCATCTTAGATCCAATTGAAGACTGGAAAAATTTATTTATCTTCATAAAAATAAAAACATATAAGAGATATTGAAACTAATAATAAAAAATTTAAGTACTTGTAGAAGAACGTGATAATTAAAAATACATAAATAAGAACAATATAATTGATTTTTCCCAGTAAATTATTCAACTTTAATTTTGATCTCCAAAGAAGTCTTTAACTTCCAAATGAGTAATATCATAGAGCCCATCAAAAACCTCATCTTTCAAAGCTAAATTTGCTTCAGCATTTACATCATATTTTTGTGAGGGCCCTGCCTCAGCATCATTTTTAAGAGTCAAGTGTGATCTCACCAGGCATTAGTAGAAGAGGTTCCACCTCTATTTCTCTTTCTTTTGAAAGAACTTTGATAAAACCTAGCAAAATGCTTAGGCGACTGACATTCACTTTTTTAGTGACCTTTCATACCACAATGATGACAATTGCTATTACAAGTATTTCCTTGAGAACTCATATTGTTCTCCTTTTTATTATGACCATCACCATGACGATTATTATATTGTCCCTTGTCTTTTTTCTTACCCTTGCCAAGCCCACGTACATTATTATGGCCCTGATTATGATCTTTCACTACCACATTCGCGTCAGGAAATGGAGCAGATCTAGTGCGACGGGCTTCATGATTTTTCATCAAAAGGGCATTGTGTTCCTCAACCACCAAAATGCATGAGATCAAATCAGAATATTTTTGAAAATCTTTCTGACGGTATTGTTGATGTAATACAATGTTTGAGGCATGGAAAGTAGTAAGTGTATTTTTCATCATGTCCTTATCATTTATAGTTTCCCCATCTAATAATAACCGTGAAGTGATCCTGAATATAGCACAATTATACTCAATTACGATCTTAAAATCTTGTAATCATAAGTGCATCCACTCATAACGAGCTCTTGGCAATATCATGGCCTTTAGATGGTCATAACGTTCCTTCAAACTAGTCCATAGTTCAAACGTATTTTTCAAGGTTAAATATTCACATTTTAACCCTTCATCAAGATGACGGCGAAGGAAAATCAAAGTTTCTGCTTTATCCTAACACGATGCTTCATTTCCTTCAACTATAGTATCACCATGTCCCTTAACGGCAAGATATATTTCAGCATCAAGTACCCATGATAAATAGTTCTTTCTATAAATGTCAAGTGCCACAAATCCAAGCTTCGATAAATTTGACATAGTGAAAACTATCATAAAAATAAATAAATTAGAAATGATAAGAACTTTTATCAGTGAAAATCGTTCAAAAACATATGGCAGTATACTAACTCATGAAAAGAAAAGTTTACATCTATTGTTACTTTATCATGTACCATAATAAATTAATGCTTAATATTCAATTACATCATGTATACTAAATGCAATTGTGTAATTAGATAACCTCAATAAATTTAACTAATAAAGCATTATTTATGTCAATTACTTAGTCTACTGTCACCCTTTATGATCGTTCAGAAAATTAAACAATTATAAAATCATTCTAAGGTGTTAACACTAGATAAACATCCTAGCACATATAATTATGGTTGCATGAAAATAAATTATTATTATTTTTCTTCTAAACTAATATGCTAACCTTTGATATTAAACATGTAACAGATGATTGCATACATTATATTTATTAAAGGCTAAATTAAGATCCCTAGTAGAAATTATATTAAACATATATTTGAAATAGAATAAAATCAAAGTTAAAAGACTTCTATTGGCAACTTATTAATATTATAATATTGGTAAGAGTAAAACTATAAATACATACCGGATGAAGAAGTAAGATCAACTTCAAAAAACAAGATTGAAATTAAAGCCTCGTGGAGGATGCTAAGCGACTACAATTTGAGCAATTCGTGCTGATAACGGATTGTAAATAATGCTAAACTAAAACTGCAAAGGAAAAGACAAAAATAAAGAGAGAAATAAGCATATCTTATTGCTTTTTATTTTATTATCTCTTTCATACGAGAATAACATACTATTTATAGGTTACAAAGAGTCTCCACAAATTATAAGTATTAAATTGGTTCATTCATTTTGTATATGAATTGTCGAATGTGTTACGTAAGGGATATTTACATTCAGCTGATCTATGACAAAGGAACATCCACATTCAATTGATCTATGAAAAAGGAACATCCACATTAAGTTGATTTATAACAGAATAATCTTTTTATGATATTCCTTAAAACTTAATAATGATTAAACTTGTGGAATTCTTTAAGGAGTTATAGTAGTAGGAAATAAGAAGAGGCAAGGGGTGTGAAAGGACAACCGACCAGAATAGATAAATTCGAAAACAGTTAAAATATTAAAAAGAAAAGAGAAAAAGATGCTGACAATAAATTGAACAACAAATTGTTTTGTCTATAATCTTGGTGTTTTCTTAATGACAATTTGATGGCAACGACAACGACTACATCTTGTCTCCCTAAACCACGTTTTATTCAACAAGTCCTTTTAACATACAGCTGTTAATCCCTTATAAAACGACAAAATTTCCTCGTATAATACGACATTGTTAGTACATATAATAAGTGCCCTAACGAGTGGTCCTCTTAGCTATAAGCCAAAATATGCCTTACAAATTTCAATTATTTGAACAACAATATACGTGATTTATATAATCAATTTCTACTTGTCAAATCAAAAATTGGTGTAATGTTGCACGGTTTTGAGGTTGGATCTGTGTGCCTACTTTTATATTTTCTGTTAGCCATAAGTGAATTGTAAGCAAGCATTAGCATAGAAAAGTTCAAAGTCAATTGGGAACAAATAGAGGACAGTTTGTCTTTTGCTATTATTACTCCTAATAGTCTTTTTTGTTTCAAGTTAATCTTTTTTATTATATGTGCATTAGATTATGTCGGTACTCTATTGTACTTTATAAAGCAGTACGGGAAGTAAATAACTATTACAAGTGTTCGAAAGGATAAACAACTATTCAATATTCAGAAATTGAATCTTGTTGAACAAATAGGCCAATCTTCAAAACTGCCGCAAGCTATTACAAGTGTTCGAAAGGATAAACAACTATTCAATATTCAGAAATTGACTCTTGTTGAACAAATAGGCCAATCTTCAAAACTGCCGCAAGCTTGTTGTGTCTTGAATCTTGATAACCTGAAATCAAGAAACAACTAAATCTGGATGGTTACAACATTGTGTGTTGAGTCGAGTGATTGCCCTCTGTCCTTAAGACAAGATTGTCCCGTATATATGCTTTTACGTTAGCGGGCAATAGTCTCACAAGATAAAACAACACTTTAATCTCAACGCTACAAAGTCAATAGGTTGAGCCTGACGAATAAAACAAATATGAATTGACTTGCTGAAGAAATGAAAAAGGAAGGAAGAGTTTCTATCTTCTCTTCTGTTTTGTCTCTGTGTATATAGTGTGTCTCTGTTGTATATATCTGGTGTATATGAGGGTCTTTGCTCACTGTTTTGCACTGATTTTCGCCACTGATTTATACTGATTTTGGCCACTGTTTTGTACTGATTTTGGCCACTGTTTTGTGCTCTTTTGTGACTGAAATGTGCTGCTATTTTCGTGTGCATTCTATCACGTTATTGAGCCAACAACAGCTCAATATATAGCATGGAGGAGGGGTTGTTCAACTGCCCAAAACATGGTTGTTAATGGCCATTAGGAGGGCTGTAAATGGCAGTTTTAATGCCATTAGAGTGACTGATTTATGGGTGGTTTATGGGCTGTTCATGGCCATTGAAGAAAGGCTGATAATGGAGGAGTTAATCAGCCAAGTAATGACTGATTAATGCCTCAAAAAATAGTTCCAACGGTTGGCAGAAAGTTTTCTGCCTTCCGTCACCCCAAAATCAACTTTCCAGAAACTCTGGGGACCAAACTGTAAATATTAAGCAATTTGGGGTCCAAAAAGATCATATCAAAAAGTCCCCACAGCCCGAGACCGGACCGGACGGGATGGGCGGGCGGGCGCGGCGGGCGTGTGGGCTTAGCCTTGAACCCAAGCACATCTAGGTCCTCCCTCCTTTAAACACATGGGATACCCCTTGGGGTCCCAAACCCTTTACCACATTAGAGACTTATATAGAGAGCAATTATTTCTATTCCCACCGATGTGGTAGATTTGTCCCACACCATATTTCTATGCTTCGAACACCTTACTTCGTTCACCAATATCTCTTTCATTTCTCAACGAAATTTGATGATTCTTGGCCCTACGGTCATCTACTCACTTCGTAGATCATGCATGTGCGAAGATAAAAATCCTCCAACATGCGGAACACTAGTGTTTAATTCATTAAATATGGGTGGACGCACCTCCCCGCCAAAGGCAAATTTCCAACAATCCCCTCTATGAAAGAAAGATTGTGGTGCACGTACAAGGTGCCTACTTTCAACAATCTTTCAACGAAAAGATATTGCATCAGGAGAGGTAGCTTCCGCTTTGAACCTTCCCTAGTTGAAACCATCGGACTTACTTACTGCGCGGTGAACGTGATTTCTTGAACCGTCAGTGTTTGGTGTAAGCCAAGACAATGATAACAACACAATAACTCTTCTTATCCATTTTCATTCTTACGTTCTTGTCCGTTGCGGCCGTAGACACACTTGAATTCTTAAGTGCGTTCATTTGAGGCGGTTATCCTCGCACTGAAATAGGTGATCTCCTACAAGGTATCCTGCTATACCCCACTTCACAAGTGTTAGGAATCATTAAAAGTTTCCCCAACTTTAACCTCAACCGTTTGAGGATTGTTTAAAGGTTTGGAAGCTTAACCTTTACCCACCATGCAGGTAGAACTTTAATGTCTATCGCAGGAATAGCTTTGGATTCATATTTTCGTACAGAAATCATCATCCGAAGTGCTTCTTGCTTCCACCGAAGCGCTCAATTGAACCTTTTGCCGCTTTGTTTTCCCATTGAACCAAATTCTTGGGATCTCCAATCAGTATGGCTGGGTTTCTACCGCAAAGGTTCGTATTGTTTGGATTTTAAGCCTATTCCCCTAGACAAGCAGAACACTTGATCTCCGGATAGTCCCTTAGTTAGTAAACAAGGAAGTGACACCCGTGATGATCAACTGCCATACAGTCTTATGTCTCCGACAGATCCTGACAAATATGTCCAGACGTCGTCAGCTTCCTGAAGCCGATCGGCTAGCCACAGTGTATAACTGCTGAATGCACGGGTTTCTCCCAATAAGGGACGTCCTCTAATGAGTCATGAAGTTACTCAACTTCTTTCATGCTTTTTATAAAGCGATAAACTCCGATTCCATCATGAATCGGCCGATGCAAGTTTGCTTAGAGGATTTTCCAAGACCCACCATACACATTTACTTGTGGCTTTGATGTTCTTCATATTTGATGTCCAGTTTGCATCACTTTATTCTCCCAGAACCGCTGGACATCCAGAATACCATAATCCGTAGATAAGCTAATAATTCAGATATCGTCATCTCCGACTTAACGCCTTCTATTGATCATGTATTAAAATCATCAGTGAACCTTAGTTCAACTGATCTGTTTGTAGGCCGATATCAGGTCGGTTGTAGTGTGTACAATACATTGAACTACACGTGACCTAAGCATATCTCTCATTGTCTATGAGTGCACCATAATTCTAATCAGTTCTATGATTCATATCCATTGGTGGCTTCAACGAGACTGTCAACTATCGACCAGTCCGTTAGATGTCTTAGAAATCTAATTCATAAGATGTCATCTGTGTTACCCATATCTTTCATATCGAGACTTTGTTTCAATATGACTTTTACTTTCAAACTGTTGATTCTCCAACTGTTGGCGTTCTAACTTCAGAGTCAATGTTTCTGTGGTCAGATTCATTATTTCTGTTTTATCTGAAACTTTCAGGACTAAAATGTAAACATTTCAGGGACCAAAAGGAAAGTTCAGGAAGAAGCCCAACAGTTCAGCAAACCAACTTTGATCCTCTTCTTCCAACTCTCCGGTTGGGAAGGTTGTTTCAACATCCATGCCCCGCAAGACTACAATGGCCCATGATGTTAAGTTACTCCCAGGGGAGCACATGTACAAGTAGCCGAGGCTTTGAACTCGTCAGTAGATCCATCTACTTTGTACTCACTTTAGAGTATCCTTTTTCACAACCTAAAGGTTCTTTTTCCGGAGGAAGATCAACCATTACGCAAGTATGGTTCTATATGAGGGAATATATTTCTCTCTTTGTAGCTTCTTTCCAAAACAGCGCTTTTGGAGATGACAATTATTTGTTAATTGTCCATGGTTCATTCTCAACCATACAAGCTAGAAGGACTGGAACAAGTCTTTGTCCCCTTCTTTGCTCCGTCTTGGTTCAACATCTAGAATCCCTAAGCTCTGCAGATCTGGAATATTAAGTTCCGGATAGCCAGCAACGTTTGAGTCATGTAGATACGGAACGTCTAGTTTCGGACAGTCAGGCCCTCGCGGGTTCTTGTTAACCTTGAGCAATTACTCCTTTTTCCTTTTTCAAGGAAAGTTATCTTCTAAGAATTCAGCATTCTTTGACACCAAGAGGCGATCAGCACTACTGTTATTTGCAGATCCAGTGGATATGCAATCTACATTCTTAGGTACAACTTGACATGTTTCAGTATTCCAACTTTTACCAATCCACCCCACATAATTTAGGCGTACGACTTTGCGCTTGGCTAACACCGTTGGACTGAGGTGAGAAATGAACAGTCGTTTAATGAACGATGCTTCACATTCTCCTCCTCTATCACTACGAATTTCGCAATCCATAGGCTTAGTTGATTTTCAACTTATGCTTTGTAGCGCTTATCCGCTTCAACAACTCCATCTTTGCTTTTCAACAAACAAAGGATTACATACGTCGTACCATCATCAATGAAGGTCACAAAGAACTTGTCTCCCCCCTCTATTTTGTATAAACTTTAAATCACCCATAAAGGTATGACTAAGTCCTAGAGGAGCGATGCTTCTTTCGTTATTCCCTTGACGGAATTTGGAAAGGTGATTTTGCCTCTTCGCCTACCTCACATTCATTTTGAGGATTTATGTCGAAAGAAGGCAACAATCTCAACTTCGCTAGCTTTTGAATGACTTGCTATTTAACGTGTCTTAATCTATGATGGCATAGATGCACGGATTACAAATATATCATTCATTTGGCTACAGACACACTGTACCATTCTTAGTTATTACAGACCTGTTGGAGTAGTCTCAAACCAGCTTGACCAACAACGTCCCTTAAACCAAGTTAGGAATATGTATCACCTCTTTTTAGAGTGATCCCATTCCTTGAAGCCCTATTGAGGACAACATCTCCAGCCCCTTTGACTTTAGAGGTGGCGTTGCTTCACATGAACAACCTCTTGCCCGTGGTTAGGGTGTAATCGGATCATATGTGATCTCGATACTCTGGCCCACTCTAGTTGCTTTGGCAGACTGAGTGTCCAATTTCTTTTCTGCCTTTCTTTACGCCTTCAGATCATTTAAGACCTGGAAACTCTGGCCCACCTTACTAGGTGTCCATTACTTTTCCTATGAAATGAATTCTGGCCCCACTCCAGTCGCCCGGAGGCTTTGTATGACTGAGTGTCCAATATCATCATATCAAAGGAATTTTGGCCCACTCCAGTCGCCCGGAGGCTTTGTATGACTGAGTGTCCAATATCATCATATCAAAGGAATTTTGGCCCACTCCAGTCGCCCGGAGGCTTTTTATGACTGAGTGTCCAATATCATCATATCAAAGGAATTTTGGCCCACTCCAGTCGCCCGGAGGCTTTGTATGACTGAGTGTCCAATATCATCCTATGAAGGATCTTCTGCCATATAGTGTGACAGGCTCAACATCTTTAGCTTTTAGTCTTCTTCCGTTATGATTGGTGCCCAGATAATTCTTGGCGCTTACTTAAGAGTGGTAACAGTTTTCGCACAGTCAGTGGATCTTTCTCCCTCGTATGTGCGAACATACTTTACACACTTTTAATAATTACACTTAAAAGAACGGATCTTTTTAAGTCGTTTACAAAATCCAATCTTTAAACGGGAAAGAAGATGAGATTAAACTTCTGATTTTAAAGCGTAAGGCATATAAATTATTTTCATATTGCTCCTTACTTTAATCCATTTTTAATCAGACATCATTTAATCTTTATTCTTGACAAGTAAGAAAAATAACTTATCCCAATTTCGGATTCTGGCCCACTTCAGTCACTTCATCAGACTGAGTGACCATTTCCTCCTTACCATTATTCGGATCCTTTGTCTGGGACAAATATAGGCCTTCTGCTGCAAGATAGAACCACATCTTCAGCCTTCTCCTCTTGTAACAATTGACATCCTCAGGCTCTCGAGAGCGCTTGTTCCCACCAGTCTTGGTAGCGGTGACACCATGAACACGTTCATCATCATCACTCTCTTCTACCAGAAAACCATTGCCATATCCAGATTTGGTCACACAACTTTTGACCTACATCTTTCGAACACTAATAGTAATACAATACAATCTTGTCATAAATTGTCGGTACTCTATTGTACTTTATAAAGCAGTACGGGAAGTAAATAACTATTACAAGTGTTCGAAAGGATAAACAACTATTCAATATTCAGAAATTGAATCTTGTGGAACAAATAGGCCAATCTTCAAACCTGCCGCAAGCTTGTTGTGTCTTGAATCTTGATAACCTGAAATCAAGAAAAACTAAATCTGGATGATTACAATGTTGTGTGTTGAGTCGAGTGATTGCCTTCTGTCCTTAAGACAAGATTGCCCCGTATATATGATTTTACGTTAGCGGGCAATAGTCTCACAAGATAAAACAACACTTTAATCTCAACGCTACAAAGTCAATAGGTTGAGCCTGACGAATAAAACAAATATGAATTGACTTGCTGAAGAAATGGAAAAGGAAGGAAGAGTTTCTATCTTCTCTTCTGTTTTGTCTCTGTGTATATAGTGTGTCTCTGTTGTGTATATCTGGTGTATATGAGGGTCTTTGCTCACTGTTTTGCACTGATTTTCGCCACTAATTTGTACTGATTTTGGCCATTGTTTTGTGCTCTTTTGTGACTGAAATGTGCTGCTATTTTCGTGTGCATTCTATCATGTTCAAGTCTAACCAGGTCTTTCTCGAATCCAGGGCCAGGCCTCCACCACCCCAAAAAAGAGTTTTATGAAGTCAAATCTAATTTATACAAATACAGAAAAATCTAAGCTAACAGTTTTAGAAACTATTCCCCAAAACTACTCGCAAAACAAAATTTGGTTTTATTTTATACCGTGGTCGCCCTATTGTACTGATACAAGTTGGTTGATAAGCTTACCGTTCAAGTCTCTAATCCAAAAAATAAAAGACAAATTAAAAGTTAAAACAAATTTATTCAATGGCCAAAAGTATCTTAAATTCCCAAAAGGCCCATATAGAACACGAAGAAGAAAGAAGAGGTGACAAAGAAATGAAGAAAAATCAACTTCAAAAAAGGAAGGAAGGAAAGCATTGAATCAAGGGAAAATGGTCAAATTTACCCTGTACTATGGGAAAAAGATGAAATATACCCTCCGTTATACTATCGGTTTAAAAATGTCTCTAACATTATTTAAATGGTTCAAATATACCCATACTCCATTAAAGATATCTTAGGTGGACGACTAATTGTACATGACATTGATAACTTGGTGAGGTGGACACCACATGACATGCCACATCACCAACCCCAACCCATTTACCCCTCTCCTCCCCCTTCTTCTTCCACCACTAGCATCTCCTGCTCCACAACCACTATTAGCACCACCACAATAACTATATCCAGCTTCACTCTCTGCAACAACCCTAAAATATTCAAAATGATTAATTGATTTTACTGGGAATAATAGGAAACAAAATAAAATGTAGTACTAAGTTTAGTGGCTTAAATAGTATTTAAGTACTAATTTTTCCTTCAAACTAAAGAAAAATTTGAAGTTCATCAATGTACATATGAAATAAAGAACCGAGTTCAACTTAGCAAATGTAGTAATAATATTTCAGATTTTTTAGATATTACTTTGTGATTTAGATTGTGAAGCTCTAATTTGTCAAGACAATATTCAATCAAAAGGAAATTTATACTAAATCTTTTTAGATAGTGTTGTTCTAAATTGCAATGTGTTTACTTTTTAATCTAACAAAGATTCAATTTCATGGAATGTAATAATCCATGATCACGTATATCGATCTTCTGGGTGAGGATTATGGTTCTTCAATTTAGTGCTTGTCATCCAGATTTGTCGCAATCTTAGAGCTTTTGAGATTGGACAGACGATTCATGGTTCTACAGTTCGTGCTGGTAACGACAAATGTTGACTGCGCCAAATTTAAATGATTGTGGTGGTGCTAATGGTGGTTGTGGAGCGGGAGGAGATGCTAGTGGTGGAAGAAGAAGGGGAGGAGAAGGGTAAATGGGTTGGGGTTGGTGATGTGGCATGCCACGTGATGTCCACCTCACCAAGTTATTAATGTCACATAGGATTAGTCGTCCACCTAGGACTGCCTTAACAGAAGAGGGGTATATTTGAACCATTTAAATAACGTTAGGAATATTTATAGATCGATAATATAACGGGAATTAGAAGATCCCAACCTGGAAATAATAAATAGAAGACAAACTAGATTACCAAATCATATATCAGTAGGACAACAAGCTGAATTTAAAGAATTTGTAGGATCAATGGCACAAGGCGTAAATTACAATGGATATTTCTTAGACTTAGATAATGTTTATGATGAACAAGAAATAGAAAGAAGAATAAACAATTGGAATCTTGGAATGTATGTAGCATTAATGAACTCCATACAAACAAAAAACCTAGAATATATGTATGACTTGATATCTAAAACATTAATCGGAAAAGTAGCTTATTGGATAGAATCCATAGCGTACCAATTAAGAGGAGAAGTATTTAGTCATGCAGGAGATTGGAAATCTATGCTAATAATATTTGATATCATACTAAAAAGAAAATTTTTAGGAGAAAGATGGTTGGTAGGACGAGAATTTAAAGAATTTTTAAATATACTTTGGAGGAGTAGAATTTACTATAAAAGCATACTTTCAGAAAACATAGATACACCTATATAAATATACATATTAGATGATAGGATATTAGGAAATCTACAAGATGCTTTAATATCAATAGTAAAAGGAAATTTAATATATCAAAAATTAAAATTTACGGTACAACCAGACTTTAGTATATCATTAAAAGATGAACACAAAGACTTAGCCTTAACACTATATTATAAACTAGATGGAATAACAATGTCACCAGGAAGTAAAGTCATAAGTATTGAAACAAAAATGATATATGCCCTAACCGGAAACCACCATGTAAAGAAACAACATGAAATGAATATATTAGTACCAAGAATGTACCAAGAAATATTAGAACAAATAGAACATAAAGAAAATTCCAAAATAACCATACCAGAAGAAATATATATGAATTTTAATACAAGAACCCTTACACCATCCAAAAGACTAACACAAAAAATAGAGGGATCTAGATTAAGTATTACGAGAGAACCAACAATGTCACGACAAACTAGTGTTATACAACCTAGAATACTAGATTTAATAAATATAAACACAAATAGATTAAAAATTAAAGTAATAATATTTAAAGGAATGATAACAACAGACTGTATAACCGAAGTAAATACTGGAGCTATAAAAAGTTTTATACATATAAGTAAAATTGATGAAAATGATTGTGATTTAATAGACCCACAAATTTATAATTATCCTGAAAATGAAAGAGAATTAATAATTACCAAAAGTATTAATTTAAGATTCAAGATCCAAGATTTGGAGTATAAGATAAATATATGAGTAATAGAATATGATAGTTTTAATGAATTACTTCTAGGAAGTGACTTTTTAACCATGATAAATTATAAGATAAATAATAATGGAATTGAAATAAATGATCAAGGGAAAACAAGGTTCGTAAATAAGATATGAACATACAAATAGAAATAATAGAGAAAAAACAGAAATTAAAATCGATAAGAAGAGCTTTATCAAAAGAAATATTCTCACAACTCAAATACTTAAAATATAAAGCAAAAGAAATAAAACTGGAAGAAAAGATAAAACAGTTAGAACAACAATGTAAAGTTTGATAAAATATGGATAGATATGGGAAACGGATGGAGAAAAAGAATTAATAATCCTGACGAGCTCTAACGAAAAAATTAGTGCATTATGGGAAGAAATAGTAGTAAAAGAACAAATGAAGAATACATTAGTATTAATGGATGAAATAAAAGAAAACCAAACTAAAATGCAAGAAATAATAAGAGAAGAATTAACAAAATTATGGAATGTATCTGAGATACCAACATTTAATATTATATTGGAAAAACTAAACATATTAGTAGAAGAAAAAAGTAAAGATAAAGGTAAACAAGTAGAAGAAGATGAACCTAGTACGAGCAAAGAAAATACTATAATTAGCACTACAACTCAACAACCAGAAATAGTACCAATAGATGCTTGGAGAAGGAGTAAAGAACCAATAATGGTAGATATAAGTAAAATAAAACCAAGACTGTCAAAGAAAGTAGAAAAAATATTAGATAGCCTAGCAATATTGAGTAAGAAAATACAATTTTAAATGGAAAATCAAGAACCTAGTGTACTTACGTTTTTAAGAAACCATGAAAAAAATATACTGGAAAGAGAACGTTACAAGTATGAACCAATGAAAAGAAAAGAAAAAACCACACCAGACAATAATTCAAAAAGTGAAAAACATGTACTTAAAAGACGTAGAAAAAATAACCAATGAGTATTTAAATCTAAAATTAGATAAACAAGAACGAAAATTATGTGAATTAGAAACAGAAAATACCAAATTAAAAACACACAATAATGAGGAATGGTACAACAAATATAAAAAATACAAACACAAATTTAAGAATACAAAGAAAGAATTAAAAGAAACCAAAGTAGAACTAAAACAAACAAAAGAGGAATTGAAAGATGTGAAACAAGAATTAACTGATGTAAAACAAGAATTAGGAGAATTAAAAGATGAAATAAAAATTCTAAGAGAAGAGATAAAAAGGTTAAAATGAAAAAAGAAAGTAAGAGATAATAGAACAAGTGAAGAAACTACATCTAGTAGTGAAAAGACTGAGAGCGATACTAACGAAGGCAACAACATTGAATTAGTAAATCAAGAGGTAAAGGTAGCAGAATTCATAGAAGAGGAAGAAGACTCAGAGATAGTAAAGGAAAATAACCAGATAATAGTAGCCTTACAAAAAATGAAAAGTGTAAATGCAATCATAGAAGAAGAACCCGAAAGTGATATAGAGGATGAATTTAATAATCATATAGAAACAGAAATAGAAACTGATGATATAATAAATGAAGATGCAAATGATTACCCAGAAGAAGAATTAGTATATCCCAACCTGAAAATAATAAATAGAAGACAAACTAGATTACCAAATCATATACCAGTGGGACAACAAGCTGAATTTAAAGAATTTGTAGGATCAATGGCACAAGGCGTAAATTACAATGGATATTTCTTAGACTTAGATAATGTTTATGATGAACAAGAAATAGGAAGAAGAATAAACGATTTGAATCTTGGAATGTATATAGCATTAATGAACTCCACACAAACAGAAAACCTAGAATATATGTATGACTTGATATCTAAAACATTAATCGGAAAAGTAGCTTATTGGATAGAATCCATAGCGTACCAATTAAGAGGCGAAGTATTTAGCCATGCAGGAGATTGGAAATCTATGCTAATAATATTTTGTTGGAAATTTTCCTTTGATGGGGAGGTGCGTCCACCCATATTTAATGAATTAAACACTAGGGTTCCGCATGTTGGAGGCTTTGTCTCTTCACATGTGCATAATCTACTAAGTGAGTAGATGACCGTAGGGCCAAGATTCGTCAAATTTCGTTGAGAAATGAAAGAGATATTGATCCACGAAGTAAGGTGTTTGAGGCATGAAAATATGGTGTGGGACAAATCTACCACATCGGTGGGAAAAGGAAGAATTGCTCTCTTTATAAGTCTCAAAATTGGCTAAGGATTTGGGACCCCAAAGGGTAACCCATGTGTTTAAAGGAGGGAGGACCTAGATATGCTTGGGTTCAAGGCTAAGCTCACACGCGCGCCGCCGGCCCGTCCCGTCCGATCTGGGCTCGGGTCGTGGATCTTAGGCTTGGGCTTGGGCTTGGGCTTCTTCTGGTATTATCTCTTTGGACCCCAAATTGTTTAATATTTACAGTTTGATCCCTGGAGTTTCTGGAATGTTGAATTTGGGAACAACGGAAGGCAGAAAGTTTCTGCCTACCGTTGGAGTTGATTTTTGGAGGCGTTATTGTGCATTAACCAGCCATTACTTGGCTGATTAACTCCCTCCATTAACAGCCATTACTTGGCTTAATTACACCCTCCTTTAATGGTCATAAACAGTCATTACTTGGCTGTTTAATTCCCTCCTTCAATGGTTATTAACATACATATCTTGGCAGTTGAGAGGTCTTCCCTTATGCTATATATTGATGCCTTTTGGCTCAATTGTGTTACATAGAAATACAGAAAAATGAGACACAAATAAATACACAGAGGCAAACAGAAGAGTAAAACACAGTCCAAAACGTCAGTAGTAACGTTGGGACGAAAACAGAAAACTCGTCCTTCCTTTTCCATTTCTTCAGCAAGTCGATATGTATTTGTTTTCTTCGTCAGAATCAACCTATTTGCTTTGTAGTGTTGATTAAAGTGTTGTTTTATCTTGGAAGACTATTGCCCGTTTAACGTAAAAGCATATATACGGGGCAATCTTGTCTTAAAGACAGAGTGCGATCACTCGACTCAGCACACAGTTGTAACAATCCAGATTTAGTGTTTCTTGATTTCAGGTTATCAAGATTCAAGACTCAACAAGCTTGTGGCAGTTCTGAACATTGGCCTACTTGTTTATCCTTTCGAACACTTGTAATATTTATTTACTTCCCGTACTGCTTTACATATCCCAACATATTTGATATCATACTAAAAAAAGAATTTTTAGGAGAAAAATGGTTGGTAGCACGAGAAAACGTACTAGCAAAAAGAAAAACTGAGATAATAATGAATCTAAATAACATGAAATGTTGTAAAATTAATAAATTACCAGAATATACAATAAGTTTTAGTAAGTTCTTTTATGAAGCAAGATTCTTGCCAGAAGAAGGTTTAATATACCAACAACTTTATTATGACCACCTACCTATACCTTATAACACAGAAATATCAAAGGAATACACCCAACTAGAACCAAGAGAAAATACATTAGGAGAAAGGATAAGAGTACTAAGAGCATATCTAATGCGAAAATGTGAAGAATATAGGATGCAACAAAAGATTAAAAAAGATAAGAAAATAGGATTAAGAGAGGTATGTGGATTTACGGAAAGAAGATTAGTATTCGGATGTGATGATAATAAAAGAGAAAAGAAATATACGAAAAGCCATAAAAAGAAATACCAACACAAAAGATATAATAATTACAGTAGACAAAACCAACAACCTTATTACAAACCTTATAGGAAAAAGAGATTTAAAAGGTATAGAAATACCCCTGAAACCAGAAAAAAATTTAAGCACAAGAGAAAATTTAGGAAAAGAAAATATTTAAAACCAATTGAAGAAGAGAAACTTAAAGAATGTAAATGTTGGAATTGCAATGAAAAATGACATTATGCTAATAAATGCCCAAAACTAAAGAAAAAATGTGTAAAATATATAGACACGACATAATTTATAATGAGTCTATAACAAATAAAAGAAGAAAATAATAATTGGTACGAATATGAAGTTTTTATGTCAGTCCAACTGATGAAGAAAGTGAATCAGAAAATATTAATTTCATTAACCAAAACTCATAAAGTGAAAATAGTTCTGACTAAATGAAGTCGCAAGAAGAAAGAAAGTTACTAGAAGAAAGAGATTACTGGATGCAATATGAAAGGTATGTTCGCAATAAGCTTATTACAACTACTAGTGCAATAGAAAATAGATATTATAGTGATAGGTACAATAAGATTACAAAAAGCCTTAGCAGAATAGGAGAAAGGTTAAGTGAGATAAGATGGAAGAAATTACTAGAAGAAGTAAAAGAAATGGAACAAGATGAAGAGCTTCAACAAAGATTAAGAGAAATGGATTTAGAACGAAATAATAATTAGATGGTAGCAATCTACATAGAAGCTCACATAGAATACAAACCTAATAAAATGATAAAACAAAAGATTTTGATTGACAATGGAGCAGACTTATGTCTAGCAAAGAAAGAAGTATTAGAACCACACAAATGGAAAAGATCTAAAACACATAGAACAAAAGTATCAGGCTTTAACGAACAAACAAAAGAATTAGATATAGTAGCAGAAAATATGAGAATAGTATTAGGAAAGACAATATTTAGACTACCAGTTATATACCAACTAAATGATATGAAACAAGAAGTATTGTTAGGAAACAATTTCCTAGACTACTTTAAAACGCAAGTGGTAAATAACAATACTTTCAGCCTACAAACACCTTGTAATGAATGGATAATACTAAAGAGAATGTTACAAATACATACACTAAGAATATGTAACATAAGATCGGATAGGAATAATAACCTACAGTTATTAAGAGAAAAATACCTCAATATACTAAAAATAAATTTTGGAGAAAATCCAATGCAACTATCGGAAAAAGAAAAAATATATGCTGAAATCAAACTAATAAATCTTAGTGATATAGTTAGATATAGCCCAACAGATCAAAAGGAATTTGAAACCCAACTAAAAGAGTTATCAGAATTAAAATTAATACAAGAAAGTAAAAGCTCACATAGTAGCCCAGCCTTTTTAGATAGAAAACATAGTGAACAAAAAAGAGGAAAGGCTAGAATGGTGATTGATTATAGAGAGCTACACAAGAAAACTGTATTTGATGGATATTTTTTACCATACAAAAGAAACCTTATTAATAGATTAGGGAATAAAAATGGTTCAGTAAATTTGATTGTAAAAGTGGATTTTGGCAAATAAAACTAAAAAATGAATCAAAAGCTTTAACAGTATTTAGTGCCCATCAATGACACTACGAATGGAATGTACTACCCTTTGGATTAAAGAATGCACCACAAATATTTCAGAGAAGAATGGACCAAGTATTCAGAAAATTAACAGAATATTGTATAGTATATGTTGACGACATATTAATATATAGTGATGATTTGGAAAATCATATAAAACATCTAGAAGAATTTATAAAAACTGTGAAACAACATGGAATATTATTATCTGAAAAGAAATCTGAAATCTTCAAAAATAGTATAGAATATTTGGGATACATAATAGATAATGAAGGATTACAATTACAGGAACACATTGTAACAAAAATAAAAAAATTTAAAGATAAACTAGAGAGCAAAAAGAAAGTACAACAATTTCTAGGAGTAGTAAACTATGTGTCAGACCATATAAAAGATTTATCACTTTTGAGAAAATCATTACATGAACTAACTAGAAAAAATATAACTTTTGAATGGAAGGAAGAACATACTAAAGCCATAAATAAAATCAAGAAAAAAGTGAAAGCCTTGCCAAAACATAGAATACCAACAGAACTGGATCAACTAAAACTTTTTACTGATGTCAGTGATATAGGATGGGGAGCAGTCCTCATAGCATATGATAAAGAGGATATAGATAAAGAAAAACCACTAATTTGTGGATATGGAGGCGGAACATGGAAGCCTAATGAGAAAAATTACTATATTAACGAGAAGGAACTATTAGCAGTAAAATTTAGAATAAAGAGGTTCCATTATCACCTATTACCAGTAAAATTTATTGTTAGAACAGATAACACCTAAGTAAGAGCTTTCATTACAAATAAAATAGACCATTTGCTAGAACTAAATAAGAGAAGAAAATGGCAATCATTCTTTTATTGTTATGATTTTATTGTCAAAAATATATCCGGGACTAAGAATATTCTAGTTGATTTCCTTAGCAGGTACAACGATGTCAACCAGTAGTGACAAATTCGAAGAATATATTACCAATGTTACAGGAATCATCAAACAAAACCAAAAAATTATTACAACCAAAATGGAAGAAAATACACACTTGCTAGAACAGCTGACAGAAGCCTTTAAAGACTTCAAAACCCTACAAACCTTGAAATCTTCCCAAACCCCTACAGAAAAACCAAAGACTTTCACATCTAAACTTGCAGCCATGGCAACCACTATACCATCACCCATAACAACATCGTCTTCAACGACAGTAACAATGTGCGACAAAGTGAAATTCTCACCTGAGTATATTACAGCTTACGAGCAAATTAATAAATTTTATGATTATAAATCAAACCCACATATTTTAAGAAGTGCAAAATTAAGCAAATACGCAAGATTTTTATGCAATGAAAAATTAAACCCTGATATAGTTCTTAAACTCTTTACTTACGGATTTATAGATAAAATACTAGTAGATGAAACTTTTTATAATATTGCTAAATTACCCAATGTTTTAGTAAAATCTGCTAGGTTAATGATGGAATCATTTGGAAGAGGTATCTACGGCATACAACATGTTCGACGCCTCGACAGACTTAACAGGAAAACTTATCATTATATGCCAACTATTTCAAACATGAAGGAATAGCAATATAAGACGAGATGACAAAGACCTGAAAATGAAAATACCATGTACTATAGAAAGGTTTCAAGAATGGCTCAGTGCCAAAAGAGCCATAAGACTATCAACCCTGAAATAAAAAATTGAAGATATGCTAAGAGCAGGCAAAACCAACATTATTGGAAACTCCAAAGGAGGAGAAATCGAAGAAATTATCACACTATACTACAACAACGAGGTACTCTCACAAGACACCACACACCTTACCAACATGCATGATAGAATCACTAAGATGGAGCACAAACACTCCAATGAGACAGTAGAACAGTACAAACTCTTATAGGCCAGAGGAAAAGGCCTGTTATAAGCATAAAGGAGGATACTACGCAGGTTACTATGAAAAAAGAAGGATCACCTAATCTTTTTTGAATGAAACGGCCCAATGTAGTTTAAACTACAGAAAGCCACAATGTAAAAAATTAATATGGTCCAATGTAGTCCAAACTACAGTAAAACTCATGTATTACCATACTACTAAAAAGATACCGTTCCTATTCTATAGGAGTATAAAAAAAATTAAAACAATATTGTTCCTATTCTATATGAGTATCGTCGAAGAAGAAAAAAAATTAAAAAAATCATCTTTTTGAGAAAAAAAGATAGACAAAAGATGTCTATGTGCAAAGAAGACACCTGTAAAGATGCCTGTGGAAGAAAGCAAAAGTCGTCGGACCAACAAGAAATCAAAGACAGAAGATGACAAGCCAACAAATGTTAAAATAATGGCAGCAACGACAAACAACTTTAAGAAAAGCATGAAAGGACAAGAGACAAAGCACTATTTGCTTTAGGACTTTTGTAACAATAATGTATCGACTTTATTACTTTTTTAGCATGCCAATAGTGAAAGGCAACCGAAGTTATCTATATAAAGAGCCTCATTGTAACTTCTGAAAATCAATCTTTTGAAATACAACAGCTTCAATCTTTAAAATACTCTCTCATGTCTAGCTAAAAACCCTTCTAGTATAGGCAATTTCAAGATTAATATCATAATACCAGAAGATAAATACTTTGAAAACTTATACTTAAGAACCATATTAGTCCATAAAACACCATCTCTTAAAAGAAAATTTAAGAAAGAGTCTGTCGAGCAACTCCCAGCACCTAGGCCATTTATCCCGTCACCAGAGAGGAAAAAAGGGAAGCAGAGCCAGGGTGGGTTGAGTATCTCCGGTGATCTTAATATTCTGCTAAGAGGTATGTTTTCAGACTATGTGTTTCTAATTATAATCTTGATAAGTATACATCTCTGCAATTATGATGTTAAATGTTGATAGAAGGTTGTAGATTATTATTTAAAAAATGAATTTTGAGTTAATAATACATGTTTCCGTACTACATGCCTATTATTTGTTAAACTTACATATGAATATGTTAATATGTCATCTATATTCATATCATCCTCAGGGTTGTTAGATGATGAAAAGATTCGAAAAAAAATGATACATATTTGATCTTTTTTCATAGTATATATGTAAATTTGACCATTTTCCCTTGAATCAATGTTCAATCATGCAACTATGTAAAATGTACCCTTCATTTCACTTTGGATGGACAGGGTTTTGTTTTGGCTTTGTCTTTGTCCTTTTGGTTCAAAGGGGGGGGGGGATGACAACACGGATTCCTTTATGGTCCACCAGCCCACACCCACACTCCCTATGTACAAAATTGCAACAATAGGCATTGTCATGACCTCCAATTTTAGCAGATGACTTTTTTCTTACCCTTTTTTTTAGTACCAAAGGGCAAGCCAAGTTACTACTACAAGAGTTATGGTACGATTTATAGGATTCAGTAATTTTGATTTAAGTTTTGTATTTCTTTAATAGATTTATTTAATATCACTAATAATTTAATATTCATAAACTTCAAATTCTATATGCAAATTTACTTACGATGTTCTCCTTTTAAGTTGCGGGATAACCAACTCATATACAATTAAGTAATGGCATACATAGGAGGAAGCTTCCCCTCCACATCTTCTCTGTCTTTAAATAACATTGACGATGTAATGCTAGAATGCATATTTTATTAACGTCATATTTCACATCAAATAAAATATATTCCGACATAAAGTGTAAGGATATTAGTAATGCAGAGTTAAATACCAAAAAGCCAAGCGCTACATTAGTTTGTGCAAAATGACCTTTTACAATATAAAATTTAAATTGTACTATCAGTATAGTTTTAACTAATTGTAACATATTACTTTCCAAAGGAAATCAAACACTTTTAGCATAAGCAACTACCTTGAGTTGATTTTTAATTGATCAGTGTAAAACTAAACAAAAGGAAAGAGAAAGAACAAGATGTTCAATGGTTGGGAGAAAATTAACAAACAAAATCTTATATATTTTTTCTAAAACACAGCTATAACATACAAAAGTAAGACCACAACATCATGAACTTGCCAACCCATGTTTTAAAATTAGTTCTTATCAATACTACTCCCAACTTCCATTGCTGGAGAAAGCTCAAGACAAGATGCTTCTACCAATTCCACAAGTTACAATTCTCAGGCACCCACCCGAAAGGCCGACACTCCATCAGCAAACACCTTTACCGCGACTTAACAAGAAGAAGTACCGGTAGTCTTCAAATGCAGAATGATAACCGCAAAAGGTGAACATTCTTATCACCAATATAATGTGATAAGCTGACAAGTAATACTGAGAAGTAATTCTACACAAATCATATAACTACACACCATTATATATTCACTACTAGAGGAGGAAAAAAAACCCCAGTGAGACGTCAAGCTTCTGTAATATATAGCTGCCTGTAGTTTAAGTTAAAGTAAGTCTATGAATGGTTAGGATGGATGAAGCTTGTTATCTCCTCCATAAGGCAACGAAAATGATCGTTATTAGGCAAGAAGTAGAAACCTATTGTTGCCTCCTTTAGGTATAGGAGATTCACCTCGTGCCCTGATTTCTGCAACCCTTGAACATAAGTCAATTGCCAATCTTGAACAAGATCCAAACCGGCTACGACGACTAAACTCTTTGGAAAGTCAAGTCCTTCAAGGGTTCTAGCCCTAGGGCCAAATATGTTACAAGCAGGATGGTCCCTATCTTCCCCTTCTGGTAGATATGCCCTCCAATACCAATCCCTATCTTGAACTGTTACAAAGTATTTCCCATCCAACCTACTCTCGGATTCGGTCCTTTTTTGTCCACCAAACATTGGATGAAGAAGAATATTTCCCAATACCTTAACATCTGCTTCAGCAGCCTTTACAGCAACATGGTGAGCGATATTACCACCCGAACTATCACCTGCCATGTAGACATGAACTTTCAAATCCTTCCCACTCTGAAGCCACGGCCTTGATTTGACCCATTTAAGAGCGGCCCATCCATCATCATACGCACAAGGGTAGCGATTCTCAGGTGATCGTTTGTAATTCACGGAAACAACAACAGCCTTGCAGATGCTAACAAGGCGACGACAAAATGTATCATAAATAGCACTATTGGCTGAAGAATGAGTGAAACTTCCACCATGGAAGAAAATAATGACAGGAACAATTTCTGTCGTGCTCAAAGGTTTATCAAGCTCAACTTTACCCCAATCACCCTCATTTTTCGGGGCAGGTCTATAGACACGGTTAAGTAGGCTCGTAGCCCGATCAACTACATCAAAAGAGTAAACACCATCAACTGGAATCGAATTTGCAGGGACTTTCCGTTCCAGAAACTCAGCCAAATCGCGGTTAAATGTGCCATCAGACCGGCGAAGCATGTTGTAAGCCAGCTTAAAATTGGATATAAGTATCCATGTATTAAGTGGAACCACTCTCTGCCAAAAGGGACATAACACATAAGGCCTAGTCATTACAAAAAACATCTATAGACAATAGAACAAATATACATCCCCTTTGTGAGGTACTAAAAGAAAAATTGATCATAGCAATATGCATCTTGTGATAATCCACAAATAGCCACAGCAAATAAAGGAAACATCTGTATAATTTGTATGCATAGCCAGAAAGAGAAAGTTGCAAATGGAAAAGAAAAGAATCAACCCCCAAAAGAGCAAATGGGAAAAGTAAAAGGTGATATTGTAAAGGAGGTTAAATATGTACAGACAAGCCAAAGAAACATAAGAATGACATACCATGGTACCTAATCAAAGCTTATCCATGAAAATCAATGATAAAGATTCATCCTTTTTCCTCAAAAAATTCAAATTTTGTTACAGACAAAAGGTCAAACCCCAAAATATGAAAATTATCAAACAAACCCAGTGGATTCAGATATGAAATGATCCTTCTAATTCAAGAAAATGGCAATTAACAGAATCGAGACGAGCGTCTATCGAAAACAGCTTCTCTATCCCACACAAAGGTAGAGATAAGGTATGCGTACATCCTACCCTCCCAAAATCATTAACAAAGAAGCTTAATAAATTTAGCAAAGAAAAAGGGGTTACCTTAGATTCACTAGCGTTGATCTCGTTACTGCCAGCCATGAATATTGGTAAAGACTCAAACTTTGTTTCAAGAAACTTAAAAGGGTGCACTGATCTTCAAGAATACAAGTCTATTAGTGTTCATAATGACTCAATAGAGAGTAGTGATCCAAAGAATGGAGTTGGGGGTGTGGGGGTGTGGGGTTGTTGGGACGGGGGGGGGGGGAGTTTGATACCTCGTTATGTGCTAAACTAAAACCAGAAGAGACACTTCTTAAAACAACACAGCACAAATGTCACAGCAGGGGGGGTTTAAGGAGAAGGCAAAGAGTAGAAAAGATAAACTATTAGCCCCAAAAATTAGAACTTAAAAGCGTGGACAACTCTCTCTCTCACATACACACGCAGAGAGAGAGAGAGAGAGAGAGATAGGTGAAGACCAAAAGGGGAAGAGAGAGAGGAAATAAAGACGACAAGAACAGTGAAGATATAGAAGAAAAAGAGGGATGAGAGAGAGAGCAAGCGTCATTAACAATTCATGATAGAGCTGTTAACTGTTTAATAAGGCTGTTTTTGCTCCCAAAAAGAAAAAAGAGAAAGAAATTAAAGAAGAATCAATGAAGGTCCAAAAATTTTATAACTCGTTCAAACGCATCCCAAGACTATTAGGTTATTTATAGGTTCAATATATCATAAAGACTACTTTCTCTGTTCATTTTTACTTGTTTAATATTTTAAAAATAAATTTTTATTTTTACTTATTTCATCTCAAAATACTTATCGTCCTTATTAAAATATTTATCTCAAAATACTTCATCCGTCTCAAATTATTTGTCGTGATTATTAAAAAAAATCTCAAATTATTTATCTTTTTAGAAGTTTAAAACACAATTAATTACTTCTTTCTCATTTTACTCTTAGTAGAATTATGACACATAAATAGAGCAAACATTTAATGAGAGAGTATAACTTAAACATAAATATGGGTTAAAGTAGGCAAATACCTATCATAATTAATATTATTTTTAAGAGGCATGTAACAAAAAAAATGATAAATAATTTGAGACGGAGGGAGTACTTGTCATTTTATTTAACCAAGATAAAATTAAGTAATTTTTTTCAATTTTACCCTTATATTAATTAGCAACATTTAATAGGTTCTCATCTTTGATGGATAAATATTCATTGATGAGAGATAATATGAATAAATATGTTAAGAGGGTAAAATAATTAAAATTCTATCCTTATATGTGCTTTCTTAAGTGGTGTGTAAATGAAGAATACGACAAGTATTTTGAGACGGATGGGGTACTTGTCACTTTTAAAATATCAAGAAAAGACAATTTTGTTTTTTGTTTTACCCATAACATTAATTGCTCATTTTAAATTACTTTTCAAGTCCATTAAAACTATACATCAATTAATATTGGTATCATAGTAATTATGCACTTCATTTATGGGTCATTTGGTAGAGTGTATTAGATAAAATAATGCATGCATTAGCTTTGTGTATTAACAATATTTTGTTTGGTACACTTTTTTTTTACCCCACGTTGTGGGACTTCACTGGGTATATTGTTGTTGTTTGTTGTTGTTGTTGTTGTATACTTTTTCATTTTATGTATACCTAATGCATTAGTTATACACCCTATTTGGTATCATGTTATGCCTAACTAATACATAGCAAATCATGATATTAGCAATACAATGGATTTAATGCATACATTAACATGGTTAAAATTACAATTGTCCATGAAATCCCTCAAAAAGTATAGTATGGGGGATATTTTTGTAAACAACTAATTATTTTTTAAAATTATGCAATCCATGTTATTTCTAATACACCAAATCAAACTATGGATAAAAAATAATCCATGCATAACTAATATCAGTATTAGTAATACCAGCATTATTAATACACCATATTCAGCATTATTCTTATACACTCTACCAAATGACCCCTTATTTTTTTAAGGTATGTGCAAAGTCCATAATGGACAAGTAAAAGTGAACAAAGGGAGTACTATCATCGTTATTTGATATTGTATAAATATTACTCTTATTTAAAAAAAAATGAAAGAATTTGGTGTGCAGCGTCGCACCTTCAAAAAAAATTATTTAAAAATTTCTCAAAAAATAAATTATAGGTTCATATCTTTAACGGTACAATAAAATTGTTATGCTCATTAATAACATTAATTTCACAGATACAATCTCGAAGAATAAAGTGTACGAGGACTTTACTCTTACTTAAGGTAGAGATGTTGCTTCTGATATACCTCAACTTTCGCTAGGCTCATTATTGAATTTATTGAAAAGATAACGTATAACCAAACTATCAAAATAATATTTTCTACAAAGATTGAAGCGATTATCAATAGAAGACTTAGACAAAAAATTAGAACACATCCTAGAAATATCATGAATTTCATTGAAGAAGCAAAAGAAGGCTTCTATTAAAAAAAATTATAAAATCAAAAATAAAATGTACATGCCAAATCACGAATTACTCCTAGTAACTACAATGAAATCAATTATCTTGAACTTTAATTTTTCGAAAGAAGAGGAAGCTCATCTCATGGAACCGCAAGTCTCTATTCAAAATCAATTTCCTAATTTATTTTAATTAATTACTACATAAAAGTTTGTAAATATAAATTACAGTTTCTTATATTTAAAAGTATAATATATGAAAACATTTGTGATCATAATGTCACTAATGAAATAGGAAGAAAGAATATGCAAATATTTTTATGATACTACTATATGACAAGTAAAGGTGGAAAAAAATGAAGAGGGGTGCAGTCAAACGAAAACAGACGGCGTTAATAAACGGAGGTGAGAGAAACGACAAAGCAGACGGCTGAAATGTATTGTTTTAATAGGACCCATAATTATTATATTACTTATTTCATTTGCTAATTAATATAAATCCTCTCTACTTTGTACTGTGGATACATATTATAGTGGCATACATTCTCATTATCCTTTTGTATATTTATAATAATGTAATATACTCCCTCCGTCTCGATTTAAGAGTTTACTTTTTTATCTGTCTTAAAAAGAGTATTTTTTTATATTTAGTAAGTTTTTTAATTTCAAGATAAGTTTAAGATCATAAAATTTAAAAGATCCATACATTTTTAATTTAAAATCACAAAATTAAAAAAACTCTTTTTATTTTTTAAATTTATATTAAATTAAATTAAGATACTTAAATTGAGACGGAGAGGGTAATACAAAGTTGCTTTTTTCAAATTAATGAAAAGTTAATTAAAGTTAATGGAGACTTGACTTTATTAGGCCCCTAAAAGTCTCGTACAGTACACAAACCACTCCATTTTGTTCCCACGCCACAATATTTGCTCCCACTTTCCAAGGGTTAATACGCAACCACGCCGACTACCGTAATCATCACTTAACCCCCTTCATATTTTTAGAATTTAAACTTTTTTACACCGTTAATGTATAATTTCTTAACATTATCAGATTAAGGTTACCTCTAATACCAGGTAGCTTTATAGTATGTTTAAAGTCTTATATTGGTTAATGGTTACGAGATGAGTATGTCTCCTTATATAATTTTGAAAATTTCTCACTTATGAATAAACTTTTCAGATGGAGTTAGGCTCAAAATTAATTTTTGTATCATAATAATTTATTGAGGTTGAATCACATACTATATTGTCAACGTTTCAGGTGTTGATTCATTGATGTGCGGGGTGTTTTAGAGTCCCATATTGACTATGGTGAGATGGTTGACTCCTTATATGATCTAGCACAATTTTTCCTTCATGAGTTAAATTTACGGATGCCTAATATCTATATTTTAATGATAATATGTCTAATTTGACAACTTAAAAGATAAGAAAAAAATATTTATACGACTCTTTTACATAAGTTAAATAGACCCATTGTGGTCCGGTTTTTTTTCGAACTCCGCGCATAGCGGGAATTTAGTGCACCAGACTGTCTTTTTTTTACGTAAGTTAAATGCTTTTTCAAGACATGCTTCAATTAGAATATCTTTTGGATTTTTTCTCTCTAATGGAATTTTTTTCCTGTCTAAAAACTAAAACATTGTTTTCCCCCCTCAAAATATGTATTTCTTTTTTCAAAATATTGATAGACTCGTCTCTAGCATGCACTTTCCCCACTATTCCCTCTTTCTTTTAGCAGCCGCTGATATTTTCTAATAAATTGTACCAATAATATCATTTGCTAATCGAAACTTTCATTAACAATATGAAAAAATGTAAAAACAGACAAAAGTGTTGGGGGGGGGGGGTAGATTTAACTTATAAGTCGTTGGACTAGAAATGAAAAGATCAAATGACTCAAGTGAATACATTAGTCAGCATAATATTTTATTTTAATAAAAAAACCTATTGGAAATTTACTAATGTGAAATTAAGTAGATTCAATTATTTATGACTCAAACAATTGGGATCCGCACGTTGGAAACGTCGTTTCCACACACGTGCACACGTAGTGCCAAGTATCGCAAATTTCATTAATGAAAGAGATATTGGTACTTATGTAATACGTTTGAGACATAGAAATATGGACGGTTATTGACCAAATGACAAAGTATTCCACGTTGGTAAAAGAAGGAAGAAGTGTACGAAGTGTAAGATGAAATGAGTCGGAAATCGCCGCGAAGGGCCGCGGCGCAGCCCCGTCAGAGCCGAGGCGCCTCCCAGGCAGCGCTGCGGTGCTAATTGGGTGGCCAGTCACTGGAGTCGCGGCGCCGCGGTGCTAATTCACAAAGCCGCGGCGCTTCGGAGGCAGAATACTGCGACGGAAAGTTGGAAAGTTCTGACCTTTGGGCTGGTTTTGGAGCATTGATTCTCCATTACTTGGCACATGAATTCAGCCATTATTTGGCTTAATGTAACCCCTCAATTAAGTGTCATTACATGGCTATTGAAGGCCATTAGTTGGCTAGTTGAGGGGTCTTCTCCTTACACTATAAATTGAGGTCTTTAGCTCAATTGAAGAAGACTACTCAACACTTAGAAAATACTTTAAAATTTTCTGAATTCATCTTCTTCCTCTCTAGCAAAGTCATTATACTCAAAGTTCTTCATGAATAACACTTGAGTTTCCTTTGCTCAATTGTTAAGTTGTTGTTGTATCTTGGGAGACTATTGCCCTACAACGTAAAAGGAGATATACGGGTCAATCTTGTCTTAAAGACAAAGTGACATCACTCGACTCAGCAAATCACACAAGCAGTTTGTTAAGTTCTTGATTTCCAGTTTATTGTAATATTTAGTTTATCCTTTCTTAGAGTTGTAATAGTTACTTACTTCCCGTTCCCTGCAACAATTGTATCCCAACAATTTTAAGACAAAATTTGTTGTAAGTACCTAGAAAGATGACTGGAAGAGAACAACTCGCTTATGATTCTGTTGTTGCTACTACTCAAGGCAACCCCTCTGCCTTCCCCACTGCTCAAGGCACACCTAATGCCTTTCCGGTTGCTCAAGGCTCATCCAACGCCTTTTCTGCATCAAATGGATGTCAAGACAGTCTTCCTAAATTGTGATTTGGAAGAAGAAATCTATATGGAATAACCCGATGGGTATGTGATTCCAAGGCAAGAGAAGAAAGTTTGTCGGCTTGTCAAATCTCTGTACGGGCTGAAACAAGCCCCGAAGCAATGGCACGAAAAATTTGATAGTACTCTACCATCGAAGGGTTTCACCATTAATGAGTGTGACAAATGTGTCTACA
This sequence comes from Anisodus acutangulus, assembly GCA_029783415.1. NCBI lineage: Eukaryota > Viridiplantae > Streptophyta > Magnoliopsida > Solanales > Solanaceae > Anisodus > Anisodus acutangulus. Next base: position 13,301,187 of record CM056502.1, on the reverse strand, counting down.
TGAAAGGTAACTATGACTCCTTCATCGTGATATGCATGTATGTAGATGACATGTTGATCACAGGGAGCAGTCCTAGTTTGATTGTAGAGACTAAAAACATGTTGAAACAATGCTTCGACATGAAGGATATGGGTATCACATATGTCATCTTAGGGATAAAGATCTCTAAGATATCTGACGGACTGGTCTTATCTCAGTCTCACTACATCGATGATATATTGAGAAAGTTTGGGATGTTTGACATTTCACCTATAAAGGCACCACTGGATAGAAATCAAAAGCTTGATAAAAATTGTGGTGCACCCGTATGCCAGGAGCAATATGCAAAAGTGATTAGAAGTTTGATGTACATAACAAACTGCACCCGACCTGATATTGCTTATGCATTCAACAAGTTGGCTAGGTTTACCCGTAATCCGAGTAATGATCATTGAAAGGCGTTGAATCGGGTATTACAATACCTGAAATACACACTAACTTACGGGTTGCATTATTCGAGATATCCAGCTGTACTAGAGGGGTACAATGATGCAAACTGGATATCTGATATAGAGAACACCAAGTCCACCAGTGGGTATGTATTTACAATTGGTTGTGGGGCTGTGTCTTGAAAATCCTCTACGCAAACTTGCATCCCCCGATCCACGATGGAATCGGAGTTTATCGCTTTAGACAAAGCAGGAGAAGAAGCTGAGTGGTTTCACGAATTTTTGAGGATGTTCCTTGTTGGGACAAACCCGTTCCTTCTGTAATGATCCACTGCGACAGTCAGTCGACTCTAGGAAGGGCACGAAGTTCTATGTACAATGACAAGTCTCGTCAATATTCGATGGAGACATAAGACCGTTAGGCAGCTGATCACCACTGGTATAATATCCATTGATTACATAAAATCAAAGGATAACATAGTGGACCCATTGACAAATGGCTTCCCCAAAGATCATATGTTCTGCCTGTCTAGGGGAATGGGCTTAAAACCCAAGGTATAAGGACTAATACGGTGGTAACCCAACCTTACTGACTAGAGATCCCAGGAATTAGGTTCAATAGAAAAACTAAGTTGTAAAGGTTCAGTTGATCGCTTCGGTGGAAGCATGAGCACTTCGGATAGTGATTTCTATAAAGAAACACCAAATCCAAAGTCGTTCCTGCGATAGAATATAAGTGCTATCTGCGGTGTGGGTGAAGGTTAAGTTTCCAAAACCTTTAATGATCCTCACCGATTGAGGTTAGGTTTAGGGAGACTTTTAATGGTTTCTAACACTTGTAAAGTGGGGTATAATAGGATATCTTGTAGGAGACTACCTATTTAAGTGCGAGGACAGGCCGTCTCAAATGAACGCACTTAAGAATCCAAGAAGTGTCCACGACTACAACAGACAAAACATTACGAAGAACGGAGTAAGGGAAGTTGTTGTGTTGGTACCGTTGACTTGGCTTTCACTAAACACTGACGGTTCAAGACATCACGTTCACCGCGCAGTAAGTAAGTCCGATGGTATTTAACTATAGAAGGTTCAAAGCGTATGCTACGTATCCAGATGCAACATCAGTCCGCTGAAAGATTACTAGACAATGCACCATGTGTGTGCGCCAAAATCTCTTTCAAGAGGAGATTGTTGGAAATTTACTAACATGGAATTAAGTAGATCCCATGAATTATGATTCAAATAATTGGGGCCCGCACGTCAGAAACGTCGTTTCCACACACGTGCACACGTAGTGTCAAGTATCACAAATTTCATTAATGAAAGAGATATTGGTACGTATGTAATACGTTTGAGACACAGAATTATGGACGGTTATTGGCCAAATGACAAAGTATTCCACGTTGGTAAAAGAAGGAAGAAGTGTAAGATGAAATAAGTCGGAAATCGCCACGAAGGGCCGCGGCGCAGCCCCGTCAGAGCCGAGGCGCCTCCCAGGCAGCGCTGCGACGCTAATTGGGTGGTCAGTCACTGGAGTCGCGGCGCCGCGGTGCTAATTCACAGAGTCGCGGCGCTTCAGAGGCAGAATGCTGCGACGGGAATTTGAAAAGTTCTGACCTTTGGGCTGGTTTTGGAGCATTGATTCTCCATTACTTGGCACATGAATTCAGCCATTATTTGGCTGAATGTAACCCCTCAATTAAGTGTCATTACATAGCTATTGGAGGTCATTAGTTGGCTAGTTGAAGGGTCTTCTCCTTACACTATAAATTGAGGCCTTTGGCTCAATTGAAGAAGACTACTCAACGCTTAGAAAATACTCCAGAATTTTATGAATTCATCTTCTTTCTCTCTAGCAAAGTCACTATACTCAAAGTTCTTCAAGAGTAACACTTGAGTTTTCTTTGCTCAATTGTTAAGTTGCTGTTGTATCTTGGGAGACTATTGTCCGACAACGTTAAAGGAGATATACGGGTCAATCTTGTCTTAAAGACAGAGTGTCATCACTCGACTCAGCAAATCACAGAAGCAGTTTGTTAAGTTCTTGATTTTCAGTTTATTGTAATATTTAGTTTATCCTTTCTTACAGTTGTAATAGTTACTTACTTCCCGTTTCCTGCAATAATTGTATCCAACAAAACCTTCCCATGTATTGTCAAGGAGAATTAAGGTTCTGCCTGGTTTTCAGCTTAAACCATCTTTACTAGAAAGTAGAATAGTTAGTGGATCAGATAATTAGTCACTAACGACAATTATCAATGGACGAAATACGAAATCATCATGTAAGAGTGGATGACCATTACTGCCAAAAATTATTTATCTAATTACATCTTTGGTATCCAATTTCTCTAACTCCGTGAGCTTAAATCCTTGGAAACTATCGTGACTTATAATTCAAGAATTCTAGTACTGCTATTGCATTTCCACGTAGACTGTACCACAAAACTAATTATAAATAAAATCTACATCATAAATTGTTAAATATACCATGTTATACTTAGAAGATATACACGGTATACACACCGTGTATATCTCGGCTTTTGGGTAGTTTTCGGTAGAATATTTTGTATATATTTAGAATTATACACTTACTATAATTATATAATTATTGTACAAGTAGAATAGGGTTTTGGGAGTAGAATAAGAATAGGATTTTACTATTATGGAAAATTGGAACTTGTATATATACTCTTTCATTAATGAAAATAATAAAGGAGATTATTTCCTTCATGGTATAAGAAGTCTAGGTTGAAAATTTCTCTCCCCAAATTTCCGCCGATTCCGAGCCCTCCTTACCTCGGTTTCCGTGCAAAATTTTTTATTCCCAAATTCTCTCTTCCAAATCCCTCAACCACCTATTATTTTTTCGTTATGTCTACCTCAAATAACACGTTTCACCCTGCCCTTCCAGTTTCTAACATCAAGAATCACATCTCTCTTCTTCTTGAAATAGAAAACGTCCAATATGCGACGTGGGCCGAATTGTTCAAAATTCACGCACGTTCGCATCAAGTCATCCATCACATAATCCTCGCGGCTCCGGAGGATACGGAGGTGCCTAAACATAAGGATGGTCCTAAGTTGTGGACGACTTTTGATGCCACCGTCCTTCAGTGGATTTACTTCACTATCTCTACCAACCTGTTGTAGACGATTATTAAGCCGGACGCTACGGAGATGGCTGCCTGGGATAGGCTGCCTGACATATTCCAAGATAATCAAAATTCCAGAGTTGTTACCATTGAGCAGGAATTTTTCCACGTCAACATGGAAAATTTCTCGATCGTTTCAGCATATTGCGAAAGGTTGAAAGAATTGGCGGACTAACTCTGCAACGTTGGTGCGCCTGTTAGCGATGATCTTCTTTTTCTCCAGATGGTTGCTGGCCTCTCTGAGGCCTATATTGGCGTAGGTACTCTCCTTCGTCAAATTAATCCTCTCCCGAAGTTCTATCAATCCCACTCCATGCTTACTTTGGAAGAAGCCGGCTTGGCTAAAAAGGCGGCTACTAGTGCTAGTCCCGTGGTCATGATGACGTCCTCCACTAATTCTCAGAATTTTGGTGACAATTCTTCCCAAAACCGGTCTTACGGGGGGCAAAAATAGTCGGAAAAATAATGGCAAAAATCGCGGGGGAAAACGCGACGATTCCGCCAGTGGTAATGGTGGCCGAAACAGTGGCGGTGAGCCACATCCCAAAAACAGTGGACCACCAACCCATTGGTCCCAGCCTTGGGCCCCTTGGCAATGGGCAGTGGCCCAACAACCCTTTTTCTCCTTCTTTTCCAGCGGCTGACCAATGGACTTCACAGCAGTCCTTTCGGCCGAATAATACTTGGGCCAGTAGTTCCCAAAGAAGCTCTGGGCCGAGGCAGCATGCAGGTGTGCTTGGGCCCCGACATCCGCAGGCCCATCATGCAGCGGGCCCCACCCCGACCGACATTGAAGCCGCTATGCACACACTTGGTTTAACTCCCCCAGACCCGAATTGGTACATGGACACCGGAGTCACTACCCACATGACATCCAATCAAGGTACTCTCTCGTCTTATTCCAATTTGAGCAACAGTCGTGACATAATTGTTGGTAATGGTAATTCAATTCCGATTCTGGGTTATGGTCATAAAATTTTGTCTCCCCCCATCCACCTCTTATCTTGAAAATACCCTCATGCCCCTAGATTGATTAAAAATTTGGTGTCTGTCCGTAAATTCACAACTGATAATTCCATTTTCTGTTGAATTTAATCCGTTTGGGTTTTCTGTGAAGGATTTTAAGACGGGGATTCCTCTCATGATGTGTGATAGTAGGAGAGATCTTTATCATATCACGCCAACGTCCGGTCTCTCGAGTCAAGCCTTGCCGTCAACTTTTGCAGCCCTTGCTCCTTCCCTGTGGCATGCTCGTCTAGGTCATCCGGGGTCGTCTATTTTGTCTTCCTTAGATAAAAATAAATTTATTTCTTGTAAGGGTACACGTAGTACTCCGAGTTGTCAATTTTGTTCTTTAGGAAAAATTATGAGATTGTCATTTGTAGACTCTAATTCATATACTCTAATGCCATTTGATATTATTCATAACGATTTATGGACATCTCTTGTTCTCAGTTCTTTGGGTCATCGTTATTATGTTCTATTTCTGGATGATTATTCTATTTTTATGGACTTTTCCGATAGCGAAAAATCTCATATTTTTTCTACTTTCATAAAATTTAGAGCATTCATTAGAACTCAATTCGAACGGAAAATTAAAAATATTCAATGTGATAATGGCAAAGAATATGATAATGGGGTTTTTCGGGAGTTTTGTGCTAATAATGGGATCAATTTTCATTTTTCGTGTCCTCATACGTCTTCACAAAATGGGAAAGCTGATCGCAAATTTCATACCATTAATAACGTTGTCCGAACTTTATTGATTCATGCTTCCGTATCCCCTTCTTTTTGTCATCATACTCTACAAATGGCTATATATCTCCTTAACATACTTCCTATCAAAGACTTGATGTATTCCTCCCCTCTTCATATCTTATATAATAAGACTCCTTCGTATTCCCATCTTAGGGTCTTTGGTTGCTTGTGTTATCCCCTCTTTCCGTCCACCACAATTAACAAACTTCAGGCTCGGTCTACCCCTTATGTGTTTTTGGGTTATCCGTCTAATCATCGTGGTTAGAAATGCTTTGATTTATTATCTAATAAAATCATCGTTAGTCGCCATGTTATTTTGATGAATCCCAATTTCCGTTTGCTAAAGTGAGTAGTCTCGTGCCTAGTTCGTATAATTTATTAGATGACGGTGTCTCCCCGTATATTTTCCACCATTTATCAGACATGTCCCGCACCTAAAATCCACCAGCGGGCCCACTGCTCGCTGGGTCTACAGTACCGTCACGAGTCACTATTCCCAGTCCAGTGATTGGGCTAGTTTCGGTGATTCAGCCAGTTACCCAGCCCAATATCGAAACTGGTCCAGTCTCGGGTTTTGCCAGTTACAGTGTTGGGCCAGGAGGCCCATTGCCCGCTAGCCAGTCCGTCACGTGTCACGATATTTCCCAAAATTTGCCCAATTCTCCCCGAGTCAATGACCAGTTACTCGTAGTCAACGGGGTATTTTTAAATAGAAAAAACATTTTAATTTAAATTCTAATGTTCTTAAATCACCCCTACCCAGTAATCCAGTGTCTGCTTTAAATGACCCGAATTGGAAAATTGCTATGACTGATGAATATAATGCTCTTATTGATAATAAGACGTGGGAGTTGGTGCCCCGTCCATCTGGTGTTAATATTATTCGATCTATGTGGATTTTTGCTCATAAGGACAATTCTGACGGTTCGTTTGCAAGGCATAAGGCTCGTCTTGTTGGTGCTGGTAAGACTTAGCAGGTGGGTGTGGATTGTGGTGAGACATTTAGTCCGGTGGTCAAACCGGCTACCATTCGCACTGTGCTCAGCTTAGCTCTTTCGAAAGCATGGCACATTCATCAGTTAGATGTGAAAAATATTTTCTTACATGGTGATCTTAAGGAGACAGTCTATATGCATCAGTCTTTGGGGTTTAGGAATCCCAAATACCCTCATCATGTCTGTTTATTGAAGAAGTCCTTGTATGGACTTAAGCAGTCCCCACAAGCTTGGTATAAGAGGTTTGCAGACTATGTTTCGAGTATTGGATTTTCTCACAGCAGATCTGATAATTCATTGTTCATATATCGTCGTGGTTCTTCCCTGGCTTATATACTATTGTATGTGGATGATATTATCATGACTGCCTCGTCTGATGCATTACGCCAGTATATCATGACAATGCTCAGTTCTGAGTTTGCTATGAAAGACTTGGGGCCCTTGAGTTACTTTTTGGGGATTGTTGTCACTCGTCATGCCAGTGGGTTGTTCTTATCACAGAGGAAGTATGCAGTTGAGATCATTGAGCGAGCTAGTATGTCATCATGTAAGTCCACTTCCACTCCAGTTGATACTAAACCCAAATTGGGTGTTGCGGCTGGCTTACCTTACGAGGATCTGATCCGCTATCGCAATCTTGCAGGTGCTCTTCAATATCTTACTTTCACGAGACCAGATATTACGTATGCTGTATAGCAGGTGTGCTTGTTTATGCATGATCCCAGGGTTGAACATATAAATGCGCTCAAACGCATTATTAGATACATCTAGGGAATACTTGACTATGGCTTGCATTTATATCCGTCTTCGACGTCTATTCTTGTTTCGTATACTGATGCTGATTGGGGTGGTTGTCCTGATACCAGACAGTCTACGTCCGGCTATTGCATATTTCTTGGTAATAACTTGGTCTCATGGTCTGCGAAGCGTCAGTCGATATTGTCATGCTCTAGTGCAGAGGCCGAGTATCGAGGAGTGGCCAGTGTGGTTTCTGAATCATGTTGGTTACGTAATCTTCTTTTAGAGCTTCATTGTCCTATTCAGAAAGCTACCTTGGTTTGTTGTGATAATGTTATTGCCATCTACCTTTCTGTTAATCCAGTTCAACACCAGCTCACTAAACTAATCGAGATGGACATTCACTTTGTTCGCGAAAAGGTAGCTCGTGGACAAGTACGTGTCTGACATGTCCCTTCCAAGTATCAATTGCAGACATATTTACAAAGGGTCTTCCCTCGGTCATTTTTGAAGATTTTAGGGAGAGTCTCAGCGTATGAAGACCGTCCGCTATGATTGCGGGTGTGTGTTAAATATACCATATTATACTTAGAAGATATACACGGTATACACACCGTGTATATCTCGGCTTTTGGGTAGTTTTCAGTAGAATATTTTGTATATATTTAGAATTGTACACTTACCATAATTGTATAATTATTGCATAAGTAGAATAGGATTTTGAGAGTAGAATAAGAATAGGATTTTACTATTATGAAAAATTGTAACTTGTATATATATACTTTTTCATTAATAAAAATAATAAAGGGGATTATTTCTTTCATAAATATTTCTATCGACACCTAAATACTTCTATTGAAATGTGCTATTGAATTTCTTCTCTCTTTCTTTTAGTGTACATATTTCTTTTTATTTTTTGGAATTCTTGAACTTCAGTAAACACCAATATATAGGGGGAGAAAGAAGTCGAGAAATTAATTTTCTAACTACAACTTTCACCGACATATATTATTGAATCATGTTGATGTCAGCATAAAGATCACGTAAAATGACTTTTATCTAATTTTATTTATGTACCCATTACGCGTATATATCATTTTTTGGCTCAATATGCTCGTGTTTTTATATTAATGGTAAATTCAAAGACGTATATTCCCAGCTCCCCCTTGCCATCTATAATTTCAAAAAGTCACAACTATTTCTTTTAAATACATTCAAGAATATCAGGCCTAATTTAGCTCATGAGGTGAAATACTCAAAAAATAGTTTAAGAGAATAATGTTCCATTCGAAATACTTAAAAAATAGTTTAAGAGAATAATGTTCCATTCCCTCAACTAATGTTAAACATTCTACAATATCTGTACCTGTACGTTCAAGGTTGAACTTTTGAAGCGTCAATAATATAATACAATAGTCAACACTAATTTAAGGGATTTAATAACCCAGGATAAGACGTGTATGGATCTAATTAATGTTATTATAGAGGAAATAAATTTTAGGGCTAAACTCAACCTCTAATATTAGCTCATAAAGCGAGAATTGTATAAAATAATATTAAAAAGAAGTGTCTATTAAATCAACCCATGTGAAACATTCTTATTGCATTATTAGTTACCAACAGGTCATTAGATCTGAATTTATATCACGATAATCCGAATATAACATATTAATAGTCAAACTATCCTCAGCGACGTGTTCAAAATAGATGAATTTGTTGGCTTCCGGATATTTTTTAGCCTTTGAATGAACAAGAAATAAATATTTAAACATCTCAGCACTTGCAATTATATTTTAAAAAATCTAACTGTTTTTTCTCAATAAAATATGTGCTAAATTTGGCCCTAGATTATCGACAATGAAAGTATATTTATGTCCTAGAGACAATCTGTATTAGGACAAATGTACTTTATACACATTCGTATTATTATTAATGGAGATTAATACTTTGGCATTTGCAATTATTGAATTATTAATTGATTGTTTGTAATATTTTATAATATTCATCCCTTGAGCTTATGTTGTCATTAATAGAGTGATATATTCATGATAGAGCGTAACTCTTAAAATAGTTTCGACTAATGATCATCGAGAATGAGATATCGATGAAATGTGATAAGTTGACATGTGGTCTGCATCACATCCTTAGAGGATGTAGTATGTCTCACCTGCTACGAGTAATGGTTACTCGTGATGGACACATGGATACTTTGAAAGTATTGGTATACCTTGCTGATATATTGTTTGTTATACTTGTCTAAAGTATGATCAACGTGTGGGAGATAGAAGTCCTTAGACTTGAGGTCAATACGCGCCTTGTCTGCAAAGTAATGTACTTTGATCCCGTTCTAGGCTCAAATGTGTTATAGGTTGAGATACGGCTTGTATTGGGTACATTACGATGTGGATTAAATGTGGTAGTTGAGCCAAGATTAGGATTCATTCCTCGAATGTATATTTGAGAGAACACTCGGATTCTCAGTGATATTAAGTTGACTAAGTCGTTGGCCAACACAATAGACATATTTAGAATATGGTCTAGTTGTCAACTAATATAGATGAGATACAATGATTAAGCCATTTGGATAGACACTTGACAAATTCTAAGCTTGATCGGGTGTGTCATGAATGAAAGGATTTTATCTTACCACATAAATGTTAAGTTTATTGGATTCACGTAAACGTACTTCACATATTGAGTTCGTCTTGCGGCGCCGTCTAGGAGTTCCGTGTAGACCTTAATTTGATTAATGTTGATATGAGAAGGCTTGTAGGGTCACACTATATCGATTGTCCGTTTCGATCTAAGGATGTATTGAGAGCGTAATTAAAATGTTCGATTTAGAATCGAGACATTTAAATGAATAATGATTATTTTAATTAAGTCAAAATTGAATTTTAGATTTAATTAAGAATGCACGGGAAATAAATCGAGACAGTGCAGAAATTCATCGAGCGCCGCGGCGCCCATAACCTAGGGCTGCGGCGCCTCTGCCTCGAATTTTGGGCTAGGCCCAAGGTCAAACCCTAATCCGATTTGACCTATTTTTTAACTATAAATAGTAGCATTCTTTTCATTATTCAAACACCAATTTCAGATTATCATTCTAAGCCTTAGAGACTTAGAATTAAACTCTCTCGAACCTCTGCCGGATTTTCTAGCTTTCCGAAAGAGAAATACATTGAAGCTTGGAGCTTGCAATCGGAAGGGCAACCACATGTGCACATTATAGTAGATAAAGACTCCAGATATTCTAACTTGTAAGTTTATGCTTTATGTTACAAGTTTGATTGTTGTATAACCATACCAGAAATGTTGTTGGGGTAAGTAAGAAATAAAATTTTAAACTTCTGTTGTGCCTTACTTATATACTTTGAACCCAACAAAATCCTACAAACAAATGTGGTGGTATGCTATAGAATTATTCGCATTTAACCAAAATGCCTCGAGTATAGGTTTGGAGACAGACTTTGGAATCTAAAAGGTTCAGGATGAGTAGGATTAAGACAGAATACTTGGAGTGTAAGTTCAGTAACAGGAGCGACCTTAAGACATGTGTGGATGTGAAGCTTGATACTTAGGTCATTCCAAAGAAAGGAAGCTTTAAGTACGTCTATTAGACAAGGGGATGGAGAGATTGATGACGATGTCACACATCGTATTGGGCAGAGTGGATGAAATGGAGGCTCGTATGTGGAGTCTTATGCGACAAAAAAGTGACTCCAAAACTTAAAGGCAAGCTCTATAGGGTGGTGGTTAGACCGACTATGTTGTATGGGGCGGAGTGTTGGCCAGTCAAGACTACGCACATTCAAAAGATGAAAGTTGCGGAGATGAGGATGCTAAGATGGATGTGCGGGCATACAAGGAGGGATATGATTAGAAATGATTATATTCATGACAGAGTGAGAGTGGCATCGGTGGAGAATAAGATGCGGGAAGCGAGGTTGAGATGGTTTGGGCATGTGTAGAGGAGAGACACAAATACCCCAGTGCGGAGATGTAAGATGTTGGCTATGGACGGGTTCAGGAGGGGTAGAGGTAAGCCGAAGAAGTATTGAGGAGAGGTAATTAGACGGGATATAGCGCAGGTGCAACTTACTGAGGACGTGACCTTATATATGTGGTTGTGGATGACACATATTAGGATAGAAGGGTAGTAGGTAGTCGAGCGTAGTCCTACTTATGCTTGCAAACTAGTAGTTATAGTGTTAGTATTGTAGGCCCGCTTAGCTTACCATACTAATAGGCGTAGTATTGCTTTATTTTCCCCTGTAGTTTGATTTCTGCTGACATGTGTCCTTTAGTGTACTTTGTTTAACTTATTTAACTGCGCTAGTTACTGCTTACTTTTTTCAGAATGTGTTATCATGACTTATTTGATACCAACATTTTCATACTGCTTTAAATTTTTTATGACCGGGTCTGACCGTTTCTCTGTCTTTGCTCTTGCTTTGCTTTTGTTGTTGATTTGCTTGTGTTAATGCTCTGTCTTAAGTCGAGGGTCTCTCGAAAACAACCGCTCTACCTACCGAGGTAGATGTAAGGTTTGCGTACACTCTACCCTCCCCAGACCCCACGTTGTGAGATTTCATTGGATATGTTGTTGTTGTAACCAAAATGCCTTGAGTTTAACTTCTTAAAATGAAAAGTTTTCTAGTAAGAATCGATTACTTATGGCTGACAATTTCACCCTAACCCGATGGATATCTGATCCACCCGACCCGATTATATGGACGAAAATTCGACAAAATATGGATTTTAATCGGGTGACGGATCGGGTCGTATTCGGGTGGACATACATCCAACCCACCACCCGACCCACCCATCCACCCGTTATAAATTAATTATTTTCAATCCACCCCTTTTATAGATCTTTTAATAGTTGATATAAATAATTGATAAACATGATTGCTAATTATATCTACCAATTTATGAATCTATTTTTACAAAATATAAACTTGTGGTCAACTTTTACATTTAAAATTTGAAATCTCAAATCATGCTTTTTTTTAGATGATTTGGAATTTCATCTCATGAGATGAAATCGCATGTCCAAAAGATGATTTCACCTCATAAGATGAAATCGCATGTCCAAACGCTTAATAAATGCTATTTTTAATTTGACTGAATTAAGCTAATCAAAATAACTTGAGTTAAGAAATATGTGGGTCGCTAACTCGTCCAAATTTAAACAGATTGAACAAATTATATTTTTATTTGCTAATTATACGACTCTAAGTTTGATCAAGTAAAACGTACATTGAACAACATAAGAAAGGGAAAAAACAAATGTTGATCGTTTTTCACATAAAAATATGAACTCACAGTACTAAGAGGATTGATGATATTTATTTTATCTTAACAGTTGATATAACCAAATGCAACTTTGTGGGTTTACCAGACCCTGCCATTCTCGAATTAATCTGTACAATTATCTACTTCCAATAAAATGAACAAAGTAAAGTTTATTTTTATGAAATTTGAGTGACATATTTATTAACTGTCATAAATTACCTACAAGACTTGAGTATCGACCAATTTTCATAAGTCTTCGTCGCTTCCATCCGCGAAGCACCCGATTCACCCGTGGATGATGGGTGGATCGGATGTGGATTAAAAAAATAGGGTGATGGATGGATCGTTGGCGGGTGGAGGCTGATTGAGCTCCACCCGATCCACCTCCGATCCATTGTCAGCCCTACGATTACTCCTAAAAAGGGTTTATAATCAAATAATATTACCATAAGGTCACAAATTAAAGTTAGAGAATGTATTCCTTCAGTCCTGATTATCTGGCACTTTTTTTTTTTTGTAGTTAATCCAAAAAAAATCTCATTTAGGTATATTTAGTAACAATTTTACTTCAAACTTCTAATTATACTCTTATAAATGAAATGATTTCATCCATATAATCACAAATTTTAAAAATCTTTTTTTTCTTTTAAATTTTTTACCTAGTGAAAGACATTCATATAAACTAAGACGTAAAGTATCATTTGGTCAGGATTAAATAAAAATATTCAAATGAATATATTCCAGATTATATGGCATAAAAAATATGAAAAAAGGGAGGAAAGTGGAAGTAGCTAATAAAGCAGTGTACGTAGGGCGCGTACTTGTGAGAAGTTGACAACTGAGTATCAAACAACAAAAAAAACGAAAAAGCATTACAAACATGTAGCTCCACGACGAACACAGTTTAATTTTCCCTGCGTGCGGTCGACGCCAAGGCAAGTGGCTACAAATATTAATGGTTTTTAGCAAGTGTATTTCTTGACTAATCTACCCTTGATTTATCCATAAAACTACCAATACACCCTTCGATAACTCAGTAGCGGATCCAGTTATTTCATTCACCGGATTTGAAAAAAACAAAAATTAAATATAAAAGATAATGTTGTCTCTAAGAATCAAATCTAGGAGGCTAGAGACAATTTTAAACACTTTGGATCACTTTAGCCAACTTCTTGCACTTGTTTATGGTATTCAAAAATTAACCCTATTTATACAATGTAATTTTTTCCGATGAACACCCTCATCACCTCTTAAATTCGCCCTTGTGATAACTACATAATGTTAAAGCGCATGATGACATATACAACAACAACATATTCATTAATTTCATAAATGAGATCTAAAAAAGTGTATAGTGTACCAAATCCTATCTTGAAAAACAAAAATATTGTTTCAGATAAACTCCGGCTTAAGAAAAAATAATTTAAGCAATTCTGAAAAAGAAATAACGAGAGCATGTTAAGAAGTGTCTTTTGTCGTTTTGTGGGAGCTTTTGATTTTGTTCTTGTGCGCGTATATATGCATTAATCTCTTCATTATATTTCTCTTCGCCGACACGTTTCGGTCATCCTTGAACCAGTGAGTAGCCGACGATACAATACGAGGAGAGTGGGTCGGGTAAGTTTTTAGGTGGGACCCTTCTTAGAGGGGGGCGATTGCCACGTGTTCGTAGTGTTTGGCTTTGCGAATGATTGACTAGATTTTTCATGGGATATATCTTTATATGCCAAGAGAAACTAATATGATGAGCAAGTGGGACCAATCATCAATAAGGGTTAAGAAAATGGGTCCTCCTTTTGGTTTTAATTTTCGTCTCAAACATTATAATAACTTGTTTTTCCCCCCTAAAGATTATTTTTTCCTTATTAATTCTCTTTTATTTTAAAAAAAGTCGAGATCTCTTATTAATGTCAAATAAATCTTCAGCTGCTCGGTCACACTCCTCGGTGTAGCATGATAACTTTTTTATTTCATCGCCACATAATAACTTTTTCAATGTACTAAAATTGACAAATTTAATTTTTAGTGTATGCATACACAATATACGTATTGAAAAAAAGTAGATTATGTGCATTATGAATTTGAATTTTGTAGTTAAAGTATTTAAATAGAAAAAACATAGCCAAGAAAGGAACTATTGACTTTAAACATAATCATAGGGTCACATAATTTTCAAATAGAAGGAACTTTTTTCTGAATACATAAATGGGAGCAAAAATAATAGAAATTAAAATATAAAACAATTAAAAGAGAGGAGAGAAATCAAAGCGCATCATGTATGGAGAAATTCATATTAAATCACCATTTTCCAGAAGGAGAAATTCATATTAATTATTAAATATCTTCTTTTGTAGTGAAATTCGTTGTTTTTTAATAAATAAAAGAGAGAGAAAAATTATTACTATATAAGTCTGAGGAAAATTCAGGTTGGGACAAAACATTGAGAATAAATCAATAAATTAATATAATTACATGCTTCTTGTTGGGATAACAACATGTTTTTTTTTAATTCTCTAATAGTACTCTTTTTTGTTTCATTTATGTTTTAAATTGTTCAGATCCTACATTGAGGAATTTCACGGGGTATATTGTTGTTGTTGTTATGTTTTAAATTGTGCAAGTATTTATTTTTTATTTGCTGTGAGACAATTAATTTTATTTCGAAAGGCAAAATCTGTGTTTGGGAAACAAAATTTATTGATACAACCAAAAATTAAGCTTTGTTCTTCAAAATAAATCTTTCTGAAACCTTTATGTCCAGAATTCGTATTTAATGACCTTCTATCACACTATCGAAAGAAATGTTGAGTTCTCCCGTGAAATAAGTGGTTCTTAATCTCCTTATATGACTTGGGCAATTTTCCTACCTTTGAGCTAGCTTTTGGAGCGTGAGTTAAACCCAAAATGCATTCTTTATAAAAAATAATTTGAATTTTGAAAAATATATTCGAGATTACCTTTTCCTTTTGTCTCGTTGCAATAAAGATTTGAGTAGTATTTCAAGTTTTCACTATAAAACGTCTTTCTTTATTCTTTGAAAATCAGTTCACGAATTTGGCAAAACTCAATATTGTGAGGTCAGATTATATGTACGCATACAAATAATTAAATATACATTTCGAATTACCATATTAAATAAATTAGAGTTTTGTGACGGTAAAGTTTCTAAATCCAACTGACATATTTAAATTGGTAGTGGTCTAGTGGGTAATGGGTATTGGCTTACAGCATCTAACTTTGACAAAAATCAGCACTGTAGAAAAGGATTATGAAGAAAGAGACAAATAAATAGGGAATTAGAGATTATTTTTTGAAGCATTCATTGTCGTTAGTGAAGGTGGCTAAGCATGTGCCACACACATACCGAAATGCCCATAAATATTTTATTATTCAAAAGTGGAAAAAAAGGGGAAAAAGAAAACAGAACCCCCTTTTCCCCAATTTTGTTTGTTTTATATACATTTAACTAATTTCTTGGGGTTTGTCTTCTCGGGTAGTCCAATTTTTAGAGGTCGTTTGATACCCGAGATAAATGGATATTCCATAAATAAATTTGGAATTAATTTTATATTCTGTTTTTTCAGAAAGTATACGTTAATGCTGGGATAATTTATACTTCTACTAAATATTGTGTAAAATAAAGCTCAAATTTAATTGTAATTTTTCACCTTATCCTATTAAATTTAAAATTATTTTATCTAATCTTTCAGATGAGATAAATTAATTTCAGAATTAATTCGTATATCAAACAACCCCTTAAGTTTTTTTTAAAGAAAGAAAAAGCTACTTGAAATAATTGATCCTACATTGAATTTTGGCCTTTTGTGCGTTAGGTCAACAACTAGGAAGAGCATTTGGCTTCTTGTGCTAAATTGGGTCAATTGGAGAAACAAGAAAAGTCCTACTCTTTTGTTCTTTTCTAATTTCATTATTTTTTTTATATCCAACTTTATTATTCTTAAATCCCATTATTAAATTGATGATGACATACTCTACTCCTTTGAAATAAATGCTGGTTTATTTAAGAGTACCCGTAGAAATTTATTTAATTTATATATAATACTACTAGTTCATTTAGACTTTAATTTTATATTTTTGTCTTTTAATAGAATTAGACCAAGTTCAGGCAGGTAGAGGTTCTTATTTGTGAATGCATCATATTGAGAATTGACTAGTCCAATTAACCACATTGGAAAAGAATTTTTTTCCCCCACTAAATAAAGTTATAAATTTAGGAAATATAAAAATATTATAATACTGGTTAATAATTAAGAACATGTTAAGAAGTATAATAATAATTCTTAAAATTTAAGTTATTCATGTTGACATGGTAAAACTTTTTTATTAATTAATTTAATTTACCATCGTTAGGAGATTAATTTTTTAATTATGTTATCAATCAATATTTATCGTAAATATATTACACGTAATTACCTTATAAGTGATGTGACTATATAAATATTTTTAAAATTTAACTTGTACACACAAAGTTTAACAACATGTGAATACTTTTTAGGGAAAAAGATATAACATGACTTACGGGGAATAGATAAGATAAATTTTATACCTACTTTATACAAAGTACCTGAGTTGAAGAATCGGGATCAATTTAATACCAAATCTAGCCATCCGACAGAAACCCACCAGATTTAGTTCTGCTTTGGGTTCAAAGACGAGAACCACAACTGCTTCGCCGGCGCAGTATTTCTGTTGTTTTTACCTTTTTCCTTCTTTTTAGGATATAAAACTTGCATCCTTCACCTTAATCGTCTTGATTAACGATTCACCTGTACTTAATTTGGGGTATAAAAAAGTGAAAATCATGACTGGTTTGGTTTATTTATCACCTTTTTGCGTATTTTTGGTGGATCTACGTAATTAGTTTACTGCTTTGTGTTTCTTGCAGTATTATCATATGGCCGAGTTTTTAAGAAATGGGAGTACTATTTATTAGCAAATATTTTTCATATATTCGTCATATATTGTGTAATTATGAATACTGTATATTTATGATATATTAGGATTCCTCTCTTGTACACACTATATATATTTTGTACCAATGAGAATACTCCCCAAGAGAAATTATCACAATCTTACATGGTATCAGATGCCAAAACCCTAGGGTTTCTCTGAGCTGTGCCCCCCCTATTTCGGACTACTACCAGCGGCCACCCTTGGCCGAGATAACCACACTTCCTTCAATATTTTTTATTTTTTATCTCCCTTCTCCTACTGCATTAAAATTCATCCACTATAATGACTCTTCCCACAACTCCCACAGTGGCCTCATCCTCAACCGCCGTCACCCATGCCATATCAAAATCATCATTTTCTCCCTCAGTTCATCCAGCCCTCAGCGTCACCAACATCAATAACTGCCTCCCAATTATTCTTGATCAAGAAAACGGTCAATATTCCTCATGGGTTGAACTCTTCCTTATTCATGCATGTGTCTACAACGTGCTTGACCATATCGACGACTCTTTTCCTCGCCCACCTGAGGTTGACGACACTACATAGCTTCGTCTTGATGCCGCTGTCATACAATGGATATATGGTAGTATCTCTCAGGACTTGCTCCTTACTATAATGAAATTCGGCGCCTCGACCCGCGATTTATGGCTTCGATTGGAGGAAATTTTTCAAGATAACAAGCACACTCGTGCTGTGTATTTGGAGGAACAATTTAATAATACGTGTCTTGAAAATTTCTCCAATATGACTGATTATTGCAAACAGTTGAAACTTGTGGCGGATCAACTATCCAACGTCGGCTCACCCGTTTCTGAAATAAAGATGGTCTTACAACTAGTTGCAGGCCTCCCAAAAGGTGAATATGACACTTTGGCCACCATGATACAACAGGCTGATCCATTACCCAGTTTCAACAAGGCCCGCTCGCAATTGTTGCTAGAAGAAATCCGTCGTGCAAAGCACGACGAACACAACCAAAAGGCGTTAGCAGTCGAAATGCCTCCTCAAAATAACATTGCCGCCAGCCCAACCCCGCCGGAAAACACTCAACCGCGCCAAAACTGCGACGATAGGGGAGGCAGAGGCCGCCGCGGCGGCAGAGGTGGCAAAGGACGTGGAAAGGGCCGCGGCCAGCAGCAACACTCATAACAGCCGCAGCCCAGTCCATACTCTCAGTGGACCGGCCCAGCTGCACAGTTCCAGCTTCCGAACTAGGCCTCAGTTAGGGATGGCAACGGATCGGATCTGGACCGGATCCTACTAGATCTAGATCCAGATCTATTTTTCATACTTGGATCCAGATCCATCGGGTCCATAAAAATCATATTCAAATCCGGATTCATCGGATCCACCGAGTCCACGGATCGGATTTGGATCCACATGTAAAAAAATTTGTCTTGAATAATATTCTCACTTGTTGAAACTTTTTTGACAAAATAAAACTCAATCTGAATGAAAAAAATGATTGAGTTCATTCAATCAACCTATGCTAGAAAAAACAGAAGAAAACAAATTAAAGTTTACAAAACTCATAGACAGATTTAAGCAAAAAATATATTGTCATTTAACATGTCTAATTCTAAGACATGGAAGTTCATTTTTGGTCATTCCAAGACATGTCTAATTCTCTGTTTGCTTGAGATAGATTTGATATTTTGCTTTTACTTTTGAGAAAAAGGTCAATACCCAAATAAATTACATCAAAACATGAAGTAACAGTAGTCAATAAGCACATCTAGGCCACTCAAGACTCTACAACCATGTTAAACAAAATAATAGTCTGATTGATCACATGTGACTTATTTTTCTTAATTTTTTTTGTGAAATAGCATATATATTGCAATAGCTTAAAATTCAATGACAACAAAAATTACAAGTGCATGAATAAACCAAGAGACGACCAGCTCGGTGGTATGATCGGAAAACAACTTTGGAGGATGGGGGTTTGTTGGGAGAAGAGAGCTAAAAGAGCTAAAATAAGAGAGTAGTTACAACTCTCTACTAGATTTTGTTATTTTTTTTATTTTCTTTAAGTCTTTAGAATTTTATTTTTCTTACTTGATTATATATGAAGACATCTTTGCTTACCAATTGTATGCTATCCAGCATGCTAATTTATTTAATGTGCTACTAATTTTCTAGTAAGGATCAATCTTTAATTAAACACTTAAATGCCACAAGTTAAAAGAGAAGGAAGCCTTTTTACTCGCATGGTACGAGACAATTTTTAATTTCTGCAAACCAACTTCTAGACATATATATGTGACAAAAGCTAGTAATCACATCATTTACAGTTCTACAACTCAATTGTTATTTGTTACGGACATCTTTTGATCCATTTCAGCACCTCTCCAATATGAAAAAATATTACTTTTTAAAAAGAGACAACTAAAAAAATTCATCTCAATAAATGTCCATCTCAATAAATATTTATGATTAAACATAGCATTTACATATCAGAAATTACGAAAATTTTTAAGAAAATACTTATAAAATTACATTCTAGGTTATGGATATATTTAATAAAAAATGGATCCACGGATCGGATCTGGACCGGATACAGATCTCAAATACAAGATCCAGATCCAAATTCGATCCGTCATAAATGGATCCGGATCCGTCGGGTCCAAATTTTGAAGATCCATATCCTATAAAACGGATCTAGATCCACAGGATTCAGACCGGGTCCAGGATCCACTGTCATCTCTAGCCTCAGTACCAGCCCAATTCTCATACAACCAACAGGGATTGTTGGGGCCCTCCCCAGCGTCTCGGGTATCCTCATACCAGACGCCTCAGGCCTAGTACATGCAGCCATCAATCGGTTTGTCCCCATCTGATTTGAGCCAGGCCTTTAGCAGTCTGAACTTGCAACAACCCGACGAAAATTGGTACATAGACTCGGGAGCTACATATCACCTCACTCACTCTGCAGGTAATATTCCTACATTGTTTTGATTAAAGCATCATTAATATATTACTGTTGGCAATGATCATCGCATTCCAATACAAGGCTATGGTACATCCCATACACAACCACCACATCCGCCTTTTCCCTTAAACATGTCTTGTATGCACCAAATATCATCAAGAATATAATTTATGTCCGCAAATTTACTTGGGATAATTCTGTCTCTGTTGAGTTTGACACGTTTGGTTTTAATGTGAAGGATCTTCGTGCGGGAACCCGTCTTACAAGATGCAATAGCACGGGGGATCTCTATCCATTCTCATCCACCTCCGCTGCCGGATCCTGCTCTCCCGTCTCTCTCGCTGCTATATCTCCATCCACTTGGCATAATCGGCTTGGCCACCCATGCACCCCAGTTTTTAATTTTCTCAGAGGCAATAATTTTATCAAATGTAATAATGGGAAACTTGCCCAGCACTGTGTTTCTTGTTATCTAGGCAAACATGTTCTTCTTCCTTTTAAATCATCTACCAGCGTCACTTTTTCACCTTTCGATATTATTCATGCTGACTTATGGACTTCTCGTATTTCTAGTTCCCTTGGTCATAAATATTATCTGGTATTGTTAGATGATTTTTCTCATTATATTTGAATATACTCACTCAAATTTAAATCGGAAATGTTTGCAAAATTTCTTGAATTTCGGACATTTATCAAAACACAGTTTGAAAAATGCATAAAATTATTTCAGTATGATAATGGTCGTGAATTCAATAATTCGATGTTTCACCACTTTTGTAGCAATAATGACATGGTTTTTCGTTTCTCCTGCCCCCACACCTCACCTCAAAATGGTAAAGCCGAACGCATTATCCGCACCATTAATAACATGGTTCGTACTCTATTATTTCATGCCTCTCTTCTTCCGTCCTTCTGGGTCTATGCCGTCAAAATGTCCGAATATATTCAAAAAAATTTACCCACCAGTACCCTTCACAATATGACTCCAACCGAAATTCTATACCGCAAGATTCCCTTCTACGACCACCTACGGATATTCGGTTGCTTATGTACTAATCTTGCATCCACCGCCCCTCACAAATTAGCACCTCAAACTACTATGTGTGTCTTTGTAGGTTTCCCATCTAATCATAGGGGATATCTATGTTATGACTTGTCCACACGTCAAATCCACATCTCTCATCACGTCACATTTGATGAGACCACGTTCCTTTTTTCGAATCTCTAAAAATTCCAAAAAATGGACTATAGCTTTCTTGATGAGCCCGACATCTCTCCCGTCATTCTCAGCTAACTAAATCAGTCAGCCACCGGAATCTCCTTTTTGCCACCCACCGTCGCCGCTTCTGTCGTCAGACTCGCGGCAGTGTCTACCGAGTTATCCTCGAAACAATCATCACTAGTTGCCACCAACATCGTCGACCAGTCGATTTCCAATGTTTCACCACCGGTCAACCACCTACAAATCACTTAACTCCGTCACACACCACCAGCTGCTATGTCACCTCCACCAACCGTCATTTCCAACCGACCAGCACCTAACCCAGATTCCATCGCTCAGACCAAAACCGACAACATCTCTTCTTTACCAACACACCAAAACTACCAACCTAACCTACCACCTTTCCCTTACCCGACGATACCAACCCAATCACCATCATCTCTGACCGTACCGCCACCACTGTCGACCCCACCAGATATACCAGCACCAAACAGAACACCCAACCCAAAACCCTGTTCTGACATTCCAACACCCACAAACCCGACACCAACACATCACCGATAAAACAACCCACTCACTGCCTCCACTCACCAAATGGAAACCCGTGCCAAACACTGGATTTTCAAGCCCAAAGTCCAGTTTAACTTGTCTGCCCAAACAATTTCCCCAATTCCCAAAAACCCCAAACTAGCCAAACAAGACCCTCATTGGAATGCCGCTATGTGTGAGAAATTTAATGTTTTAACGAAATAGCACACGTGGGATTTGGTTCCTAGACCAGAGGGGGTGAATGTGATCCGTTGCATGAGGCTATTTCGTCACAAATTCAGAGACAGTGGAGACGTAGAGAGGTATAAGATACGACTAGTGACTAATGACACAAATCAGCAGGAGGGTATTGATTGTGGTGAGTCATTCAGTCCGGTTGTTAAATCGGCTTCCATTCGCATAGTTCTGACTATAGCCATGGGCAAGCACTAGCCGATACATCAGCTTGATGTGAAAAATGCATTTCTACATGAGGACTTGAAAGAAATAGTCTGCATGCACCAGCCACGTGGTTTTGTCCATCCAGCAGCCTCTCACTATGTTTGTCGTCTCCGCAAGTCACTGTATGGTTTGAAACAGGCCCCCAGAGCGTGGTATGATCTCTTTGCCAGGTATATTATGCAGATTGGGTTTGTATGCAGCAGGTGTGATAATTCTATTTTCATTTTTCATCGAGGTACTAGTACTGCTTACTTACTGCTATATGTGGACGATATTCTTCTCACTGCCTCATCTAATGAGTTGAAAAATGAGATTATTGCTTTACTTAAAATCGAATTTGCTATGACTGACTTGGGCAAGTTATGTTATTTCTTGGGTATATAAGTGACAAGATCTGCAGATTATATGTTCTTGACTCAGCGTAAGTATGCAGAGAAGATAGTGTAGAGGGCTAAGATGACAAATTATAAAATCATGCCTACTCCGGTAGATTCTAAGTCAAAGCTCAGTGCTACGGATAGTGCTCCAGTCTCCGATCCTACTATATATAGGAGCCTTGCAGGTGCACTTTAGTATCTTACTTTCACCAGGCCTATATTGTATATGTTGTTCAACAGGTGTGCCTGTTTATGCATGCTCCCAGAGAGTCTCATTTCGCTGCTCTTAAGCGTATTATTCGATACATTAGGGGCACACTTGATTATGTGTTACATCTATACACCTCTGCACCGACCAGATTGCTATCTTATACGGATGCAGATTGGGCAGGGTGTCCGGACACGCGACGCTCCACCTCCGGCTATTGTGTATTCTTAAGGGATAATCTCATTTCATGATCTACCAAGAGACAAGCCACCATATCTCATTCGAGTGCCAAAGCAGAATACATAGGCGTTGCAAATGTTGTAGCTGAGATTTGTTAGCTCCGAAATCTACTTTTGGAGCTCCAGTGTCCCTTACGTCGGGCGTCCATTGTATACTGTGATAACATATATGCCATATATCTGTCTCATAATCCGGTTCAACATCAGAGAACCAAACACATTGAGATGTATATCCATTTTGTTCGTGAGAAGGTTGTGCTCGGTCATGTCAGAGTATTGCATGTGCCTCCGTCATATCAGTATGCAGATATCTTCAGAAAAGGGCTTCCCAGATAATTATTCCTTGACTTCAGATCCAGTCTCAGCGTCCGACCTCCTCCCGCTCAGACGGAGGGGGTGTATTAGCGAATATTCTTCATATATTCGTCATATATTGTGTAATTATGAATACTGTATATTTATGGTATATTAGGATCCTTATCGAATTAGGATTCCTCTCTTGTACACACTATATATATTTTGTACTAATAAAAATACTCCCCAAAGGAAATTATCACAATATTACAATATTGACACTTTTGATTGTCAAAGTGGCTTTGATTTCATAGTTGGAATATGGCAAGAGATGAAGAAATATTTGGTGGCCTTGCGGGTGTATGACATGTTTGTTAGTACGCCACGTATACCACATTCTGTTCTGTATAAATTAGGTCGGCGTTGGGCCTGTGACGCTGCACCCATGCAAACCTCGCCA
Organism: Anisodus acutangulus; assembly: GCA_029783415.1. Lineage (NCBI taxonomy): Eukaryota > Viridiplantae > Streptophyta > Magnoliopsida > Solanales > Solanaceae > Anisodus > Anisodus acutangulus. Next base: position 13,277,122 of record CM056502.1, on the reverse strand, counting down.
AAAAAAAAATAAAAAAAATAACGGGGGCGGGACTCGAACTCGGGAAGGGACGATGTCTCGTCCGCCGAGACGAGCTCCGCCAAGTTCCCGCTTGAACCGACCCCGCCTCAGCCCGAATCCGAGAGCCGACCTTCGCCCGCTCTTTTTCCCCTATTTGCAAAATGGCCGGTAATTAACGGCCATTTTAGGCCCTCCCCCAACCCCTACCTCTTAATATTTATTTTTAACCCATAAGTTATTATATTTACACTTTGACCCAATTTTTCAACTATAAATAACTCATTTTCTCTTCATCTTTCTCACAAATCTTCCTACAATTCTCTAATTTCTCAATATATCTCTACAAGTCTACATTGTTTGCTAAATATTCAATTTTATTTATTCATTCTGAATTGGGAGTGAAGTTGGCAACTAGCTTGAGGATCTTCCATCGAGCAAAGTTTCAATTTTCAACCTTCGATTACACGCCGACGCGTTACGTCGTTTAGTACATTCTGCTCTTCATTAAATTATTATTGTCAGTTTATTTTATTTAGCGCACTTAATTTTATTGTCTTTAATTATTTAGTATCATAATTAAAATGGAAGGATTAAAAGGTATGTTTAAGGGTAAGGGGAAGCGTGCTTCTACAGTAGGGCAACCGTGGCAAGTGTACTTCTTCTAGTCATCTTATTCCTACACATGATGATTTTGTTGATACTCAACATTTTCCTACAATACCATTAGATTTAGACCAGGAGCTATTTTCTGAAACTCAAGAAGACTTTAATTTAGACGATGATGTAGATGATATACCCACTAATGTTGATGACAACACACCCACTAGTGCACCTTCAACTGAAACACCTCTTATTCCCCCTAGTATGAGATGAGGTCCAGCAAAACGACCATTAAAATCAGATGCATGGACATTTTTGATAGGACGAGAGAATCAAGTAGCCATATGTAAAATTTGTAAAAAATATTTTAAAATTTAAAGCGAAAAGGTCACGGTGGGATGGGGGGTTTAATTAGACACGTAGTAAGTGCTCATCCATAGGTATGCCCAATACCAGGCTTCAAAATCGGGTAAGAACGCCGCTCCATCGGGACAAGGTTCACATACCGACGTCTTGTCAGGACTGCTCGTGGTCAAATTAACCCTATGACGGGGAATTGTAGGCTCTAAATACAATAAACATAGAGATAGGGAAGCAATATCAAAATTAGTTCTTGTGGAGTGTTTGCCTTTTTCATTTCCTTCATCTCTCGATTTTATTCATTACATTAGAGATATATATAATCACGCTTTTAACGGTTTTCCTAGATCAACAGTTAAGAGAGATGTATTTAAATTAAGCGCATGAATATCAACAATATTTACATTTTCATTATATCATTTTAATGACAAAGTATCTATCACGCCTGATATAGGTAGGTCGAGTACTAACGGTCATGATTATTTAACTCAGTAACTTGTCATTGGATAGATTATAAATGGCCTATGCAAAACGTATTTTAGCGTATAGATATATAGATGATAGGCACACCGATACTTTTATTGCAGAAAATATTTATCAAGTGCGATTATTAATGAAATTACCGATAAAATTATGACTATTACATTAGATAACGCTTCTAATAACAATTACTTAATTACAATTTTAAAAAATAGTTTAACTCCATCTTTTCAGACCATTTTCATATAAAATGTCGTGCCATATATATAACTTAATTGTAAAGGATGATCTATCACTTTTTGAAGACATTCTTAGTAAAATACAATTTGCTATAAACTTTATTTTTAAAAGTAATAAAGTACAACGTGAAAAAGAATATAAAAATTTGTCATGATTGTGAACTACCTTATAGAAAAATTCCACAAGAAGTATCGACTAGGTGGAATTCTTTATCTGAGCAACTACTTGTTGCTTATGACTATAAATTATCTATAACTTTATTTTTTAAGTCTCATAATAAAAAGCGGTGATATGATTTTAGATAGTGATTGGGAAAAAATTCTCCGAACTTATTGTATTTTTAGAGAAATTTTTCAAGCAACAAAAGAATTTTCCGGTATATATTATCCTACTATTTCAACTATGTTATTTTATATAACTCTAATATTTTATTACTTAGTGAATATATGGGAAAACCACTTATAAGGCAAATTATTAAAAAAATGTTTCTCAAAATAAAAAAATATTTTATTCAGATTCTCTATTTATATTATTATTGATTACAGATTAAATCCTACTATTAAAATAGACGGTACTAAATCTCTAATTGAAACTATTTACGATTGTATAGAAGTACTACCACCTCCAAGTCTCAAAAATCTAAATCACCCACCACCTATTGAACAAACTAAAGAAGAAGTGTTGTCTAGCGAGAACACCAATGCAAAAATATATATAGATTTTATCAACAAGAAAATGCTAGTAACTTACCACCTTCCATACCATCTTCTTCATCTTCAACACAACCTCACAAAAGACATCTTGTTTATGCGCTAGTATTGAAAGCCTCGGAAATAGAATGTGCGGTCGCACTCTCTACTACTAACCAAATTAGCGAGTTGGATATTTTGTTTTGCAGTGTCTGCATCGTATCAAGAAGTTATCAATGAAGATGGACATGAAGACTTCTTGAAATCGGAGGGAATAGAAGACCTTTTCCGACACTTTCATTGATGGCTCGAGATGTTTTGAACATTCAAGCGTCGTCAGCTGCGAAAAGCGCTTTTACGCAGCGATATCAAATAGGAGACCACATACACTCATTAGCCGGAAACAACTTGGAAATTGCAGTATTATTCAGAGATTGGATACGAGCGGAGCGGAGAAGGTGCGGTCAATCGGAGATCAACAAAGAAGATGATGAAAACTACAACGAAATCTTAACCGAAGGTAGTGGAAGCGACGTGGATCAATTTGACCAACAAATACCAATTCCAACCGAAGAACCACATGAAATCATCAAGTAATTAGAACAGATTTTTTTGAGAATGTAATTTTTTTAATTGTAATTTTATTATGTAATTTGCAACTTTTGGACAACACCACAAAGTTGCAATTTAGATTTTAGACAATTGTATTACAAAAAAATCATATGTCTATTAAATAATATAAGAGGCACAAAAACAGCATTGGGATATTTTTATTACACTATCTTGTTTTGTTTGTTGAGTTTTTTTTATACATATGTTATTTAAAAAAAAAAAAAGGAAAACCCACAGATCCCGCCAGCCCACTCCGAGCCCGCCTCTACCTCGGGACAGTATCGATGGGATCGGGATCAGGACTTGCTCCAGCCCCGACTGCACTTGACTCCTCGCCAGAGCCCGCCGACTTCTAATTTCACCCGAGCCGATCCCGATCCCGCCAGACTGAGTCACCACCGGGCCACTCTTAGGACTATAAATTAGTAATACGGCGCAACACAATGTGTTCCTTCTATCCCCATATGTGTATAATAATTATATAATATGTATATAAATAGTGAGTACACGTTAATGAAATATTTATTATATACTTATTATATAATAATGATACATTTTTTATATACATATTGTAGGGATACATAATTTACAACAATGATACATTTTCTATATACATGTTGTAGGGATACATAATTTATATAATAATGATACAATTTTTATATGGATAATACATTTTCTATACATATACAATAGTGATACATATTTTATATAATAATAATACAGTTTCTATATATATGTTGAAATTAGTTGAAAAATAATTACAAAATGGGATTATTTTGAAAAAGGCTAAAAATGACTTTTAAGATTCTTGGGTTATTCAATGTCAATAGTTTCACCCTAATGACTAATTGTGTCATTTTCCCTACTTATTAACCAAGCAACTATTACCCGAGGTAAGCATCAGGTACGGATAAGTATTTACCGTTTAATAATTCACCTATCTTATTTTTTTGCTAGCTAATCTAGCTTATTATTTGACGAGTAATATATTTTTTTATATAACTTGATAATATATTTTTTACTCTATTACTAATATACTACTATAATATAAAAGTTTATTTTTTTGGGAATGTATTTATTTTCCAAAGTGACCCTTTTTCAAGTGTATTCCTGTTTGTTATTTTGTCGATTTCGAAGTAGGTTTCTTCTCCCAACTTTTGGTTTTTTCCTGGCACCGTCATTCTTGACTCTTTTGTCTTCACTCTATCATTAATTTATTATTTAGGCAATTGCCAATTTTCTTGTGATTTTGGCCAACAAATTTAAGTTATAGAAATTGACAAACAGGTCAAAATCTAACGTTGTAATTGTAGGCAATTAACAACTAATTATAATATTTAATTTGATGGTGTGCGTTTAAGACAAACTCTAATCTGGACGTATGTAATTCCGTGATTTAGAAGCTTTGATTTGAAAATTTTGAGCTAAATTTGGTAGAGACACTTTGGTTGAAATGTCACCTGTACTTTTATTTTTATTTTTATTTTTGAGATACTACAAAGATAAACTAAGCTCCCGTTTGACCATGGATATTGAATTTGAAATTTGAAAATTTGAGTTTTTAGAGTTGTGATATTTGAAATTTGAAGTTATGTTTGGACATATATTTTCCGTTGAAAAATTTGAGGTTTTGTGAGTGAAAAATTTAAAATTTCTATTTTTTTTTGAAGATAAATTTTTAAAATCTATTTTAAAATTTATGACTAAACAAATATTTGAAGATAAAATTTTAAAATCTATTATAAAACGCTAGCTAATCTTTTCTTCTTTTCTCCTTTTACCTTCTCTTTAAATACCCTTTTGCCCTTTTCTTGTTTTCTCTCCTCTCCTCTCCTCTCCTCTCCTTTGGTAAAGCAAGCAACCCACCCACCCCTCACCCCCTAACCTCAACTTTGCTACTCCACTCGTTCCCATTTACGTCGGTGTTTGAATGAGTTTATTAATTTCTTTTGATTAAAATACTTTATAAATATTTATGTGATGGAGTAATAAATTATTTTACTTCCCTCTGTTCCAATCTATATAATATTATTTTCTTTTTAGTTAGTTAAAAAAATGACATTTGTCTATATTTAGTAACAATTCAATTTTGAATTTACCTTTATACCTTTTATGAAAAAATTTACAGCCACACAAATTTCTATGGATTGTTTTAGACCACAAGTTTAAAAAAACTTTATTTTTCTTAAACTTTGTGTCAAGTCAAAAACCTTCATATAAATGGGACGGAGGAAATATTACAAATAAATAAAAATTAAATTTAATTTAATTTGTAAGTCTTTAAGAGAAATTGCCTTTAGGCACAAACTTTTCTAGCAGCAACCTCCGTATTCCATGAATTTGTAAAAGTTAACTTAGTAAAGTAGCAGCGTTATCGCATACATTATGCTAATGGATGCTTGCGAATTAACAATTAGGAACAGAGCTAGCTTGGAAAAAGCGATTCAATTTAATTCCCATAGTTAAAAATTTATATAGGAATTTGTTTATAAATTATATATAAGTTGCCTAATTTTTTTGATGTGATGGAACATTCTAGTACAATGACAAATAAGGATCAAAATTATTTTAAATCACAAGTTTAAATCCCTATTTTTTAAATTAAATTTTAAAAGGAAGTATGTGATGAAGTGCAGTGAAAGACATAACAAATAAGTTCAAAAAACTTCCAAATGTTCTCCGACATTTACGACACTAGATTCGTTGTACCTTGTCTTACAGCAAGAAATAATTTGTCCGAAGCCAAATTACTCAATTATATCAATTAAAGTCATACTGTTAGTAAGTACTAGTCATGATAATTAATATATAAGTGGATTCTTACGTTTTGGTTGAATGAATATAACCTCCCTACAAGACAATTCACTAATTGTTTCTTTTTTGACATTTAATAATGTGTTTTAATTAGGACAAAATTCTGTACAACGAATGTGAACAATAGGAACCCATCTTTCATCTCTCTCTATCTCTTGTCCATTGTCTAAAGTAACACACGGAGAGAATTAAATTATTCCATGCATAATTAGGCAGTACTTAATCGTGGATTAAATATAATTGGTACTAAAAACGTTCTACATTTTGTTTTAAATGGTGACATCCCATCTTCGTCGAAGTTCTCATCCGCCAGCCATGAAGACTATTTGTTTAGATTAATTTTTTCCTAATTCATTTCTAATTTATATCTTCTTTGTTGTTTTTCTACTAATAAATTGTCTATAATATTATTCTTCTAAATGAATTATATATGGGGTGTATTATAATGTTTGTCGCCAGCATTATAGTTTTACTTGCAGTATCCATTTACAATTTAAGAGTTAAAGTTAAATCTTGTATTTAATTATGAATGATTGCTGACTCGTTATAACATATTAAATTATACTAATTCTGCAAATAGATTCATTTGCGTAGAGATCAAGCTTTCCTAGCTCTAGTCTTAGAAAATAGATTTACATGCAAGGAGAGAGAAAAGATGTATAAGAGAAAGAAGGTTGCATTATGTGGTGGTTTATTAATAATTATTACACATATATAGAAAAAATTAAAAAATCAGCAAACAAATGAGGTTGGAGGAGGAAATAAATTAAACGATCCAAGAAAAATCCTCTTTTAACCTCTAACAATGATGGTTGTGTTGTTTTTTTCGTTTTTAAGAATTTAGAGTTATTGCATTTAGAATTGGTATAATCTAATTGTCATATATGTATACATACACACATATATAATTATTGTTAGAAATTTACTAATGTGAAATTAAGTATATCCCATTATTTATGACTCAAACAATTGGGGTCCCGCACGTCGGAAACGTCGTTTTCACACACGTGCACACGTAGTGCCAAGTATAGCAAATTTCATTAGTAAAAGAGATATTGATACGGTTATTGGCCAAATGACAAAGTATTCCACGTTGGTAAACGAAGGAAGAAGTGTAAGATGAAACGAGTCGGAAATCGCCGCGGAGCCGTGAAGGACCGCGACGCAATACCGTCGGAGCCGCGGCACTAATTGGGTGGCCAGTCACTGGAGCCGCGACGCTAATTCACAGAGCCGCGGTGCTTCGGAGGCAGAATGCTGCGACGGGAAGTTGGAAAGTTCTGACCTTTGGGCTGGTTTTGGAGCATTGAATCTCTATTACTTGGCACATGAATTCAACAATTATTTGGCTGAATGTAACCCCTCAATAAGTGTCATTACATTGGCTATTGAAGGCCATTAGTTGGCTAGTTGAGGGGTCATCTCCTTACCCTATAAATTGAGGCCTTTGGCTCAATTGTTAAACACTACACTTAGAAATATTTACAGAATTTTCTAACATCTTCTTCTTCCTCTCTAGCAAGTTTACTACACTCAAAGTTCTTTAAGAGTAACACTTGAGTTTCCTTTGCTAAATTATTAAGTTGTTGTTGTATCTTGGGAGACTATTGCCTGACAACGTAAAAAGAGATATATGAGGCAATCTTGTCTTAAAGACAGAGTGTCATTACTCGACTCAGCAAATCACACAAGGAGTTTGTTTCATTCTTGATTTCCAGTTTTGTTGTAATCTTTAGTTTATCCTTTCTAGCAATTGTAATTTTTACTTACTTCCCGTTCCATGCAATTGTTGTATCCGACAATTTTAAGACAAGATTGTTGTAAGTACTTAGAAAGATGACTGGAAGAGAACAACTCACTTCTGATTCTACTGCTGCTGTTACTCAAGGCAACCCCTCTGCCTTCCCCACTACTGCTCAAGGCACACCTAATGCCTTAACTACTGCTCAAGGCTCATCCAACGTCTTTCCTGCTGCTCAAGGGAACATTACAGTTCCTCCACCCGCTGGATTCCACCATGAATGCCCAGAAAAGTTCATGGGCTCCAACTTCAAGAGATAGCAGAAGAAGATGCTTTTTTATCTGATTGTTATGGGAATGCCTCGTTTCCTAACAGAAGATCCTCCACAAGCTGGAGATGAAATGAACCCTTCGCCTACTGAAACGGCTGAAGGGGGCCAATGTATCTATGTCATTAATGGCATGAAGATGGTTCTTGATGCATGGAGTCATAGTGATTTCATGTGTAAGAACTATATTTTAAACTGTTTGTCAGACCCATTCTACACGGTGTATTGCACCGTAGGCACCACCAAAGAGTTATGGGAGAAGCTACAGAAGAAGTACAACGCACAAGATGCTGGTACAAAGAAATTCATCGTTGGGAAATTCCTGAAATTTCAAATGGTGGATAGTAAAACAGTGATGTCCCAAGTCTAGGATTTTCAAATGATTCTACATCACCTGAATTTGGAAGGTATGAAACCAAATGAGCAGTTTTTGGTTGCATCACTGATTGAAAAGTTACCTCATTCGTGGAATGAGTTTATGAGCTACTTAAAGCTCAAGACAAAGGAGATGACCTTTGAAGAACTAATTATCAAACTCCAGATTCAGGAAGATAAAAAGAAGGCCTTGCCTAGGGGAAAACAACCCGTTGAGGAAAAGGCAAATCTGGCTGAGGCCAAAGGGAACCCAAGCAATAAGTGCAAGTTCCAGAAAGATGGCAAGACCCAAGCGGCGGAGAAGTTCAATGGAAACTGTCACCATTGTAGGAAACCTGGTCACATACATGATCAAGGACTGCCGCAAGCTCAAGACTGAGCAACAAGAGAAGGCAAGGCCAAAGGCAATGTGCATGCTAACGTCGTCAAAGAAAAGCTTCTGGACGACATGATTGAGGAGTTATCGGCAGTGGTGGTTGAAGCAAACCTTATTGATAATCCCATGCAATGATGGATGGACACGGGTGCTACCAGACACATCTGTTCCAATAGAGATGCCTTCTCCACTTATACACTAGTTACTAACAAGAAGTTGTTCATGGGTAAAAATGCTTCCTCTGACGTGCTGGGGGTAGGAAAAGTAGTCCTGAAGATGACTTCTGAAAAGGAGCTCACTCTGAAGGAGGTGATGCATGTTCCTGAGATTAGGAGAAATTTAATTTCAGGTCATTTATTGGTTAATGCTGGTTTTAGGCTAGTATTTGAGTCCAATAAGTTTGTAATCACCAAGAATGGAACCTTTGTTGGAAGAGGCTTCGTTTGTGAAAGCCTCTTCAAAGTTAACGACATATCTGTAATACGTGCAAGCAATAATATTGAAACCTCTTCTTACTTGCTTGAGTCATCTAATTTATGGCGTTATATAATAGGACATGTTAACTACAAGTCCATCCAAAGGTTGGTTAAGTTGGAGTTGTTGCCGTCTATCGACGTAAACCCTCAACATAAGTGTGAGGTGTGCGTAGAGGCAAAACTCACAAAGCTTCATTTTTGATCCGTTGAAAGGAATACCGCTCCTCTAGAACTTATTCACACATATATATGTGATTTGAAGTTTGCACAAACTAGGGGAGGGAACAAGTACTTTGTGACATTCATTGATGATAGCAAAAGTATTGTTACCTTTACTTGTTGAAAAGTAAAGATGAAGCCTTTGAAGCGTTCATGCGTTACAAAGCAGAAGGTGAGAACCAACTAAGCATGCAGATTAAATCCATTCGTAGCGATAGAGGGGGAGAATACGTAGCGCCATTTAAGGAATATTGTGCCCAATCAGGCATTATTCATCAAACGACGGCTCTATACTCACCTCAGTCGAACAGTGTGGCAGAACGTAAGAACCGCACATTGAAGGAAATGATGAATGTCTTGCTCATCAATTTCGATCTTCCCCAAAACATATGGGGAGAAGCCGTCCTTACCGCTAATACGATTCTTAACAGAGTCCCACATAAGGGTAAGGACAAAACTCCATATGAGTCATGGAAGGAATAGAAACCCACCTATAAATATTTAATGGTATGGGGTTGTTTGGCAAAGGTCGAAGTACGCAAGCCAAAGCAGGTCAAGATTGATCCTAAGACTATAGATTGCATTTTCATTGGATATGTAAATAACAGTAGTGCTTATCACTTGTTAGTGCATAAGTCAGATATTCCAGATATCCACGGGGGTACAATCATGGAATCAATGAATGCTCAATTCTTTAAAGAACTTTTCCTAGAAAGGAAAAAGACATAACCTCTCGCAAACGAAGTTATGAACAAAGCTCTAGAGAACTGAGAGTCGTTGACTGCCCGGATCTAGAGGGTTCAGATCTAGTGGACTTCGAAGTGGCTGAATATCCGAAATCTAGTGTTCTAGATTCTCAGAATCTAGTGTTCCGCTCTGGAAAGAAGCTATTGAGAGTGAAATAGACTCCATCATCTATAACCATACTTGGGAGTTGGTTGATCTTCCTCCGGGAAATAAACATTTGGGTTGTAAGTGGATACTTAATGGAAGTATAAAGCAGATGGGTCTATAGATAAGTACAAGGCCAGGTTGGTAGTCAAGGGCTATCGACAGAAGGAAGGCCTTGACTATTTTGACAAGTACTCCCCAGTGTCTAGAATGACGTCCATACGAGTATTCATTGCGATCACATCGTTGTGTGACCTTGAGATACATCAAATGGTTGTTAAGATAGTCTTCCTAAATGGTGATTTGGAAGAAGAAATTTATATGAAACAACCCGAGGGGTATGTGGTTCCAGGGCGAGAGAAGTAAGTCTGTCGGCTTGTCAAATCTCTGTACGGGCTGAAACAAGCCCTAAAGCAATGGTATGAAAAATTTGATAGTACTCTACTATCGAATGGTTTCTCCATTAATGAGTGTGACAAATGTGTCTACATGAAAGGTAATTCTGACTCGTTCGTCATGATATGCATGTACATATATGACATGTTGATCATAGAGAGCAGTCCTAGTTTGATTCTAGAGACTAAGAACATGTTGAAACAATGCTTCGACATAAAGGATATGGGTATCACAAATGTCATCTTAGGTATAAAGATCTCTAAGATGTCTGACGGACTGGTCTTATCTCAGTCTCACTACATCGAGGATGTGTTGAGAAAGTTCAAGATGTTTGACAGTTCGCCTATAAAGGCACCACTGGATAGAAATCAAAAGGTTGATAAAAATTGTGGTGCACCCGTATGCCAGGAGCAATATGCACAGGTGATTGGGAGTTTGATGTACATAACAAACTGCACCCGATCTGTTATTGCTTATGCAGTCAACAAGTTATCTAGGTTTACCCGTAATCCGAGTAATGATCATTGGAAGGCGTTGAATCAGGTACTACGATACCTGAAATACACGTTAACTTACGAGTTACATTATTCGAGATATCCAGCTGTACTAGAGGGGTACAACGATGCAAACTGGATATCTGATATAGAGAACACCAAGTCCACCAGTGGGTATGTATTTACAATTGGTGGTGGGGCTGTGTCTTGAAAATCCTCTAAGCAAACTTACATCACCCGATCCACGATGAAATCAGAGTTTATCGCTTTAGACAAAGAAGGAGAAGAAGATGAGTGGCTTCACGACATTTTGAGGATGTTCCTTGTTGGGACAAACCCGTTCCTTCTGTAATGATCCACTACGACAGTCAGTCGTCTCTAGGAAGAGCACAAAGTTCTATGTAGAACGGCAAGTCTCGTCATATTCGACAGAGACATAAGACCGTTAGGCAGCTGATCACCACGGGTATAATATCCATTGATTACATAAAATCAAAGGATAACATAGCGGACCCACTGACAAAGGGCTTACCCAAAGATTAGATGTTCTGCCTGTCTAGGGGAATGAGGTTAAAACCCAAGGTATAAGGACCAATACGGTGGTAACCCAACCTTGCTGACTGGAGATCCTATGAATTAGGTTCAATGGGAAAACTAAGCTGTAAAGGTTCAGTTGAGCGCTTCAGTGGAAGCATGAGCACTTCAGATAGTGATTTCTGTAAAGAAACACCAAATCCAAAGCCGTTCCCGCGATAGACGATAAGTGTTATCTGCAGTGTGGGTAAAGGTTAAGTTTCCAAAACCTTTAATGATCCTCACCGATTGAGGTTAGGTTTGGGAAAACTATTAATGGTTCCTAACACTTGTAAAGTGGGGTATATCAGGATATCTTGTAGGAGACCACCTATTTAAGTGCAAGGACATGCCACCTTATATGAATGCACTTAAGAATCCAAGAAGTGTCCACTGCCACAGCGTACAAAACATTACGAAGAACAGAGTAATGAAAGTTGTGTTGGTACCGTTGACTTGGCTTACACTAAACACTGGCGCTTCAATACATCACATTCACCATGCAGTAAATAAGTCTGAAGGTATTCAACTATGGAAGGTTCAAAGCGGAAGGTTCAAAGCAGAAGGTACTTATCCAGATGCAACATCGGTCCGCTGAAGGATTGCTGGAAAGGGCACCATGTGAGTGCGCCAAAATCTCTTTCAAGAGGAGATTGTTGAAAATTTACTAATGTGAAATTAAGTATACCCATTATTTATGACTCAAACAATTGGGGCCCCGCACGTCGGAAACGTCGTTTCCACACACGTAGTGCCAAGTATCACAAATTTTATTAGTGAAAGAGATATTGGTACGTATGTAATATGTTTGAGACATAGAATGATGGACGATTATTGGCCAAATGACAAAGTATTCCACGTTGGTAAACGAAGGAAGAATTGTAAGATGAAACGAGTCAGAAATCGCCGCGGAGCCGTGAAGGGCCGCGATGCAACACCATCGGAGCTGCGGTGCCGGAGTGCCGCGACGCTAATTGGGTGGCCAGTCACTGGAGCCGCGGTGCTAATTCACAGAGTCACGGCACTTCGTAGGCAGAATGCTACAACGGGAAGTTGGAAAGTTCTGACCTTTGGGCTGGTTTTGGAGCATTGAATCTCTATTACTTGGCACATGAATTCAGCCATTATTTGGCTGAATGTAAACCTCAATAAGTGTCATTACATTGGCTATTGAAGGCCATTAGTTGGCTAGTTGAGGGGTCATCTCCTTACACTATAAATTGAGGCTTTTGGCTCAATTGTTGAACATTACACTTAGAAATATTTATAGAATTTTCTAACATCTTCTTCTTCCTCTCTAGCAAGTTTACTACACTCAAAGTTCTTCAAGAGTAACACTTGAGTTTCCTTTGCTCAATTGTTAAGTTGTTGTTGTATCTTGGGAGACTATTGCCCGACAACGTAAAAGGAGATATACGGGGCAATCTTGTCTTAAAGACAGAGTGCCATCACTCGACTCAGCAAATCACACAAGGAGTTTGTTTCATTCTTGATTTCCAGTTTTGTTGTAATCTTTAGTTTATCCTTTCTAGCAATTGTAATTTTTACTTACTTTCCGTTCTCTATAATTGTTGTATCCGACAATTACTCTGTGTACGCGTACATATTTTGAAAGAAAATAGTAATAAGTATAGGTTGAACATGCAGAAGAATCTACCTTAGACAAATACATATGAGTTCTATACACTATTGATAGTATATACAAAATTACACAATCATGTTATTTGAAAGGTAATTGCAGATACCCTGACGGTATAATGTGCTAGGTAATAGCACATTAAATAATTAACAACCTATAATACATGATGAGTAATAACTTCTTATAAGGAGTTAAACTGCATTAATTGTGTAAAAAGTTATTAAATTATCGTAATATAAAACTTAAATCCATATCTTTTTTGGTCGATGAGGCCACGCTTACAACACTAATTGATTGTGTACAAGAAATCCCTAAAAGCTACTCCTTAAAAGAAGAAAAAAAAAGAGGAGCTTTCTCAAGAATAGTATATAGTACCATAACCTCATCTTGTTGGCCCAATATTAGGATAAAAATAAAAACGTTTTCCCTTTCTTTTGACTTTGGTGATCACCACGATATTGCATGAATCCTAACATCTATTTCGGAGGCAATGTGTTGCACATTAGAAAATGGGATACTAGGATAAGAATTGATGCAAAAAAAAGATTTTAAATAAGAAATCAGATGAGCTCAAACACCTATTGTATTTAAAGCTTCATTAGCTATTATAGTGTAATTAATTAAAGCGTAAAACCTATAAAATTACCAAATATTGGTGAGTGCAATGGAGTTACTCATTCATTGTTGTAGAATAGTGTAATTCTCTTTTGTTGGAGTGTAATTCTCCTTTGTTGGAGGCTTCTCATTAATGTAATATATATAGGTGTTTACAAATACAAAACCTAATTTGAAAAGGATCTCTACTTTACATAATTATACTTGAATCCTAGTTACACTTGGATCAGATCTCTATCACACCCCCTCAATCGGAGCGGGAGGAGGTCGAACGCTCAGACTGGATCTGAAGTCAAGGAACAACTGTCGATGAAGTCCCTTAGTAAATATATATGCGTACTGATATGAAGAAGGAACATGTAACACCAGAACATGGCTCATGGCAACCTTCTCACGAACAAAATGAATATCCATCTCAATATGTTTGATCCGCTGATGTTGAACTGGATTATGAGACAAGTACACAACAAATATGTTATCACAGTAAACAAGAGATGCCTTACGTAAGGGACAATGAAGCTCTAGAATAAAAATTCTGAGTCAACAAATATCAGCAACAACGTTCGCAACGCCTCTATATTCTGCTTCTGCACTCGAACGGAAAAGTGTGGCCTGTCGTTTGGCAGACCACAAGACGATATTATCACCCAAGAATACACAGTAGTCGGAAGTAGACCGACGTGTGTCTGGACAGCCGCCCTAATCAGCGTCTGTATACGATAGTAACTTATTCAGTGCAGATGGATAAAGATATAAACCGTAGTCAAGTGTACCCTTAACGTACCGAATGATACATTTAAAAGCGGTAAAGTGTGGCTCCCTGGGGGCATGCATGAACAAACACACCTGTTGAATGACATATGCAATATCGGGCCTAGTGAAAGTAAGATACTGAAGTTCACTAGCAAGACTCTTATATAGAGAAAGATCGAGCATCGAATCTCCGTCATCGGTACTAGGTTTTGACTTCGAGTCGACCGGAGTGGGCATGATCATGCAGTTTGCCATTTTAGCCCTATAAACAATTTCTTCGGCATATTTACGCTAACACATGAACATTGCATTGTCTGATTTGGTCACTGAAATCCCCAAAAAATAACTCAACTTATCCAAGTTTATCATAGCAAATTCAGATTTGAGCAAGGTAATGATCTCTTATTTCAGCACATCAGATAAAGCAGTCAGAACAATATCATCCACATAGAGTAAAAAGTATGTAATGTCATTACCTCAATGAAAAATAAAAAGTGAGTTATCACTTTTGTTGTACACGAACCCTATCTGCATGATGTAAGTGGCAAAATGCTCATACCAAGCCCGTAGGATCTGTTTCAAACTATATAGTGACTTTCGGAGATGACATACATACTGAGGAGCCTCTGGATGCACAAATCTAGACGGTTGATGAATATATATGGGTTCCTTCAAATCCCCATGTAAGAATGCATTTTCACATCAAGTTGATGAATCAACCAGTTCTTTCCCATATCTATACTCAAAACAGTGTGAATGGTAGCTAGTTTAACCACCGGACTGAATGTCTCACCACAATAAACTTCCTCATGTTGGCCCATGCCATTAGCTACAAGTCTCACCTTATGGCGTTCAAGTTCACTATTATCTCTGAATTTGTGACTATATAATCACATGCAACGAATCACATTCACCCCCTTCGGCCTCGGGACAAGATCCAAGTGCATTGTGTAGTGAGCGCATTAAATTCCTCACACATGGCCGCATTTCAATTCGGGTCAAGCTTGGCTAGTTTTGGGTTTTTAGATATTGGTGAGATGGTTTGAGTGGATAGGTTAAAGTAGACTTTTGGTTTGAAAATCCCGTGTTGATCACGGGTTTCCATGCGGTGGGTCAGTGGCGGAACTTAGGACTGGGTTTGGGGAAATGAGGTCACGGGCAGTGAGGGCAGTGGACTGGGTTGGGTGACTGTAGTCTCGGGAACTTGGGGTTGCGTTCGGGGTAGTAGGGTTATGGGAATTTCTTTGATGAGATTTTTCGTTACAGAATTTTCTATCACGGGGCTATTGTGTTGGGCCGGAGACAAGACTAGTGGGGTGGGTGAGGCAGTCGTCTGGGGCAGTAAGGCAATGGCGTGACGGGATAAAGTGCATTTTGAACAAGAGGGGAGATGTCCGAATCGTCTAGAAATCTATATTTAGTGACTTAGAATTTTTGGACGGAGGCAAAGGGAAAGACGTTCTCCTCAAACGTGACATGACGAGAGACAAAGACTTTATTTGTGGACAAATAATAGCATAAGTACCCCCTATAATTTGACGGGAAATATAAGGAGATGCACGGAGTGGTCCTAGGTGTCAATTTGTGAGGTGCCGACGAGGCGAGATTAGGGTAGCATAGACACCCAAAAATCCGAAGGTGATCATAAGAAGGAATCTGACGGAATAAAATTTTGATGGGGTTTTTATTTTGAATTGTTCGGGTAGGTAATATATTAAGGAGATAAGCGACCATGTGAAGTAGGGATGGCAACGGATCAGATCTGGATCGGATCCTACTAGATCCAGATCCGGATCCGTTTTTCATACTTGGATCCGGATCCAGATCCATTTTTCATACCTGGATCCAGATCCAGATCCATCGGGTCCATAAAAATCAGATCCAAATCCGAATCCATAGGATCCACCAGCCCCACGGATCAGATCTGGATCCACATGTAAAAAATTTTGCGTTGCTAAGAATGTAACCTTGCTAAAAAATATTTTTTGAACTGACAAACGATTTTTACTTAGCTAACAATTTACTGTGTTTTAATTTTGAAATGTTCATATGAGATATTTTGTTCGTTGTCTCGTTTTGATTGTGAGCTATTAATTGAAAATTTTGAACAATGACAATAGTTGTGGAAAATGGTGACTAGTATTTCCACAATGCAAAACTTGCATATGCTTGGAATCTTCACAAATGAAGTGAATATAATTTTAACTACTTGTCTATAGAGATGTTAGTCATTCACTAATATAACATTGATTTTATTATCGAAGTTACCTCTTTATTTTTTAGTTTTTGAGTTAACGCAGGGATAAATTAAACTTGTTTTGAGAATTAAACTTGCAAGGACGTGCTTAGCAATTTTAAGAAAATAATTATAAAATTACATTCTAGGTTATGAATATATTTAATAAAAAACGGATCTACGGGTCGGATCTGGACCAGATACGAATCTCAAATACAAGAAATGGATCTGGGTCCGATCCATCATAAATGGATCCGGATCAGTCGGGTCCAAATTTTGAAGATCCATATCCTATAAAATGAATCTGGATCCACCGGATCCGGACCGAGTCCAAGATCCACTGCCATCTCTAATGTGAAGTGCATAGACCCAAAAGGTGGGGGAATAGATGCATGAAAAAGCATGGTACGAATCATATTGTTAATGGTGTGGATGATTCTTTTGACTTTACCATTTTGAGGTGAGGTATAAGGGCACGGAAATCAAAATACCATGCCATTGGTTGTACAAAACTTATGAAAGGAGGAATTGTTAAACTCACGACAGTTATCACATTGAAATGTTTTAATGGCCTTTTCAAATTGGGTCTTAAAATAAGCGTGAAATTCTAGGAAAATTGAGTAAACTTGGGACTTATATTTTAGGGGAAACCCAAAGAAAGTTGGAGAAATCATCCAAAAATATCAAATAGTATTTGTGACCCATATTGCTAGTAATGGGGAATGTCCATAAATCTGCATAAATAATATCAAAAGGAGAAAAAGTAACACTTAAAGAGGATTTAAATGAAAGTCGAACATGTTTCCCTAAAGGAAAAGACTGACAATTTTGGGTCAATTTCCCATTATTACATCGAATGAAATTTCTATTTCTAAGAAAACTAAAAACTTGTGCTCCCGGGTGCCCAAGTCTACTATGTCAGGTTGATGGAGAGATTGCAGCTAGAGAGGTATGTGGAGCGACACGTGCAGCGGAAATGGATGAGAAATGATAGAGGTCCCCCACACTATTGTATCTCGTAAGAGGTGTCCCCATATGTAGGTCCTTCACAAAAAAACCAAAAGGGTCAAACTCAATAGATACCAAATTGTCACTAGCAAATTTTCTAATAAAGACTAAATTTTGATGATGTTAGGAGCATAAAGGACGTTTTAAGGGAAAAGGGCGAGTGAGGGTTAGGTGTATGAGTAGTGCCATAACCTTGAATTGGACTGCGATTGTCATTTTCGACCAAAATGTATTAAGGATTTTGCAAATTAAATAGTCGAGAAGGATTACCAAAAGTGTGAGTGAGGTGGGATATGGCGCCTGTGTCCATATACCAAGCATCGTCGGGATGCTGAATATTCATAGTGTTGTTAGCCTGGGTAAATTAGGTAGGCGTGATAAGGCCGGAACTTAGTTGCTCTTGGGCTGGTGCGAGATGGGCCTGCTCGGCATGGCCTATCGGACAACTGCCTGGGCGAGGGCCCAGTACGCTAGGTTGTTGCCACTGGCCCTGTTGCATTGGGTGCAGACAGTATGAGATGACCTAGTTTCCTCTATAATTATCCAAAGGCAGTTAGCCAGCCAAAGGTGTTGTATAGGGGGCCTGCTGTGTTGGGCTGGTGGAATTGGGTCATCCTCCGCGGCCCTTTCCTCTTCCGCCACGTCTATTGTTGCGGCCATACCCCCTGCCGCCACCTCGGCCACCACGGTGGGATGGATTGTCCGTGTGTGGCGGTGGTCCGGTAGGTGTAGTGGTGGTCGGCGGTGCGTTGACCGCCAAAGCCTGTTAATTATGCTCGTCTTGTTTGGCTCATCTAGTTTCCTCCAACAGTAATTGAGACTAGGCTTTGTTGAAGATAGGGATGAGATCGGCTTGTTTGATCAGCGTGGCCAGTGTGTTGATAGAATCCTAATGGGAAACTCTAAGAATTTAAATACAAGATAGCAATGAATTAAAATTGCAAAAAATTAAAGATAAAACCGAGACACAAATGATAGAATCCTATTAGGGCATTCACTCGCTATGTGGACTTACCTTGGCATTTAAAACAATGAATGGTAGTAGGATGAGAAAATTTAGTTTTAGCATTGTTACCTCCTCTAGCCTTGTCGTCGCCCTTAGGTTTGTAGTCGAACTTGTCTTGGGGAGTTGAAGTAGTGGTCTTGGGCTTCTCCCACTTATCTTTGCCTTTGCTCCATGAGGATGATGAGACATTCTTGGGAAGGCTCAAAACACCTCATTTACCAAAATCCACTTTCAAGTTTTAAACCTTGAAGCTTCAACAATGGTAGAAGGCTCAAAACACCTCCAAAATGAACGAAACTTGAAATTTAGGCTGAATTAATACTAGGGAACAAGAATTTGGTGTCAAAACAACAAAATCAACACAATTTATTTTTGGAACTTTGATTTCCAATTTGTTTTTTTCTAGAACTAAGGATGAAGAATTGATGGAAAAAATCTTCTACCAAGCTGTGATGCCAAATGATAGAATCCTAATGAGAAACTCTAAGAATTTAAACACAAGATAACAATGAATTGAAATTGCAAGAAATTAAAGATAAAAGTGAGATACAAATGGTAATGATCTAAAGGCAAACTTGTATTGGTTACCAAACCCTCCAATAGAAACAACCAAGAGCACCTACACTATAGATGAAATCCACAAGTGAGCATGGCTCATGTGAGAATTCATGGACAAGGTTTTTCAACAACTATGAAATTACACTCTAATTAAGATTATCTAATTATCACTAATTATATGCCTAAGTAGAATTCTATGAAAATATTAATTGTCATCCAAAAATCAACCCCCATTAAATGAAACTAAGGCAAGTATTTATAGTTATGCCTATTACAACAAAGACCCAAAAGTGGCCTTTGCACAAATAACCACACATGGGTTCTTCTTTAACCACTTTTTGAAGTGACCCCTTTTCTTGTATCTTCTTCTTCTTCTTCTTCTTCTTCTCCTTCTCCTGCTCCTTCTCCTCCTTCTTCTGCTGCTCCTTCTTCTGCTGCTCCTTCTTCTGCTTCTTCTTCTGCTCCTTCTTCTGCTCCTTCTTCTGCTCCTCCTCCTCCTCCTCCTCCTCCTCCTCATCCTTCTCCTTCTCCTCCTTCTCCTCCTCTCTCCTCCTCCTCCTCCTCCTTCTCCTCCTCCTTCTCCTCCTCCTTCTCCTCCTTCTTCTCCTCCTTCTCCTCCTCCTCCTCCTCCTCCCTCCTCCTCCTGCTCCTTCTTCTCCTTCTCCTTCTCCTTCTCCTCCTTCTCCTTCTCCTTCTCCTTCTCCTTCTCCTTCTCCTTCTCCTCCTTCTCCTCCTTCTCCTTCTCCTTCTCCTTCTCCTCCTCCTCTCCTCCTCCTCGCTTTCTTCCGCTTCTTTCGCACTCCTTCCGCTCCTTCTGCTTCTTCTCCTCCTTTCTCGCTTCTTCTCCTTCTTCTCTCCTCCTTCTCCTTCTCCTCCTTCTCCTTCTCCTCCTCCTCCTCCTCCTCCTCCTCCTCCTCCTCCTTCTTCTCCTTCTCAAGCTATCATCCAAACATTATACACTCATAATATATTCTCTTCAAGTTCTTCCAACACTCTTCTCTTCAAGTTCTTCCAACACTCTTCTCTTCATGAACATGGATTGTAATTCTTGGAGCTCTCTTGCTTGGCCACAAGTGAATGGTATTGAGCTCACTCGAGTCATATCATGTGTCGTACTCACCTTTTGGTAAAACATTGATGCGTTGCAAAACTATTTTTTTTCCCAGAAATTGGATTGCCAACATTAGACAATTAATCGGCAACTAATTTAAGTTGCATGTTGGCAAAATTCTCAAGACGAGTGTTGTTGAATTGTTCTTCCAGATACACGACACGCGTACGTTTATTGTCCTGAAAGATTTCCGCTAGCCTTGTCCATAGTTCATGAGTTGGCGCACCTGTCTTCATAATAGTATGAAATAGGTCTTTGGATATGGTGCACTATATCCATTGTTTGACGATTGCGTCGAGCCTTTTCCATTTGAGTTGTCGACGTTTGATGGATGGGGGTGGGTGGTATCAATGTGATCAAGCATGTTGTATGCGCATGCATGAATGTGAAATAGTTCAACCCATGATGAGTATTGACCATCCTCTTGATCAAGAATCAATGGGATAAAGTTCTTGATATTAGTTACGGCGAAAGCCGGATGAAAGGAGTTAAGAGGGGAGGAATGAGTAGGAGGATGTGTTACGTCGGGGTTGGAGGAGGAGGAACCCTCATGGGATTCGTGAGTAGCCATGTGCAAGAGAGGAAAAAATAATTTTAGGGTAACAAGGGGGGAGGGTGCCGCCGCTGAAGAGCAAGGAGAAGGGAAGGGCAAACAAGGTATAAGAAGGGTGTTTAGGGTTTGGCTCTTGATACCATGTAGAATAATGTAATTCTACTTTGTTGGAGGCTTCTCATTAATGTAATATATATAGGTGTTTATAAATACAAAACCTAATTGGAGAAAGATCTCTACTTTACATAATTACACTTGAATCCTAATTACACTTCGATCCTAATTATACTTGGATCGGATCTCTATCAATTGTCACAAAGAATCAGTGTAGTTTTACTCTGCATAGATTGATTTAAAAATTTAAATGTGTCTCTGATGATAACATTATTTCATTTTTGAATTTGCGAGGTATTTTGTAACTATCAATATATTGCTTGTGTACTAGATACTAATAATGCGGGATAATATAATGGAGATTACAGATATGGTCCTAATCAGTGATGTCACTAATGTTGTGACAAAAACATTTACAATGAAAGAATATACACGGTAACGTGTATATTCGCCGTGTATATGGCCATGTAAATTGTATATTTACTTATCATAATTATTATAATTCTTGTACATATAAAATTAGGGTAGTAGTCTTGTATTAGGAAAATGTAGATTTATTTTTCATAATTACATATTGTATATCATGTATATAAACATTTTCATTAATGAAAATAATGAGGGGGTTATTCTCTTTCATGATATCAGAAGTCTAGGGCAAAAATTTTCCTTCTCCAAAATTTTGCTTCCGCCGCCCTAACTTCCTCTTCGGCTGCCGGCCGTCCATACCCCCATGTGCCAGAAGTCTATACTATATCTGGCCAGTGGGCCGGGCTCGGGTCTGGCGGGCCGGGTTTTGCGGGGTCGGGTCGGGATGGGTGAAGGGGCCGGATCGGGATGGGTGAAGGGGCCGGATCGGGGCTGGCGGGGTCAGGTTTAGCGGAATTTGCTGAAGTCCCGTCCCGATCCCGATCCCGTCGAAATTGGGTCGGGGCGGGATCAGGTCGGGGGCGGGATCGGTATCGGGTTCCAGCGGATTTTCCTTTTTTTTTTAATAACATATGTATAAAAAAAAACTCAATAATTAAACAAGACAAGATAGTGTAATAAAAACATCCCAAGACTATTTTTGTGCCTCTTATATTATTTAATAGATATGTAATTTTTTTATAATACAAATACAATTGTCGAAATTGCAACTTTGTGGTGTTGTCCAAAAGTTGCAAATTACATAATAAAATTGCAATTAAAAAAATTACATTCTGAAAAATACCTGTTCTAATTTCTTGATAATTTCCTGTGATTCTTCAGTTGGAATTGGTATTTGTTGGTCAAATTGATCCACGTCGCTTCCACCATCTTCGGATAAAATTTCGTTGTAGTTTTCATCTTCTTCTTCGTTGATCTCCGATTGACCGCACCTTCTCCGCTCCGCTCGTATCCAATCTTTGAATATAACTGCAATTTCCAAGCTATCTCTGGCTAATGAGTGTCTGTGGTCTCCTATTTGATATCTGCCGGCAGAAAAAGCGCTTTTAGTCGCAGTTGATGACGCTTGAATGTTCAAAATATCTCGGGCCATCATTGAAAGTGTCGGAAAGGTCTTCTCATTCCCCCTCCAGTATTTCAGCAAGTCTTCACGTCCATCTTAATTGAGAACTTCTTGGTACGGTACAGAACCCTGCAAAATAAAAATATCAAACTCGCTAATTTGGTTAGTAGCAGTACGGCCGCACATTCTATTTATGAGGTTTTCAATACTAGCCGCAGAAACAGCATATCTTTTGTGAGGTTGTGTTGAAGATGAAGAAGATGGTATGGAAGCCGTTGGTTACTAGCACTTTCTTGTTGGTAAAACCTATATTTTTTTTTGCATTGGTCTTCTACGCTAGACAACACTTCTTCTTTAGTTTGTTCAATATGTGGTGGGTGATTTGGATTTTTTGGACTTGGAGGTGGTAGTACTGCTATACAATCGTAAATAGTTTCAATAAGTGATTTAGTACCGTCTATTTTAATAGCCGGATTTAATACAGCACCAATAATATAAATAGTGGGAATAGGAATAAAATATTTTTTTATTTTGATAAACATTTTTTTAATAGTTGCAATATAAGCTGGTTTTTTCATATATTCACTAAGTAATAAAAATATTAGAGTTATATAAAACAACATAGTTGAAATAGTAGGATAATATATACCGGAAAATTCCTTTGTTGCTTGAATTTTTTTTTCTAAAAATACAATAAGTTCGGGAATTTTTACCCAATCACTATCTACAACCATATCAGCTGGATTTTGATTATGAGAGTTAAAAAATAAAGTTATAGGTTTTCTATAGTCATAAGCAACAAGTAGTTGCTCGTATAAGAATTCCACCTAGTGGATACTTCTTCTGAAATTTTTCTGTAATGTTGTCCACAATCGTGACAAATTTTTTTATATTCTTTTTTTCTTCGTTGTACTCTACTAAGAATGTCTTCAAAAAGTGATAGACCATCATTTACAATTAAGTTATATATATGACACGCACATTTTATATGAAAATGATATGGAAAAGATGGAGTTAAACTATTTTTTAAAATTGTAATAGCGTAATTGTTAGAAGAAGCGTTATCTAATGTAATAGTCATAATTTTATCAGTTATTCCGTAATAATTGCACACTTGATAAATATTTTCTGCAATAAAAGTACCAGTGTGCCTATCATCTATATATCGATACGCTAAGATACGTTTTTGCATAGACCATTTATAATCTATCCAATGACAAGTTACCGTTAAATAATCATGGCCGTTAGTACTACGACCTATATCAGACGTGATAGATACTTTGCCATTAAAATGATATAATGAATAACGTAATTATTGTTGATATTCATGTGCAAATTTAAATACATCTCTCTTAACAGTTGATCTAGGAAAATCGTTAAAAGCAGGATTATATATATCTCTAATGTAATGAATAAAATCGTGAGATAAAGAAAATGAAAAAGGCAAACCCTCCACAGCAACTAATTTTGATATTGCTTCCTTATCTCTATGTTTATTGTATTTAGGGCCTACAATTACCCCCGTCATAGGGTTAATTTGACCCTGTACTTGATCCGGGACAGTATCAATATGTGAACCTTATCCCGATGGAGCGGGCGTTTGCGCACCCGGTTTTGAAGCCTCGTATTGGGCATACCTAGCTGGATGAGCCCTTACTACGTGTCTCATTAAACCTCCCGTCCCACCGTGACCTTTTCTAGTTTTAAATTTTAAAACATCTTTACAAATTTTACATCTAGCTACTTGATTCTCTACGTCCCTTTCAAAAAATATCCATGCATCTGATTTTAATGGTCGTTTTGCTGGACCTCATCTCATACTAGGGGGAATATGAGGCATTTCAGTTGAAGGTGCACTAGTGGGTGTGTTCTCATCAACATTAGTGGGTGTATCATCTAGATTATCGTCTAAATTAAAGTCTTCTTGAGTTCTAGAAAATAGCTCATCGTCTAAATCTAATAGTATTGTATAAAAATGTTCAGTATCAACAAAATAATCTTGTGTAGGAATTGGAAGACTAGAAGAAGTACCCTTGCCCTTGTTTCCCCTACTAGAAAAAGCACACTTACCCTTAAACATACCTCTTAATCCTTCCATTTTAATTATGATAATAAATAATTAAAGAAAATAAAATTAAGTGCGTTAAATAAAATAAACAGACAATAATAATTTAATGAAGGAACGAATGTACCAAACGCCAACGTAACGTCGACGTGTAATCGAGAGGTTGAAAATTGAAACTTTGCTTGATGGAAGATCCTCAAGCTAGTTGCCAACTTCACTCTCAATTCCCAAATGAATAAATAAAATTGAATATTTAGTAAATAATGTAGACTTGTAGAGAGATAGATTGAGAGATTAGAGAGATTGTAGAAAGATTTGTGAGAAAGATGAAGAGAAAATGAGTTATTTATAGTTGGAAAATTGGGTTAAAGTGTAAATATAATAACTTATGGGTTAAAAATAAATATTAAGGGGTAGGGGGTTGGGGGAGGGGGGAGGCCAAAAATGACCGTTGCACAACGTCCAAAATGTAAAATGGTCGTTGGTGCAACAGTTATTTTTGCAAATGGGGGGTTACGGGCGGGATCGGGGCAGGCTCGAGATTGGGGTGGGCTCGAGATCGGGTCGGCATTGGTGGGATTGGGGCTGGTCGGGATGAGACATTGTCCCATCCCGGTTCGAGTCCGATATCAAAATTTTTTTACTACTCGGGTTCGGGCGGTGTCGGGGCGGGACCAGGCCGTCCCAGCCCACTGGCCAGCTATAGTCTATACTAGCATTTCAATAGGTCAAGCAAGTCCGCTGGCAAGCCTATAAGCTATTGGCTTCTTCCTATATCCTGGTTCGGGAAAGCTATTGATTCCATTACCGAACCAAACAAGATTATTCCCTTAGTTCTACCTACCACCCTTTCTGTTTAAGGGGCACCATCTATTGAGAGTAGATTTCAAGTGTTTAGATATTTCAAGCATAAGCAGTAGTTGAACCAGCATAATGAAAAAGCTAGCAAAAGGGCAGAATCCTTAATTCTCTTCAAGCATAAGCAATAGTTGAACCAGCATAATGAAAAAGCTAGCAAAAGGGCAGATATTTCCGAATCCTTAATTCTCCTCTTGTTTTTTCATCATGTCTACCACAAAGAACACAATTCATCCTGCCCTTGCAGTCTCCAATATCAAGAACAACATCCTTATTGTACTTGAGATGGAAAACAGTCAATACGCGATGTGGGCAGAACTATTTAAAATTAACTCACAGTCTAATCGAGTCATCCATCACATCATCCCACCGGAAAAAGGCAAGAAGAAGGTGCCTACCATCGATGATGAAATAGTGTTGTGGGCAACTCTTGATGCTACGGTACTCTAGTTGATTTATTTCACCATCTCTACGGACCTCTTGCAGACTATTATTGAACCCAATACCACGACAATGAAAGCTTAGAATAGGTTGCGTGATATATTTCATGATAACAAAAATTGTCATGCCGTGACCATTGAGCAGGAATTCTCCCACATCAACATGGAGTTGTCAGATCAACACAAAAATGTTGGCGCACCCGTCATGAATGATCATCTTGTTCTTCATATGTTTCTAGGCCTCTCCGAGACTTACAATGGCGTTGGGACGCTTCTTCGTCAAAGTAATACTCTCCTGCCGTTCTACCAAGCACGTTACATGCTCACCTTAGAAGAAACTGGATTGGCTAAAAAGGCGGTAATCGAAGCTAATTCCGCCATGATGGTGTCCACGTCACGTGACACCGATGACCCACTCATTCTCGGACAATTCTAGCCAAAATCTTAATAATGGTGGTGGCAAAAAGGGCCAAAATTGGAAAAAATGGTGGCAAAAATTGCGGCGGTGGCAGTAGCAATGACGGGGGTGGCAGTGGCGGAGGATGTGGTGGCAGTGGCCAGCCGGCTGGGCAGCAGCACCACTGGCTGCAGCCTTGGCCAGTGTATAGTGATCGTGGGGCTGGGCCAGTGGGCAGTGGCCCACGCCACATTTTCTATGCTTTCCAATAGCGAGTTGGGCCGGCCCAATGGCCTCCAGCAGTTCCAGTAGACACAACAATCACGGACTGGGACTTGACAGCAGGCTAGCCTGCTTAGGCCTCGGCCACAACAGGCCTTCGCTGCAGCGGGCCCAACACCGATTTCGACCCCCACGGATATCGAGATAGTGATGAATATACTTGGATTAAATCCTCTAAATTCAAATTGGTACATGGACACATGTGCTACTTCTCACATGACGTCTGCACCAGGTAATCCCTCATTTTGTTTCAATTTGAGCAATAATTATGGCATCATTGTTAGTAATGGTAATTCAATTCCAATTCGCGGTTATGGTCACATAAATTTATCTCCCCCGAACCTACCTTTAGCCTTGAAAAATATCCTTCATGCTCCTCACTTAATTAATTTTTTTGTGTTTGTTCATAAATTTACAATTGATAATTGTGTTTCTGTTGACTTTGACCCTTTTAAATTTTCTGTGAAGGATTTCACAACGGAGATACCTCTAATGAGATGTAATAGTCGGGCGAGCTCTATCCCATAACCACCATCACTTAATTAATTTTTTTGTGTTTGTTCATAAATTTACAATTGATAATTGTGTTTCTGTTGACTTTGACCCTTTTAAATTTTCTGTGAATGATTTCACAACGGAGATACCTCTAATGAGATGTAATAGTCGGGGCGAGCTCTATCCCATCACCACTACCACTAATCAAGCCACACCATCGATGTTTGCCGCTTTAGCACATTCCTTATGACATGCGTGTTTGGGTCATCCGGGAGCGTATGTTCTTTGCTCTCGTAAAAATAATAATTTTATTGAGTGTAATAGTACACGTAGTACTAATGTTTGTCCTTCTTGTCCGCTTGGGAATCATGTTAGATTATCGTTTGTAGCGTCTAATTCTAGTACTTTAATGCCATTTGATATTATATATAGTGATTTGTGGACATCTCCCATTTTGAGCTCTGTGGGTCCATCGTTATTATGTGTTATTTTTGGATGATTATTCTAATTTTTATGGACATTTTCGTTGTTTAAAAAGTCTCAAGTTTATTACACATTCTTATCTTTTAGAGCATTC
This sequence comes from Anisodus acutangulus, assembly GCA_029783415.1. Classification (NCBI taxonomy): domain Eukaryota; kingdom Viridiplantae; phylum Streptophyta; class Magnoliopsida; order Solanales; family Solanaceae; genus Anisodus; species Anisodus acutangulus. The sequence continues at coordinate 13,249,262 of CM056502.1, read as the reverse complement.
ATCCATACCCAATTTGAACGGGAAATTAAAAATATTCAATGTGATAATGAAAGAAAATTTGATAATGGGTCATTTAAGAAATTTTGTAGTGTTAATGGTATATGTTTTCGATTTTCTTGTCCTCATACGTCCTCCTAAAATGGAAAAGCAGAGAGAAAAATATGCACCATTAATAATATTGTTCAGACATTACTCGCTCATGCTTCATCACCACCTTCATTTTGGCATCATGAATTACAAATGGCTACTTACCTTCTTAACATATTCCCTAGCAAAGGACTAGCATACCAATCTCCACTTTTTATCGTAAGGATCCTTCGTATTCTCATCTTAGGGTATTTGGGTGTTTATGCTATACTCTCTTCCCAACCACTACAATTAGCAAACTTCAATCCCGTTCTACCTCTTGTGTATTTTTGGGTTATCCGTCTAATCATCGTGGTTACAAATGTTTTGATTTATCTTCTAATATAATCATAATTATTCGACATGTCATTTTTTATGAAACTTAATTTCCATTTTCGAAATTGTATAATTTTGTGTCTAGTTCTTATAACTTTTGGGATGATGGGCTCTCACCATAAATCATCCACCATTTGGCCCAGCATTCCTGTGACCCAATTCTCCTAGCAGTCCCACTGCATGCTGGCCAAAATGTCCCCTATCCGAATCTAGTTTCTCGGCTAGCAGGCCTACTGCCTGTTGGCCCATCTGGTCTCGGTCTCAGTCCGGTTTCTCGGCCAGCAGGCCCACTGCCGACTGGCCTAATAATTCTCCCTCCCAGTCCAGCATCTCTACCAGCAGGCCCACCGTCTGCTGGCCAATCCTGTGACATTCCTATGCCGACCCAAGTCCAACCCAATTCTATTCCGAGTCAAGGGCCCATTACTCATTCTCAACGGGGTATTTTTAAACAAAAAAGACATTTTAATCTCAATTCTAATGTCACTAAAAATCACCCTTACCACGCAACCCAGTGTCTGCTCTTCATGACCCGAATTGGAAAATGGCCATGGATGATGAATATAATACTCTTATTGAATATAAGAGGTGGGACTTGGTGCCCCATCCGCCTGGTGTCAATGTTATTCGTTCTATGTAGATTTTTACTCATAAGTAAAAATCTGATGGTTATTTTTAGAGGCATAAGGCCCATCTTGTAGGTGATGGCAAAATTCAACAGGTTGGCGTACATTGTGGAGAGATATTTAGTCCAATGGTCAAACCGGCAACCATTCGCATTGTTCTCAGTCTGGCTCTCTCGAAAGCATGGCCCATTCATCAGCTGGATGTGAAAAATGCTCTCTTACACAATGATCTCAAGGAAACAGTATACATGCATCAACCCTTGGGTTTCAGGGACGCCGATCATCCTCACCATGTATGTTTGCTAAAGAAGTCCTTGTATGGGCTAAAACAGGCCCCTCGGGCTTGGTACAAAAGGTTTGCAGATTATGCATCTACTATTTGGTTTTCTCATAGCATATATTATGTTATATGTGGATGATAGTATATTGACTGCCTCTTCGGATAAACTGCGCAAGTCTATCATGTCTCTTCTCAGTTCCGAATTTGCTATGAAAGACTTGGGTCCTTGAGTTATTTTTTAGGTATAGTTGTAACTCGTCATGCATGTAGTCTATTTCTATCCCAGAGGAAGTATGCAACTGAGATTATTGAGCGAGCTGACATGTCATCCTGTAAGTCATCTTCTACTCCGATTGACACCAAACTGAAGCTGAGTGTTAATTTTAGCACACCTTACGAGGATCTCTCCCACTATCGCAGTCTTGCAGGGGCTCTTCAGTATCTTACATTCACGAGGCCCAAAATTACTTATGCAGTGCAGCATGTGTGTTTATTTATGCATGATCCGAGGGACGAACACATGCACGCTCTCAAACACACTGTGCGTTACATTCAGGGTACTCTTGATTATGTTTTGCACTTATATCTATCATCGGTATCTAATCTTATGTCTTATATAGATGCTGATTGGAGTGGATGTCCGGATACCAGACGTTCGACATCTGGTTATTGTATATTTCTTGGTGATAACTTGGTCTCTTGGTCGGCTAAATGTCAGGCTACTTTATCGCGATCCAGTGCGGAGGCCGAGTATCGAAGGGTAGCCAATGTGGTGTCTGAGTCTTGTTGGTTGCGTAATCTCTTATTAGAGCTTCACTTTCCTATTCAGTAAGCTACCTTGGTCTACTGCGATAATGTTAGTGCAATCTATCTCTCTGGAAATCCGATCCAACATCAGCGCACTAAACATATCGAGATGGATATTCACTTTGTTCGAGAAAAGGTAGCTCGTGGACAAGTACATGTCTTGCATGTCCCTTCACGGTACCAAATTGCTAACATCTTTACTAAGGGTCTTCCCTTAGTTCTGTTAGAAGATTTTAGGGACAGTCTCAGAGTACGAAAACTGCCCGCTATGACTGTGTGAGTGTGAAAGAATATACACTGTAATGTGTATATTTGCCGTGTATATGGCCATGTTAATTGTATATTTACTTACCATAATTATTAGAATTATTATACATATAATTAGGATAGTAGTTTTGTATTAGAAAAAGATAGTAATCTTGTATTCGAAAAAAATAGATTTATTTTTCATAATTACATATTGTATATCATGAATATAAACATTTTCATTAATGAAAATAACGAGGGGATTATTCTTTTTTAGCAATGACCTAGGTGCTTCGCAATGATCGATATGTTGTTCAATTTGATTCCTCAACATGAATGTGTTAATTTTAAACGTGCTAGCATAAAAAGAGCTTGATGGGCGATGATCAATTAGTTAAGAAGGTGTTCGACTATAAGTTTATAAGTTGATCAAACTTATTTATAAACACCTTTTGATTTATCTGCATTTGGTAAACATCCAAAATGCTTATAAGCAAAAGACTATAACCGTAAATCACCCAAAAGAAATAAGTTGGCCACCCCAAACTTATGATTTTTTAGTTTATAAGCACCTTTTGTTTGACCAAGTTTTTACTATTTTACTCCATATTTTTTATAATTCTCAAAATACCTTTTCCAGAACAAAACCCCTAACTTCCTTCTCCGGCCATTCCATATTTGTCAATCATCATTTTCTATATAAATATAGCTTTAACTCTATATATTTTTTTAAATAAGAGTATTTTACTCATTTATCAAAAGAAAAGCTTATCAACATTTTTTTTACCAAATACATCAAGCACTTGTTATCCGTTTTAACACTTTTATCCAAATGTATTTATTCATAAATTAAATTTCAGCACTTAAATAATTATTCGTAAGTAATGCTTATCAGCTATTTACAATTCACTAATCGAAACGAGCTCTAAGTATATATTGAGTCTGAATAGAGTGGGTTGATATGGAAACGTCGTACAACTATTCGACCTTAGCTTGTTAGAAATTGAGGTACCTTAACAGAGAACTTGTAACACTATTGGGGTGAGTTAGTTGACTTGGGATTGAAAGAAATAATCCTCTTGATTAGTTTCATTACTTGAAAGGCTATATATACAAGTTACAAAATAGGAGAATCCTATTCCTATTCTATTCTAAAAACCTTATTCTATACATTTATGGTAATACACTAATTATGATAATACACTACTAATTATATTACAATATTATCTAAACGAGGATACTAAATATTTACCATAAATTACTTTACATAAACAACCAAAACAGAGAGCTATTATTGGGACCAAATCCGAGATTTAATATACACAATGTGTGTATTGTGTGTATTTAACACACCCCCACAGTCATAGCGGGCGATCTTCGAACGCTGAGACTGTCCCTAAAATCTTCAAAAAAGACCGAGGGAAGACCCTTTGTAAAGATGTCTGCAATCTGATATCTTGACGGGACATGGCATACGCGAACGTGACCCCGGGCAACCTTTTTACGGACAAAGTGAATGTCCATTTCGATATGTTTAGTGCGTTGGTACTGAACCGGATTACCTGAAAGGTAGATGGCACTAACATTATCTCAATAAACCAAGGTTGCCTTTAGAATCGGACAATGAAGCTCTAAAAGCAAATTACGTAACCAACATGATTCTAAGATCACATTGGCTACCCCTCGATATTGATCCCTAAAGGCACTTGGCGGGATAGAGTTGCTCGACGCCGCAGACTAGGAGACCAAGTTGTCGCCAAGGAACATACAAAGAGTCAGGCGTAGCGGAAATGCGGTATATGGGCAACCACCCCAATCTGCATCAGTGTATGAGACAAGTGTGGATGTCGATGAAGGATACAAATGCAAACCATAGTCCAGTGTACCCTGAATATACCGGATGATGCGTTTGATTGCATTCATGTGCTCAACTCTGGGATCATGCATGAATAAACACACATGCTGAACAACATACGTAATATCCGGTCTGGTAAAGGTAAGATACTGAAGAGCCTGTCGCACCCGATTTTGACCTGCGGGCTTCGCGACGCTATGGCGTCGATCCCCTCTGGATTGGATAAAATGCTTGCTTTGAGGAGTCGCCACCTAATTATTCTAGGGTGAATTAGGACACCTGAATGTTAACTAAATGCTACAAAATAAACTCCAATTTTGTGGTCTACGAAACTAATGAAATTCAGGGTAAGAGTTCTTTATTATCCTAAAGGGAAGGGGTTAGGCATCCTTTAAGATCCGCTAACTTGCGGTTATCCGATCAAACTCAGGTTAATTGTTATGCTAAGAAAAGTGCATGTTTTACAAGTATAAAATAATATTGCAAGTATTTAATGAAATGATGCATTTGTACAAGTATACATTTGTATGACATTAATAAACATGCAAAGCTAAAAAAGACTATGAATATGCATTCGTATGAAAATTGATAAAGATGTATGCAATGTGATTTCTTATGGGCGACGGGCCTAAAAATAGATAAACTAGCGATTAACAATTTTAAAACTAACCGAGCCTAAAAAAAATGAACTAGCAAAGGGTTTCAAGTTTTAGACTACCCTATTAATTAATTCTATGTTTGCCTATTCTAAACATTTCAATAATTTCACGAGTACAATAATATTACAATACATAATGAAATAAAGCTGAATTAAGAAAGTAAATGACAACAACAAAATAAATAATCTCTGAGGGGTATTTGCCTTCTTTGACTTTATCTTTGCAAGCTGTCAAGAATAAACGGTTAGAAATAATTAAATATACATAGCTTCGGATCCGCATCCAAAACAATAAATGTTTTGATCACGGAGGGCTCAGACTTAAATTTTGAAAAGATCATTCCAATCACGTCGTGGTTGCGAACATATGACTCGTTGGTCATTTTAGTTGCCTTGCCTATCGAACATGTTGGTCTCTCGGGTGAAAAAGATTTAAGTTTCATCCTTGCCCAAAAGCTTTATTTTCCGTCTTTACAACTGTGGAGGCCTCAAAAATCGACGGATATTTTTTCATCGGCCAGTGTAGTATAATATTCAAATCAGTAAAATGGTGTCAAAACAAGAAAAGAAAAAACAGAAATTGAGAAATGATATCCAGAAGGACGTGGCCTCAAATTCAATTTCATTGGCCTAAATGCAGATTTATATAAATCAAGAAACTAAGAAGGCAATCCGGTACACGGATGTTTAAATGCCAAAAAGTGAATCAAACGAAACGAAAAAGCGCGGCCTCGAATTCAATTTCATCGGCCTAAATGCGATATTAATAAAAAAACAGTAAACTAAACCACAACAGTAAAACAGAAATCGAGAAGCAATTCCCGAAAAGACGCAATATTTAGTTTAAAACAAAGAAGACAAGAAAGCAAGAAATATCCGTTGCACGGATGTTTAAAACAGTAAACAGTAAACAGAAACACAGAGAAACAAACAAACAAACACAAAAAGCGCGGCCTCGAATTTAATTTCATCGGCCAAGTGCAGTATTAGTTAAGACAATAAAACAGTAAAACAGAAAGATATCCGTCGCACGGATGTTAAAGAAAACAGTAAACAGAGAAACGAAACGAAAAAGTGCGGCCTCGAATTTAATTTCATCGGCCTAAGTGTAGTATTGGTTAAAACAAATAAAACAGTAATCCGTTGCACGGATGTTTAAAACAGAAAACAGAAAAGAGAAACGAAAGAAAGAAAAAAAAAGCGCGGCCTCGAATTTAATTTCATCGGCCAGTGTAGTATCGTGTTCAAATCAGCAAAATTAAAAATCGGAATCAGACGCAGCAGAAGAAGAAAGCGATGCAAACGAAGCAGAAAAACAGAGGCAATTCCCGAGAAGACGGGATGTTTAGTAACTAAAAAAAACAGTAAATATCCGCTGCCCGGATGTTAAAAACAGTGCTGAAAAGCAGTGAAATGAAACGAAAAAAGTGCGGCCTCAAATTCAATTTTATCGGCCTAAAATGCAGTAAAGCAGTAGGATATCTGTGTATGGATATTTAAATACCAAAATAACCAACAGTTTGCAATTAAATTATGCGACCCGAATTCTGAATAGTGACCCGACCCGGAATCAAACATTCTTTTTGTATTTTTCAGATAACCAACAACAAAATATTAAACCCAAAAAATGGAATTATTACAAGGCCCGGGCTGACCCGACCCGAATCAGCAAAACTCAACCCGAAACAGAAATCAGACCCGAATCAGTTTTTCTTGTATTTTCAGATAGCCAACAATAGAAAATAAAACACAATTAATCTGGAAATTTAACCAAATCGGGTCGACCCGACCCGGGTCAGTGACCCGACCCGAATCGGATATTTTCAACCCGAATCGATTTTCTCCAAATCACAGATAACCAACAACACAATATAAACATAAAAATCTGGAAATTAACCAAATCGGGTCGACCCGACCCGAATCGAATGTTTTCAACCCGAATCGATTTTCCATCCAAACTCAGGTAACCAACAACAAAATATAACACACAAAAAATCTGGAATTTAACCGAACCGGGTCGACCCGACCCGGGTCAGTGACCCGACCCGAATCGGATGTTTTTTTCAACCCGAATCGATTTTCTTCCAAATTACAGATAACCAACAACAAAATATAAATACACAAATCTGGAAACTTACCTGACCCGGTTCTGGCCCGACCGGAACAGTGACCCGAAAAAGCAGTATCACCAAAAGCGGACCGGAAATAAAACCACCAAAAACAGATCGGAAACCACCAACAAAACAAACCGGAAAACCACCAACAAAAGTACCAAAACCACCAACAAAAGTAAAACGGAAACCACCGACAAGAGCAAACAGGAACCCTCATTTTCAGACTTAAGACCTCAAAAACCCCCAAAATCGACGGTGGTGTGGGTGGTGTGTGCGGCGACTAGTGGGGTAGGTTGTCCGGCGTAGGTGGGGCAGGGTGGCCGGTGGTGTGGGGTCGCGGGTATGGGGGCGTGCGGCTGATGGGTTGAGAGAGATATGGAATGTAGGGTTTTTTTTTGTGTTGTGTTTTTCTTTTGGGTTATGTTTAGTTTTGGGGAAATAAAGGGGATGGGAGTTGGGTTGGTCGAGTGGGCCGATTGGTTGGGCTCGGGTGGGGTTCGGTTGGGCCTGGTCGGGTTTGGCCGACCGGGCCCTATTTTATTTTGTGGGATTTGGATTGATTTTTGTTTTGGGTGGAAATTGTTTTGGGTTGGAAATAAATGGGTTATGGGTTGTTGGGTTGGGTAGGAATTGTTTTGGGTTGAGTAGAAGTTGTTTTGGGGGAAAATGAAATGGGTTATGGGTTTAAAATATAAAAAGGGGTTTTTATTATATAAAAAGAAAGCTTTGCAAAATTTATAAATTGTAAAGATGACAATATGATAAAAATATAATATTTGTGAAATTCTTGATGCTTAAAATAATAAAAATATAAAATGTAATGCCGTTTTGCGAAAATAAAATAACATATAATATTAGGATAAAAGTATGTTTGTGATATAAAAAATGCAAATGACAAATAAAAATGCAAATAATACTAATAATAATGATATATATACATATATATGCCTATATTTTAAAATTGTTTTAAAGTGTCAAAAATATTAAAAATTGCAAATAAAATCCAAAAAGATGGGACAAAATTGGGTGTCAACAGATGCCCCTCTTTGGCCGGAGACGATGAAAGAGTTTTCGGCCAAAGAAGTTGACTGAGTAGCCAATTTTGTCCTGATCACCGGGACTCGAGGGAAGATTAGAGATGCATGGTAAGAAATAGAATCCCGAGGGGGGGAGAAGTTGTAAGAGATGGTGCAGATTCAAGAAACAATGCCCCCAGTGTCGACTTATGATGACACCGGTTGCAGATGTGGCGAGATACTGGGGAAAGGGCTGAACGATGTTCGAAGTACTTCCCCGATGCAGATGACGTTGTTGCATAGGCATGATTGAAATTAAGATACCCGCATTAGAAGGTGGGGTGCCTTACTGAAAAATAAAATACCCGCATTGGAAGGTGGGTGCCTGACTGAAATTGAAATACCCGCATTAGGAGGTGGGCGCCTGACTGAAATTAAATACCCGCATTAGGAGGTGGGCGCCTGATTAAGATGAAATACCCGCATTAGGAGGTGGGCGCCTGACTGAAAATGAAATACCCGCATTATGAGGTGGGCGCCTGACTGAAATTGAAATACCCGCATTAGGAGGTGGGTGCTTAAATAAATACCGCAGAGGTGGGCGCTGAATAAATTGAAATACCCAGACGTTGATAAATTAAAATACGCGATGGGAGTGGGCGCTACGACAGAGGCGGCGCCGATCAAATTAAATACCCGCATTAGGAGGTGGGCGTCGATCAAATGAAATACCCGCATTAGGAGGTGGGCGCCTGACTGAAATTTAAATACCCGCATTAGGAGGTGGGTGCCTGACTGAAATGAAAATACCCGCATTAGGAGGTGGGTGCATGACTGAAATGAAAATACCCGCATTAGGAGGTGGGTGCCTGACAGAAATTGAAATACCCGTGACAGAGGTGGGCGCTGATCAAATTGAAATACCGCGCATTAGGAGGTGGGCGCTGAATGAAATTAAATACCCGTGATTGGAAGGTGGGTCGATCAAATTAAATACCCGCATTAGGAGGTGGGTGCCTGACTGAAATGAAATACCCGCATTAGGAGGTGGGCGCCTGACTGAAATTTAAATACCCGCATTAGGAGGTGGGTGCCTGACTGAAATGAAAATACCCGCATTAGGAGGTGGGTGCATGACTGAAATGAAAATACCCGCATTAGGAGGTGGGTGCACAGTAAATTGAAATACCCGTGACATTAGAGGTGGGCGCCTGAAATTGAAATACCCGCATTAGGAGGTGGGCGCTGATCAAATTAAATACCCGCATTGGAAGGTGGGTGCCTGATCAAATTGAATACCCGACATTAGGAGGTGGGTGCCGATCAAATTAAAATACCCAGACAGGAGGTGGGCGCTGACGTAAATGAAATACCCGCGTTAGGAGGTGGGCGCTGATCAAAATGAAATACCGCGTTAGAGGTGGGCGCTGACTGAAAATCAAATACCCAGATTAGGAGGTGGGCGCTGATGTAAATTTAAATACCCGCATTAGGAGGTGGGCACTGATCAAATTAAAATACCCGCATTAGGAGGTGGGCGCTGATTGAAATGAAAATACCCAGACAGGAGGTGGGTGCTGATGAAATTGAAATACCCAGATTAGAGGTGGGCGCCGATCAAATTGAAATACCAGACAGGAGGTGGGCGCCGATCAAATTAAATACCCGCATTGGAAGGTGGGTGCTCGATGAAATTGAATACCCGCGTTAGGAGGTGGGCGCCGATCGAAATTAAAATACCCGCATTAGGAGGTGGGCGCTGACGTAAATGAAATACCCAGACAGGAGGTGGGCGCTGATGAAAATGAAATACCGCGTGACAGAGGTGGGCGCTGATCAAATCGAAATACCCAGACAGAGGTGGGCGCTGACGTAAATTTAAATACCCGTGACAGAGGTGGGCACCGTTGAAATTAAAATACCCGCATTAGGAGGTGGGCGCTGATTGACGTCGTTGTATTGACGTGATGCGCTTGTGACCCGCATGGGTTGAAATGAGCGTCGTTGCATAGGCGTGGTGCGTTATGCGTCATTGTGTAGACGTGTTGTGCAGATGACGCCGTTGCATAGGCGTGTTGATGTCGTGGTAATGTTGTGAAAGATGTAAATGACGTCCATTGTCGTCAGTTTGGGGTAAGATGATTTCACGTTGTGGTGGATCTTCTGCCGATTTAACCTCATGTGGACTGCGAATTAAAATGTACTTCTTGCACGGACGAAAATGTGAGCGTCTTTGCCAAATTAAGCACACATGTTGCGGCTTCTCTGCCTTTGTCAACCTGAAGACCTGCAATGAAAGAAATTTGTGAGTTGTAGCTTTTGCCCTGGACGCTTGCAAGCTCATATTGGTTTAGATTGAAGACTTCGGTTATGGCATTTTCCAGGTCCATTGGCATAGTCTTGCAGTGAACCCTTAAAATATGCCCCAGTTTCTAGTATATATGAAGATGTTGAACTTCCAACTGGACAAAACCGAGTTTGTGCGGGCAACTTGTTTGTCCTATCAAGGCGATCATGTGAGCCTATTTTGTTGTGTGCAAGATAATGGACACACAATTTCCAATGGTGTGACCGAAGCCGATGTGGCGCCACGATTCGATAAAGGAAATCAGGTCATAACGTAGTTATTTGCAAGTAAAATAGCGATTGTGAAGTTTTCCAAAATGGGACCGGTCGATGTGGTCGCCACGATTCCGCCGAGGAATCAGGTCATAACGTAGTTCATGCAAGCAAAAAGAATTTTGTAAGGGTTTTCTAAAAATGAGACCGAAGCTGATGTGGCCGCCTACGTATCCCGCCGAGGGAATCAGGTCATAACGTAGTTCATGCGGCAAAAGAGATCGTGAACTTTTTCAAAAATGGGACCGAAGCCGGTGTGGCTGCCTACGTATCCCGCCGAGGGAATCAGGTCATAACGTAGTTCATGCAAGCAAAAAGAATTTTGTAAGGGTTTTCTAAAAATGAGACTGAAGCTGATGTGGCCGCCTACGTATCCCGCCGAGGGAATCAGGTCATAACGTAGTTCATGCGGCAAAAGGAATTTGTATTGTAGAATGTTTTTTTTTTTTTGTAAAAGAGAGTGACTAGAGTTTGAAAAATGATGCAATATATTTTGCAAGGTTTTTTTTTTGTTGTTCTTTTTTTGTGAAAATATGAAAAAGACATAATCACGTCTTGACTTCGGTAGGTACCAACAATTAGTATTGTGCTTAGGAGTTTTCGTTATTTGCTTTCTGTCAAATCGAGACAGACTTCAAGGTAATTCCTACAGATTCAGATGCTACCTCAGACATACCTGAGTATCGACACTTGCTTCAAGCCAAGATTTTGACATATATGCATCCTCATGTTTCAAATGCCCTCACTGAAAGAAAGTCCCTTCCTCACATGTATTTCAGTATTTTGAACTTTGGGACGTCTAGAGAAGTACACTCACCCTCAGAAAGATGTTCAATGCATTTAATTGTGATACCATAGGCTTGGCCGTCATGTGAGTATCCACTAATGTGAGAACCCTCGGTATAGGATCATGTAGGGCTTGTTATGGGTTTGTAATGTAGGCTTGGGAAAGGAAAGGATATTATTTGGGTAAAGAGTGACTAATCCTTCCTTGAGCGTTGGAATATGCCAGTGCTTGATATTTGTGTGCATTGATTCCGATTTGCTTCTTTTTGCCCCCTTTTGTTTTGTATCGACTTCTTTTGAATATTTCGTTTGAAGCTTTTTCCCCTTTTTTTTTCAAAGTTATTTCCTTCTTTTTTCTTTTTATATTGTCGGGGCTTTTAACTTCCTTTTTGTGTGAAGTCGTCCTTTGGTTTTGTTTTGTTTTCCTCTTTTGGGAACATTGCAACTTCAACTCGAATCATTTTCAGCAATTTGCATATTTCTGATGCGCTCAAGGAGGTCGGGCCAAAAGAGGGATAGCGCGTGTACGCACTCAGAAAGGGTATAGGCATAAGATGTGGTTGTTCAAAAAAAACTTCAAGCTCAAAGGGGAAATGCTACGGATAATGTTATTTGGTAAGCTGGAAAGGCTCAAACGGATCAAAGAAAGCCTACGATCCTTTCCTATACCAAGTGTTACTCAGGATTTCGCCTCAACAAACATTCGAGCCAAGTTCTAGATCACAATGCAATGCAATTGAACTTATTCTAAAAACTCACCACACAATGCACATGAAACGATGAGGTTGGCTTTGTTCATATCTTGGAAGCATGAAAAACAATTTTTTAAGTGTCAACACAGGCGTGAATGAGAGGTACCAGAAGAATCTATGGTTTACCACGAAGACAATCTTCTCCACTTGTTCTTTCCTATGCACACTCCTAACTGTGTTGGTATCAACCAAGTCCATCAATGATTCTTAATTTTTTTTTTTTGTATTTTTGAATAAAGGGTACCGAACCCAAATAGGGCTGCCTACGTATCTCATCTTTGATGAGAATCAGGTGTGCGTAGTTCGTACTGATAGGTTATAAAAATGTATGTTTTAAAAAAGTTCATCTACACTAGGATAGTAAAAGTAAAAATTGTATAAAACAGATGATTGTCCACTATGGGACGAATGCAAAGTAAAATATAATTGTCCACAGTAGAATGAATGCAATGAATAAATGATCATCCACAATAGGATGCATGTAAATAAAAAAAATGAATGTCCATTATAAGATGAATGAAAAAATTGATAAACCAGATATGTCCTTATCTACGGTGGACAAGGAAGTGCGTCTTTTTTTTCATTTTTTTTTAGTGTTGTCGAACCCGAGAAGGGCTACCTACTTATCACACCGAACGGTGAGAATCAGACACTCGTAGTTCGTGAAGATAGGTTATAAAAAATGTAAAATTGAAAAAGAATTTATCCACGATAAGATAGTAAGTAAAATTGTATGCAATAAAAAAGTGATTGTCCATATTAGGATGTAATGAAAATTAAATTGTCCATTAGGATGTAATGAAAAAAAAAAAAAAGATTGATAATCCGAAATCATTTTTTTCATTTTTTTTATTTGATTTTTTTTAGGGGTGTCGCACCCGAGAAGGGTTACCTACGTATCACACCGTATGGCGAGAATCAGACACTCGTAGTTCGTACAGATATGTGGTAAAAATGTATGATATAAAGAAATTATGCAACGAAAATTAAGCATATCAACAGAATTTGCAAAATATATATAAAAAACAAATATAGACAACTAGAGTAACGCCTCGTTGACTCTGAAGTTGGCTGACTTTTTTGAGTCAAAACATCTTCCGATCGTCTTTGTGAAAGCGCTTTGGCTTTGTTCTTTCCGGGAGTCTATCCAGAGATAATGTTTTAGAACGACCGCCTCAATCTGTTCGCGAGGACGATCTTCCTGCAAAAATAAGAGCACCGGGTGAAAGGAGGAAATTCACTAAAAGAATAATAAAATGTAGGAAAGTGACAGTATAGTCAAAAACTCCCCTGATTGCTGCACGAGGTCAGAGTCTTGATATTCAAGAACGCTTTATTCTAGGGCAGTGACACAATTTTTGTCCCAGAGTTGCAAACAATATGGTATGATATGTATGCAATTGAAGCGGTAAATATTGCATTAAATAATATGTACAAGGATAAAAGAAGAAAAAAAGCAAACAAACTATACAAGAATAAAATATGCATCCTATCATACATGGAGCCCATCTTATGCCAGAGATGGGCCTAAACGCCAAATATGAGAGATTATGATGAATAATCCAATTTGTCAAACTACAATGCTTTTATTGGAAATGAAGACAAAATGTATGTACATTTTCCAATATCGGCATGTCATGATTAAGCTTGGATTAGTCCATCATTATCACGCTACAAATAATATGTTGATGGTCGTTGGGGGAGCGAGACCCGTCGACAATATTGGTGGATTTCTTAATTGTGGAGTCGATGCCAAGGATCGACCCACCTATAGTGTATGTATGCATGATTAAAAATAAAAGGGTATAGCTCTATCCTAAATTTACTAAGATTAGGCTTACTGGACTCAAGGTTCCCGAGCGGACTACTCGAGTGAGAAGGCTACGCGGCCTCCGGATGGTCCGGACACTCCGCGCATACGCCAACTCTCCTAAAATTTGGTAATTTGAAAGAATTTGCGGGTGCGCAAAACACACCTCGCGTGTAATGTGTGATAGTGTCAATTTTCCATAGTGGAAGAAATATGAGCGGAATGCCAATTTAAGAAAAGCAATAAAAAAATATAGCAATTAAAGTTAAACATACAAAATTTCAAAAAAGAAACAATTAGAGGCAGTGAAATAAATAAGATGCAAAATAAAGTGCAATAATAATTAACCTGAACTTGCTATGGTTAAGAACCTGAATTTCCCCAGCGGAGTCGCCATGCTGTCGCACCCGATTTTGACCTGCGGGCTTCGCGACGCTATGGCGTCGATCCCCTCTGGATTGGATAAAATGCTTGCTTTGAGGAGTCGCCACCTAATTATTCTAGGGTGAATTAGGACACCTGAATGTTAACTAAATGCTACAAAATAAACTCCAATTTTGTGGTCTACGAAACTAATGAAATTCAGGGTAAGAGTTCTTTATTATCCTAAAGGGAAGGGGTTAGGCATCCTTTAAGATCCGCTAACTTGCGGTTATCCGATCAAACTCAGGTTAATTGTTATGCTAAGAAAAGTGCATGTTTTACAAGTATAAAATAATGTTGCAAGTATTTAATGAAATGATGCATTTGTACAAGTATACATTTGTATGACATTAATAAACATGCAAAGCTAAAAAAGACTATGAATATGCATTCGTATGAAAATTGATAAAGATGTATGCAATGTGATTTCTTATGGGCGACGGCCTAAAAATAGATAAACTAGCGATTAACAATTTTAAAACTAACTGAGCCTAAAAAATGAACTAGCAAAGGGTTTCAAGTTTTAGACTACCCTATTAATTAATTCTATGTTTGCCTATTCTAAACATTTCAATAATTTCACGAGTACAATAATATTACAATACATAATGAAATAAAGTGAATTAAGAAAGTAAATGACAACAACAAAATAAATAATCTCGAGGGGTATTTGCCTTCTTTGACTTTATCTTTGCAAGCTGTCAAGAATAAACGGTTAGAAATAATTAAATATACATAGCTTCGGATCCGCATCCAAAACAATAAATGTTTTGATCACGGAGGGCTCAGACTTAAATTTTGAAAAGATCATTCCAATCACGTCGTGGTTGCGAACATATGACTCGTTGGTCATTTTAGTTGCCTTGCCTATCGAACATGTTGGTCTCTCGGGTGAAAAAGATTTAAGTTTCATCCTTGCCCAAAAGCTTTATTTTCCGTCTTTACAACTGTGGAGGCCTCAAAAATCGACGGATATTTTTTCATCGGCCAGTGTAGTATAATATTCAAATCAGTAAAATGGTGTCAAAACAGTAAAAGAAAAAAACAGAAATTGAGAAATGATATCCGAAGGGACGTGGCCTCAAATTCAATTTCATTGGCCTAAATGCAGTATTTATATAAATCAGTAAACCAGTAAGGCAATCCGTGCACGGATGTTTAAATGCCAAAAAAGTGAACTGAAACAGAAACGAAAAAAGCTCGGCCTCGAATTCAATTTCATCGGCCTAAATGCAGTATTTAATTCAAAAACAGTAAACTAAACCACAACAAAGGAAATGTAAATCGAGAAGCAATTCTAAAAGACGCGATATTTAGTTTAAAACAAGAAGACAAAGAAATAAAGAAATATCCGTTGCACGGATGTTTAAAACGATAAGCGAAATGTAAAAACAGAGAAACAAACAAACAAACATTAAAAGCGCGGCCTCAATTTAATTTCATCGGCCAAGTGCAGATTAGTTAAGACAATAAAACAAGAAAAGCGAGAAAGATATCCGTCATACGGATGTTAAAGAAAACGATAAGCGAGAAGCGAAAGCGAAAAAGTGCGGCCTCAATTTAATTTCATCTACTAAGTGTAGTATTGGTTAAAACAAATAAAACAGTAATCCGTTGCACGGATGTTTAAAACAGAAAACAGAAAAGAGAAACGAAAGAAAGAAAAAAAAAGCGAGGCCTCGAATTTAATTTCATCGGCCAGTGTAGTATCGTGTTCAAATCAGCAAAATTAAAAATCGAATCAGACGCAAAGAAAGAAGCAGATGCAAAGAAATGAAGCGTAAAAACAGAGGCAATTCCCGAGAAGGCGGGATGTTTAGTAACTAAAAACAGTAAATATCCATTTGCGGATGTTAAAGCGATCTTTGGCAGTGAAATGAACGAAAAAGTGCGGCCTCAAATTCAATTTTATCGGCCTAAAATGCAAGAAAGCAAGAGGATATCTGTGTATGGATATTTAAATACCAAAATAACCAACGCTTTGCAATTAAATTATGCGACCGATACGAATAGTGACGGGGAATCAAACATTCTTTTGTATTTTTCAGATAACCAACAACAAAATATTAAACCCAAAAATGGAATTATTACAAGGCCGGTGACCCGACCGAATCAAAGAAACTCAACCCAAACAAATCGGACCGAATCGCTTTTTCTTGTATTTTGGATAGCCAACAATAGAAAATAAAACACAATTAATCTGGAAATTTAACCAAATCGGTCGACCGACCGGTCGATGATCTGACGAATCGGATATTTTCAACCCGAATCGATTTTCTCCAAATCACGGATAACCAACAACACAATATAAACATAAAAATCTGGAAATTAACCAAATCGGTCGACCCAGGCCGAGTCGATGACCGACCGAATCGAATGTTTTCAACCGAATCGATTTTCCATCCAAACTCGGGTAACCAACAACAAAATATAACACACAAAAATCTGGAATTTAACCGAATCGTCGACCGACCGGTCGATGTTTGACCGAATCGGATGTTTTTCAACCCGAATCGATTTTCTTCCAAATTACAGATAACCAACAACAAAATATAAATACACAAATCCGAAACTTACCTGACCTTGCTCGGCCCGACCGAACAAAGGACCGAGAAAGCGATATCACCAAAAGCGGACCGGAAATAAAACCACCAAAAACAGATCGGAAACCACCAACAAAACAAACCGGAAAACCACCAACAAAGTACCAAAACCACCAACAAAAGTAAACGGAAACCACCGACAAGAGCAAACAGAACCCTCATTTTGGACTTAAGACCTCAAAACCCCAAAATCGGCGGTGGTGTGGGTGGTGTGTGCGGCGACTAGTGGGGTAGGTTGTCCGCGTGGAGTGGGGCGGGGTGGCCGGTGGTGTGGGTCGCGGGTATGGGGGCGTCTGGTGATGGGTTGAGAGAGATATGGAATGTAGGGTTTTTTTGTGTTGTGTTTTTCTTTGGGTTATGTTTAGTTTTGGGAAATAAAGGGATGGGAGTTGGGTTGGTCGAGTGGGCGATTGGTTGGGCTCGGGTGGGGTTGGGTTGGGCCTGGTGGGTTTGGCCGACTGGGCCCTATTTTATTTTGTGGGATTTGGATTGATTTTGTTTTGGGTGGAAATTGTTTTGGGTTGGAAATAAATGGGTTATGGGTTGTTGGGTTGGGTAGGAATTGTTTTGGGTTGAGTAGAAGTTGTTTTGGGGGAAAAATGAAATGGGTTATGGGTTTAAAATATAAAAAGGGGTTTTTATTATATAAAAAGAAAGCTTTGCAAAATTTATAAATTGTAAAGATGACAATATGATAAAAATATAATATTTGTGAAATTCTTGATGCTTAAAATAATAAAAATATAAAATGTAATGCCGTTTTGCGAAAATAAAATAACATATAATATTAGGATAAAAGTATGTTTGTGATATAAAAAATGCAAATGACAAATAAAAATGCAAATAATACTAATAATAATGATATATATACATATATATGCCTATATTTTAAAATTGTTTTAAAGTGTCAAAAATATTAAAAATTGCAAATAAAATCCAAAAAGATGGGACAAAATTGGGTGTCAACAGATGCCCCTCTTTGGCCGGAGACGATGAAAGAGTTTTCGGCCAAAGAAGTTGACTGAGTAGCCAATTTTGTCCCGATCATCGGGACTCGAGGGAAGATTAGAGATGCATGGTAAGAAATAGAATCCCGAGGGGGGGAGAAGTTGTAAGAGATGGTGCAGATTCAAGAAACAATGCCCCAGTGTCGACTTATGATGACACTGGTTGCAGATGTGGCGAGATACTGGGGAAAGGGCTGAACGATGTTCGAAGTACTTCCCCGATGCAGATGACGTTGTTGCATATGCATGATTGAAATTAAGATACCCGCATTAGAAGGTGGGCGCCTAACTGAAATGAAATACCCGCATTAGGAGGTGGGCGCCTGACTGAAATTTAAATACCCGCATTAGGAGGTGGGCGCTGTTGAAATTAAATACCAGATTAGGAGGTGGGCGCTGATTAAGATGAAATACCCGCGTTAGGAGGTGGGCGCTGATCAAAATGAAATACCCGCATTATGAGGTGGGCGCCGATCAAATTGAAATACCCGACATTAGGGAGGTGGGTGCTCGACTGAAATGAAATACCGCGTTAGGAGGTGGGCGCCATCAAATTAAATACCCGCATTAGGAGGTGGGCGCCGATGAAATTGAAATACCCAGATTAGAGGTGGGCGCCTCGATGTAAATTAAAATACCAAGATAGGAGGTGGGCGCTGATCAAATTGAAATACCCGACAGAGGGCGTGGCGCTGATCAAATTAAATACCCAGATTAGAGGTGGGCGCTGATCAAATTGAAATACCCGCGACAGGAGGTGGGCGCTGATCAAATTAAATACCCGATTAGGAGGTGGGTGCTGATCAAAATGAAATACCCGTGACAGAGGTGGGCGCTTGTTGAAATTTAAATACCCGCATTAGGATGTGGGTGCCTGACTGAAATGAAAATACCCGCATTAGGAGGTGGGTGCATGACTGAAATGAAAATACCCGCATTAGGAGGTGGGTGCCTGACAGAAATTGAAATACCCGCATTAGGAGGTGGGCGCCTGACTGAAATTGAAATACCCGCATTAGGAGGTGGGCGCCTGACTGAAATTAAATACCCGCATTGGAAGGTGGGCGCCTAACGAACAAGACTGGCAAATTTGAGTACGACTCGTACCCTTACAAGAAATAAAGCTATTTTTATCTAAAACTGATAAAATAGAAGATCCCGGTTAACCAAGGCGAGCATGCCACAAGGAAGGAGAAATGGCTGCAAAAACTGACGGCAAGGCTTGACTCGATGGACTGAAATCGGGCATGATAGGATAAAGATCCCCCCTACTATCACACCTCATGAGATGACTCCCTGTCTTAAAATCCTTCACAAAGAAACCAAAAGGATCAAATTCAACAGAAACAGAATTGTCAGTGGTGAACTTTCGGACAGACACTAAGTTTTTAATCAATTTGGGTGCATGTAAAGTATTTTTCAAGATAAGGGGTGGATTGGGGGAGACAATGTTTTCTGACCATAACCCTGAATTAGAATAGAGTTGCAATTACCAATAATTATACCCCGAGGGTTGCTCAAATTGAAATAAGATGAGAGAGTACCTGAATCGAAAGTCATGTGAGTAGTGGCATCTGTGTCCATATACCAATTTGGGTCAGGTTGAGTCAAACCTAATGTGTGCATCGCGGCCTCGATATCTGTCTGAGTGGGGCCTGCTGCGTGGTGAGCTTGCGGAGGTCGGGGCCCAAGTATTCCAAGACTGGGCTGCACTGTACCGTAGTTGCTGGCTGCCGCTGGCTACAGTGGCCGCCGGGCCGCCATCATCGATTATTGGGCCTGAAAGGTCGCCGCCCCACCAGGCCGGGCCGAACCGCTGAACGTAGGGCCGCTGCCCACTGCCCACTGCCCTAGCCCAACTGCCATAAACCCCACTACAGGGACCAGTAGGGTGGTGGGCCACTGTTCACTGGACGGGGCCCACTGCCTGCTTGCTGACCACCGGAACCGCCGCGTTTGCCGCCGCGGTTTTTGTTATTATTCTTACGATTATTTTTGCCACCACCATGAGTACGATTTTGGCCCGAATTATCAACAAAACCTGAAGAACTTGGGGAGGACGCCATCATGACGACGGGGCTTGCTCCGGCAGCCGCCTTTTTAGCCAAACCGGCTTCTTCCAAAGTAAGCATGGAGCGGGCTTGATAGAAGGCGGGAAGAGGGTTGCTTTGACAAAGGATAGTTCCAACGCCATTATAGGCCTCCGAAAGGCCGGCAACCAATTGTAGAACCAGATGATTATTTGTTACAGGTGCGCTAACATTACGGAGTTGATCCGCCAACTCCTTGAGTTTCTTGCAATATGCCGATACGTTTGGAAAGTCTTCCATGCGAACTAGAGAGAATTCATGTTCGAGTGTGACGGCACGTGAATATTGGTTATCTTGGAATATGTCACGCAATCTATTCCAGGTAGCCATTGTCGTGGTATCCGTCTCAATAATCGTCTGTAAAAGGTCAACCGAAATAGTGGAATAGATCCACTGGAGAACGGTAGCATCAAGCGTAATCCATAACAGAGGATCCTCCGCGGGAAGAGGTGTAGCGGGAGGAATTATGTGATGGATAACTTGATGGGAGATAGCGTGAATTTTAAACAATTCTGCCCACGTCGCATATTGGACGTTTTCCATTTCAAGTACAATAGGGATACTGTTCTTGACGTTAGAAACCATGAGGGCAGGATGATAATTGTTCTTAGACATATTGAAAGAACAAAGAAGGAGGGGAAATTTAAGAGAGATTTTTTAGAGCGGAAGACGAAATTTGGGAGAGAAACCCGAGGGGGGGGGGGGTCTCGGCCGAGAGAGGGTACAGAAGTTGGGAGAGAAAACTTTTGTTTAGACCTAGTCTCTTGATACCATGAAAGAAATAATCCCCTTGATTATTTTCATTACTTGAAAGGCTATATATACAAGTTACAAAATAGGAGAATCCTATTCCTATTCTATTCTAAAAACCTTATTCTATACATTTATGGTAATACACTAATTATAGTAATACACTACTAATTATATTACAATATTACCTAAACTAGGATACTAAATATTTACCATAAATTACTTTACATAAACAACCAAAACCGAGAGCTATTATTAGGACCAAATCCGAGATTTAATATACACAATATACACATGTATGTTGTGTATATTTAACAGGGATTATAAGAACCGCAAAAGTGGAAAGCATCTTCCAGGTGATACCTTCCTATCTTAAATTACCGGTCAACAAAAACTAAAAAGAAAAAATGAAACTAAAAAGAAAAAATGAAAAGACTAAAACGAAGAAAATGTGATCATATTTGGTGTCAATGGAGTTTACTAGCTAATTCTTTTAGCGCAAGACTAATGAGAGCAAAATTTTTGAGTACTTCAGTGGCTTTTCTAAGAACTTTTGTTCGAAAATATTATTTTGGTTGTTATTATTATTTCTGGTTATCATCACTGTGGGATGATCTGTGCTATCCGGGGAAAGTCACGGATATGTACATTTCGGCCAACTATTTTACCAATATGGCCAAAACAAACACAACATATACACACTATTAGTGTATATGTAATATGTTGTGTATACGTATGTATGTTATATGTATAGTATATGATAATATATGTAGTATAAGTATACACAACATACATATTTTGTAAACTAGATCACCGAAAGGTATTGAGCTGTAATTTTTCCATCATATATTGGTCACCTTCTTTTGTTGGGATTTTACATTGTATAACCGCTCACCCATGTAATAGCTGAAAAATGTATATCTATTGTACATTAATGTATATATACATATTATACATGATTAGTGTATATTTTTTGTATATATAGCTTATCAATTATAACAATTTAAGGAGAGCGGCCAAATTTTTTCTAAAATGAGCGAATTTATTGAATTAATTTACTAATAGTATATGTTCTTTTGTAACATTCCCTTCTTTGTTGCGAGACCATATTTGAGTTCCTTATGATCATATAGCCAAACGGGCATTCGCACAAATCCCTATTTTGGGATGGTCTTTAATTTTTGTCCTTTAAATTTGAGCCTTTTAATTTTTCCCTTTATTATTGTTGGCGCGACATGATTAGTGTTCTATATTTAACATATGTATCATACACAACACACAGATTATGTCGGATAAGGCACAACTGTCAACACTCAACATAATATGAAAAAAAATTTAATTTTAGATTTCGACAGACATAGTTAGCTTTTAATTTCAACATATGTATCATCACATCCACACAAACTATGTCGGATAAGGCCTAATTTCTAACACTCAACATAATTTTAAAAACTACTATAAAACTATGTTGCATAACTTAATTCCTACATCATTTATGCCGCGCGAGGCAAAAAATTAGTTTTCGAAGAAAAGGATAGTATACATACTATGCCTTGCGAAGTAGATCTGGATATTTTCATAAGAAATAGAAGGGGGGAAAATTGAATCCCACAGATATAAAGGGCAAAAATTAAATACCAGTGCGTTTGAAGGATAGTCCGCACCAAAAAAATGTAGCGGAACAACTCACATTGAGGACTCTAGACTTGGGCTTAAAATGGGGTTTGTATCATATAGTAGTAAACTCGCTAGCCCATGTCGTTAATAGAAATGAAACATTCTAAGGTCCTGGCCACATGGAGGTCAGAAAATACTTACTCCAGCCCGATATATGTACCAAAACAATGAGCGAATTGACATATTTTTATATAATAACTTACCGTGTATCTTACTTTTTCTTATAATGTTGTAAGTTTATTGTTCAGATTGTTGATCTATGGCATTATGCAATGATGAGTGCCGGTCAGTCAAGAATGTCCACATTCAGAAGATGGAAGTAATGAAGATGCGGATGCTTAGATGGATGTGTGGTCATACTAGGAGATATATAATTAGGAATGAAGCTATACGGGACAAGGTCGGAGTGGCCTCTGTGGAAGACAAGATAAGGGAAGCGAAACATATGGTTCGGGCATGTGAAGAGGATGCGCCAGTTAGGAGGTGTGAGAGATTGACGCTCGTAGGAGTCAGGAGAGATAGAGGTAGGCCGAAGAAGAACTGGGGGAGGTGATTAGACGGGATATGACCCAGCTTCAGTTGATTGAGTACATGACCTTAGATAGGAAGATTTGACGATCGAGGATTAGGATAGAAGAGTAATCGATATTTGAGTTTTGTCGCGCTGTGTGAGAAAGGTGGAGGGCTAGCCTTTCCATCTCCTCTTCTCCTTTTTTTAGTTGTATTATTTTGGTATCGCGTCGATCATTATCTTTATGTGTGTATCACTTTGTTGTACCATTTGTATTGTATCTTGAATTTTTTGTTGTCTTATTTTTCATGCAACCCTGCATTGATTACGTTTCTTTTGAGTCGAGGGTCTATCGGAAACAATTTCTCTACCCACAAAAGTAGAGTTAAGGTCTGAGTACATTCTACTCTTCCAGACTCCACTTGTGGAATTACACTAATTTGTTGTTGTATTCATCAAAACAATACATTATGATATGATACGGTATTACACAATATTTAACAATCATCCAATAACAAGCTGTTAGGAACAAATCCATCCGAGAATCTGCATATGTTATTTTTGTCTGTCAAAAGCGTGATGTCCAATTGTTCTTTTATTTATTTTGTTGCTTTAATTTGTCTGTTTTAGTCATTCGTTCCTACAATTTATTGAACGTAACTTATAGATTATTTGTTACAGTTGTTGGAATGTGACTGTGTTTAGCTGTTTGCTAAGGAATTTTTTTGTCTTAGAAACGAGCATAACTCCCTTTTAGCTGATACTTCAACATCTCCTTCGAAACTTACAAGCCAAAATCAACAAGATTTAACTTATATACATAAAAGTAGTGTAAAAAGTACATTTATGTAATTTAGGTCGTCATCTATCTAATTTATCAGGTTACTTATTCCACTTATAATAAACAATAATCTATAGTTATATTATTTAGGCAACCCCACTGTATAAAACCCCATTAGTGAAAGAAGTCAAATTCATTACAAAATTTTATAATTTGTTTGTGTAATTGTTTTGTTGTATCAACTTATTAATGTCCTTATTTTTGGGATCTCCTGTGGAGTCCTTTATATCTCTTTTAAATGGAGCAGTCGTGACGACCTCTCCTTCTGTTGGGATACTTATCTTTTCTAAGGGGTATCTCTGATTCTATTACCCTTTTATCGACATACCATTTATTAACAAGAGTATTAAGTGATTCTTGTTGGTTATCTAGTTTACCAGTGATTTGAAACCACCTAAAGAATTCTATGTTACATTTTAGTCTATTCATATCCTTGATCCATAGATCTCTAAAGGATGATCTTTGGTCTAAGGTGTAATTGTCAACGTACCATTTTCTTTTAATAGCATGCTCTGGGCTTTTCCAGAGTTTTCCTATTAACTCAAAGTCTATGTCGAATTTTTCTTTCGACCTGACTATTCCAAGGGATCCTTTTTCTTATGTTACTATAGGACCCTGCATTTCACTATCTGTGGGGCTGCTAGGTCTGTTAATAATCATGGGTTGATATTGGACCTTAGGTATTGTTTTTGTAAAATCAACACCCTTTAGTTTTTGTTCTACTTCTCTGATAGATTCTTCGGAGTTTTGGCCGTATGGATCTTCCTCCTCCCGAGGTTTGGAAGTGGACGATCTTGCAAACGAATATCTTCTCGAGGAAGATTCAGATCTAGATTTGGATCTTAAGAATTTTAAATCAATAGATTCATCTGGGTATTGAATTACTTGTTCAATTTTTGAGCTTTCTGGCTGTAGTTTTGGTTGTGTAATGGCTTCAAAGTGCCATTCATCTTTAGATAAAATTTCATCCCACTTAAGCATTCGAGTGACAAAGATATTGCTATGCTCTTGGTTTGCTTCCATAAGCATAGTAGCTCCTTTGTTACTCATTAATTTAGCCTTTAGGGCTAGTGTTGTTTTCCTTAGTATATAATATACTATGTATATTATAGCTATTTCTTTAGTGTTAACCTTACTATTCATATTCTTTATTTTTATATTTAAGGTTAATGTATCCATAATATTCTGGTCATTTATGTCGACCGAGTAATTTGGATAACAATTGAAGTATATTGGGACACGTGCTAGATTACTTTGTAAAACCCCTAGTAAGGAGTCGTCAACGTTTAATAGTATGGCATCTCTTAATAAGAGGCATATGGGTGTGTCTAAACCTAAGCGATACAAAGGTTTGACCGCAACTTGGACAAGTCCCATGTGTAGGAAATTGAATTTCTTTTTATTTCTGTTTATATCTTGAGCTGCTAATAGCTTAATAATTTCTTTTAAATTATTTATAGCTATTGTAGACTCACAAGTTTTGATATTGTAACTTTTAATAAAGTCAAACTTTCCGGTTTCATAAACCGATTTGAAAGATTCTTTTGGAATATTCCAATTCTGAAAATTTGTCTACCACCATTATTACGGTCTTGGCTAGAATTGTCCGAGTAGGAGTGAGAGTCATCGGATGTGGCCATCATCATGACGGAAGTGTCTCCGGTAGCCGCCCTTTTAGCCAAGCTGGTTTCTTCTAAGGTAAGCATGGAACGTGCTTGGTAGAACGGCGGGAGAGGATAACTTTGACGAAGAAGAGTCCCAATGCCATTATAAGCCTCGGATAGGCTGCAACCATCTGAAGAACAAGACAATCATTCGTGAAGGGCGCACCAACGTTCTTAATTTGATCCGCCAATTCCTTGAGTCTTTTACAATAGGCGGAGACATTCGAAAAATCCTCCATGATGATGTGAGAGAATTCCTGCTCAAGGGTCATGGCACGGAAATTTTTGTTATCTTGAAATATATCACGCAACCTATTCCAAGTGTCTATTACCGTAGCGTCGGGTTCAATAATAGTCTGCAACAGATCCGTAGAAATAGTGGAATAAATCCACTAGAGTACCGTAGCATCAAGAGTTAACCATAACTCAGTGTCATCATCAGTGGTAGGCACCTTCTCCTTGTATGTTTCCGAGGGGATGATGTGATAAAGGACTCGATGAGAGCGTGCGTGAACTTTAAATAATTTTGCCTGTGTCGCGTATTGGACGTTTTCCATCTCAAGAACGATAGGGATGTGGTTCTTGATGTTGGACTGCAATGGCAGGATGAAATGTGTTTTTTGAGGAAGAACAAGAGGAGAATTAGGGATTAGAAAGAAAATTTGGGAGAAATTAGTCGTCGGTCGGTGGCCGGAATCTCGGATTCCGAGAAGGGAAATGGGCGGCGGAAGGTGTTTTTGAGAGAAGGAAATTTTACCCTAGACTTTTGATACCATGAAAGAAAATAATCTCTTGAATTATTTTCATTAATGAAGATGTATATATATGTACATGATATACAAAATTAATTAAGAAAATTAAATCTATCTTTTCCTAATACAAGTCTAATAGCTTTTCCCAATACAAGACTAATATCATAATTATACTTGTACAAGAATTCTACAACTATGGTAATAAAATATACAAAACTCGATCCAATGATATACACGGTTTTGACCGTGTATTTCACCATCTTTCAATATTTCTTCAAATGAAAAAAACCATTTTGTCATTGATTAAGTGATATGTATTTTTACCTAGATTTATTTTTTTATCACGATAAATAACTATAGTTTAATTTATGAATCGAATACAATATAGAAAAAATTCCAGGCTCATGTCGAGGTGACTCTAGTGGAATAGGGTGTCATTTTCTTTAAAATATAACCAAATATGAGAGTTGGAGCTCAAAGCAGAAAGCCCAAAAGATATGCAAACACTAGATCTGTTAATATTAGACAGACAATGAGCATCAATAGATAATCAAGTTCACAAATTGAGATGGTGCTATAACCTTAATCCAAGGACTAACCCTTCTTAATTTGGTATAGAAATTAGTTCTGAAAGAATAGTTATCTTACAACAAAGTATACACTTCCTTATGTATAATTATTAATGTATTATGTTTTGAAATGCATATGCTTATTTAGTTAACTTTGTAAAATAGAATTTCAATAATTTAGAAATTAGCAGGGTTAAACAGGCTGACCTATTTTCACGAGTTAGAATATTTTTTGTGTTCAATTCTTTTTGCATTGCAAAAGGATTTGAAATTCCAACCCCTTCCCCCCACCCCCCACCCCCACAAGGAAATCTTGTCTCTTTTGGCCAAATATGTGAATGTAAAAACAATTTTTGTTTCCCTTTCTAGGTAGTAAGTGGAATGGAACTTAACTGGAGTTCTCTTCTATGAAGTGTTTTTCTCCAAATAAACACCAAGTTGTTGCATTCTGTTCTTAACTGGAGTTCTCTATCGAGGTAATTTTTCCACCCTTTGTATAGTGATTAGTGACAAGAGTTTAAATTCTAAGCATATGTCATTTAAAAAAGTAATTGCTGATAATTCAATTAATAACATTGATTCATAATGAAGAATAGATGATCTAATATGGTATAACAGATTAAATTACACTAATAAATATAAGAACTTTGAAGTACTAGTAGCAGTATATTGCAAGTACAGTGCCATATTACTCTTAGATATTACTACTCATTTGTCTACGTCGAAAGAATAACCGTACTAATAGTGTACTATATCGTCACTTTTTTGTTCTTTTCTATTGTACTTTTTTCTTTTTGTGGTTGGATGTCCTGAGGTATTTTGTAATGAATTTGACCTCTTTCACTAATGGGGTTTTATACAGTGGGGTTGCCTAAATAATATAACTATAGATTATTGTTTATTATAAGTGGAATAAGTAACCTGATAAATTAGATAGATGACGACCTAAATTACATAAATGTACTTTTTACACTATTTTTATGTATATAAGTTAAACCTTGTTGATTTTGGCTTGTAAGTTTCGAAGGAGATGTTGAAGTATCAGCTAAAAGGGAGTTGTGCTCGTTTCAAGACAAAAAAATTCCTTAGCAAACAGCTAAACACAGTCACATTCCAACAACTGTAACAAATAATCTATAAGTTACGTTCAATAAATTGTAGGAACGAATGACTAAAACAGACAAATTAAAGCAACAAAATAAATAAAAGAACAATTGGACATCACGCTTTTGACAGACAAAAATAACATATGCAGATTCTCGGATGGCTTTGTTCCTAACAGCTTGTTATTGGATGATTGTTAAATATTGTGTAATACCGTATCATATTAATGTATTGTTTTGATGAATACAACAACAAATTAGTGTAATTCCACAAGTGGAGTCTGGAAGAGTAGAATGTACTCAGACCTTAACTCTACTTCTGTGGGTAGAGAAATTGTTTCCGATAGACCCTCGACTCAAAAGAAACGTAATCAATGCAGGGTTGCATGAAAAATAAGACAACAAAAAATTCAAGATACAATACAAATGGTACAACAAAGTGATACACACATAAAGATAATGATCGACGCGATACCAAAATAATACAACTAAGAAAAGGAGAAGAGGAGATGGAAAGGCTAGCCCTCCACCTTTCTCACACAGCGCGACAAAACTCAAATATCGATTACTCTTCTATCATAATCCTCGATTGTCAAATCTTCCTATCTAAGGCCACGTACTCAATCAACTGAAGCTGGGTTATATCCCGTCTAATCACCTCCCCCAGTTCTTCTTCGGCCTACCTCTATCTCTCCTGACTCATACGAGCGTCAATCTCTCACACCTCCTAACTGGCGCATCCTCACACATCCTCTTCACATGCCCGAACCATCTGTCTCGCTTCCCTCATCTTGTCTTTCTTAGAGGCCACTCCGGCCTTGTCCCTTATATCTTCATTCCTAATTATATCTCTCCTAGTATGACCACACATCCATCTAAGCATTTGCATCTCCGTTACTTCCATCTTCTGAACGTGGACATTCTTGACTGACCGGCACTCATCATTGTATAATGTCATAGATCAGCAATCTGAACAATAAACTTACAACATTATAAGAAAAAGTAAGATACACGGTAAGTTATTATATAAAAAATAGAAAAAAATGAGGGTGGAAATAACGATGCAATCACACCAAATCGATTATTATATAAATGAGATTTTTTGTACTTATATAACGATGAATTTAATAATATGATAGAATAAAATTTAAATAACAACTAAAACGAACATAATATAAAAGAATGTATTATTCATCATCTGTACATAAGAGTATTATGGAGGATGTCCTTCGTTATTGTTGTTGTGAATGATAATATGTATGACACTATTCTTGGATCTTCAGACTATCCCAATTACCCATACAATTTACATATATCGATACCTTTGACTGAAGTAGACTTACGTATAAAAGAACAAGAACGTTGCCATAATAATAAAAAGAATAAGGTTGTGCCAAATCATGAATTAAACAATTCTCACATGCAATTTCATGGAAACCCACTTAACATATACTAGTCCAATTACCCTTCTATCTTCTTCTCCGTTTGAAAAAAAATAATTTAAAATTATAGAGAGTCAAAATTGGTTAGGATATAATATTTTAATTCATATTTAAATATAATTTATAGTCAGAAATCATATAGGTATAATTTTTTCTGTTTTGAGTTAAAGTAGGTTTCGTACTATTATAAACAAGGATGCTGCTAGCTATTTTCATAATAAGAGAGTACAAGAAAAAATAAAAAGAGAAAGAGTGGAGAATTGTAGAGATCCTTTCAGTTTATCAATAAAATATTTTCTTTCAAATTGGTATTAGAGCTTCTATTATGCTGGTATAGAATCAAAAAGCTTTCGGTGTCGGCGGACGGCTATAACCCATATATGTCGCCCGTCTGGCCAAAGATAATGGTGGCAAACTTTGGGCAAATGATATATGCATGAAAAATAATCATGTTGAAAAAGACTGACCAAAATATCAGGTTTAAAGATGTGCAAACAAATTTGCGCAAGAGGAAGGAACGATCTTCTCTAAAAATTGGAGAAGAGATTTAGAAAAAAGTGAAGGCTGATGAGAAAGTCAACAAATTGGAATATTGGAATGCTCCAACGATTGTGAAGGTTGAAGAGAAAGTGCTTCAACAATTGAAAGTTGGTGAGAAAGTGCATCAACAAATTCGAATGTTGGAGAGAAAGTGCTCCAACAATTGTGAATGTTGAAGAGAAAGTGCTTCAACAATTGAAGGTTGGTGAGAAAGTGCGTCAATAAATTCGAATGTTGGAGAGAAAGTGCTCCAACGATTGTGAAGGTTGAAGAGAAAGTGCTTCAACAATTGAAGGTTGGTAAGAAAATGCATCAACAAATTGGAATGTTGGAGAGAAAGTGCTCTAACGATTGAAGGTTGAAGAGAAAGTGTCTAGCTTTGGACTTCCACCTTCAGCTAAGCACCTAACCCGTGGGACGGGACTAACAATTGAAGATTGATGAGTAAGTGTATCAATAAATTGAAATGTTGGAGAGAAAGTGCTCTAACGATCGTGAAGGTTGAAGATAAAGTGCTTCAGCAATTGATGGATTGAAAACAAGTGCTTCAACAATTGGAAGATGGTGACAAGTGCATCAAAAATTAGATATATAATTTTGAATTACGGGAGAATATTGAAAAAAAATAGAAATTGTAGGAAACCGAAATTGGTTAGAATTTGATATTTTAATTCATGTTTAAATAGAATTTATATTCAGAAATCATATAGAATATAAATTTTCATGTTTTGAGTTAAAGTAGATTTTATATTATTATAAATAGAGGTGCTGCCTCTAATACATTACTCCAGTCGAGTCCAATGAAATTTTAAATTTTATTTTATTCCAAACGTGTTGCAAAATGATCTAAAAAGCAATTAATATTGATATAGTTTACTTCCTTAAGTCAATTAGTAGATCTAACTATTTTCATAATAAGAGAGAATAAAAAGAGAAAGAGTGAAGAATTGTAGAGGTCCTTTCAATTTATCAATAAAATATTCTCCTTCATTTAGATTCTTTCATTATTTGATAAGTTTATGCAAATTCAGAATTTGAACATTATGATTCAAATTTTAAATTCTATCTCAATCTATTCTAATTTATTGATTTTGCAATCTATTACTATTTATATTAGTTTAATGAATTTTTAATACATATATAGAGGCTGAACTAAAAAATGAATCTGTAACTTATGCACTAAATCTGTCTTTGCTTATAAGTGAACATTATCTTTTTAGAGGGGAGGCTCTGGTAGAGAAAGTAGAAGGAAGAAACTAATAAGATACGTTAAATCTCAATTCTCCTTAAAATTTTGGGCATTTAGTCAATAACTATTAAATCTATGCAATTAGGTTTCGTAACTATTTTTACGTGTTATTACTATTACATGACAAAAAAGATTTGTTCATGATCCAAGTTTGTCGTTGATATGCCTTGCAACTAAGTGGCATTTAGGGGTAGATTAATATATCCTTAATTGTTATAGTGGGTTTAGTGCCTGTTTAGATAAGTTGATAAAAATACTTATCTATTTGGATAAAAGTATTTATAATTATTTTTATGTGTTGAACTTGAATTTTTTTAAAAAGCAGTTGCCTACTTAGATATGTTAAAACTGATAATAACCAAATAAACGTGATTGGTTGAACATGTCGATAAGAACTTTTCTATTAAAACAATTGTAATGTTAAAATTGTTGGAAATTTACTAAATGTGGAAATAAGTATATCCCATTAATTTATGACTTGAATAATTGGGCCCGTACGTCGGAAACGTCGTTTCCACACACGAGCACACGTAGTGCCAAGTATCGCAAATTTCATTAGTGAAAGAGATATTGATATGTATGTAATACGTTTGAGACATAGAATTATGGACGGTTATTGGTCAAATGACAAAGTATTCCACATTGGTAAATGAAGGAAGAAGTGTACAAAGTGTAAAATGAAACGAGTCAAAAATCGCCGCGGAGCAGTGAAGGGCCGCGGTGCCACACAGTCGGAGCCGCGGTGCCTCCCAGTCAGCGCTGCGGCTCTTTGGAGGCAGAAAGTTGCGACGGGAAGTTGGAAAAATCTGACCTTTGGGCTGGTTTTGGAGCATTGATTCTCCATTACTTGGCACATGAATTCAGCCATTATTTGGCTGAATGTAACCTCTCAATTAAGTGCAATTACATGGCTATTGAAGGTCATTAGTTGGCTAGTTGATGGGTCTTCTACTTACACTATAAATTGAGGCTTTTGGCTCAATTGAAATACAACACTCAACACTTAGAAAATTCTCCAGATTTTCTGATTTCATATTCTTCTTCTTTAGCAAAGTTACTATACTCAAAGTTCTTCAAGAGTAACACTTGAGTTTCCTTTGCTCACTTGTTAAAGTTGATGTTGTATCTTGGGAGACTATTGCTCAACACCGTAAAAAGAGATATACGGGGCAATCTTGTCTTAAAGATAGAGTGCCATCACTCGACTCAGCAAATCATATAAGCAGTTTGTTAAGGTTTTGATTTCCAATTTTATTGTAATAGCTTGTTTATCATTTCTACTATTGTAATAGTTACTTACTTCCGTTCCCTACAACAATTGTATCCCAATAATTTTAAGACAAGATTTGTTGTAAGTAAGTTAGAAAGATGACTGGTATAAATCAAACTGCTTCTGATTCTGCTGCTGCTCAAGGCAATCCCTCTGCCTTCCCCACTGTTCAAGGCACTCCTAATGCCTTTTCGATTGCTCAAGGCTCGTCCAACGCCTTTACTGTTGCTCAAGGGAATGTTGTCGTTCCTCCACCCGCTGAATTTCACCATGAACGCCCTGAAAAGTTCATGGGGTCAAACTTCATGAGATGGCAACAAAAAATGCTCTTCTATCTGACTGTTATGGGAATGACACGTTTCCTAACAGAAGATCCTCCACAAGCTGGAGATGAAATGGACCATTCATCTTCTGAAATGGGTGAAGGGGGCCTAGGTATCCATGTCATTAATGGCATAAAGATAGTTCTTGATGCATGGAGTCATAGTGATTTCATGTGTAAGAATTACATATTGAACTGCTTGTCAGACCCTCTCTACACGATGTATTGCACCGTTGGCACTGCCAAATATTTGTGGGAGAAGCTACAAAAGAAGTACAAAGCACAAGATGCAGGTACTAAGAAATTCATCGTTGGGAAATTTCTGAAATTTCAAATGATGGATAGTAAGACAGTGATGTCCCAAGTCCAGGAATTCCAAATGATTTTACATCACCTGGATTTGGAAGGTATGAAGCCAAACGAGCAGTTTTTGGTTGCATTACTGATTGAAAAGTTACCTCATTCGTGGAATGAGTTTATGAGCTACTTAAAGCTCAAGACAAAGGAGATGACCTTTGAAGAATTTATTATCAAACTCCAAATTCATGAAGATAATAAGAAGGCCTTGCCTAGGGGTAAACTACCCGCTGAGGCAAAGTCAAATCTGGCTGAGGCCAAAGGGAACCTAAGCAAGAAGCGCAAGTTCCAGAAAGATGGCAAGACCCAAACAATGGAGAAGTTCAAAGAAAACTGTCACCACTGTGGGAAACCTGGTCAAATGATCAAGGAATGACGCAAGCTCAAGACTGAGCAACAAGATAAGGCCAAGGCTCAGGTTAACGTTGTCAAAGACCAGTTTCGGGACGACATGATTGAGGAGTTCTCAGCGGTGGTGCTAGAAGCAAACCTGGTTGAGAATCCTATGCAATGGTGGATGGACACAGGTGCTACAAGACACATCTGTTCCAACAGAGATGCCTTCTCCACTTATACACTGGTTACAAACAAGAAGTTGTTCATGGACAACAACGTTTCCTCTAACGTGTTGGGGGTAGGAAAGGTAGTCCTGAAGATGACTTCTGGAAAAGAGCTCACTCTGAAGGAAGTGATGCATGTTCCTGAGATTATAAGAAATTTAATTTCAGGTCATTTATTGGTTAATGCTGGTTTTAGGCTAGTGTTTGAGTCCAATAAATTTGTAGTAACTAAGAATAGAACGTTTGTGGTAAGAGGATTCATCTGTGAAGGCCTCTTCAAAGTAAACACCATGTCTGTATTACGAACAAGCAATAATATTGAAGCCTCTTCTTCTTACTTACTTGAGTCCTTTAATTTATGGCATCATAGATTAGGACATGTCAACTACAAATCCATCCAAAGGTTGGTAAAGTTGGAGTTATTGCCGTCTATCTACCTAAACCCTCAACATAAGTGTGAGGTATGCGTAGAGGAAAAACTCACAAAGCTTCATTTTCGATCCTTCGAAATGAATATCGCTCATCTAGAACTTATTCACACAGATATATGTGATTTGAAGTTTGCACAAACTAGAGGGGGGAACAAGTACTTTGTGACATTAATTATGATAGCACAAGGTATTGTTACCTTTACTTGTTGAAAAGTAAGGATGAAGCCTTTGAAGTGTTCCGATGTTACAAAGCAGAAGTTGAGAACCAACTAAGCATGCGAATTAAATCCATTCGTAGCGATAGAGGGGGAGAATACATAACGTTATTTGAGGAATATGGTGGCTAATCAGGCATTGTTCATCAAACGACGACTCCATACTCACCTCAATCGAACGGTGTGGCGGAACATAAGAACCACACATTGAAGAAAATGATGAATGCATTACTCATCAATTCCGGTCTTCCCCAAAATATGTGGGGAGAAGTTGTCCTTACCGCTAATACGATTCTTAACAGAGTCCCACAGAAGGGTAAGGACAAAACTCCATATGAATCATGGAAGGAAAATAAACCCACCTATAAATATTTAAAGGTGTGGGGTTGTCTGGCAAATGTTGAAGTACCCAAGCCAAAGTAGGTCAAGATTGGGCCTAAGAATGTAGATTGCATATTCATCGGATATGCAAATAACAGTAGTGCTTATCGCTTCTTAGTGCATAAGTCAGATATTTCAGATATCCACGGGGGTACAATTATGGAATGCTCAATTCTTTGAAGGTACCTTTCCTAGAAAGGAAAAAGACATAACCTCTCGTTAATGAAGTTATGAACAAATCTCTCAGGAACCGGGAGTCGTTGACGGTCCGGATCTAGATGGTTCAGATCTAGTGGATCTCGAGGTGGCTGAATATCCGAAATCTAGTGTTCCAGATTCTTAGAACTTGGAGACTCCAGAGATGGAACTAAGGCGAAGTAAAAGGGCCAGGAATGATAAATCCTTTGATCCTGACTTTGTAGCTTATATGGTTGATGATGAACCAAGGACAATTGCTGAAGCATTATCAACTCCAGAGGCACCGCTCTAGAAAGAAGCTATTGAGAGTATAATAGGCTCCATTCTGCATAACCATACTTGGAAGTTGGTTGATCTTCCTTCGGGAAATAAATCGTTGGGTTGTAAGTGGAGACTCAAATGAAAATATAATGCAGATGGGTCTATAGATAAGTACAAGGTCAGGTTGGTAATCAAGGGCTATCGGCAGAAAGAAGGTCTTGATTACTTTGACACGTACTCTCCGGTATCTCGGATGACGTCCATACGGGTATTCATTGCGATCGCAGCTTTGCGTGACCTTGAGATACATCAAATGAATGTCAAGACAGCCTTCCTAAATGGTGATTTGGAATAAGAAATTTATATGGACCAACCCAAGGGGTATGTGGTTCAAGGGCAAGAGAAGAAAGTCTGTCGGCCTGTCAAATATCTGTACAGGCTAAAACAAGCCTCGAAGCAATGGCACGAAAAAATTTGATAGTACTCTACTATCGAAGGGTTTCGCCGTTTATGAGTGTGACAAATGTGTCTACATGAAAGGTAACTCTGACTCATTTATTATGATATGCATGTATGTAGACGACATGCTGATCACAGGGAACAATCCTAGCATAATTCTAGAGACTAAGAATATGTTGAAACAATGCTTCGACATGAAGGATATGGGTATCACAGATGTCATCTTAGGGATAAAAATCTTTAAGATATCTGACGGACTGGTCTTATCTCAGTCTCACTACATCGAGGATGTTTTGAGAAAGTTCGAGATGTTAGACAGTTCGCCTATAAAGTCATTAATGGATAGAAATCAAAAGCTTGATAAAAATTGTGGTGCACCCATATGCCAGGAGTAATATGCACATGTGATCGGTAGTTTGATGTATATAACAAACTGCACCCGACCTGATATTGCTTATGCAGTCAACAAGTTGGCTAGGTTTACCCGTAATCCGAGTGACGATCACTGGAAGGCGTTGAATCGGGTACTTCAATACCTGAAATACACACAAACTTACGGGTTGCATTATTCGAGATATTCAGTTGTACTAGAGGGGTACATTGATGCAAATCGGATATCTGATATAGAGAACACCAAGTCCACCAGTGGGTATGCATTTACAATTGGTGGTGGGGCTGTGTTTTGGAAATTCTTTAAGCAAACTTGCATCGCCCGATCCACGATGGAATCAGATTTTATCGCTTTAGACAAAGCAGGAGAGGAAGCTGAGCGGCTTCACGACTTCTTAGAGGATATTCCTTGTTGGAACAAACTCGTACCTTCTGTAATGATCCACTGTGACAGTCAGTCGGCTCTAGGAAGGGCACGGAATGCTATGTACAACGGCAAGTCTCGTCATATTCGACGGAGGCATAAGACCGTTAGGCAATTGATCACCATGGGTATAATATCCATTGATTACATAAAGTCAAAGGATAATATAATAGACCCACTGACAAAGGGCTTATCCAAGGATCAGATGTTCTGTCTGTCTAGGGGAATAGGCTTAAAACCCAAAGTATAAGGACTAATATGGTGGTAATCCAACCTTACTGACTGGAGATCCCAGTAATTAGGTTCAATGGGAAAATTAAGTTGTAAAGGTTCAGTTGATCGCTTCGATGGAAGCATGAGCACTTCAGATAATGATTTCTGCAAAAAAAACATCAAATCCAAAGTTGTTCCCGCGATAGACTATAAGTGCTATCTGCAGTGTGGGTGAAAGTTAATTTTCCAAAACCTTTAATGATCCTCACCGGTTGAGGTTAGGTTTGGGGAAATTTTTAATGGTTCCTAACACTTGTAAGGGGGGGTGTCGCGCCCTATTTTGACCCGCTCGAGTCAAAGCGGAGCACGGACGTGTCCGGTGATTCCTGGGTAAAAAGGGTTGAGGAGTTGCCACCTAATTATTTTTACGGTGAATTAGGACACCTAAATATTAAACTAAGTGCTGCAATGTAACTCCAATTTTAAGGTCTGCTAAACTAGCGAGATTCTAGGTAAGGGTTCTTTATTATCCTAAAGGGAAGGGGTTAGGCATCCTTTAAGATCCGCTAACTTGCGGTTATCCGGTCAAACTCATGTTAATTATTACTAGAAAAAATGCATATTTGAAGCATGAAGTTAAAAGATGTTTGTAAATAATTAATGAAAAGAGATGCTTTTTAAAAGATAGATAAATGTAGAGATTTTTTCAAAATATGCATTTGTATGATATTTAAAGAGAAATACATGTAGAGTTGGAAAAATATGTATTTGACAATTGATAGTAAAACAATTTATTTATAATGCCAAAGAAGTAAAATTTTGAGAATCAATGAATTGTAAATTGACAAAATTAATAAAGCAAATAAAAGATGACAAAAGTTGTTTTGAAAATCTTGAATACGCGTGACGAGCCTAAAAATAAATAAACTAGCGAAGGATTTCTAAGTTTGAATTCAACCGAGCCTACAAATAAATAAGCTAGCGACGGGTTTCAAATCTTAAACTACCCTATGAATTAATCATAAGTTTGCCTATTCTAAGCATTTCAATAGTTACATAAGTGCGATAAATAATATTACAATACAAAGCGGGATAAAAGTTGAATTAAAGAAAGAAATAAAATAAATAAACTCCGAGGAATAATTCGTCGTTATTTACTTTAATCCTAAATTTGTCAAAAACAAGCGGTTAAAGCAGTTAAATACAAATAACTCCATATCCGCATTCAAAGCGGTGAATGTTTTGATCACGGAGGCTCAGACTTAAATTTTGAAAAGAACATTCCAATCACGTCGTGGCTGCAAACATATGACTAATGTGGTTATTTTGATTGTCTCGCCTACTAAACGTGTTGGTCTCTCGGGTGAAATAGAAAAGATCACTATAATCACGTCGTGGCTGCGAATATATAACTTATTGGTTATTTTAGTCACCTCGCCTACTAAACATGTTGATCTCGGAAAAAGGTTTAAGCCTCATCATTGCCCAGAAGTTATATTTCCGTCTTTGCAGCGTGGAGGCCTCAAAATCGACGGATATTTTTCATCGGCGGTGTAGTATCGTGTTCAAATCAGTAAAATTAAAATGAAACGATGCTTGATGGCAAAAGCGTGAAAACAGAGGCAGAGAGAAAAAAGTTTCCAAAAATGACGGTGTTTAGTTTAAAACAGAAAAGCAGAGAACAATAATTTGGAACAAAGCGGTGAACCGAAATAGAAAGCGATGCCGAAAAAAGACGCGATATTTATTCAAAACAGTAAAACAAGAAAAGCGATTGAGATATACATTGCCGGATACTTAAGCGATTGCTAAAAGCGAGCAAGCGAAGCGAAGAAGAAAGCGCGGCCAAGTTACTTTCTTCGGCCTTAATGCAATATTAATCAAACAATAAAACAGTAAAAGAAACGAGCGTTGAGCAATTAAAGTATCCGACCCAAATTAAAATGTTGGGCAAACAGATTAAGAAGTAATTATGGAAAATTCGACCGGATCATGAACAATGACCGAATGAAATCGAAATTCAGACTTTTTAGATAACCCGAATGATATGAAAAAATGCCATAATCTGGAAATCGCCAAAAGCTGAAGTCGACCGATCCGGGTCGGTGACCGACCGAATCGATTTTTTCATTTTGGATAACCAATATACAAGACATGAAATGCAAGAAATTTGGGAATTCAAACCGGTCGACCCGACCGTCAAGAACCCGACCAATTGGAGATTCAACCCGACATCAAATAATTCCATCAATTCGGATAACCAACATACAAAAATATGAAATGCAAGAATTGAAAATATTACTCAAATCGGGTCGACCGACCGATCGATGTTGACGAATCGAAACTCAACGAAATCAAATATTCACCAAATTCGGATAACCAACATTGGGGAATATGAAAATGCAAGAATTCAAAAATGTTGCTCAAAGCTGGGTCGATTGATGTTCGAATGAAATCAGTGGTCCAAACCCGAATCAGATTTTAACACCAAATTTAGATAACCAACATACATAAATATGAAAATGCAAGAATTCTGAAAATAATACCCAAACCGGGTCGACCCGAATCAGTGGTCCAAACCCGAATCAGATTTTAACACCAAATTCAGATAACCAACATACATAAATATGAAAATGCAAAATTACGAAAATAATACCTGGCAAGATCGACTGGCAGAGTCGATGTTGAGCGAATCGGTTGAAGAACAACAAGAAAATGCAAAGCAGATTTTCGGACTCGGTTTCGAAACCGAATAGAGGCATTTTAAAACCCAAGTTCAAGAACGAAACTCACCTCCTTTCTTTGAATCTTGGGCCTATTTGGACTTGTATCTTGAACAACAAAGGCAATGAATGATGTAAAATCTAGAACACAACAAATATTTTATGTGTATATGGAATAGTCTTAGAAAAAATCCTTGAAAATCTGTTTTTATCCCGAAAAATCTCTCCCAAAATGAAGAACAACATGGGGTATTTATAGGTGGATTTCCCAAGAACGAGTTTGAAATTCGAATTAAAGGTAAAGATTTACGAATTTTGGGCGGATTTTAGGGGGTAGGGCGTGGGTCGAGTGGGAGGAGGGTGTGGTGGTGTCGGGGTTGGTGGCGAGTGGGTGGTGGCGTGGGCGAGGTGACCGGTCGGATGGGAGTGCAGGCGGCGTTTTGTGATGGGGGTTTAGGGTTTTTGGTTTTTTTTTTTGATTTTAGGTATGGTTTGGGGATTAAAAGAGAGGGGAAGGCGAGTTGGGTGGGTTTTGGTTTGTGGGTGGGCCAGTTCGGTTGGGCTTGGGAATTGGGGGATTTAATTGGGAGTTTGGGCTTGTTTGTTTGGGTAGAATTTGTATTGGGTTGGGAAAATGAAAATGGGTTAGAAATTGTTTTGGGTTGGGAAATGAAATGGGTTAAAAAATTGTTTTGGGTTAGGAAATAATAAAAAAAAGGTTATGGATTTAAAAATATAAAAAGAGGTTTATTATTAAAACATATTTATATATATATTTTTTGTAAAAGATGTGAATTATTTAAAATAGCGTAACGATGTGATAAAAATATAATATTTGCGAAATGTTTAATGCTTAATAAAAAGGGAAATGCGATGCAATTTTGCGAGAATAAAATAACATAGAATTTTCGGACAAAACTTATGATTATGAAAAAAATGCAAATGATATAAAATATGCGAATAATAATAATAATAAGAGAATATACACATATATGCCTATATTTTAAAATTATTTTAAAAGTGTCAAAATATTAAAAATTACGAATAAAATCATAAAAGATGGGACAAAATTGGGTGTCAACAGGGGGTATAGCAGGATACCTAGTAGGAGACCACCTATTTAAGTGCGAGGAAAGTCCGCCTCAAATGAACGCAATTAAAAATTCAAGAAGTGTCCACGGCCACAACGGAAAAAATATTACGAAGAACTGAGTAGAGGAAGTTGTTGTGTTGGTACCGTTGACTTGGCTTATACTAAACACTGACGGTTCAAGACATCACGTTCACCGCGTAGTAAGTAAGTCCGATGGTATTCAACTATGGAAGGTTCAAAGCATATGCTACCTATCCAGATGCAACATCGGTTCGCTGAAAGATTGCTAGAAAAGGTACCATGTGTGTGCACCAAAATCTCTTTCAAGAGGGGATTGTTGGAAATTTACTAAATGTAGAAATAAGTATATCCCATTAATTTATGACTCGAACAATTGGGCCCGCACGTCGGAAATGTCGTTTCCACACACGTGCACTCGTAGTGCCAAGTATCGCAAATTTCATTAGTGAAAGAGATATTGGTATGTATGTAATTTGTTTGAGACATAGAATTATAGACGGTTATTGGCCAAATGACAAAGTATTCCACGTTGGTAAATGAAGGAAGAAATGTACAAAGTGTAAAATGAAACGAGTCAAAAATCGCCATTTGTGAAGGGACGCGGCGCAAATTGGCTGGCGATTCTTCGAGCAGCGGCGTCGAGGCGTAAAGGCTGCGACGGGAAGTTGAAAAAATCTGACCTTTGGGCTAGTTTTGGAGCATTGATTCTCCATTACTTGGCACATGAATTCAGCCATTATTTGGTTGAATGTAACCTCTCAATTAAGTACAATTACATGGCTATTGAAGGTCATTAGTTGGCTAGTTGAGGGGTCTTCTACTTACAATATAAATTGAGGCCTTTGACTCAATTGAAATACAACACTCAACACTTAGAAAATTCTCCAGATTTTTTAATTTCATATTCTTCCTCTCTAGCAAAGTTACTATACTCAAAGTTCTTCAAGAGTAACACTTGAGTTTCCTTTGCTCACTTGTTAAAGTTGTTGTTGTATCTTGGGAGACGATTGCTCAACACCGTAAAATGAGATATACGGGACAATCTTGTCTTAAAGACAGAGTGTCATCACTCGACTCAGCAAATCACACAAGCAGTTTGTTAAGGTTTTGATTTCCAGTTTTATTGTAACAGTTTGTTTATCCTTTCTACTATTGTAATAGTTACTTACTTCCCGTTTGCTACAACAATTGTATCCCAACAAAAATTATTTACAAAAATACAAATTCAGAAGTATTTGTTTTTACATTAAGAAGGACGAATGGCGGAAAAGAATATAGAGACAAACAAACGTTATGTTTTACAAAAAAAGTGTTTGGGAGATTACAAAAAATGTTAGAGATAAACTTATAAAATATTTGGTCAAATCAAAAATACTTATAAATTGATCGTAAATTAGGAATCCTAACACTCAACTTATGACTTTTTCTGATTTTGATTTATAAGCACTTGACTTATAAACATTTTTGATATTTTCCAAATGCGTAAATAAACAAAAAGGGCTTATAATTTACCAACTTATAAGTTTAGCCAAACACTTTCCTATATTAGTTTCCAATATTGTGGAGACTTCTTTAGAAAGCGTATGGAGTTTGAATTACGCGGACAAAGGAAAAAGGAAAGCAAGACTGAATCAATCAACAAACAATACTGTGGATTGTGGAATTTGTCAATAAGTGTGAATATGCATGCCAACTTTAGACAATTTTGTGCCTTTCATACAAATCCTCTTTCCGATTCTTTGAAAAATATGTCTGTTAGTCATGTCGAGACTAGAATTTCACCTAAATAATTGGAATTAAGCTCTTAATCTAACCTATAAATAGACGTTAGTTCAACAGAAACCTCTAATTGTAAACCCCATTTTTATACTAGTTACAACGACTTACATATAGGAGGAATAAAAAAATTAATAACTTCACATTTAGACCTTTCCACTCTAAATCCTACGACTTAGACATGTAAAATCAAGTACTAATGACTTCTTGCACGGGTATTCTGTTGGAAATTTGTCTTTGGTGGGAAGGTGCGTCCACCCGTATTTAATGACATAAACACTAGGGTTCCGTATGTTGGAGGCTTTGTCTCTTCACACGTGCATAATCTACTAAGTGAGTAGATGACCGTAGGGCCAAGAATCGTCAAATTTCATTGAGAAATGAAAGAGACATTGGTCCACGAAGTAAGGTGTTTGAGGCATGAAAATATGGTGTGGGACAAATCTACCACATCGGTGGGAAAAGGAAGAATTGTTCTCTTCATAAGTCTCAAAATTGGTTAAGGGGTTGGGACCCCAAGGGGATAACCCATGTGTTTGAAGGAAGGAGGACCTAGATGTGCTTGGGTTCAAGGCTAAGCCCACACGCGCGTCGCCGCCGCCCGTTCCGTCCTGTCCAGGCTTGGGCCACGGGCCTTGGGCTTCTTCTGATAGGCCCCAAATTGTTTAATATTTACAGTTTGGTCCCTGGAGTTTCTGCAAAGATGAAATTGGGAACGACGGAAGGCAGAAAATTTCTGCCTACCGTTTGGGTTGGTTTTTGGAACGTTGCACATTAAATCATCAGCCATTACTTGCTGATTAACTCCCTCACTAATGGCCATAAACAGCCATTACTTGGCTTATTAACTTCCTCACTAATGGCCATACTAATGGTCATTAACAGTCATTACTTGACAGTTGAGAAGTCTCCCCTTATGCTATATATTGAAGCCTTTTGGCTCAATTGTAGAGACTACTACAATATACAACACAGAAACAGAAGAGAGAACAACTGAAATTATGTCCACAAACAGTGAACAGAAAACTCAAAACTCTTCCTTCCTTTTCCGTTCTTCAGCAAGTCGTTTTGTGCTTGTTTTCTTCGTCAGAATCAACCTATTTGCTTTGTAGTGTTGATTAGTTGTTGTTTTATCTTGAGAGACTATTGCCCGTTAACGTAAAAGCATATATACGGGTCAATCTTGTCTTAAAGACAGAGAGTCATCTCTCGACTCAGCCACAGTTGCAACAATCCAGATTTAGTGTTTCTTGATTTCAGGTTATCAAGATTCAAGACGCAACAACCTTGCGACAGTTCTGAATATTGGCTTGTTTGTTTATCCTTTCGAACACTTGTAATATTTATTTACTTCTCGTACTGCTTTACATAGCCAACATATTATTCGACGCCACATATAGAGTGAAAGAAAGTTCAAAGGGTGGTCCTGGTCAAGGAACCATCAAATTCATGGAGTTGTTAGAACAATAAAAAACTTAAGGAAATTGCTAAAAATCCATCTATAGATGACGCAGCCCCAAAATGTTGTCAATATTTTAAACCTAAATATTGAAATATACTATGTTCATTCTTCTCTGTCTCTATTTACAAAGTGACAATGACACCATCATCCTCTCCACATTAATCACCTAAATCAATCTGAAAATTCGAATCTAGCGGTAGATTATACCATACCTTAATCTAATATTACAACTTGTTTAAAAATGTACGTGTACGCATCATTCAGATGAGAACAATGTTACATAAATACTCAAATTACATCGTCATCAGCCATTTTGGCATTCATATATTT
Source organism: Anisodus acutangulus (assembly GCA_029783415.1). Taxonomy (NCBI): domain Eukaryota; kingdom Viridiplantae; phylum Streptophyta; class Magnoliopsida; order Solanales; family Solanaceae; genus Anisodus; species Anisodus acutangulus. The sequence continues at coordinate 13,205,124 of CM056502.1, read as the reverse complement.
CCCTAATCAATCATCATATCATTCACATTATTAATTAGAGCAACCCCATATACATCCTTCTTCTCAGTTTGTCAAAAATCTTTAAGCATGGACAGACTTGTTAAGCCTGATTTAGAGGAACTCAAACTCAGTTTCATTAGAGGGCAAAAGTCTTCTGCAACTTTCAAGTTAACCAATCTCATGCACACCATGTCTGTAGCCATTAGTCTCTCTACCACCAAGCCTTCTGTTTTCTCCTTCTCACATCCATTTACTATTGTTCCTCCCCTCTCCACAGCTTCCTTCACTCTTTTCTTGACTAATTCTTGTGATCAACCTCCTCTTTCAACGCCTTTGGACACCGTTATGGTTAAGTCATCGATGCTTCCTACTGGTAAAGCTAGTCAAGATGATCTTCACCGTCTCTTCTCAAGAACTGGATCACATATTTTTAAAGATGCCAAGATTCCCATCTCCCTTGTTGGTCCACAGGTTGTAGAGTTTCTTCTTTCACCTAATTCTTCGGTTTCATCCAAGACTTTATTGGATGTTAGTTTACTTCTCCCAAAAGCCTTGTCTTTTTGTGGTGGCTGTCAACTTGATTCGTTGCTTAGATGTGCTGCCAAGAATGGAAATTCCGACTGTATTGCAGCTCTGATTGAGGCTGGTGCTGATGTTAATAGAAGGGGTTCAGATGGGGACTCTGTTATGTCACTCGCTGTGAAATCTGGAAATCTTGATTCTGTTCAGGTTCTGATTGAGTCTGGTTATACTATTGACAACTCTGCTGATATGTCTCTGCATTATGCAGCAGCCATGGACCGCGTGGACTTGATGGAGATTCTTTGTTTGGGTTATGTTGACATTGATTTGAACTCAAATGATTATCAAGGTAGAACTCCCCTTCACATAGCAGCAATTCACGGTCATGTCGAAGTGATTCAGTTTCTTGTTTCAGTAGGGAGTGATACACATATGTTAGATGCTCAAGGATGGACTCCCTTGCATTTTGCTGCTCACCAAGGCCATGTTGAAGCAGTTGGCTTCTTACTAAATCATTCCACTATTGCAAAATATACTGTAACAAAACAAGGGAAGACTGCCTATGAGCTTGCTACCAATAAGGGCCACTGCAAATTGTATGATCTTTTACAATTGGGAGATACTTTGCATAGGGCTGCAAGAAAAGGGGATGTTGCTGATATCAAGAAATGTATCGCTGAAGGGGCAAATGTGAATGGAAGAGATCAGAATGGTTGGACTCCTTTGCATAGAGCAGCTTTTAAGGGTAGAATTGAAGGAGTAAAGTTACTAATAAAGCATGGAGCAAAGCTTGATGTTGTTAATTATTGTGGAAACGCGCCACTTTATCTTGCTATCGAGGCTGGACATAAGGAAGTTGCGATGTATTTAATAGCTCAAGGTGCTAAGGCTAATTTGAAAAGCTTTAAAGCTAAAGGAGTGGTTTCTTGTGATTTGAACTATGTCAAGAACCATCACACACATCTACATACTTTCAACTTTTTATAATTAAGAGCAAAAAGAGCTTAACTCAATTGGAAGAGGCTCTTGTATATTTTTTTGCTAATGACAAAGTTTTGTAGACTTCTTTTTACTACATCTGTAACTTGTATAATCTAAATAGCCTTGAAAAATTGGGAGGTAATTGTGTTCTGTTTTAGTAAAATTTGGAAACTGGATTATTGGCACTCAAATGCATATAAAATTAGTTTTTGTTGCGTTTATGTGTATGTGATGCAAGTGAATGTTGACCGAACAAAACTGTCATAAAATTTGTAAGAGGCGGTAGAAAAGCAGCTAAATTCCTTCTTGATCTCCCTCTATCCAAGGTACATAGTCTATAAAAAAAAGGACAGCTCGGTTATATCTATGACGTCAAAATACCCCACTCGTTTCATTTAAGACATCAAAATTGGTATCTTGGATTGGACTAAGTCGGAACCCTTAACTGTGGAAGCAGACCTTGTGGACACACGCCACTTTTTCCGTCAGCAAGGAGTATTTGGAAAGCAGGATTCCGGAGTTTTGGTACTCAATAATCTTGAATTCTTCTCTTATAATATATATATATTTTAATTATTTTCAGTGCAAGTACTTGGTTGACAATTAGAAGCTGAGGAAATACTCAAACTTGGATCTCCATTTAATACACCTTTTAGCCATTTGGGACTGCCTGCAAAGCACCGAGGGCTAGCAATTCAAGAATAAAGAAAATTAGAGTTGTTTCTACTGAATTCAGTATATTGATTTGAATTCTTGGAATACCAAACACGTTCCTCTTAAGAAGCTTGTGCTAACAACTATGTAGAGAAAGGTCCAATTCATCAAATCACAACCAATATGGCGTAGGAAATTAAGAAATAAGGTGACAGAACACATGGTCTTGAACAGAAGCTATTAAAACATTCTAAACTAAACAGACAGGCTTTTCTTAAACTAGTTGTGGATGACATTAGACCCCTGGTAGTAATACGGAACGAATATGTTGATTGATTTTATTTATCAATAATGTATAATATATATAGTAGTACAAGAATATTTAAACTAGGTAATTAATCAATATAATTACAATAGGAAATACAATTCTACCTAAAATAGGAGACCTAATTACAATAGGAATATAATTCTACATAAAATAAGAGGTATACAATTAATGAAAGAATATTCGGAAAATATTCTATTACACTCCCGCAGTCGAAGCGGGAGGTTCACGAACACTGAGACTGGCTCGAAAATCATCAAATAGTATGCGCGAAGTCCTTTGGTGAAGATGTCGGCAATCTGATATCTGGAAGGAACATGAAGTACACGAACTTGACCACGAGCCACTTTTTCGCGAACGAAATGAATGTCCATCTCATTGTGTTTAGTGCGCTGATGTTGGACGGGATTGCCGGAAAGATATATCGCACTAATATTATCGCAGTAGACCAGTGTTGCCTTTTGAATAGTGCAGTGAAGCTCAAGTAGAAGGTTACGGATCCAACAACACTCAGAGACGACGTTGACGACGCCTATGTACTCTGCTTCGGCATTGGATCGGGATAGTGTAGGTTGTCTTTTGGAAGACCAAGACAGTAGGTTATCTCCGAGGAAAATGCAGTAACCAGACGTGGAGCGTCGAGTGTCAGGACATCCACCCTAATCAGCATCAACATAAGAAGTGAGATCAGTGAGCGAGGACATGTATAGACGTAATCCGAAGTGAAGTGTACCTTGGACATATCGTAAAATACGTTTGAGGGCATGCATGTGTGCTTTCGTCGGATTGTGCATATGTAAGCAGATTTGTTGCACGGCATAGGATATGTCAGGTCTCATGAATGTGAGGTACTGCAGGGCCCCAGCCAGGCTACGATTGTGAGTTGAGTCTGAATATGGAGGGCCGGAATTAGCGCTGAGCTTGGAATTGGTGTCTACTGGCATGTGGGATGGTTTGCAAAATGTCATGCCTGCATGGTCAAGGATATCTTCGGCGTACTTCTTCTGACACAGAAATAGGCCACCAGAATGTCGAGTGACAGAGATGTCCAAGAAATAACTCAAGAGGCCCAGATCCTTCATAGGAAACTCAGAGAAAATGAGAGACATAATGGACCGACGAAGAGCATTAGATGATGTGGTGAGGATGATGTCATCAACATATAATAATAGGTAAGTCATGTATGTACCCTTGTTGTATATGAACAAGGAATGATCGGATTTGCTGTGTGAAAAACTGATAGAGGAGACATAATCGGCGAACCGCTGGTACCATGCTCGAGGAGCCTGTTTCAGTCCATAGAACAATTTCCACAATAGACACACATAATCCGGATGAATAGGATCCCTGAAACCCATAGGTTGATGCATATATAATATTTTATGAATATCCTCATGTAAGAAGGCATTCTTGACATCAAGATGATGAATGGGTCAGGACTTGGATAGGGCATTACTGAGGACGGTCCGGATGGTTGAAGGCTTTTCGACCGGGCTGAACATTTCATCACAGTCCACTCCCACCTATTGAGACTTGCCATCACCTACATGATGAGCATTGTACCTCTCAAAAGAACTATCAGATTTCTTTTTATGTCTAAAAATCCACATAGAAATAATGTTAGCATCACGTGGACGGGGTACTAGGTCCCACGTCTTATTATCAATAAGAGCATTATATTTGTCAATCATTGCGGCTTTCCAATTAGGATCGAACAAGGCATCCTTCGAATTTCGTGGGACAGGGGAAGGGACAACTGAAGTAGATAAGTTAAATAGCCATTTAGGTTTATGAATTCTATGCATGGCACAGGTTTCCATGGTTCGAGAGCGTGTCACGGGACATGGGATGGGAGAGGGGTATGCCGCGGGACTGCCGGGAAGAGTAGGACGGGCACGGGTGGCGGGACCGGTTTGCCAAGATGTGGCTGCGGAATCACCCTGAGGTGGGCTATTCCGGGCCACCGTCGGCAGAACCGGGCGGGCAGTGTATCCTGGATTGTCCGAGGTGGGGGCGGGTGTCGGGGTCTGGGACAACGGACTATGTAAATAATGAATTAGAAGAGGGTTTAGGCCATCATCTAGGAAGTTGTAGGAATGTCGATGTGGCGAGTTTAGGGAGGCAAATGGAAATTAAGACTCATCAAATAGGACATGACATGAAATAATAATTTTACGGCTTGATAAGTCATAGTACGAGTAACCACGATGATTGGCGGGTAACCCAGAAACACACATGGGGAAGATCGGGGTTGAAGTTTGTGAGTGGTCGGATGGAGAGGATAACAGAGACATCCAAAGATACGCAAGTGTTGGTAGGAGGGGTTCCTACGAAACAGAACTTGAGTGGGTGACCGTCGAGCTAGAGACTTGTTTAGGATTATGTTTAGGATATAGGTGGTCATGTAGAGTGCGTAATGCCAGAATTGATGGGGGAATTGAGGCGTGAGTAAGTAGGGCACGAATTAGGTTGTTTATAGTTCGGATTTTCCGTTCGGCTTTACCATTTTGAGAAGAGGTGTGAGGGCAGGAAAAATGAAAGGTAAGATCATTTTTGGAGCAAAACTGTTTGAATTGATTATTATTGAATTCCCTGCCATTGTCATATTGAAAACATTTAATGCTCTTTTGAAATTGTGCTTTTACGAAAGCACTAAATGAGAAAAATGGGGTAAACCTGGGATTTGTTGCCAATTGGAAAACTCCATAGAAAGTTAGAATAATCGTCCAAAAATAACACATAATATCGATGGGTAGCCGTACTTAAAATAGAGGACGTCCACAAATCACTGTGTATGATATCGAAAGGCAGTAAAGTACAATTTGTGGATGCAGAAAATGGTAATTTAACTTATTTCCCAAAAATGCAGGATTCACATATAGGAGTCCTAGAAATACGGTTGCAATTAATAAAATTATTTTTTCTAAGGGAGTGTAAAACAAAATCTTCCAGATGTCCTAATCTAGAATAAGGAAGACAAAAGAGCAGAAAAGGTTGATGGAACTGAGGCTGAATTGTTGACGGCTTTAGAAATATGGTAGAGATCTCCGGTGCTGTCACGTCTCATTATTCGTCTCCCTGTCGTAAAATCCTTCACGGAAAACCCAAAAGGATCAAAGTCAAGGGAAACATTATTATCAGTTGTGAAACGTCGCACATAGATTAGATTCTTAATGAGTTTAGGGGCATGGAGGACATTTTTTTAAGATTAGTGGTGGATGTGGTGGGGATAAGAATGAATGACCAAAATCGCGAATGGGAATTCCTTGTCCACTATCAACAATAATATTTCAATTTAAATTACTCAAATTGGAATAAGATGAGAGAGTACCTTGTGATACCGTCATGTGAGATTAGGCGCATGTGTCCATATACCAATTTTCGTCTGGAGCGTTGAGTAACATTGTGTTCATAGCTGCCTCAATATCAGTCGGTGCATAAGTTGAGGGCGAGGGGGCATGTGCTGTGCAGGCCTGTTGTGGATGTGGGTCGAGTATGCCAGGGTGGGCCTGTTGTTTCTGAGGTATAGTCTACGAGGATGTTGGATACGGGAAAGGAGGAGAGGCCCATGACGGTGGGCCCATGCAGACAAGCCCACGACGGGTAGGTAGTCCACGACGTAGGTTGTTGCCACTGTCACAAGTCGCTGCTGATTGTTTCCTGCCGGTAGGGACTGCCTCTTCCCGCCGTCATTGTTGCCGGAATTCCATATGCTGCGGCCCTAGCTGGACTGCCTGCTCCGGCGGTTGTTGTGGGTGGATGCGGGCTACTGCGGGTCCTCAAACCGGCGGTTCTGGTTGCCAAAGTTGGAGTCCCTGCCGTTGGCAGAGGGCGGCGTCGGCAATCCTGGCCTGAGTGGTGTTGCGCTTGATTTTTCAGGTTTCCTCAAGAATAAGCTTCGTACGGGCCTCATAAAACGGAGGTAACGGCGTGCATTGCTAAAGGATGGTGGCAACGCCGTCATAGGATTCGTTCAAGCCTGCAATAAGTTGCATGACCAATCGTTGATTACTGACTGGTGCGCCAACGTTGGAGAGTTGGTCGGCAAGCATCTTGAGTTCTTGACAGTATACAGACACGTTTGAAAAATCGTCCTGATGAACATCCTTGAACTGATTTTCAAGGTACAACGCTCGTTGAGCTTTGTTGTCGTGGAAAATATTTTCCAAACGTTCCCACGTTTGGCGGGCAGTGGCATCGGTCTCAATGATGGTGTGCAACAAATCATTAGAGATCATGTCATATATCCAATGGAAGACGGCTACGTCCAAACGAGACCAGAGTGCATCATTATAAGTCGAAGCCAAGGGTAGGTTTGTGGACTTCGGTGTAGGAGGGATGATGTGGTCGATGACTTCATAAACACGACAATGGATCTTGAAAAGCTCCGCCCACGAGGAGGATTGACCCTTTTCCATCTCAAGAGTCATAGGGATGAAGTTCTTAATGTTGTTGATTGCAAGTGCGAGATGGAATTTGGTTTTGTCAGCCATGAAAGAGGAAATTTAGGAGGAAGAGGGAGGGAGAATGGCCGGAAAAACTAGAGTTCCGTCGTTGGGAAAAGGGGGCGGCCGAAAGATGAAGTCGGCTGCTAGGGTTCCGACGTGGGAAGCGTGGCGGCCGAGAAAAGAGGTCGGCGGCAAGGGTGGGATATTTAGGGTTAGGCTCTTATATCATGAAGGAATATGTTGTTTGATTTTATTCATCAATAATGTACAATATATATATATATATATATATATATATATATATATATATATATATATATATATATATATATATATATATATTGTAGTATATATATATATATATTGTAGTATATATATATATATATATTGTAGTATATATTGCGATTATCCGAGTTGTTGATTGTGATTTGTGAATGAGTAATATATTTGGTCCTCAAAACAATGGAATTTGGACTAGTTCACTCTCAATTATTAGTTTCAGCAGCTGCAACATGCCTCTTAAGCTAAGGCAAGCCAAGTTTTAAATGTTGAGTAACTTCTGTTCAATACCTCTGTATGTCACCCTACTTTTCTAAGTCTTTTTGTTTGTTTTGTGATGAATTGAACCTTTCTCGACTATAGTTAGCAAAATACTTCTTAGAAGAATTGAGTTTGGATTTCTAACAACTCAACCAGATCTGCTGAATCTACTGCTAACCCCCAGTGCACAAGACATTCTGCATTTTAATTCCATTGAAGATGGTCTTAATTTGGTACTCCCTCAATCTCAAAATTCGTGTCGTGCTTATTAAAAATATCCGTCTCAAAATACTTGTCGGCCTTATTAAATCAAGATAAAATTAAATAGTTTTTTCCGTTTTACCCTTTATATTAGTTACCATCATTGATGGAGTTGACATAGATATATAATCCATAATAAATATTTATTGAGGAGAGATAACATGGTGAAATATCTTAAGAAGGTAAAATAGTCGAAATACTACCCTTATTAATGATTTCTTAAGGACGTGTAAATGAAAAACACAACAACTATTTTGAGGAGGGAGTATTTTCTAGACGTATGTTACAAGTTGGAAATAAGTACATATCCAAGATGAGTATCACCCCAGCTTCTAGTTATCACCAACACAAACAAGCATTGACACTGAAAATCAAAAGAGAACGACTAATATACTTTAATTTGATCATAAACGAACATTCTAATTCCTATTCTCATATTTACAAGAGATGAATTCAAGATCTTTGAGAGCAAAAAGTGCCAAAACACTGGTCTTTTACAAAATTAGGACATGATTGCCTCAAGACCCATATAAGAAGGCAATTGGGATTATACAAGTTGCAGACAAAACACAAAAGGTGTTTACAAAGCTTCTGATTAGTCAAAAAGATATACAACAGTCTCTTCACAATTTGTGTTGAGCTCTTTCATCGCTTTATATCATACAAAGTTGCAGTATGTTGATGTGAATTTTTGAAATTCTTCAAATCGCATGGAACCTGCCCTTTAGCTTCGAAGCTCTTCAAAATAGCCTTAGCACCTTGAGCAATTAAATACATAGCCACATCCTTTTGTCCAGCTTCAATAGCAAGATGAAGCGGCGTGTATCCACAATCATCCACAAGATCAAGCTTAGCTCCATGATTTACCAATACCTTTACCCCTTCATTTTTACCCTTAAAAGCTGCTCTATGCAAAGGAGTCCAACCATTCTGATCCTTTCCATTCACATTTGCCCCTTCAGCGATACATTTCTTGATATCAGCAACATCCCCTTTTCGTGCAGCCCTATGCAAAGTGTCTCCCAATTGTAAAAGATCATACAATTTGCAGTGGCCCTTATTGGTAGCAAGCTCATAGGCAGTCTTCCCTTGTTTTGTTACAGTATATTTTGCAATAGTGGAATGATTTAGTAAGAAGCCAACTGCTTCAACATGGCCTTGGTGAGCAGCAAAATGCAAAGGAGTCCATCCTTGAGAGTCTAACATATCTGGATTGCTCCCTACTGAAACAAGAAACTGAATCACTTCAACATGTCCGTGACCTGTTGCTATATGAAGGGGAGTTCTACCTTGAGAATCAATTGAATTCAAATCTATGTCAGCATAACCCAAACAAAGAATCTCCATCAAGTCCATGCGGTCCATGGCTGATGCATAATGCAGAAACCTATCAGCAGAGTTGTCAATAGTATAACCAGACTCAATCAAGACCTGAACAGAATCAAGATTTCCAGATTTCACAGCCAGTGACATAACGGAGTCCCCATCTGAATCCCTTCTATTAACATCAGCACCAACCTCAATCAGAGTTGAAATACAGTGGGAATTTCCATTCTTGGCAGCAAAACTAAGCAACGAATTAAGCTGACAGCTACCACACGAAGAAATGGCTTTTGGGAGAAGTAAACTGACATCCGATAATGTCTTGGATGAAAGAAGAAACTCCACAACTTGTGGACCAACAAGGGAGATGGGAATCTTGGCATCTTTGAAAATATGTGGTCCAGTTCTTGAGAAGAGACGACGAAGATCATCTTGACTAGCTTTACCAGTTGGAAGCATCGATGACTTAACCATAACAGTGTCTAAAGGCGTAGAAAGAGGAGGCGGATCACAAGAATTAGTCAAGAAAAGAGTGAAGGAAGCAGTGGAGAGGGGAGGAATGATACAAAAGGGATGTGATAAGGAGAAAACAGAAGACTTGGTGGTAGAGACACTAATGGCTACAGACATGGTGTGCATGAGATTAGTTAACTTGAAAGTTGCACAAGACTTTTGCCCTCTGATGAAGCAGAGTTTGAGTTCCTCCAAATCAGGCTTAACAAGTCTGTCCATGCTTTGTTTCTTTTTGGGATGAAAGAACTTTGAAAACTGGGAACAATGCCTTTGGTTAAAGAAATGGTGATTGATTAAGGAAATATAAATGCCAAAATGGCTGATGGTGAGGTAATGTTATTTTTTGGTACATTTGAGTATTTTATGTTACATTGTTTGCATCTAAATAATCTTTTAATAAGTACTGATATATTATAGTATGGTATAATCTAGAGCTAAATTCGAATATTTAGTTTGTTTAAGCTGATTGTTATGGAGAGTAGGATGGTGTCACTGTCACTTTGGAATCAGTTGCACAAGAAGAATTAGCATATAAAATTTAACTTTAAATATTGACAACTTTTTGGCCCTGCGTCATATTCTCAAGATAGAGTATTGGCAACATCTTTCAATTTTTCTTGATGGATCAACTACTCCATTGTTATAGATATTTGACCAGGCTCACCCTTTCTATTTTCCTTATATTTCTTTCTAGGTGTGGCTTCAAAGAACTTACATATATGTACAATTAATTTGGGATTGGCATGTCAAATGAGTAGGACTTATAGTGAAGTCACTACGCATTTTCTAGCAGGTAGAGATACCTACTAACAATTAATTAGGACTCTAATCACTGCCCCATGTTAACTAGTAACTAAATTACTGAAATCTTACTTTAATCAGCTTTAGAATTGCCTCCAGACTTGAGTTAGTTGATACAGAATACTAAACGAATTGATTATTTGGACTAAACAGAACATTTGAACCGGTAAAACTACCCTCTAAACTTTGACTAGATCTTTTGAAACGACACATCAAGTAATAAATCAAATGGAATGGTAACTATATAAACTTTGCAAACTAAAAGAATACTTCAAGTTTCCTTGTATCTAAGAACTTCCAGATTAATAGGAAGGAAGCTTAATCGGAATGAATAATAATTTTTTTTCTATAATCGATCGATATAAACATCAAAAACTCCGAATTGACGGCACATCCACTTTGCAAATCTGGAAGGAAGCTTAATCGGAATGACTAATAACTTTTCTTCTATAATCGATTGATATAAACATCTAACAGCTCCGAATTGACGGCACATCCACTTTGCATCCAGAAACTGAATTACTTTTAGTTCTATCTTTTTGATGTGCAGGCTTCTTAAGCTAGAGAAATAGACAAAAGTTCACTTTTTCTGTTGGAAATTAGATTAAAATTTAAAGTCCTTAAACTAGTAAAATAACATCAGCCTAATCTAGGAAAGCATATATCATCGAGTGATTCTACAAATTCAGTGGGACTAAAAGACAAAAAATCACTTTTTGATGACCAAATATTCAATTCCACTAAAATCAATTACCCCAAATTAGTCAACTGGCATGCAGATTGAAAGAAGCTCTATCTTCAATATGTAAGCTGACCTTTAACATATTCTCAACTAATATCATGCAGAACAACTTGCTGGACGGCGAAATAATAGAAATTTAATTAGGTCTTCTTATCGTATCTTATGTGTGGTTTTTGAACGAAACAAACTAAAATACCACTAATTTTTTGGGTTTAGTGACGTTTTTTTATTCTTAATTTATCAAAATTTGTTTAGCAGGAATGGCGGAGAGTGAGGATCAATTAAATTTTGCAATTTTTAGAGTGTAAGACAGGAGTTCAATTAACCAACTCATAGTCGGCCCTCGACAAGTGAGGTTGATCAGTTGACAAAGCATCTCCACCTACGACCTGGTAGGTCCTGGGTTCGAGTCATGCTGGTGAAAAAGTGTAAATTCGATCCTTTCTTTTATGGCTCTTCTTTTATAAGGAAAAGCTCATATAGCGCAAATCAAAATCATCGCTGAAAACCATTTTAAGTGTTATTCTTAATTATTGATTAAAGAAACCAGTCTTTTCCCAACAAAGATTAAAAAAAATACCAATATGGGTTGCGGTGGATAGTCGGGGTCCTTTCACCCTTAACCAAAGATCTCGGGTTCCAGTCCTAGAAATGGAAAAAATCTTATTGGAGCGATGTCCTTAAAATGGGCCCTACAACGCGCGATCCGAATATAGTCGGGCTCCAATATGAATACCAAACACCGAGTGGGAAACCGAAAAAAATGGGTTCATAATAAACTTGTATAGACCCTGTTGAGCTTGAGAGAGACCATAAGAACAATCATAGTGTTGGAAAAACTAGTGTTATATCGAAAGGGAATGTTCATAATTGATTTGTAGAAGATCATTTCTAATACCGAAAATGGCCTAAAATGTCGTTGAATTATTAGAATTGGTATAAAATGGCTTCCATCCATCTTTGAGCCCCTAAATACTTTTTACGTTAACTTGTTGGGTCTACTTTGCCCTTATTTTTAACGGTCAAGTTAAAATAAAATAATTAAATATTTATTTATTACGTTACCAGATCTTATTGGCCCAAATTTAAACCCTTCCCGAATTAAAAAAAAATCCATCCATATTCTTCTAACTTAAAGCTTCAAGCTTCATTAATAACTTCCATAGAGTTTTCTGTTTTTTTCTTCAGGTTCTAAGCATTAATTCGATGGTTATTCATGCTACCGACTTTAGAAATAGTATCACCCAGTTCATTTAAACACACAAATTACAGATTTAGAAATTTAAAGCAAGATTCCAAAAGCTCCTCCAATGGTGGCTTTAGTCCACTTCCTTAATGAATTTTTTTCAAGTATACCCAATCACGATTGAGCTTAAGAACCAAATTACAACATACCAAGTTCAATTGACCAACAAATCTCAAAATTAAATTTTCAAATTGACGTCAATGTTCATCAATGAATGTCCAAGTTTTGTGGAGGCTTCATGAGATTAACAAGTCTTTTTTTTTGCAGTATTTAACTAAATTTCAACATAAATATGCTCAAAAGAATCAGATTTTTCTCTATTTAAACACTTAATGCGAGTTAATTTTTTCTTATTTTGATTTGTATGAAACGGGTTAGAGGGTTTTTCAATTTAATTTGTTAGGGATTTACATTGGGGCGGGTCAGACGTCACTCAATATATATTGATCCGAAATCTGATTCAAATCCAATATAGTACCTATGGGTACATAAGAAATGTATTGAATCGGTTATTTTTAATGAATAGATTCGATCGCAACTTCGAATATGGAATTCAAAGGGATCAAATAGGAAAGGATACTCTGAATTATAGAACTATAATGAAATATACGACCAACCAATAGTTATTGAATTTGAAAAAGAGTCAGAAGAAATGGTTCGAGCCTCTTATTTTGATTTCTCGAACCGAGAGATCCATGAATCGGGATCCTGATGCATATAGATACAAATGATCAAATGGGAGCAAGAATTTCCAGAAATATTTGGAACAGTCCATTTCAGAGCAGAAGAGTTGTTTTCAAGTAGTGTTCGATTGATTATGTATTAATCAATATTCGATTGATTATGTATTAATCAATATTCGATTGATTTGTCTGAGGTTATCGACAAAAAGGATTTGTCTAAGCCACTTTCTTTCTTTTTGTCTAAGCCATTTAGTTGGTGGGTCGGAATAAATGGGTTGAGAATTAATTAGTTTTAGCTAATTATATGGATATTGTTGAGATACAATTGTTGTAGAGAACGGGAAGTAACTAACTATTACAATGGTAAGAAAGGATTAATTAATTATTACAATAAACTGTAAATCAAGAACTTAACAAACTGCTTTGTGATTTGCTGAGTCGAGTGATGGCACTCTGTCTTTGAGACAAGATTGCCCCGTATATCTCATTTTACGTTGTCGGGCAATAGTCTCCCAAGATACAACAGCAACTTAACAATTGAGCAAAGGAAACTCAAGTGTTACTCTTGAAGAACTTTGAATATAGTAACTTTGCTAGAGAGGAAGATATTGAGCCAAGTGTTGTGTCTTCTTCAATTGAGCCAAAGGCTTCAATTTATAGTGTAAGGAGAAGACCCCTCATCTAGCCAACTAATGGCCTTCAATAGCCATGTAATGGCACTTAATTGATAGGTTGCATTCAGCCAAATAATGGTTGAATTCATGTGCCAAGTAATGGAGAATCAATGCTCCAAAACCAGCCCAAAGATCAGAACTTTTCAACTTCCCATCGCAGCATTCTGCCTCTGAAGTGTCGCGGCTCCAGTAATTGAAGACCCAATTAGCGCCGCGGCGCTCCCTGGGAGGCGTCATGGCGCTTCGGCGCCTATGCTCCGACGGGGCTGCACCGCGGCCCTTCGCGGCTCCGCGGCGATTTCCGACACATTTTATCTTACACTTCGTACAATTCTTCCTTCGTTTACCAACGTGGAATACTTTGTCATTTGGCCAATAACCGTCCATCATTCTATGTCTCAAACGTATTACATACGTACCAATATCTCTTTTACTAATAAAATTTGCGATACTTGGCACTACGTGTGCACGTGTGTAGAAATGATATTTCCGATGTGCGAGGACCCAATTATTTGAGTCATAAATAATGGGATATACTTAGTTCCACATTAGTAAATTTCCAACAATCCCCTCTTAAAAGAGATTTTGGCGCACGCACGTGGTGCCTTTCCCAGCAATCTTTCAGCGGACCGATGTTGCATCTGGATAGGTAGCTTCCGCTTTGAACCTTCCATAGTTGAATACCATCGGACTTACTTACTGAACGGTGAACGTGATGTCTTGAACCGTCAGTGTTTAGTGTAATCCAAGTCAACGGTACCAACACAACAACTTCACTTACTCTGTTCTTCGTAATGTTTTGTCTGTTGTGGTCGTGGACACTTCTTGGATTCTTAAGTGCGTTCATTTGAGGCGGCTTGTCCTCGCACTTAAATAGGTGGTCTCCTACAAGGTATCCTGCTATACCCCACTTTACAAGTGTTAGGAACCATTAAAAGTTTTCCCAAACCTAACCTCAACCGGTGAGGATCATTAAAGATTTTGGAAACTTAACCTTTACCCACACTGCAGATAGCACTTATAGTCTATCACGGGAACGACTTTGGATTTGGTGTTTCTTTACAGAAATCACTATCTGAAGTGCTCATGCTTCCACCGAAGCGCTCAACTGAACCTTTACAACTTAGTTTTCCCATTGAACCTAATTCATGGGATCTCCAATCAGTAAGGTTGGGTTACCACAGTATTGGTCCTTATACCTTGGGTTTTAAGCCCATTCCCCCAGACAAGCAGAACATCTTATCTTTGGGTAAGCTCTTTGTCAGTGGGTCCGCTATGTTATCCTTTGACTTTATGTAATCAATGGATATTATACCCGTGGTGATTAGCTGCCTAACGGTCTTATGTCTCCATCGAATATGACGAGACTTGCCGTTGTACATAGAACTCCGTGCCCTTTCTAGAGCCGATTGACTGTCGCAGTGGATCATTACAGAAGGTACGGGTTTGTCCCAATAAGGAACATCCTCTAAGAAGTCATGAAGCCACTCAGCTTCTTCTTATGTTTTGTCTAAAGCGATAAACTCTGATTCCATCGTGGATCAGGCGATGCAAGTTTTCTTAGAGGATTTCCAAGACACAGCCCCACCACCAATTGCAAATACATACCCACTGGAGGACTTGGTATTCTCTATATCAGATATCCAGTTTGCATCACTGTACTCCTTTAGTACAGCTGGATATCTCGAATAATGCAACCCGTAAGTTAGCGTGTATTTCAGGTATCGTAGTACCCGATTCAACACCTTCCAATGATCATTACTCAGATTACGGGTAAACCTAGCCAACTTATTGACTGCATAAGCAATATAAGGTCGGGTGCAGTTTGTTATGTACATCAAACTCCCAATCACTTATGCATATTGCTCATGGCATACGTACATGTATATCATGAAGAACGAGTCAAAATTACCTTTCATGTAGACACATTTGTCACACTCATTAATAGAGAAACCTTTCGATAGTAGAGTACTATCAATTTTTTTGTGCCATTGCTTCGGGACTTGTTTCAGCCCATACAGAGATTTGACACGCCGACATACTTTCTTCTTCCCTGGAACCACATACCCCTCGGGTTGTTCCATATAAATTTCTTCTTCCAAATCACCATTTAGGAAGGTTGTCTTGACATCTATTTGATATATCTCAAGGTCACGCAACTCTGCGATCGCAATGAATACTTGTATATACGTCATCCTAGACACCGAGGAGTACGTGTCAAAATAGTCAAGGCCTTCCTTCTGCTGATAGCCATTGACTACCAATCTGGCCTTGTACTTATCTATAGACCCATCTATTTTATACTTCCGTTTGAGTATTCATTTACAACCCAAAAGTTTGTTCCCGGAGGAAGATCAACCAAGTCCCAAGTATGGTTATGCATGATGGAGTCTATTTTACTCTCAATAGTTTTTTTCCAGAGTGGTGCCTCTGGAATTGACAATGCTTCAGCAATTGTCATTGGTTCATCATCAACCATATAAGCTATAAAGTCAGGACCGAAGGATTTATCCTTCCTATCCCTTTTACTTCGCTTTGGTTCCATCTCTGGAGTCTCCAAGTTCTGAGAATCTGGAAAACTAGATTCCGGATATTCAGCCACTTCAAAGTCCACTAGATCTGAACCATCTAGATCCGGGCAGTCAACGACTTCCGGTTCCTGAGAGCTTTGTTCATAATGTCTTTTACCTTTCTAGGAAAAGTATCTTCAAATAATTGAGCATTCATTAATTCCATGATTGTACCCCCGTGGATATCTGGAATATCTGACTTATGCACTAAGAAGCGATAAGCACTACTGTTATTTGCATATCCGATGAAAATGCAATCTACAGTCTTAGGCCCAATCTTGACCTGATTTGGTTTGGATACATTGACCTTTGCCAAACAACCTCACACCTTTAAATATTTATACGTGAGTTTCTTTTCTTTCCATGATTCATATGGAGTTTTGTCCTTACTCTTATGTGGGACTCTGTGAAGAATCGTATTAGCGGTAAGGACAGTTTCTCCCAACATGTTTTGTGGAAGATCGAAATTGTTGAGCAAGGCATTCATCATTTCCTTCAATGTGCGGTTCTTGCATTCCGCCACACCGTTCGACTGAGGTGAGTATGGAGCTGTCGTTGATGAACAATGCCCGATTCGGCATAATATTCCTCAAATGGCACTACATATTTTCCCCCTCTATCGCTACGAATGGATTTAATACGCATGCTTAGTTGGTTCTCAACTTCTGCTTTGTAACGTCGGAAGGCTTTAAAGGCTTCATCCTTACTTTTCAACAAGTAAAGGTAACAATACCTTGTGTTATCATCAATGAATGTCACAAAGTACTTGTTCCCCCCTCTAGTTTGTGCAAACTTGAAATCACATATATCTGTGTGAATAAGTTCTAAAGGAGCGGTATTCCTTTCGACGAATCAAAAAAGAAGTTTTGTGAGTTTTGCCTCTACGCACACCTCACACTTATGTTTAGGGTTTACGTCGATAGACGGCAACAACTCCAACTTGACCAACCTTTGGACGGACTTGTAGTTAACATATCCTAATCTATGATGCCATAAATTAGAGGACTCAAGCAAGTAAGAAGAAACTTCAATATTATTGTTTGTACATAATACAGACATGGCGTTAACTTTGAAGAGGCCTTCACAGATGAATCCTCTTCCCACAAACATTTCATTCTTAGTGATTACAAATTTATTGGACTCAAACACTAGCCTAAAACCAGCATTAACCAATAATTGACCTGAAATTAAATTTTTTCTAATCTCAGAAACATGCATCACCTCCTTCAGAGTGAGCTCCTTTCCAGAAGTCATCTTCAGGACTACCTTTCCTACCCCCAACACGTCAGAGGAAGCGTTGTTGCCCATGAACAGCTTTTTGTTTGTAACCGGTGTATAAGTGAAGAAGGCATATCTATTGGAACAGATGTGTCTTATAGCACCTGTGTCCATCCACCATTGCATGATATTCTCAACAAGGTTTGCTTCTAGCACCACCGCTGATAACTCCTCAATAATGGCATCCAGAAACTTGTCTTTGACGACGTTAACATGTGCCTTGCCCTTAGCCTTAGCCTTAGCCTTCTCTTGTTGCCCAATTTTGAGCTTGCGGCAGTCCTTGATCATATGACCAGGTTTTCCACAGTGGTGACAGTTTCCTTTGAACTTCTCCGCTGCTTGGGTCTTGCCGTCTTCCTGGAACTTGCGCTTCTTGATTGGGTTCCCTTTGGCCTCAGCCATATTTGCCTTTGTCTCAGCGGGTTATTTACCCCTATGCAATGCCTTCTTATTATCTTCCTGAATTTGGAGTTTGATAATAAGTTTTTCAAAGGTCATCTCATTTGTCTTGAGTTTTAAGTAACTCATAAACTCATTCCACGAAGGAGGTAACTTTTCAATCAGCGATGCAACCAAAAAACTGCTCATTTGATTTCATACCATCCAAATCCAGGTGATGTAGAATCATTTGGAATTCCTGGACTTGGGACATCACTGTTTTACTATCCACCATTTGAAATTTCAGGAATTTCCCAACGATGAATTTCTTAGTACTTGCATCTTGTGCGTTGTACTTTTTTTGCAGCTTCTCCCACAACTCCTTGGCGGTGCCAGCGGTGCAATACACCGTGTAGAGAGGTTCTGACAAGCAGTTCAATATATAGTTCTTACACATGAAATCACTATGACTCCATGCATCAAGAACCATCTTCATGCCATTAATGACATGGATACTTAGGCCCTCGTCAGCCGTTTCAGTAGGCGAAGGGTCCATTTCATATCCAGCTTATGGGGGATCTGTTAGGAAATGAGCCATTCTCATAACAGTCAGATAGAATAGCATCTTTTGTTGCCATCTCTTGAAGTTGGAGCCCATGAACTTTTCAGGGCGTTCATAGTGGAATCCAGCGGGTGGAGGAACGATAACGTTCCCTTGAGCAGCAGTAAAGGCATTGGATGAGCCTTGAGCAACCGGAAAGGCATTAGGTGTGCCTTGAGCAGTGGGGAAGGCAGAGGGATTGCCTTGAGTAGCAGCAGCAGCAGAATCAGAAGCAATTTGTTATCTTCCAGTCATCTTTCTAGGTACTTACAACACAATATTATCTTAAAATTATTGGGATACAATTGTTGTAAGGAACGAGAAGTAAGTAACTAATATAATGGTAAGAAAGGATAAATTAAATATTACAATAAACTGTAAATCAAGAACTTAACAAACTGCTTTGTGATTTGCTGAGTCGAGTGATGGCGCTCTGTCTTTAAGATAAGATTGCCCCGTATATCTCCTTTTACGTTGTCGGACAATAGTCTCCCAATATACAACAGCAACTTAACAATTGAGCAAAGGAAACTCAAGTGTTACTCTTGAAGAACAATGAGTATAGTAACTTTGCTAGAGAGGAAGAAGATGAATTCATAAAATTCTGGAGTATTTTCTAAGTGTTGTGTCTTCTTCAATTGAGCCAAAGGCTTCAATTTATAGTGTAAGGAGAAGACCCCTCATCTAGCCAACTAATGGCCTTCAATACCCATATAATGGCACTTAATTGAGAGGTTACATTCAGCCAAATAATGGCTAAATTCATGTGCCAAGTAATGGAGAATCAATGCTCCAAAACCAGCCCAAAGGTCAGAACTTTTCAACTTCCCGTCGCAGCATTCTGCCTCCGAAGCACCGCGGCTCTGTGAATTAGCGACGCGTCTCTGTGAATTAGCGTCGCGGCTCCAGTAACTGAAGACCCAATTAGCACCGCAGCGCTCCCTGGGAGGCATCGCGGCGCTCTCTGGAGGCGTCGCGGTGCTCCGGCGCCTCGGCTCCGACGGGGCTGAGCCGCGGCCCTTCGCGGCTCCGCGGAGATTTACGACAAGTTTCATCTTACACTTCTTCCTTCGTTTACCAACGTGGAATACTTTGTCATTTGGTCAATAACCGTCCATCATTTTATGTCTCAAACGTATTACATACGTACCAATTGTTTGAGTCATAAATAATGGGATATACTTAATTCCACATTAGTAAATTTTCAACAGATATTTAATGAGAGGCTGCCACGTAATAAATAAAATGGGTCCGTTAAAAATAAGGACAAAGTAGACCCAATAAGTTAACGACAGGGGTATTAGGGGGCTCAAAGGTGAATGAAGGACATTTTTGTACCAATTCTAATAATTCAAGGGTATTTTAGGCCCTTTTCTGTTGCTAATATATTGTTTTTTACATCTACTTATTATTTAGTAAATTACTTTATCTATATTTAATACAGTCACGCTAGTAGTTGAAAAAACACCTATTAGTAAGTAAACTATTTTATCTATATATAATCATGGTACATTATACAATGCTTATTCTTATATGACTTTTTTTGTGCTTTCTCTTGAGCCGAGAGTTTTTCGGAAACAGTCTCCCTACCTTTCAAGATAGAGGTAAGGTCTGCGTACACTCTACCCTCTTCAAACCCCACATTGTGGGATTTCACTGGGTATGTTGTTGTTGGTACATTATACAATAATTACACATCAGTTATACACTGATTCATCACCGACACTATGAAGACCCTACGCAGAGTGTTGTTTTCAGGCTTGTATTATGTTCGTCCTAGTTTTCGCTATATATCTAGGGCGATGTTTTTTTTTAGGTCGAGCAAGAGAGAAGGAAAGAATTGTAAAATCAAACTCCCTATTTGATTATAAAAAAATTTGCAGCGTCAAAGTGGACATAACTCTCGCATTGAGGTTGAACCACTATAAATCTGTGTGTGTTATTAGTGCTTCGCTTATTTACTATTTTCTGATTAGGTAGGTGTTACCGTCCGAAGTGTTTGTTGTTTCATCCGCTGACGAAATCGGATGACAAATTGATTCATTAACTAAGCGATTTGGGCCGAAAGCGGAACTCTAACTTCCAGCAATGAGTTCCCCAACTACTCCAGAAAGCGTTAGATAGTGAGTGAGTAAACTAAGAGGTAAGAAACATGAATGCAGTTGAGTACAGTAAAGTAAAAGATAAATAAAGTAAAGGATAAAGATAGATAAAAATTGAGTTTTTTGATTGATTGTGTTGTCCATATACAAAGAATGATCCTATTTATAGTACAAAAAAGGAAAAAAATTGTACAACGTGATCCTCATGTCAGTCATCAAGTAACCCACTAAGTTCAATGGCCGACTATGGGGGAGGTGGTGCCGATTTTCTCGCCTCTACTCCTCTTGCTCGGATAATGGCCCTTTCTTTTAGCTGTTGTTGGCCGTTGGGTCCGAAAACACTTTTGACTTGGTCGTTGAGGCGTCTGCATCTGAGTGGGTCCCAGTCGTACCTCTATAACAACTCGGCTAAGATGCCTTAGTAGCCGATGAAGTTCTGGTAGTCGAGGGCTAGGTGTAAATTAGGCTCTGAAACAGTTCAGCTGTTACTGAATTCGAATAAACACTTAAATTATTTTTGAGTGTTAACAGTAGGATTTGGGACTCAAATCCTAACAAGGTCCTCAATTCTTCACCCAACACTTCATCTTAAAGATTAAGCTATTGTATTGAACATATGTTACGCTTCGTGAAGATTGAATTTGGTTTAAGCCTTAGCATGTTCGAATGTGTTGTCAGCTGTGTATGATGTGTAGGACTAGTTAGGAGAATTAGGATGAAAAGGTTATGTTTTCCAGTATATATATGGTATTTGTGGTACTAAAATGTGACATAGGAGTTAATTACGCAAGCAATTAGCAGTTCTTTTCTATGCCTAGCTATCCATGAGGCACGATTGAATACCTGGTTGCCATTAGAAACAAAAATAGCATTATGAGATGCATTAGTGCTTTTCTGGAGTCACAAGGAGTAAACATTTAGTGGACGTTTATAGACATAAAAATTGTGAAATTTGAAAAAAGTAGTATTTGTTTTCAAGTTGAAAATGTTAAACAGAGCAATATATATGTGATATACAGCAGTGTATATCACATGTATATCGGTGGATCAAGCAAGACAGCGGCGGTGCGATCCAAGCGATGGCGATTGGGCCTCTCGGCGAAAGGCGGCGATGGCCCAAGACGTCCGACCCATGGCAAAGAGTTAGAGGCAAAGAAACAAAGGGACAAGTTTTATAAATTAAGGAAAGTATATTGTGTGTATATTGTAGGATATTTGTTACCTAGATTAGGTTATACACTTACCATAATTAGGATATACACTTACCATATTGTATAGTTAGAATTATGGTAGAAGAAGGTTTGTACCTTGTATATATATTTATTCAATCAATGAAAATAATCAAGGGGATTATTTCTTTCATGGTATCAAGAGACTAGGTCTAAAACAAAAGTTTTTCTCTCAAACTTTTGCCTCCCTTTGGCCGAGACCCCCCCCCCCTCTTCGGGTTTCTCTTCCAAAATTCGTCTTCCGCTCTCACAAACACCTCTCTTAAATTTTCCTATCTTCTTTGTTCTTTCAATATGTCTAAGAATAATTTTCACCCTGCCCTCACAGTTTCCAATATCAAGAGCAGTATCCCTATTGTCCTTGAGATGGAAAACGTCTAATATGCGACGTGGGCGGAGTTGTTTAAAATTCACGCTATATCTTATCAAGTTCTTCATCACATCATTCCTCCCGCTAGACCCTTGCCTGCGGAGGATCCTGACTTATGGATTACACTTGATGCTACCGTTCTTCGGTGGATATACGACACTATTTTGGTGGACCTTCTACAGACGATTATTGAGCCGAATACTACGGCTATGGCTGCATAGAATAGATTGCGTGACATATTCCAAGACAATCAACATTCCCGTGTCGTCACACTCGAGCAGGAATTCTCTCTCGTTCGAATGGATGAATTTCCGAACGTTTCTGCATATTGCAAGAAACTAAAGGAGTTGGCGGATCAACTCCGTAATGTTGGCGCACCAGTAACAAATAATCGTCTAGTTCTACAGTTGGTTGTCGGTCTTTCAGAGGCCTATAATGGTGTTGGAACTCTCCTTCGCCAAAGGAACCCTCTTCCCGACTTCCATCAAGCCCGCTCCATGCTTACGTTGGAAGAAGCCAGTTTTGCTAAAAAGGCGGCTACCGGAGCAAGCCATGTCGCCATGGTGGCGTCCTCTCCTACTCCTTTGGGTTTTGTTAATAATTCAGGCCAAAACCATAATAATGGTGACGGGAAGAATAATCGAAAGAATAATAAAAAAAACCGCGGGGGCAAACGCGGCGGTTCTAGTGGCGGTTCCAGTGGTCAGCAAGCAGGCGGTGGGTCCTACCCAGTGAACAATGGCCCACCACCACCCTGGGCCCAGCAATGGGGCCCATGGTAGTGGGGCTGGGGTAGTAGGCCGTGGACCAACAGCCCGTACAATCCAAAGAAGTGATCCGGCCGGTGGTCGCCAACGATCCGAGCCCAACGCCCAAGAAGGTGGCGGCCCATCGGTCGATGGCCCAATAGCAGCAACTCCGGCAGCTATGGCCCAGCACCATCACGGACAGGAGTTCTTGGGCCCCGACCTTCGCAAGCCCATCATGCAGCAGGCCCCACTCAGATTGATATCGAGGCCGCGATGCACACGCTGGGGTTGACTCAACCGGACCCAAATTGGTACATGGACACCGGGACAACTACTCACATGACTTTCGAATCAGGTACTCTCTCCTCTTATTCCAATTTGAGCACCCCTCGGGGTATAATTGTTGGTAATGGCAACTCTATTCCAACTCAGGGTTATGGTCAGAAAACGTTGTCTCCCCCAAATCCACCCCTTCTCTTGAAAAATACTTTACATGCTCCTAAATTGATTAAAAGTTTAGTGTCTGTCCGGAAGTTCACTACTGACAATTCCGTGTCCGTTGAATTTGATCCTTTTGGTTTTTCTGTGAAGGATTTCAAGACGGGGAGTCATCTCATGAGGTGTGATAGTATGGGGGATCTGTATCCTATCATGCCTGGTTTCAGTCCATCGTGTCAAACATTGCCGTCAGCCTTTGCAACCATCTCTCCTTCCATGTGGCATGCTCGTCTGGGTCATCCGGGATCTTCTATTTTATCAGTTTTAGATAAAATAGCTTTATTTCCTGTAAGGGTACGAGTCGTACTCCACTTTGTCAGTCTTGTTCATTAGGAAAAATTGTTAAGTTGTCATTTGTAGACTCTAATTCTCATACTTCAATGCCATGTGAGATTATTCATAGCGACTTATGGACGTCTCCTGTTCTCAGTTCATTGGGTCATCGATATTATGTTCTCTTTTTAGATGATTATTCTAGATTTTTGTGGACGTTTCCAATTGCGAATAAATCACAAGTGTTTTCCGTCTTCATCCAATTTAGATCCAATTGCGAATAAATCACAAGTGTTTTCCGTCTTCATCCAATTTAGAGCGTTCATTCGTACTCAATTCGAAAGAGAAATAAAAAATATTCAATGTGATAATGGGAAAGAGTATGACAAGAGGGAGTTCCGGGAATTCTGTGATAAAAATGGGATCAATTTTCGGTTTTCGTGTCCTCATACATCTTCACAAAATGGGAAGGCCGAACGCAAAATTCGTTCCATCAATAACATTGTCCGAACTCTCCTAATTCATGCCTCCATACCTCCATATTTTTGGCATCATGCTCTACAAATGGCCACATATCTTCTTAACATCATTCCTTCTAAAAGTCTGTCATATTCTTCCCCCCTCAAAATCCTATATAATAAGAACCCTTCTTATTCTCATCTTCGAATTTTTGAGTGCTTGTGTTATCCGTTATTCCCATCCACCACAATTAACAAACTTCAGGCTCGGTCTACCCCGTGTGTGTTTTTGGGTTATCCGTCAAATCATCGTGGTTATAAGTGTTTTGATTTATCCTCAAAGAAAATCATAATCAATCGCCGTGTCATTTTTGATGAAACTCAATTCCCATTTACAAAAGTTCATACTCCCGAACCTAAGTCGTATAATTTTTTGGATGACCAATATCCCCGTATATTATTTGGAATTTTTCGGACATCTCCCGTATCCAAAATCCTCCAGCGGGCCCACTGCCCGCT
This sequence comes from Anisodus acutangulus, assembly GCA_029783415.1. Taxonomy (NCBI): domain Eukaryota; kingdom Viridiplantae; phylum Streptophyta; class Magnoliopsida; order Solanales; family Solanaceae; genus Anisodus; species Anisodus acutangulus. The sequence continues at coordinate 13,180,386 of CM056502.1, read as the reverse complement.
GGACCCACAGTACCGCCACACCCACATATTCCAGCCACTGGAACAGTTCCAGCAATTGGGCCGGTCCAGCCCAATTCTGGAACTGATCCAGAAAATGAGTCCAGTTTTTACCAATTTGGGCCAGCAGGCCCACTGCCTGCTGGTCAGTCCGTCCCGATCCCAGAAAATTCCCAAAATTCCCTCAATTCTTCCTCGAGTCATAGACCGGTCACTCGTAGTCAATGGGGTATGTTTACACCTAAAAGATATTTTAATTTACATTCGGATGTCTCTAAATCCCCCTTGCCCCGCAATCCTGTGTCCGCCTTAAATGACCCTAATTGAAAAATTGCTATGACTGATGAATATAATGCTCTTATTGATAATAAGATGTGGGAGTTGGTGTCTCGTCCATATGGTATTAATGTTATCAGGTCTATGTGGATTTTTGCTCATAAGGAAAATTCAGATGGGTCATTTGCTCGACATAAGGCGCGACTTGTTGGTGATGGTAAGACTCAGCAGGTTGGAATTGATTGTGGTGAGACGTTTAGTCCGATGGTCAAACCGGCTACCATTCGCACTGTGCTTAGCTTGGCTCTTTCAAAGACTTGGCCAATTCATCAGTTGGATGTCAAGAATGCTTTTCTACATGGTGATCTCAAGGAAACAGTCTATATGCATCAGCCGTTGGGTTTCAGGGATCCCAACCATCCTAATCATGTCTGTTTGTTGAAGAAATCTTTATATGGGCTTAAGCAGTCTCCACGGGCCTGGTATATACGATTTGCTGACTTTGTTTCGACAATTGGGTTCACTCACAGCAGGTCAGATAATTCCTTTATCATCTACCGCCGTGGTTCGTCATTGGCCTACATCCTGTTGTATGTGGATGATATCATCTTGACTGCCTCTTCCGATGTCTTGCGCCAGTCTATCATGACCATGCTCAGTTCTGAGTTTGCTATGAAAGACTTAGGGCCTTTGAGTTATTTTTTAGGGATTGCCGTCAAGCGTCATTCAGGTGGCTTGTTTTTGTCTCAACGAAAGTATGCTGCTGAGATCATAGAGAGGGCTGTGATGTCATCCTGTAAGTCCACTTCCACGCCAGTTGATGCAAACCCGAAGCTAAGTGCCGCAGCAGGTGCACCATACAAGGACCCGACCCGCTATCGCAGTCTGGCAGGGGCCCTCCAGTATCTTACCTTTACCAGACCGGATATTACATATGCGGTTCAGCAGGTGTGTTTATTCATGCATGATCCCAGAGTTGAGCACATGAATGCAATCAAATGCATCATTCGGTATATTCAAGGGACACTAGACTATGGGTTGCACGTGTATCCGTCATCTACATCCACACTTGTGTCTTACACGGATGCTGATTGGGGTGGGTGTCCCGACACCAGACGGTCGACTTCTGGCTACTGTATGTTCCTTGGCAACAACTTAGTCTCCTGGTCAGCCAAACGTCACGCAATTCTATCACGATCAAGTGCCGAGGCAGAATATCGAGGGGTAGCGAATGTGGTCTCCGAATCATGTTGGCTACGTAACTTGCTTTTGGAGCTTCATTGTCCAATTCAGAAGGCAACCTTGGTATATTGCGATAACATTAGTGTCATCTACCTGTCAGGTAACCCAATTCAACACCAACGCACCAAGCATATCGAAATGGACATTCACTTTGTCCGTGAAAAGGTTGCAAAGGGTCAAGTTCGTGTATGCCATGTCCCGTCTCGTTATCAAATTGCAGACATCTTTACAAAGGGTCTACCCGCGGTTCTCTTTGAAGATTTTAGGGACAGTCTCAGCGTTCGAAAACCGCCCGCTATGACTGCGGGGGTGTGTTAAACAGAGCAATATACATGTGATATATATCAGTGTATATCACATGTATATCGATGGATCAAGCGACAAGCGGCGATGCAGTCCAACAACGATGGTCTAATTGGGCCTCTCGGCGATCGGCTGATGGACTGAAGACGTCGACCCATGGCGATGAGTTAGGGCGACAAAGCAGTGGACAAGTTTTATATATTAAGGAAAGTATATTGTGTGTATATTGTAGGATATTTGTTACCTAGATTAGGTTATACACTTACCATAATTAGGATATACACTTACCATATTGTATTGTTAGAATTATGGTAGAAGAAGGTTTGTACCTTGTATATATATCTATTCAATCAATGAAAATAATCAAGGGGATTATTTCTTTCAGAAAATGATATTTGAAAATTGGAGTTGTGTTTGGACATGAATACAGAATACAGGTTGGAGTTGTTTTTGAATTTTTCCGAGTGTTTTGGAGTGAAAATTGTGAACAGTATTTTGGAGTTTTTTGAATTCTTGAGATTTGTAACAATTCTATGTCCAAACAGTTTTCCGGAGTAACTCCAGAAAAAAATGAAAACTATCCATGGCCAAATGGGCACATAGTGTTGGCTGTAAAAGTTTCTTTTAGTTTTTCTTTTCTTTCTGAATTTACTTATTTTCTTCCTAACATGTATAGGTATTAGTATATTTCCTTTTCTTCAGTTTTTCTTATTTGAGCTGAGATCTTATTCCAACTGCACTAGCATTTTGATATCTTAAACAACTATGTTGTTATAGGTCAGTGGACCATCTGGACAAATGTCTTGGATTCGAAATGGACCAGAAAGCTTGGATACTCAGAACATAACTGAGGCTATTGACAATAGGTTTGAGTAAATTCTTGTTTTTGCTTTTGTTACCCTTACATTGCCCTTCAGTTTCTGTTTGCCTGCATCAGAGGCATGATTTTGACAATAAAGCGTGCTTCTGAAGATGGTCTCTATCTGCTATAATTTATATTTTTGTGCTGTTTCTGATGAGATACCTTATTGAATTGATGCAGCCTGTTGCGTGTAAAGACAGACTACATTGACTTGTATCAAATTCACTGGCCTGATCGGTTTGTAGATAAATCCTACATTTTGTGGCTTTATTTTCTCACAGATGTAAACACTCAAAAGAAATTCTTTTTCAAGATTTAAACAGATATCTTAAGATGTTTGCTTCTTCACCTATCAACATCCAATCTGATGTTCACCATTTTGAACTCTCTGGCAGCTATGTTCTTATGTTTGGAGAAACTGACTATGATCCCCTACGACATTATACGTCAGTCAGTTTTGAGGAACAACTTGATGCTCTAGAAAGAGTTGTTGATGCTGGTAAGGTCAGTCATGAGAGCAAAGATGTTAACTTCACAAATTACTTTTCCTCATGAAGGCCAAGATGTTAACATCATAAATTTTGTCACTATTTTCTGTTGATTGTTCAAAGTTCCCTCTTTAGATCAGATACATTGGCCTTAGTAACGAAACACCATATGGCATTATGAAGTTCCAACAAGTTGCCAAAAGTAGAGCCGGAAATCTTCAAATAGTGTCTGTTCAGGTGGTTTATGGCTCAATTCTGTTTGAAATTTAATGTAGAGACTTCTTTGTCTTTGCCTCCTTCAAATATTGCTTCTTCACTAATACAAGACAAACTTGATTCGGCTTCTCTCTTTTCAGAATGCGTACAACTTGCTGTGTCGAAATTTTGATTTAGCTATGGCTGAATGCTGTCACAACGAGAGGTAATCCTTGGATTGTGTGGACAACTTTGGGGCAGGCATTCTATATGGATACGTGTTGTTGCTTTCTGTACTATAACATCCAGTTGTGCAAATGATGCATCTAGGAGTGGGAATAAGTGCAGTCTGGATTGTTGTCCTAGAAACACACATTATACTAGTCAGATATAACGGGGGTGAGACAGATCTTGTGGGAGTACAATGGGCAATGCCTGAGACAATGGAGCGGGTGATGCATAGCTGGGCATTTAGGACAAGAAAAAGATAATATAGAGCATAGATGTCCCACACTAGCACTTATATGGGCGCTTTGGAGGGAAAGGAGCAGAAGAGCGTTCAAAAGGGTGTAATATGACTTTGCACAGATCAAGACATCTCTTAATTTGTTCTTGATTAGTTCTGGTGCACCCATTAGATCTCTGTTTGTTTAGATGATTGGGTGCACCTTCCTAAAAGAGGGTTGACTATAAGTTCGTTAGTCAAACTCCTGTTTTGCACTCTGAAATTGCGAAGTTTGATCCTCACCAAGTCCTTTTCCTTAGCTCACCCCTTCCTGCTAAACAAATATTGATAAATAAAGAACAAGATCAAAATGCTAAACACAAAAAGTGGTCTTTTGTCTCATTCAAAAACCCATATGTAAGACCTAATTAACTTTCTATTATTTTGCCATCCAAAAATGTTGTTGAGCTGTTAAGATCAAGCCACATGATCAAGATTGAGCTGCTGTACTAATCAGATTGATGCATGCTGAAGAGTGAGGGTGCACTGAAATAGGATATTGTTTGCAAAGCATGAACGACTCTAATAAGGGGATACTGGTCCTAAACTGCTGACAAGATCATAGGAAATTAAATTGAATGTGTCAGAAAAGCACATTCTTTTTCTGTTGATTCTAACATTTGGACTCTTCAAGAATCATCTAGTAACTCCTGTATTACGCTCCCAACTGTTGTCAACGTCGTTATGAACTTACTGACAAAGTAAATTGAAATATTTTGTGGAATTGAGTGTTGCTGGTAATGACCTATTTGCTTTCTTATTGCTGAACATCTCCAAGATAAGCTTGTTGGCCTCCAGCCCTCTGGCCATGGGCATACTTTCTGGAAAATACTTTGCCGAAGATGGAGACCCACCTGATGCTCGTCTAAATCTGTTTAAAGGTCAGATTGGTTGCCAGTTTCATTGGAATATTTAACTAATGTCTGTAGATTTTCTCACTATACTAATCTCAACTTCTGGTAGGGAGATTTAATGAAGGGGAGTCCAGATACAACCTATCAAAATCAAATGTTTTAAATGCTGCCAAAGTAAGGAAATTCTTCTTTCTAAAGCTGTCTTATCATTTTGCAAAACTCAAATATATACCTGTCAGGAATTACACAACTTTTTTGGTGGAGAATGACTACTGCTTATTATACAAAAATGATGCAATACTTAATGTGTGTGTGTGTGTGATGCGATATCTTTTTGTTCATTTTCTGCTTGACATGTAAGACCCAAACTTCTAAGAATCCTTCAAAAAAAAAGGACGCTCTTCTGCAATAAACAAATTTTCTCATGGGTGTGATATAGTTTCTTTCACTATGTAAGTTGAATATCTTCTCTATAGGACTGTAAAATATGTCCTCTAATGGATGTTCCTGTACATTGATATTTTCTTCACTAAATCATTTTTTTAATATTTTTTTCCAGCTTTGTGTACAATTGACTTTTACCTTTGAGAACATGAATTTAACTCATTTTGCAGTCATACGTAGAGATTGCATATAGATATGGTATTCATCCAGTTTCTCTTGCAATTGGTATGACTAATCTTCTTCCTAATTCATATTAGTTTCTGTCCAGTACTAATCATAGATTAGCCCTTGTAGCTATTTCCTAATAGACCGTTACTGAAATTGTTAACACTAAAAAATAGCTAAGTGTTTAGCCTAATTCAGTGACAGCCGAACTATTCCGGAGCCAAGTTTACTCCTAGCCCTCGACTACAAGAACTTCATTGGCTACCAAGGCATCTCAACCAAGTTGTCAATTAGATGTACGACTGGGACCCACTCAGACGCAGACGCCTCAACGACCAAGTCAAAAGGGTTTTCAGACCCCCCATAAGCGATAACGGCCAACGACAACTAAAATAAAAGAGCCATTATCCGAGTAAGAGGAGTAGAGGGCGAGAAAATCGGCACCACCTCTCCCATAGTCGGCCATTAAATTTGGTGGGTTACTTGATAACTAACATGGGGGGCACGTTTGTACAGTTTTTTTCTCTTTTTGTACTATAAATAGAACGCATTTTTGTATATAGACACACACAATCAATCAAACAACTCAAATTTTATATATCTTTATCTTTTATCCCTTACTTTATCCTTTACTTTTGTTGAAAATTTACTAATGTGGAATTAAGTTTATCCCATTATTTATGACTCGAACAATTGGGGGCCCGCACGTCGAAAATGTCATTTTCACACACGTGCAATTTTAGTGCCAAGTATCGTAAATTTCGTAAATGAAAGAGATATTGGTACGTAAGTGAAATGTCTGAGACATAGAATGATGGACGGTTATTTGCTAAATGACAAGTGTTTCACGTTGGTAAACAAAGGAAGGATTGTGCGAGGTGTAAGATGGAACGGATCGGAAAAGGGTCGTGCAGCCGAGAAGGGCCGCGCAGCTGAGAATGGTCGGGCGCCTCCCGGACTGGGCCGCGGCGCTAATTCCCACTTTTTGTTTCTGGAGCCGCGGCGCTAAATGATGCAGCGCCGCGGCGCTTCCCAGGCAGTGTTTGCTCGACGGAATCTCAAAGGTTTGGTTGTTGAGGGGGCTTCAATGGCATTGAAACCACCCAATAATGGTCATTACTTGGACCATTATGTTGTTGCATTACTTGGGGGTTAAATGTCATCCATTACATGGAAATTGATTGTCATTGTGGGGCACTTGAAGAGGTCATCTTGCACACCTATAAATTGAAGTCTTGGCTCAATTCTATAGAAAAAGAGATGAACATATATGCACATATTAATAGAAAAACAAGTATACAACACCAGAAAGAGATCAGATTTTCCTGATAAGCAATCCTTCTCTTAGCAATCTTCATTATCCGTGTTCTTCGCTGATATCATTTGTGTAGGTTTTGCACACTTGATAGTTTGCTATTTCATCTTGGGACACTATTGTCCACACTTCTGTAAAGCCTATATACGGGGGCAGTTTTGTCTTAAAGACAGAGAGTCGTCTCTCGACTAAGCCGGTGGTATTGTGTTTATTTAATTGATTGTTAAGTGTTTCAGGTGTTAACTTAACAGACGAATGACTCTAACCGTTCATATTCTCAGCGGATCTACAAGCCACAAGTGTAGCAGTTCATGTCCTTGTATTTCCGAATACAAGTTTTATATTTGAAGTTTCCCCCATGTTCGAAAGATGTTGGTCGACAAGTGTGTGACCAAATCCAGTTGTGGTTTTCTTCTTGAAAACAGTTCTGTTGACAGTTTTGCTAATAGTTCAAACAACAACAGTGCTTTCAAGATTGGTCCTAGTTATGGTTCTCTCTTTGAAGACAGTTACAAATATGTTTCCATCAAATGAGGGATCTCTGAATTTGATGTTGAGCTTCAAGATACTGTTGATAGTCATGCTAGTAAGGTTAAAGATCAAGGATAAGTTGGTGTCACCGCTCCCGAGGGTGGTGGAAAAAAGCGCCCACGAGAGGCTGAGGATGTCAATTGGGACAAGAAGAGAAGGCTGAAAATGATGTTCTATCATATCGCAAAAGTCCTATATCTGTCCCAAACAGAGGATCCGAATTATGGTAAGGAGGATTTGGACACTCAGTCTAACTTAAGTGGGCCAGAATCCAAAAGGTCTAAGTTAATCCTTCCTTATCAATAATATGTTTAGTTAATATCTGAATAAAAGTGTGTAAAGCAAAGTTGGGAATATGAAAGTGTTTTCATTAAAAATTTATATCCCCTACACTCTAAAATCAGATATTAAATCTCATTACTTCCAGGTTAAAGATCGGACTATTATAAACAAAACTTAAAAGATTTGTTCTTTTGGATGTAATTATTAAAAGTGTGTAAAGTATGTTCGCACATATGAATGAGAGAGATCCACTGACTGTGTGAAGACTGTTACGACTCTTAAGTAAGCGCCAGGGATTTCCATGGGCACCAATCACAATGGAAGAAGACTAAAAGATAATGGCTTATCTTAAGACGTTGAATCTGTCACATTATCTGATAGAATATCATTTATTTGATAGAATGATATTGGACACTCAGTCGTACAAAGCCTACGGGCGACTGGAGTGGGCCAGAATTCAGTTAACAGAAAATTAATGGACACCTAGTGAGGTGGGCCAGAGTTTTCCAGGTCTTAAATGATCTGAAGGCCAAAAGAAAGGCAGAAAAGAAATTGGACACTCAGTCTGCCAAAGCAACTGGAGTGGGCCAGAGTATCCAAATCACATATGATCCGGTTACGCCCTAACCATGGGCAAGAGGTTGTTCATGTGAAGCAGCGCCACCTCTAAAGTAGAAGGGGTTGGAGAGGTTGTCCTCAATAGGACTTCTGGGAATGGGATCACTCTAAAATGAGGTAATACATGTCTCAAACTTGGTTTAAGAGACGTTGTTGGTCAAGCTGGTTTAAGACTAGTCCAACAGGTCTGTAATAACTAAGAATGGTACAGAATGTCTGTAGCTAAATGAATGATATATTTGTAACCTGTGCATCTATGCCATCATAGATTAATACACGTCAAATAGAAAGTCATTCAAAATCTAATGAAGTTGAGATTGTTGCCTTCTGTCGACATAAACCCTCAAAATGAATGTGAGGTAGGCGAAGAGGAAAAATCACCTTTCCATTCCGTCAAAGGAATAGCGAAAGAAGCACCGCTCCTCTAGAACTTAGTCATACCTACATGGGTGATTTGAAGTTTGTACAAAATAGAGGGGGGAGACAAGTACTTTGTGACCTTCATTGATGATGGTACAATGTATTGTATCTTTTGATTGTTGAAAAGCAAAGATAAAGCTGTTGAAGCGGATAAGCGCTACAAAGCAGAAGTTGAAGATCCACTAAGCATACGGATTGAGGAATTCGTAGTGATATAGGGGGAAAATGTGAAGCATCGTTCATTAAACGACTGCTCATTACTCACATCAGTCTAACGGTGTTAGCCAAGCGCAAAGTCGTACGCCCAAAATATGTGAGGGAAGGCGATCATTACAGCTAATGCGATTCTCAACATAACTACGCATAAGGATAAGGATAATTCTCCGTGTGAAACATGGAAAGGATCTCACATACAAATATTGTGATGTGGGGTGGCTTGGTAGAGGTTGGAATACCGAAATAGGTCTAGTTGGACCTAAGACTGTAAATTGCATATCTACTGGATCTGCAAATAACAATAGTGCTTATCGCCTCGTGGTGTCAAAGAATGCTGAATTCCTTGAAGATAACTTTCCTTGAGAAGGAAAAAAAAGTAATTGCTCGAGGTTAATAAGAACCCCGCGAGTGCCTGACTGTCCGGAACCAGACGTTCCAGAGCTACAGGACTCAAAAGTTGCTGACTATCCGGAACTTAATATTCCAGATCTACAGAACTCAGGGATTCTAGATGTTGAATCGAGACTGAGCAAAGAGGGGACAAAGACTTGTTCCATTCCTTCTAGCTTGTATGGTTGAGAACGAACCATGGACAATTAACAAATAATTGTCATCTCCAGAAGCGCTGCTTTGAAAAGAAGCTACAAAGAGAGAAATAGATTCCACCATATAGAACCATACTTGTGTAATGGTTGATCTTCCTCCGAGAAAAGAACATTTGGGTTGTAAAAGTGGATACTCAAAATTGAGTACAAAGTAGATGGATCTACTGACGAGTATAAGGCCTTAGATACTTGTACATGTGCTTCCCTGTGAATAGCTTAACATCTAGGGCCATTGCAGTCTTATGTGGCATGGATGTTGAAACAGTCTTCCTAACCGGAGAGTTGGAAGGGGAGGATCAGAGTTGGTTTATTGGACTGTTGGATTTCTTCTTGAACTTTCTTTTTGGTCCCTAAAATGTTTACATTTTGGTCCTAGAAGTTTCAGATAAAACAGAAATAATAAATCTGACAACAGAAACATTGACTCTGAAGTTAGAAAGTCAATAGTTGGGAATACCAACAGTCTGAAAGTAGAAGTCATATTGAAATAAAAGTCTCGATATGAAAGATATGGGTATCACAGATGACATCTTAGGAATTGAGATTTCTAAGACATCTAACGGACTGGTCTAACTCCAAACTCAGTTGTATGATAGTTGACAATCTTGTTACCAATGGATATGAATCATAGAACTAATTGGAATCATGGTGCACCCATATACAAGGAGCGATATGTGCAGGTCGCGTGTAGTTCAATGTATTGTACACACTACAACCGACCTGGTATCGGCCTACAAAGCAGATCAGTTGAACTAACGTTCACTCGTGATTCTAGAAATGATCTATAGAAGGCGTTAAGTCGGATATGACGATATCTGAAATATTCGCTTATCTACGGATTATGATATTCTGGATGTCCAGCGGTTCTAGGAGAACACAGTGATGCAAACTGGACATCAGATATGAAGAACACCAAAGCCACAAGTAAATATGTATGATGGGTCTTAGAAAATCATCTAAGCAAACTTGCATCGGCCGATTCATCAGAGTTTATTGCTTTAAACAAAGCATGAAAGAAGTTGAGTAACTTCACGACTCCTTAGAGGACGTCCCTTATTGGGAGAAACTCGTGCCTTCAGCAATTATACACTGTGGCTAGCCGGTCAGCTTCAGGAAGGGCACGGATAACGGCGTCTGGATATATCTGTCGGATCTGTCGGAGACATGAGACCGTATGGCAGTTGATCATTACGGGTATCACTTTCTTGATTACTAATCAAAGGGATATAGCAGACGCTTTAACTAAGGGACTACCCGAAGATCAAGAGTTCTGCATGTCTATGGGAATGGACTTAAAAACCCAAACAATACGAACCTTTGCGGTGGTAACCTAACCATACTGACTGGAGATCCCAAGAATTTAGTTCAATGAGAAAACTAAGTTGCAAAAGGTTTAGTTGAGCGCTTCGGTGGAAGCAAGAGCACTTTGAATTATGATTTCTGTTAAGAAACATGAATCCAAAGCCGTTCCCGCGATAGACATTAAAGTGTTACCTGTATGGTTGCAATACCCCCACTTCATAAGTGTTAGAAATCAT